>JAPVLO010000510.1:1200000-1840742 GCA_027257055.1 Cephalopachus bancanus
CTTGACTTTGAACTTCTGGTCTCCAGATTGAGAGAACACGTGCCTACTGGTTCAGGCCCTCCGTGAATGGTACTTTGCTAAGGCAACCCTAGTTGTGTATAACCTGGAAAGCTAGGCCTGTATTTAGGATGACTAGACTCCCCAAGGTTCCACATGGGAACACGGGCGTGGGAGGCGGGAGTCGCCACAGCTTGTTGCCACCCCCCTTGTTCTTCCCTACGCCTGCTTGGTCTTCTACTTCTTTTTTTTTCTTTTTTCTTTTTTTTTTTTGCGTTGGAGTCTCACTCTGTCGCCCAGACTGGAGTGCAGCGGCCGCTCCCGGCCACCGCAGCCTCGACCTGCTGGGCTCCGGCGATCCTTCCGCCTCAGCCTTCCGAGTAGCCGGAATTACAGGCATGCGCTACCACGACTGGCTGATTTTTTGATTTATTGTAGATATGAGGTCTCGCTGCCCAGGCGGGTCTCGAACCCGCGGGCTCAGGCAATCCACTCACCTCAGCCTCCCAAAGGCGCAGGATTACAGGCTGAGCCACCGAGCCCGGCTGGTCTTCTACTTCTAAGGGCCTCACATGCTCACAGGCGAACACCCCAACCTGCAGTCACTCCCCTCACCTTGGCCACCGCTCAGATTAGGGGTATACACACCAGAGGAGTCTGCCCTTAGGGGCACAGGCTGGGGAGGTGGCCCACACAGGCCCTAGAAATGGGCTCTGGGACACTGGGACAGAGAATTCTCGGGTACCGGTACCCGTGGCCTGGCCTAGAATGTGCGCCAGGGGAGAATGTCCCCTTAGCTCTGTAAATTCTTTGCCCCGTGGGAAGAGAAGCAGCTGGAGAAGGGCCAGAGGGGAGTCCCCTAAAACACAGGGCAGGACGGCAGGAAGTCATCCGGTCACACTATCTGAGGTGGGAGTGCTTAGCAGAAACTCCAGCCATGATCGTTACTGTCAACAGAAAGCACTTGTAAAATCAAAGGCCAACAATGCCAAGTGTGGGCAGGACTGTGGAGCAACTGGAACTCTGGCCCGTGGCCGGAGGGAGTGTAAAGTGCAGGCTCCGGCCACTCGTCCTCGTTGTCATTTTACAGGAAGGACAAACATGCAGCTGAGCTAGAACCCAGCAATTCTGCTTCTAGGTGGACTTATGTCCACCAAAGGCTGCCATAGGGATGTTTAAGCAGACATTCTCATAATTGCCAAAAGCTGGAAACAGTCCAATATCCATCAGTGGTGACTGAATAAGCACATTGTGATCAATGCACACAGTGGTACATCCAGACAATAAAAAGAATAGGTTGGGCTCAGTATGAGGCTCAGGTGAGTGGATTGCCTGAGGCTCAGGTTCAAGACCAGTCTGGGCAACTTGATGAGACTTCGTCTCCACAATAAATCAAAAAAATTAGCCAGGTGTGGTAGCACACGCCTGTAGTTCCGGCTACTTGGAAGGCTAAGGCAGAAGGATCTCCGGAGCCCAGCACCTTGATGCTGGGGTGGGTATGAGTATGCCACTGCACTCCAGCCTGGGCAACAGAGTGGGACTCCAACTCAAAAAACAAAGCAAAACAAAACAAAACAAAGCAAAACAAAAAACTCAACTAGTTTTTTGTGCTTAAAATACTGGAGAATTTGAGCCAGGCGTGGTGGCTCACAACTGTAATCCCAGCACTTTGGGAAGTAGAGGCGAGAGGATTGCCTGAGCTCAGGGTTTGGAGAACAGCCTGGGCAACATGGAGAGACCTTGTCTCTACAATAAATCAAAAAATTAATCAGGCATGGTGGCACATGCCTATGGTTCCAGCTGCTTGGAAGGCTGAGGCAGAAGGATTAGCCTGAGCCCAGCAGGTCGAGGTTACAGTGGCTGTGAGCAGTACCACTGCACTCCAGCCTGGGTGACAGAGTGAGACTCTGACTAAAAAAAAAAAAAAATGGAGAATTTCACTTTCACTAAAACATCCAGATTTCTGGCTTCTCTCAAATAATCAGGCAATAATGAGATGCTTTCCCATATGACAAAAACCTCCTGGAGAGGATTAACCAGTAATTCCCAGTCCCCACCACTCTCTGTTGCCTCACAGTCTGCCCACATCCATCTGTAGGCACTTATTTGTGCATGTGTTCATTCAATAAATTGCTATCCAGTGTCTACTATGTGCCAGTGAACTGAACAGTCAGGGACAATGACTCCTGCCTTCCTAAAGCTCAAATTACTTAGGAGAAGACAAGACAATAAGCAAATGAAGTAAAATACAACCAGGCACGGTGGCTAACGCCTGTAACCCTAGCACTGTGGGAGATTGAGGTGGGAGAATTGCTTGAGCCCAGGAGTTCCAGATCAACCTAGTGAGACCTCGTCTCCACAAAAATTCAAAAAGTTAGCCAGGCGTGGTGGTGTGTGCCTGTAGGCCCAGCTCCTCAGAAATCTGAGATGGAAGAATCGCCTGAGTCCGGGAGTTCAAGGCTATGGTGAGCCATGATTGCAGCCCTGCCCTCCAGCCTGGGCATCCAAGTGAGACCCCCACTCCAAGAATAATAAGTCAACAATGGAAAATAAAAAATAAAGTTCCAGGCAGAGGGAATAACCGGGCAAGGCTGAGGGGCGAAAGGAGGCAGCAGCCAGAAGGGAGGGCCTCGGAAGGGGCCCGGGCCAGATCTTGAGGGACCTTGAGGCTTTTGCTCAGAGGGAATGAGAGAGGCAGAGGCTGGAGACTGAGGGTTTCCCGGGACTCCTCTGGCTGCCGTGTGGGGAGCAGACTCTCAGGGCGGAGGTGAAAGGAGACCGGAGACAGGGAGACCAGGGAGGAGCCTTTTTCCTTGCCCTTTAAAAAAAGTGTGGTACACACATAACACAAAATCTGCTGTTTCAGCTCTTTTTAAGTATATAATTCAGTGGCATTAATTACATCTACAATGGCCGTAGTCTATTTCCAGAACTTTGCATTATCCCAAGCAAAAACTCTGTACTCGTTAAGCAATAACACCTACTCTCCCTCCTCCACTAGTCCTTGTCACCTCTAATCTCCTTCCTGCCTGTGTTAGATATTGACATAAGTGAGATTATACAATATTTGACCTTTTGCGTCGGGCTTATTTCACTAAACATACTGTCTTCAGGGCTCATCCATGTCGATACATATTTTGGTATTTCATTCCTTTTGATGGTTAAATAATATTCCATTGCATGTATATATCACATGTTGTTTATCTGTTAATATGCTGAGGTCATTTGGGTTGTTTCTGCCTTTTGACTGTTGTGAATAATTCTAACATGAACCCTGGCGTACAAGCATGTGTTGGATTCCCGGCTTTCAGTTCCTTGGGGTCTATCCCCAACAGTAGGATTGCTGGATCACATGGCTATCCTATGGTTAACCTCTTGAGGCACCACCACACTGTTTCCACAGGTGCCACATTTCACATTCCCACGAGCCATGTATGAGGGATCCGGTTTTTCCGCATCCTTGCCAACACTTGCTAGTTTACATTGTTTTGGAAATAGCCACGCTAATGGGTATGAAGTGGTACCTCGGTGTGGCTTTGATTTGCATTTCTAATGCCTAATGACATTGAGTGTCCTTTCGTGTGCTTGTTGGCTATTGTATGTCTTCTTTTGAGAACTGTCTAGCAAGGAATCTCTTCCAGTTGAGAATGGCGTTGGCTCAGAGCAGAGTCAGAGCAGGTCAGATGCTGTGACGAGGTCAGATTCTAGATGTGTCCTTGGAAAATGAGCAAACGGGGTTTGCTGATGAGCTATGTGAAGTATGAGAGAAAGAAATACATCAGAGATGAAGCCATCATTTTGACCATGATCAGTTAGTGAGACAGGAAAGACTTCAGGATAAGCAGGCTTGAAAGGGGTAAGGAAGAGGAATTTGGTTGGATTTTTTGAGACCTCTGGAACCTGAGGATTGAAGCCCTGAGAGGAAGGCAAGGCTTCAAGAAAGTGGGCAGAGGGAGAAGAACAGAGGCTTCCTATTTTAAACCACCATGGTGTTTATCAGAACCCTCTATGATCATTGCTTCGCTTTGTCAATTCCTGCTCAGCTGACGGCTCCGCCAAGCTCCGCCAAGCTCTGCCAAGCTCCTCATCCCGTTCCTAGCTTGAGACCGAAGGCAGGTAGATCTAGCTGCCACCAACAGGTGCCGCTGCAGGGCCAGAAATAGTCAGAACCCCGTGGCTGGCGGACCGTGGGCCCAGGCTCAAAAGCTAGAGTTGAATTATAGAAAAGTACAGTTCTAGAATATTTTGCACGTACAGATTTAAGAAGCCAAGACAGTAAATGCCACACCCAAGCTTTGCACAGGGGAAGTCCCAGTGGGTAGTTGATTCCAAGAGGTAATTACAGGAGTTCATTCACTGTCAGGTAGTAGGTTTTTGTTCTTGTTGTTTTTTGAGACGGAGTCTCACTGTCACTCAGGCTGGAGTGAAGTGGCACGCTGACAGCCACCACAGCCTCGATCTGCTGGGCTCAGGCGATTCTTCTGCTTCAGCCTTCCAAGTACCTGGAACTGCAGGCATGTGCTGCCTTGCCCGGCTAGTTTTTTGGTTTATTGTAGAGATGAGGTCCCGCCAAGTTGCCCAGGCTGGTCTTGAATGCTGGAGTCAAGCAATCCTCTCGCCTCTGCCTCCCAAAGTGCTGGGATTATAGGCTTGAACCACCACTCCTGGCAGTTGGTAGGTTTTATGATTTGTTTGAGTCAGGGTCTTCCTCTGCCGCCCAGCTGGAGTGCAGTGGCACAATCACGGCCCACCATAGCCTCTACCCTCTGGGCTCAGGCAGTCCTTTCACCTCAGCCTCCCGAGAAGCTGGGACTACAGGGTTCCACCATGCCCAGCTAATCTTTTGATTTTTTTGTGAAGACAAGGTCTCACTGTGTTGCCAAATGAGTGGTTATTAACAGTTAAGTATTGAACACCAGCTGGGCTCGGTGGCGCAGCCTGTAATCCCGCGCCTTTGGGAGGCTGAGGTGAGTGGATTGCCTGAGCCCGCAGGTTTGAGACCCGCCTGGGCAACTTGGCGAGACCTTATCTCTATAATAAATCAAAAATCAGCCGGGTGTGGTAGCTTGCGCCTGCAGTTCCAGCTACTTAGAAGGCTGAGGCGGAAGGATCGCCGGAGCCCAGCAGGTCGAGGCTGCAGTGGCCGGGAGCGGCCACTGCACTCCAGTCTGGGCGACAGTGAGACTCCAACTCAAAAAAAAAAAAAGTATTGAACGCCTACTAAGGGCCATATGATGTTTTATGTTCTGTGGATTCAGCCGTGACCAGGACAGACTCAGTACTTACCTCAGAGGAATTTGAAGCATCAACAAACAAATAAAGGAATGATTACAGCTTGTGTTATAGAAGAAATAAGCAGGCATGTGTGATGGAGAATAACAGAGGGAGGGGATTATGTGAGGAGGTGACATTTGGCCTGAGAACTAAAGGATGAGAACAGGGCTGCTGCCCCTTTAGATGAACCAGGCAGATCTTTCCAGATAAGTAAACTGGGATTGAGAGAGGACTTTCTGGGTTTCCAGGGTCACACGGCCAGTCACACCGAGGATCACTGTTTGAAGTCAAGTCTGTCCAAATCTGAAAGGGGCTTCCTAATGGCTATTGGGAAGACTGGGTGAGGTAATATAGGCACAGCCCTCAGCATAAAAAGCATGGGAGTGCCAGACTTTTTAGCCACTGTCTAATGCAACCATGTAACCAGAAACTATTTGTGCCCCCAAAGTTGTTGAAATACAATAAACTTAAAAAGCATGGACGCCACTCTGCTCTTCCTCAAATAAGAGCGGGGGGTTCTTCCCTCCTTCCCTCCTTCCTTTCTTTCTTTTTCAACATTGACCTCGAGTAGAAGAGTCGGGTTTTCAAAAAAAACCTCCAGAACATACCCAGCCTTTCCTGCTTCGTGGCATGTGCCATGAAGCCGATGAGAAAAGTTTAATGTGCCAAATAAGCCTCGCCTTGCTGATGTTCCAGTGATCCCAAACACGTGGACAGCGGGGAGCTGTGAACTCCAAGCTTCTTTGACTCTGAGCGAGGGAGATGGGACCCACAGCCAGGGGCCAGTGCCCTGGGATCCAGCCCTGCTCCCCCAGGAGTGTGCCTGGGAGTAGGAGGCCAGGCACCCCGAGGGCCCGGTGCAGGCGCTGGTCCTGGGCAGGTGAACTTCCCG
This sequence comes from Cephalopachus bancanus, assembly GCA_027257055.1. Classification (NCBI taxonomy): domain Eukaryota; kingdom Metazoa; phylum Chordata; class Mammalia; order Primates; family Tarsiidae; genus Cephalopachus; species Cephalopachus bancanus. Next base: position 1,206,164 of record JAPVLO010000510.1, read on the forward strand.
TGTGTGAGGGCCCTGCTTGGAAGCACCCGCCCACCACAGTCCACTTCCCAGGGGGAGCCAGGACTGTCTCTCCAAGCTGTGCTGGACCACGAGCTCACCCCACCAGACCTGCGGAGACCTTCTGCACACACACTCACACTCAGGCATTCGCGGGCAGAATCGCGTCCACACCCACATGCACTCTCCCCACAAGACTCACATTCACATGTTCCCGCGCTGAGACTCCTGCCTGACACGTGCTCCCCCGGCAAGCTCCAACACTGACATCCACGGGCTCCCACTCACTCACTCACTCACTCGGCCGCCTGTAGTTCCATACACACTCGTGCTCTCAAGTCACGCGGTGACGAACTCACACTCAGTCATACACACATTCACACACGCACACGCGCAAGCACATACATTTCTATTTACTCTCAAGCCTTTACGCACATTCCCACTTGTGAGTACGCACACTCATTCACACGCACATAGTTACACACTCAAACTCAAACAGCCACACAGGCTGATGTATACATGCACCCTGACTCACACACATTTAACTAACACACACTCATACATTTACACACTTAGCTCTTACTAATGGCTATTGGGAAGTTTGGGAGAGGTCATGTATGCCAAGCCCTCAGCATAAGAAATATGAGAGTTGCCTGGGCAACACAGCGAGACCCTGACGGGGGGCTGGGAATCATCCCTCCTCAGCCTCCAGCAAACCTGAAGAAGCAGCTAACTCAGCCCTCGGCATCTGCTCAGTTGCATTAAAAAAAGAGAGCTGGGCAACCCCTCCGTCCCCTCCCACAGTGGGCGCTTTTCTACCCTCTCAATAAATTCTGCCTTCTCAAAAAAAAAGAGAGAGAGCTATTATATTGTTCCTCACACTTGTACTTTCACACACTCACATTTTACTCACTTACCTGTATGTAGCTCACAGCCATCCATATACCCAAACACTCACATACACATCCACACACTCTCAAACATGTTTACTTACACACAGCTGTACACACACACATACTCAAACACACACACTCATACTCAAACTCAACTGACACGTACTCACACACTTATGCTCATACTCTTACACGCTCACACATTCACACACACATTCATGCTTACATACTCAAACATTTACATATACTCAGTCATGAAAAGGGAGATGTGCCCAGTTGCCTGACCAATCAGTAGCATCCAGAAGGCATTTCATTTGTCTACCTGTGTCATGGGGTTAGTGTGCTCATCAGACGATGAGGAATTGCTCAAGCAAAGGTCCTCGACTCTGTTAGGCTCCTTATTTGCTGCATCGTCCCCAAAACGGTGGCTCCCGGGGAGAAGCCTCATCACCTTGGGGTCCTTGAGAAAAATTCAGGGCTGATAGTCAATGGAGCAGGGGCTAGACACACTCACTGGGCATGATCACATGGTCATGGACCCTCACCAAGGGCCAGGCATGTGGTCTTAGAGGTAAGAAGAGACGTGAGAAGAGAGAATCACAGTCAGAAGATGGCAGGGACTCTTGGGACCACATTCTATGCAATTATTATTTATTGTCCCCTCCATTCCCCCCAAATGTCACAACTTTGTACAAATAAATGAATATTTGTAGAGGGTTTATTTTGGGGGCCAGTGTCCGCAAATCTAATGGCCTATAGACCATTTCAATCTATAGATACTTTTCTTTGAGCTTCATGTTTTAAATTTTGTATTCCAAAGTCCTTGGGGGAGGGGAGAGCTCTTCTGGAATGGAGGAGTAAGGATCTCTGAAAATCTACTCCTTCATAAAGGCAATGAAAACGCTAGAAAATTTGTCAAAATTAATATTTTCAGTACTCTGGGAGTTAATCAAAAGTTTGCAACAATCCAAGGAGCATTTATTTTTTTAAAAAGGGGGGAGGGACAGTTTCAGTAAGAACAATGAGCTTTGTGGCATTTTAACTATCCTGTTCCCAATCACCTCTCCCAGCTCTGCAATTTCCTTGAAAACCAACAGCCATACAGTAATGATCACCTTGAAAACAAGCATCTTAGCAGCCACTGGAGGGGAAGGAAGTATTTGGTGTTCCCTAAAACACCCCAACCCCAGAGATTTGTTATTATTTGACCTATATGAAAGTTATTTAGAAATCTCCACTCTCAGAGTTTGTTTTTATTTGACCTAACTCTGAGCACAGTGTTAACAGCCTTTTCCCTGAGGGCATTTGTCAAAAATAATCAGGAGTAGTTGTTTAACATGGTAACTGCCTGAGGCAGTGATAACAGATGGGGCAAACAAGAAGCTGAGCAAAAAACTTAAAAGAAATTTGGAGAATAAGGTGTCCATAGGGGGAATTTGAAAAACTCTGACATATTCTTGGGGATCTAGAAAGCTATACACCTATATAGGGCTGTGTGCTTGCCCAGGAAATATCTGAGAAGGTCATAATCTCTCACCTCTGGCTGACCTTGAGGCTCTGCTCAAGCAGGAACTGAAAGCTATGGTAGTGTGGTAATGCTGGACTGTTGAAAACATGTGAACACACACAAAGCCCCTTGTCAAAGACTGAGAGACTTACTGGTTCAAGGCATTTACAGAAATCTCTGCCTTTAATCATTAGCTAGGCTACAAAGTTAAACATGCAGACTTTAGGGATAACACATGGCAAAGAATACAGACTTTACAAGGCTAGTTCAGGAAGTCACTAAACAAACAGCAGCAGCAATAACAAGCCTTGGGGAAGGAGAGTTCCAGAATTGATCTGATTTCCAGAATTGCTACACTATGTTACTTAAAATGTTGAATTTTCAACACACTACAAGACATACAGAGAAACAGGAAAGTCTACTGATAAACAGTGGGGTGGGGGTGGGGGTAGCAAACAATAGAAACAGTTTCTGAGCAAGGTCAGACGGTGGACTTACTAGACAAAGACTTACATTAGCTATTTTAAATATATTCAAATAAATTAAGGAAACCATGTCAAAAGAAGTGAAGGAAAAGGAGACGAACAATGTCTCACTAAATGAAAAAAACGATAAAGAGAAATTATATTTTTAAAAAAATTGAAATCTTGAAATTGAAAAGTACATAACTGAGCCTATAATTCCAGCTAGTTAGGAAACTGAGGCAGGAGGATCTCTTGAAATCAGAAGATCAAGAAACCCTGTCTCTTTTTAAAAAATAGTTTTTTTGGCCAGGCTTATTGGCTCAGCCTGTAATCCCAGCACTTTGGGAGGCCAAGGCAAGTGGATTGCCTGAGCCCACGGGTTTGAGACCATCCCAGGCAGCTTGGCGAGACTTCATCTCTACGATAAATTTTTAAAAATTAGCTGGGCGTTGTCGCGTGTGCTTGTAGTTCCGGCTAGTTGGTAGGTTAAAGTGGAAGGATCGCTGGAGACTAGCAGGTTGACGCTGAGGTGGCTGTGAGTGTCACTGCACTCCAGCCTGGACAACAGAGTGAGACTCCAACTCAAAAAAAAAATGTTTTTTAAAAATTAACCGTGCTTCTGCACTAGACTGGAGTCCAGTCTCTTTCTCTCTCTCTCTCTCTCTCTCTCTCTCTCTCTCTCTCTCTCCCTTCCCCCAATTGCTGACGCCGTCTCCACCTTTGGGGTACCCTGAACCTGGCTGGAGCTGGACTCTGGCATGTGTTCAGGTGTGATCAGATATAGAGTAGGCAATATCAAGTATGGAGCAGGCGTGATCAGGTGTGAGCTGGCATGATCAGCGGTGGAGCAAGTGTGATCAGGCATGGGGCAGGTGTGATCAGGGTAGAGTGGCCTTGCTTTTTGGGCCCACTCAGTAGCAGGTGGTGTGTACAACACAACACCTGGAAACTTTCTGAAATAAAGCATTGAATTGTGAGCCACACAGCTCTTCCCTGGCAGCTCTGCGCTCCCTTCCCGACACAATCCACATCCCAAAGCTGAGCGGTCATGGGTCCTCCAGCCTGTTCTGGGCTCAGCTGCTACAGACCCATGCTGCAGCCCCAGGCAGGATATAGGGAAGACCAAAAAAAAGAAAAAAAAGAAAAAAAAAAACTAACCAGCTGGGCTCGATGGCTCAGCCTATAATCCCGTGCCTTTGGGAGGCTGAGGTGAGTGGATTGCCTGAGCCTGCGGGTTTGAGACCCGCCTGGGCAGCCAGACCTCATCTCTACAATAAATAAAAAAATCAGCCGGGCGTGGTAGTGCATGCCTGTAATTCCGGCTACTTGGAAGGCTGAGGTGGAAGGATTGCCAGAGCCCGGCAGGTCGATGCTGCGGTGGCCGGGAGTGGCCACTGCACTCCACTCTGGGCTACAGAGTGAGACTCCAACTCAAAAAAAAAAATTAATCAGACATGGTGACATATAATCCCAGCTACTGAGGCAGGAGGATCACTTTAGCCTAGGAGTTCAAGGGTGCAGTGAGCTGTAATTGTTCCACTGCACCCTAGCCTGTGTGACAGAAGCTCTCTAAAAATCAAAAAATCAAAATAAAAAAAAGAAGAAGAGGCTGGGCGCGGTGGCTCAAGCCAGTAATCCCAGCACATTGGGAGACTGAGGCAAGAGGATTGTCTAAGGTCAGGGGTTCGAGACCAGCCTGGGCAACTTGGTGAGACCTCATCTCTACAATAAATAAAAAATAAGCCTGCCATGGAAGTGCATGCCTGTAGTTCCAGCTACTTGGAAGGCTGAGGCAGACGGATTGCCTGAGCCCAGCAAGTTGAGGCTATGGTGGCCGTGAATGTGCCACTGCATTCCAGCCTGGGCGGTAGAGTGAGACTCCAACTCAAAAAAAAAAAAAGAAAGAAAGAAAGAAAAGAGCCGGGCTCGGTGGCTCAGCCTGAAATCCCGTGCCTTTGGGAGGCTGAGGTGAGTGAATTGCCTGAGCCCGCGGGTTCGAGACCCGCCTGGGCAACTTGGCGAGACCTCATCTCTACAATAAATAAAAAAATCAGCCGGGTGTGGTAGCACACGCCTGTAGTTCCAGCTATGTGGTAGCGCATGCCTGTAGTTCCAGCTACTTGGAAGGCTGAGGCGGAAGGATCGCCGGAGCCCAGCAGGTCGAGGCTGCGGTGGCCGGGAGTGGCCACTGCACTCCAGTCTGGGCGACAGAGTGAGACTCCAACTCAAAAAAAAGAAAGAAAGAAAGAAAGAAAAATACATAACTGAAATTTAAAACTCACTAAAAGGGCTCAACAGCAGACATAAACTAACAGAAGAATTAGCTAACGTGAAGATTGTTCATCATTTGCAATCTGGTCTGAGCAATGAAATGAAGAAAGAATGAAGAAAAATGAGCAGAGCATCAGATAAGTGTAGGACATCATAAAACACACCAAAATACATGTTATGAGAGTCCCAGGAGAAGATGAGAGGATAGCGAGAAAAGGGTGTAAAAGACATTTGAAAACTTAATGGGCAAAAACTTCCTAAATCTGATTTTAAAATATCCCAGAAATCTACAAAACTCAACAGACTCCAAGGAGAAGAAACTCAAAGAAATCCATACCTAAACACATCATAATGAAACTTGAAAGCCAAGATAAAGAAAGAATCTTTTTTTTTAAAGTGAGAAAGCAGCATTTATTGAGAGGACAGAAAAGCTCCCACAGCGGGAAGGGACCCAAAGGGGTTGCCCAGAAAGAATCTTAAAAGCAGCAATAAGGCCAGGCACAGTGGCTCAAACCTGTAATCCCAGCACTTTGTGAGGCCGAGGCAAGAGGATTGCCTGAATACTTGGTGAGACCTTGTCTCTACAATAAATCAAAAATTAGCCAGGAGTGGTAGCACACACCTGTGGTTCCAGCTACTTGGAAAGCTGAGGCAGAAGGATCACCTGAGCCTAGCAGGTCAAGACTGCAGTGGCCATGCGTGTGCCACTGCACTCCACCTAGGCGACGAAGTGAGACTCCAACTCAAAAAAAAAAAAAGCAGCAATAGAGAAAAAACTCATCACATAAAAGGATCTGCGATATACTGAACAGGTTATTTCTCATCAGAAACCATGGAAACTAGAAGGCAATGAGATAGTATGTTCAAAGTGCTGAAAGACTTAACTGAGAATTCTATACTTGATCTTAGCCAAAGACTGAGAAGTGATCAACCAAGAATTCTGTATCTGGATTTTCACAAGCTCCAAGGTAGATCTGTGTATCCCACCAGACCCTGGAGGTGCATCAGAAGACTCTAACCTAAATCAACCTCCCACCCAGCTTGACAGTCTCCTCTGTATGGTCCTGGCAGGTTCTTAGCTCCTGCTTGTGCACCTCTGGGGACATCTCTATCTATAGAGGCCTGGTCATGAGAAAGTGCTCCCCGATAGGAACTGGAATCCAAGACTGGGCCACCAGACCTGGGGCACCAGAGCTGCCAGAGTCTTCCTTCCACCCAGAGATACCCTTTATCCAGCCCAAACATCACTGTTCCTTCAGGTCTTTCTAAAATTTTCCTTGGAGCAGGCTATCTAGGTCTCTCACTCTTGAGCTTGGGGAGTGAGACAAACAAGGGGACAGGTCCCTCATTTTATGAATAAACAAGGACATTGGCCCCGTGGGTGGCAGAAGGGCATCTTTGGGGAGTGCTGAGCATGTAGGTAGGTAATTCCAGCCCTCTCAGTATCCTGACCAAGTCCTGGCTCCCTGGTCAGTCATCTGAGCTGTGTCATCACACACTCTGGAGGAATCCAGTAGTAGCCACGATAAACCCAGCTGTCCCCTGTCTTTGCAGAGGCTCCAGGCCCACAAAAGGGATGAGATCCAGCATATGCTGGTAGGAGAGGCGCTGGCACCTGGTTACATGGTTACACACTTTAGAAGAATTTTTTTTTTTTTTGAGTTGGAGTCTCACTTTGTCGCCCAGACTGGAGTGCAGTGGCCGCTCCCAGCCACTGCAGCCTCGACCTGCTGGGCTCCGGTGATCCTTCTGCCTCAGCCTTCCAAGTAGCTGGAACTACAGGTGCGCACTACCACACCCAGCTAATTTTTTATTTTTTGTAGAGATGAGGTCTCGCCAAGTTGCCCGGGCGGGTCTCGAAACCGCGGGCTCAGGCAATCCACTCACTTCAGCCTCCCAAGGCGCAGGATTACAGGCTGAGCCACTGAGCCCGGCTTAGAAGAATTTTATCAGGATTTGGTGGTAGGAAGACAGTTTGAAAGTGTCAGTCCACCTTTCACCATTTTCTATTTCTGTCACAATTGCCTTCCAAATTCTTTCTTTCTTTCTCTCTCTCTCTCTCTCTCTCTCTCTCTCTCTCTCTGTTAGTGTCTCACTACCCAGTCTCAAGAGGGCACACTCACAGCCATCCCAGCATCAACCTGCCGGGCTCAGGCGATCCTTTCGCCTCAGCCTTCCAGGTAGCCAGAATTACAGGTGCGTGCTAATTTTTGATTTATTATAGAGATGAGGTCTCGTCAAGTTGCCCGGGCGGGTCTCTAACCTGTAGGCTCAGGCAATCCACTCGCCTTGGCCTCCCAAAGTGGTGGGATTACAGGTTGAGCCACCGAGCCCGACCTTAGGGCTAAATTTAAATTTTAAAAAAATGTTTACAGATTCAGGGGTTCAAGTGCAGTTGTTTTACATAGATATATTGTGTAGTGGTGAAGTCTGGGCTTTATAGTTACCTATCATCCGAATAGTGTACATTGTACCCAATAGGTTGCCAATTTAAGTGTTAATCACATTTTACTTATTTATTTATTTTTTTGAGTTGGAGTCTCACTCCATTGCCCAGGCTGGAGTGCAGTGACACGTTCACAGCCACCCCAGTGTCAAACTGCTGGGCTCCGGCGATCCTTCCACCTCAGCCTTCCAAGTAGTTGGAACTACAGGCGCGCGCTACCATGCCCGGCTAATTTTTAATTTTATTGTAGAGACAAGGTCTCGCCAAGTTGCCTGGGCTGATCTCAAACTGGCGGGCTCAGGCAATCCATTCACCTTGGTCTCCCAAAGTTCTGGGATTACAGGCTGAGCCACCCTTAATCCCATTTTACAAACACCCAGAGCAACCCCCTCAGGTCCCCTCCCACGGCGAGAGCTTTTCCATCCTCTCAATAAATCTTGCTTAAACAAACAAACGAAAAACACCCAGAATAATGTTTTACCAAAATCTGGGGACGCTGTGGCTCAGCTAAGTTGGCACATAAAATGAACGATCATACCTGGGAATGATCAGAAAAGCCATGGGAGTGAAGTTTTCACACAGGGGAAGGGGCAAAGCTTCCTCCACTGAAACCATTTTAAAGAAATGATGGGAGACAAAAATAAACTTCCGTATGTAAACCCCATGAGTATATTGTTCAGTCATTAAGCCATTACCTGTGTTTTGGCAGGGAATGGAGGAGGCGCTAATTTAAACGCTGTTCTCAATTCCAGCCCATTTCTTGGGTGGCACTCAAGTTACTCTTTGGGCTAAGATTGCTCTTTTATTTCAGGGAACACTTTAAAGGGCTTCTGGTACCCAAGATGAAGCGAAAGCCCTCTTCTGGAAGGAAGAAAGCCTGCCACCAGAGGAACCAAATAGCTTTGCTTGGATTCATCTCCACACGTCTGGGAAGCACTTCCTGTGTTTGAAGCACCAGGTGGTTTCTGACGATATTCCGTTAGTGGCTGCATTCTTCGAAATCAGGGAGGAGGCATCTTTGAAAATTGCCTGAGCCCGCGAGTTTGAGACCCGCCTGGGCAGGCGAGACCTCATCTCTACAATAAAATCAAAAAATTAGCCGGGCGTGGTAGCGCACGCCTGTAATTCTGGCTACTCAGAAGGCTGAAGCGGAAGGATCGCCGGAGCCCAGCAGGTCGAGGCTGCGGTGGCCGGGAGCAGCCACTGCACTCCAGTCTGGGCGACAGAGTGAGACTCCAACTCAAAAAAAAAAAAAAAAAAAGAAAAGATTACGGAGCTGTTATTGGATTTGCTCACTCTGGCTGGGGCATGGCCTAGGTGGTGAGGATTCTTAGACTCTGAGAAGAGAATAAGGGATTCTGATGATGAGGCCAGAACCTAAAATGAGAGGTGGAGGGCTGACAAGAGAAGTAGTCAGAAGGGTCCACCAAGGGGAAGGGCCTCCCCAGGGAGGGGGCTGGTTGGTGCAGAGACATCTGCTGACTGGGTTTCGGTTTTCCTTTCACTCCTCAGGTTTTTGGCAAAATTGTCTAAGAACGTCAGCCTGGACTAGGGCTGTGAAGAACTAAGAGAGGAGTACTGTGAGAAGATCCCCAACCCACCGGCAGGGAAGCCTGAAGCAGCAGATCGAAGAGGGGTGATGAGGAGGGTGGCCACCGGGACACTTCTGAGAGGGAGAGGAGGCGCTCTTAGCAATTACTCTGGGACAGCAGGCTCCCCTGGGTGACCTTAGCAGTCGTGGGGAGCTTTGGGGACTACTTCAGAGGGGAGGTGCCCGACATCCAGTAGCTCTCAAGAGTGTCAGACTTGGTGAAGTAGCCTAGCGTGGAGGGTAAGAGTGCGTTCGCTGAAGCCACGCTGCCTGGATTTGAGTCCCAACCCTGCTGCTTGTGGTCTCAGGCGGGTTAATCTGCCTCTCTCTGAACCTCAGTTTGCCCATCTGTAAAGGTGAAGTTGTTTGAGGACTGAGTCACTTTAGGAAGTGCTGGGAGTAGTCCTGGCAGGTAGGTGTTTGTGAAGTAAAGAGATGGTCAATAGGAAGGGTAAGACTGGTCAGTGTGACCAGGTCACAGAGGCTCTTACAAGTTATGATGGGAACCATCCAATGCCCTAAGCTAAGAGAGTTGTGAACAGATGCAGGAATTTTTGAGGGCAGATGGGAGGAAATTAATTCCTGGTTCCAAATGAGGCATTTGTAGGAGTGAGGGGCCCTCCTGATGCCCCTTAAGTACCCTTTTGGGTCCTGGCCTTGTTCCTACGCGCTGAAAGAAGAGGGAACAAAAATAAATCAAAGGCTGTTTTGCTTTTTCTCAGTCTTTCCATTCCTTTGGTGGCGTTGTCAGGCCAAGCAGAGGTCATTCCATTTTTGTTTTTCTCTAATCTGCTTCCAGCCCATAGGCAGGGGCAGCACAGAAGCCTAAAAATACTGTGAGCCGCCAGGTTGGATCACATCAGCCTCTGGCAGTCAGGCAGCCTGTTCCTCTGCTCAGCACTCTACCCTTGGGCTTCACTCTTGGCATCTCTTGGGCACCTTTATGGCCCCACTCAGAGACTGGGGTTGGGATTTAGAGGGGCAGAGCCTAAGATCTGGGACTTGTGAATGGGGGTCTCCTAAAAGGAGCTGAACCCCAACTGATTACCATAGGATCCAGGGACAGACAGCCTTTCTGAGGGCATCTTGCCCAGCCTTTGTCCCCATGAGAACACCAAGTCACCCAAAGGGGGCGTCTCTGTGATTATCTGAGTGAAACTGACTGTTCTCCCCAAAGCTCTTATCTCACAGAAAAGCTTCTAAGGAGTGTGAAGCTGACAGGCCCTGGGCTGGGTGTCCAGAATCTGGCTCTAGTCACCAGACAGGTGGTGGGCCAATCACTTCCCTTGGCTTCAGTTTCTTCACCTATAAAATAGTGGGATGGCAGATGCAGTTAGATCTTTTCTTTTCTTTTTAATTGTAGAGACTAGGTCTCACCAAGTTGCCCAGGCTGGTCTCGAACCTCTGAGCTCAGGCAATCCTCTCACCTCAGCCTCCCAACATGCCTGGCCGTGAGGTTAGATCTTTTCAAACTGTTTTTTGGCCCTTTGGGGTTCTGCAAAGTTGTGAGAGAGGAGGCCAAACACAGTGGCTCACACCTGTAATCCCAGCACTTTGGGAGGCCTAGACAAGAGGATTGCCTGAGGCCAGGAGTTGGAGACCAATCTGAACAACATAGCAAGGCCTTGTCTCTACAGAAAAAAAAAAAAATTAGCTGGGCATGGTGGCATGCACCTGTAATCCCAACTACTCGGGAGGCTGAGACAGAAGGATCACCTGAGCCCAGGAGAAAAAAAAAAGAAGTGAGGGATGGTAGCAGGGAAGCTGGAGGTGGAGGGAGCTCCTGGGGACCCATACCCACTTCACTTAAAGCTTTTCTAATTTCTTTTTTTTTTTTTTTTTTTTTGAGTTGGAGTCTCACTCGGTCACCCAGACTGGAGTGCAGTGGCCGCTCCCGGCCACTGCAGCCTCGACCTGCTGGGCTCCGGCGATCCTTCCACCTCAGCCTTCCAAGTAGCTGGAACTACAGGCGCGCGCTACCACACCCGGCTAACTTTTTTGATTTATTGTAGAGATGAGGTCTCGCCTGCCCAGGCGGGTCTCGAACTTACCTCAGCCTCCCAAGGCGTGGGATTACAGGCTGAGCCACCGAGCCTGGCTGAGCTCTTCTAATTTCATCTGTTTTCTGTTCTAGGGATCAGTATAAGGTTTTATCTGAAAAAGAGTTCTGCTGCTAATATACGTATATGGGGAGAGAGAGAGAATGGTTGAAAATCTCTGGTTCCCAGGGTATGGAGTTTTCTCGGGTCCCTGTGGTTTGTGATAAGCTTCAATGAGTTGCTATCACACCCCAGGCTACACTCTCTGGTCCATCCACCCGAAATAATCTGTGACTCTCCACCAGCCTATTTCCTTTCTGGGCTTTTGCACATGACCCCTGCTTTCTTCAGTCTCCTTCAACTGGTGACCTGGCAAACTTCTGCTCATCCTTTAAGCCACAGTTCAGGTACCAGCTCCTTCTAGAAGCCTTTCAGACCCATCTCAGGGCTGCCACAGGTCCCCAAGCTGTGTCCTATGACATCACTTAGTAACTTTGTAATTGCCGTGCACTTGTCTGGCTGTCATCAGAGAATATTTGAGTTCAAGTCCAGTTCTGCTACTTCCCTGCTATGTGACTGGCCCTGGGCAAGTGACCTAACCTGTGCTTCAGTTTTCACATCTCTAAAATAGCATCAGCAAACACAAAATGCTTGTTATCTGCCAGTCTCTGTCTTATGTCATTTACTCATTTAATCTACACAGCATTCCTATGAGATTGGTATAAAACCATTGTCTTTTAAAAAAAAGTGAGAAAACGGAGACAGAGAGAGGTAAAATAACTTGCCCAAGGTCATAAATCTTGCATTGGGTCTGACAATTAAGTTCGCGAACTCACCGCCATGCACTTATGTTAGCAGCACTGTACAAACAAACAGCTTGCTAAAGCTTCATAACCTTGGTTTATCCATGCTTCACAGCTGTGCTTATGTCAACACATGACAGTGTCTTGCTGAATGGTGTTCATTACTGTTGTTGCATGTTTTTGTGTGCCATCGCAAGAATGTCGGAGCTTGAATTAGAGCAATGAACAATTATTAAATTTCCTTTTAAACTTGGCAAGAGTGGAAGTGAAATCAAGAACACGTTAGTCTGAGCTTTTGGGGATAATGCCATTAAGAAAACAGCAGTGCACAAATGGATTAAATGTTTTTCTGAGGGGAAAGAAAGCACCACTGATGTAGAGAGGTCAGGACAGTCAATAATGAGCAGAATTGATGAAAACATCGCAAACATTTCAAATTGCGCATCAAAATCATCAGCTGATTGTGAGAAGCACAGTAGAACAAAAAAAATCAACAGAGAAACTGTTAAGAAAACCTTAACTGAAAATCTTGGCATGAGAAAGATGTGTGCAAAAATGGTCATGAAAGAGCTCTTGTATCACAACAATGTACCAACTCCCACAGCACTGTCTGTGAGGGAGTTTTAGCCAGTAAACAAATAACAGGGCTGGGCTCAGTAGCTCAGCCTGTAATCCGTGCTTGGGAGGCCGAGGTGAGTGAATTGCCTGAGCCCGTGGGTTGGAGACCCACCTGGGCAACTTGGCGAGACCTCATCTCTACAATAAATCAAAATTTAGCCAGGCGTGGTAGTGTACGGCTGTAGTTTCAGCTCCTTGGAAGGATGAGGTGAAAGGATCGCCGGAGCCCAGCAGGTCGAGGCTGCGGTGGCCGGGAGTGTGTCACTGCACTCCAGTCTGGGAGACAGAGTGAGACTCCAACTCAAAAAACAAAAACAAAAACAAAAAAAAACCCCAACACCCTCCCTACTCACCTGCTCTGGTCCCCAATGACTTTCTTATTTACCTGAAGATAAAGGAAACTATTTGAAGGAAGACATGTTGATGACATTCAGGACACCAAGGGTAATATAGACAATAGCTCTGATGACCATCTCAGAAAGAGTTCCAAAATTGCTTTGACAGACAGACGAGATGCTAACATCAGTACATAGCTTCCTAAGGGAGTACTTCAAAGGTGGCCATAGAGATATTCAGCAATGAGGTAGGTAGTACTTTTCCAGGATGAGTTCGTGAACTTAATTGTCATACCTCATAAGTGACAAGGACAGTATTCAAACTAGGCAGTCCAACTGCAGAGAGACTCTACTGCCTCTCAGAAGCTACCTCAGAGAGTGTTGTGAGGGGGACACAAGGAAATACAGTAAAGTTGCTTGGTCACATAGTAAATACTCAATAAATGCTCAGTGTCTAAGTTTCCCAGTGTACCCTTTCTCTATAATTTTATGCTTGACATTTAAACCCAAGGATTTAAAAGAGGAATTAGAGCTCAGTGAGATGGCTCACACCTGGAATCCCAGCACTTTGGGAGGCAGAAGCGAGAGAATTGCCTGAGTTTAGGGTTTTGAGACCAGCCTGGGCAACTTTGCGAGACCTTGTGTCTACAATAAAAAAATTAGCTGGGCATGGTGGTGCACACCTGGAGTTCCAGCTACTTGGAAGATTTGAGGCAGAAGATCACCTGAGCCCAGCAGGTCGTGGCTGCAGTAGCCGTGAGCATGTCCCTGCACTCCAGCCTGGGTTACAGGTGAGATTCCGACTCAAAAAAATAAAATAGGAATGAGGCATATTACATTTTTTTTTTTTTTGCGTTGGAATCTCACTCTTTCGCCCAGACTGGAGTGCAGTGGCTGCTCCTGGCCACCGCAGCCTTGACCTGCTGGGTGCCGGCGATCCTTCTGTTCAGCCTTCTGAGTAGCTGGAACTCCAGGCGAGTGCTACCACGCCCGGCTAGTTTTTGATTTATTGTAGAGATGAGGTCTCGCCAAGTTGCCCAGGCAGGTCTCGAACCCGCGGGCTCAGGCAATCCACTCACCTCAGCCTCCCAAAGGCACGGGATTATAGGCTGAGCCACTGAGCCCGGCTTACATTTTTTTTTAATCACGCTCTCCTATTTGCCATTATAGGATCATGGCATGCTAGACCTGGATAAGACCTATTAAATAAAGATAATAACCATAATATCTAGCACTTATTGAATATTTATTATGTCTCAGTCATGGCAGTAATGTATTTTTAATTTGATTTTAGTTTTTAGAGCAGTTTTAGGTTCATAGCAAAATTGAGGAACGATCCAGAGTTCCCAATGGCCCCTTCTCCATGCATGCACTGCCTCCCCTGCTACCAACATACAGCACCAGAGTGGGGACATTTGTTACAATGGATGAACCCACATTGACATGACATTACCACTGTAAGTCCATGGTTTACTTTAGGGTTCACTTTTGGTGTGGTACATTCTGTGGGTTTTGACAAATATATAATGGCATGTATTCAGCATCATAACATCACACAGTATTTGCACTGCCCTAAAAATCCCCTGTGCTCTGCCTATTCATCTCTTCCTCCCCACAACCCCTGGCAACCACTGATCTTTTTACTGTCCCATTTTGCTTTTTCCAGAATGTCATAGAATTGAAATCATATAATATGTAGCCTTTTCAGGTTGGCTTTTTTTCTATAGTAATATGTATTTAAGATTCCTCCATGTCTTTTCATGTCTTGATAGCTCATTTCTCTTTATTGCTGAATAATATTCCACTGTGTTTATGCATTCATCTACAAAAGGATATCTTGGCTATTTCCAAGTTTTGGCAATTATGAATAAGCCTGCTATAGACATATGTGCAGGTTTTTTGTGTAGACACAAGTTTTCAGTTCCTTTGGGCAAATTCCAAGGAGCTCAATTGCTGGGTCATATGGTAAAAGTAGAGTTACATTTTGTAAGAATCTGACAAAGTGTCTTCCAAAGCGGCTCTGCCATTTTGCATTTCTACCAGCAATGAATGATAGTTCCTGTTACTCCACAACTTTGTTGGTATTTGGTGTTACTAATTGTTGGGAGCTGGCCACGGAGGCCCACTGAGCGTTAGGGATCAGGAAGGGCTGTTGACCGCAAGACCACTAAGATGCGTTCAGGAGCTATTGACCCCATTTCCTCCGCCTTTCTACTCAGCACTAACCAGATTAAGCTCCTGTGAGCTCAAAACATAGAAACTCTGAGATCAGGATGAACACAAGCTAACTTCAGAAGCTCATTGCTCCCATTCTTCCACAAACTGCAGTTTTGGCTTTCACACAACTTATAATTCAAAGTTGGGTCACATCTAAGAGCCTTAGTATTGGTCACAGGCTTCTGGGTCATGATCTTAGGATTTATTGAAGTTGAATAAATGGATTAATGTTTCATTGATTAGGTTATGGGATTATACCTGAAAGAACATCCGGTGGGTGGGGAATGCCCCTCACACACCCAACTGTGTATAAAAGACCAGTTGTAATTCCCATTAAACGGCTTCTGCACTAGACTGGAGTCCAGTCTCTTTCTCTCTCTCTCTCTCTCTCTCTCTCTCTCTCTCTCTCTCTCTCTCTCTCTCTCTCTCTCTCTCTCTCTCTTTCTCTCTTTCTTCTTTCCCACAATCGCCGACACCGTCTCCACCTTTGGGGTACCCTGAACCCGGCTGGAGCTGGTCTCCGGCAACTAATGTTTTGGATTTTGGTCATTCTAATAGGTGTGAAGTGATATCTCACTGTTGTTTTAATTTACCATTCCAAATTGACGTATGATGTCTATTCTTTGTCTATTTCTTTCTATTCTGTTCCATTGATCTATTTGTATATTCTTTTGTCAATACTATATTCTTGATATCATAGCTTTATAGTGATTTTTTTTTTGAGTTGGAGCCTCACTCCATCACTCAGGCTGGAGTGCAGTGACATGCTCACAGCCACCCCAGTGTCGACCTGCTGGGCTCTGGCAATCCTTCCACATCAGCCTTCCAAGTAGCCGGAATTACAGGTGCACACTACCACGCCCACCTAATTTTTGATTTATTGTAGAGACTGGTCTTGCCAAATTGGATGGACTGGTCTCAAACCTGCGGGCTTAAGTAGTTTACTCGCCTCGGTCTCCCAAAGTGCTGGGATTGCAAGTTAAACCACCAAGCCCGGCTGCTTTATAGTATTTCTTGAAGTTGGTTAGTGTCAGTCCTCCAACTTTCTCCTATCCTTCAATATTCTGTTGGCTATTATGCATCCTTTGTCTCTCCATATAAACTTTAGAATCAATTTATCAATATACACAAAAATAGAGCTGGACTCGGTGGCTCAACCTGTAATCCCAGCACTTTGGAAGGCTGAGGTGAGTGGATTGCCTGAGCCCGCGGGTTCAAGACCCGCATGGGCAACTTGACAAGACCTCATCACTACAATAAATCAAAAATTAGCTGGGCGTGGTAGCGTGCTTCTGTAGTTCCAGCTACTCGGAAGGCTGAGGCTGAAGGATCGCCGGCACCCAGCAGGTCGAGGCTGCGGTGGCCGGGAGCGGCCACTACACTCTATTCTGGGTGACAGAGTGAGACTCCAACTCAAAAAAAAGAAAAGAAAAAAAAATCCACAAAAATAACTTGCTGGGATTTTGGTTGGAATTGCGTTGAATATATGTCAAGTTGGGGTAATGTATTTTTTTTTTTTAATTGGAGTCTCACTCTTGTTGCCCCAACTGGAGTGCAGTGGCATGCTCCCGGCCACCACAGCCTCAACCTTCTGGGCTCCAGCAATCCTTCTGCCTCAGCCTTCCAAGCAGCCAGAACTACAGGCACGCTACCACGCCCAGCTAATTTTTGATTTATTGTAGAGACTGTTCTTACCAAGTTGCCCGGGTGGGTCTTGAATCCTTGGGCTCAGGCAATCCACTAGCTCGACTTCCCAAAGTGCTGGGATTACAGGCTGAGCCACTGAGCCCAGCCGGGTAATGTATTTTTAAAATGGATTATCTTTATAAGTTTAAGCCTCATGATGACCTTTTGGGATAATACTAGTTTTAATCACCATTATTCAGGTGAGGAAACTGAGGTTCAGATATTCATTCCCTAAGTGTGAAGTCAAGGAAGGACCCTGTGGAATTTGACTGGAATATATATATACATATGAATACATATATATCCTAGCTCCAACTGCTAAAAGTTCTTAAAAGCACCAATGACATTCCAGTAGACATGAAAGCATCTAACACCCAGATCTTGGTTTCTGTATTCCATTGCCCACTAAGCAGAACCTGGGCTCTTTGGAGAAATCACTGATTCCAGGGCTAGAGTGAGAAGATACAAAATGAATCTGGAACATTTTCCTGTGCCATGAAGTTTGTTTTTTTTTTTTTTTTTTTTGAGTTGGAGTTTCACTCGGTCGCTCAGACTGGAGTGCAGTGGCCGCTCCCGGCCACCGCAGCCTCGCCTGCTGGGATCCAGTGATCCTTCCATCTCAGCCTTCCAAGTAGCCAGAATTACAGACGTGCGCTACCAAGCCCGGCTGATTTTTTGATTTATTGTAGAGATGAGGTCTCGCTGCCCAGGCGGGTCTCAAACACGTGGGCTCAGGCTATCCACTCACCTCAGCCTCACAAAGGCGCGGGATTACAGGCTGAGCCACCGAGCCCAGCTTGAGCCACCGAGCCCAGCTAAGTTTTTTTAAAGACTAAAAAAAGTGAGAAAGTTATGTCAAAAGGACACAGGCTTGGATTTAGCAATGATTTCTTGGCTATGACAACTAAAGCATAGGCAATCAAAAAAAACCAGACAATTCGATTCCATAACAATGAAAAACTTCTGTGTTTCAAAGGATGCTATCAACAGAGTGAAAAGGCAACCCGCAGAAGAGAGAAAATGTTTGCAAATCATATATCTGATAAAGGATTACTATCTAGACTATATAAAGTATAGTTTACAGCCGGGCTTGGTGGCTCAGCCTGTAATTCCGCACCTTGGGAGGCTGAGGTGAGTAGATTGCCTGAGCTTGCGGTTTGAGATCCGCCCGGGCAACTTAGCGAGACCTCATCTCTACAATAAATCAAAAAATTAGCCGGGTGTGGTAGTGTGCGCCTGTAGTTCCAGCTACTTGGAAGGCTGAGGCGGAAGAATTGCCAGAGCCCAGCAGGTCAAGGCTGCGGTGGCCGGGAGTGGCCACTGCACCCCAGTCTGGGTGACAGAATGAGACTCCAACTCAAAAAAAAAAAAAAAAAAGTATAGTTTACTACAATAAAAATAGTAATCACAAGCTGGGCTCGGTGGCTCAGCCTGTAATCCCGCGCCTTTGGAAGGCTGAGGTGAGTGGATTGCCTGAGCCCGCGGGTTCGAGACCCGCCTGGGCAGCGAGACCTCATCTCCACAATAAATCAAAAAATCAGCCAGGTGTGGTAGCACATGCCTGTAATTCTGGCTACTTGGAAGGCTGAGGCGGAAGGATCGCCAGAACCCAGCAGGTCGAGGCTGCGGTGGCCAGGAGTGGCCACTGCACTCCAGTCTGGGTGACAGAGTGAGACTCCAACTCAAAAAAAAAAAAAAAAATAGTAATCATGAATAAATCATGAATAAATAAATAAAATCAGAATCAACAAATCCATATTGACAATAAATGGAAAAATAAATAAATGCAGTTATGAGAGGGCTTTCCCTCACATTAAAATATCAACTGATAAATGTGGAGAAAGAGAGAGAGCTGGAAAATGCCCATTTTGCAATAATCATAGTAATGATTGATTTGGCAAATATCATCAATAGATGCTAAATGTAGGAAGGAAAGTTACTGAAGAACAGGACATTTGCATTGTCTCCAAGTGTCTCCTTAATGGAAAGGGAAAAATTAGAGCTAATCAAAGGAGAAACCAGACACAACATTGACTATGTGATCAAAATCACCAATAGGAGTCAGTCAGATGCCACGTGGCTCCACATGGGATGCCCTTAAAAAGATACAGCGACACTTATATAATTTCCTGGCTGGGAATGCATAGACTGAATTTAATAATGAGGAAACACTAGACATACTCATATTGAGGGACTGCCTATAAAGCTATTGGCCTGTATTTTTTGGTAGTGATAATGTCATGTAAGATAAAGAAATGTCGAAGAACTGTTCAGAACAAAGGAACTTACCTCAATGCAATCTCTGACCCTGGTCTGCACCCAGTACTGGAGAGGAAAAAGTTAGAGGGACACTGAGACAACTGGCCACATTGGAACATGGATTGTTGATTAGAAAGTATTGTCATCAGTATTAAATTTACTGAATTTGATAATTGTACTGTGGTTATGTAAGAGATAGTCTCTACTCTTCGGGAATACACTGGACTGTGAAGGGCAAAGGGTCATGATGTATGCAATGTACTTTCTTTTTTTTGAGTTGGAGTCTCACTCTGTCACCCAGATTGGATTGCAGTGGCTGTCCCGGCCACCGCAGCCTCGACCTGCCAGCTCCGGCGATCCTTCCTCCTTAGCCTTCCAAGTAGCTGGAACTACAGGCGCGCACTACCACGCCCGGCTAACTTTTTGATTTTTATTGTAGAGATGAGGTCTCACCAAGTTGCCCAGGCGGGTCTGGAACCTGCGGGCTCAGGCAATTCACTCACCGAGGCCTTCCAAAGCGCGGGATTACAGGTTGAGCCACCGAGCCCGGCTTGCAATGTACTTTCTTTTTTTTTTTTTTTTTTGAGTTGGAGTCTCACTCTGTCGCCCAGACTGGAGTGCAGTGGCCGCTCCCGGCCACCGCAGCCTCGACCTGCTGGGCACTGGCGATCCTTCCGCCTCAGCCTTACAAGTAGCTGGAATTACAGGCGTGTGCTACCATGTCCAGTTAATTTTTTGATTTATTGTAGAGATGAGGTCTCTCCAAGTTGCCCAGGCAGGTCTTGAACCCGCGGGCTCAGGCAATCCACTCACCTCAGCCTCCCAAGGTGCGGGATTACAGGCTGAGCCACCAAGCCCGGCTTGCAATGTACTTTCAAATTGCACAGAAAAAAATGAAAGGATAACTAAATAACATGGCAACATGTTAGAAATTGCAAATCTGGGTGAAGGGTATACAAGAATTCTCTGGTTTACTCCTGCAAATATTCTGTAAATTTCAAATTCTTTTCAAAATAACAAGTAAAAAAAAAATAGTCCCAAGAGCACACAGCTACTAAAGGTGGAGCTGAGATTTAAATCTAAGCTGTGTGGCATTCAGGACTGCTATGTTGTCTTTCCTATCCGGTAGCTTGATCACTCCCATTTTACAAAGATCACGGAGGCCCAGTCTGAGTTAGTAGCATTGGGTTTTGGGATTCCGGTCTGGTGAGCTTCCACTGCTCCCTTAGACTGTCCGGTTGATAGAGCTGAGTGTTCTGCCTTGAGAGAGGACCTGATGTTTCTCTAGTGCCCCCTCCTACCATGTGCTGAGCTGGTTGGATTTCCAAGGTAGGGCCCTGCTAGCCTTGTCTTGGGATCACTGGACAATGAGGACTGAGAAAGTTCCGTTTAGTTAGGATAGTCACAGGCCAAGCTTCATGGATTTAGTTGCACCCCTCTCTACCATTGTGACATCTGTTATGTTGTCTGTCCTGCCCAGTACCCCCTTTTCTTTTGGGAGCAACACCTTATTTTGCTAACTGGTTTCTTTTTACTTTCTAACCACTAGGTATGTCATTCTGGTGGGTGTTGCCAGTCACAATGTCCCACCTTCCTGGCTACTGTTGATTGGTATAGGGGTGGGCATCGGGCAATCAGAGCCAAAGTCTGAGATTTGTTGGACTGGATTTAAGGGAAGCAGGATACAGACTTTCTAGTATGAAGCTATGTTTTGAGGCTCAGGAAGTAAAGGCAGCCACGGTCCCCATTAAGGGAAGAAAGTTGGTCTGATAGAATAAAGCTAAGAGAAGCAAGAGAAGAGAAAGAGAACATATGTCAAAGTTTAGCTTTGCTTGTCCTTGAACTTCATGTCATGGAATCACACAGTATGAGGAGGGACCCAAAAAACCCTGGTATTTATTTATAAAAAAGTGTGTATTTATTCTTACATGTTTAAACTTTAGTCACCTTCAAAGATTCTTTGTTTGATGTAATACACCTATTGAGACACTTTTTCCACTGCTCAAACTAGGGTCCAGTTGTCTCTGAGGTTCTGCACTTCCCATGGTTATGTTCCAAAGTATATCAGCCCTCTTCCAATAAATTGCTCTGCTTTTGCATAAGTCTATTTACTTTGGATTTTCATCACCTGAAGACAAAATGGGTCAATATGTCTGAGATTCTGATCACTAGATATCCCGATCATAAGGTCCCAGTAGGGAGGCTGTCAGAGTTCCCTGGAGCTGGCTGTGTTTGGATGGGATTGGGGTCCATGGAAGTTAGCACTGAGACCTTGTCCCACTGGCTCTGTCTGATTCTCAGGGAGGGCAGTAGCCTTTATGCTACGGATAAGCCATTTTTATTCATGCCTCCACCTTACATGCTGGGTCTCCTGGGATATGGCCTTGCCCTTCTCCTCTCAGGTTAGGACCAGGTCAGTGAAAGGAATCTGTGGTTTATTAGGGAAAACAGAAAGAAACAAGGGGGAATAATTTTTATCCAGGTTCCCCTTGGACCTTGGTGAGAGGCATAGAAGGGGCTTAGGAAAATCTTTTATACCAAGATGGAAGGAATGGTCACAATCTCTTACTTTTGCCTATCTTTTTAAATGAGGCATAAACTGCATACAGTCAAGTTCACAAATCTTAAGAATACATTTTTTTTTTTTTTTTGCGTTGGAGTCTCACTCTGTTGCCCAGATTGGAGTGCAGTGGCCGCTCCCTGCCACCGCAGCCTCGAACTCCTGGGCTCCGGCGATCCTTCCGCCTCAGTCTTCCAAGTAACCAGAATTACAGGCATGCACTACCACGCCTGGCTGATTTTTTTTTATTTATTGTAGAGATGAGGTCTCGTTGCCCAGGTGGGTCTCGAACCTGCGGGCTCAGGCAATCCACTCATCTTGGCCTCCCAAAGTGCTGGGATTACAGGCTGAGCCACCGAGCCCGGCCCATCACATTTCTAAATACTCTGTGTCTCTCACTTTGCTAATGTGAATAATCAGTAAAGAATGTAGCTTCATAAAATTAAAATTTAGTAGAAACTAGGTAAGGCCTAGAGTGGCCAAAAAAAGATTGCCACATATAGTACCATGATATATGAAAGTACCATTGAAACTGCTATAAAGAACTTTATTTGTATGAAAGCAATACAAATAACTGTTCAATAGCAAATTATTATATGCTAGTGACTTTGAATTTCTAATTATTGTTCTAGTTTCTGTCTCTCATCTCGGGGCCTTTGCTTATGCCCTTGCCTGTGCCTGGTAAACTTCATTTCCAACAAGTTGACCTGTCAGATCTCAGCTCACATGTCACTTCCTCAGGGAGCCCTTCCCTGACACCACATAGAAGGTCAACTTCTCTGATGACACACTCTCAAAACATTCTGAACTTCCCCTTTCTTAGCCCAACATACACATAACTTCCTCTTAAATATCTTCCCTCCTCTCTGCACTGTCAGCTCCACTGTGCAGCGACTTTTTCTTTTTCTGTCATTCTGAACCCACCGACCCTCCATGTATTTTTTTTTTTTTTGAGTTGGAGTCTCACTCTGTCGCCCAGACTGGAGTGCAGTGGTGCTCCCGGCCACCGCAGCCTCGACCTGCTGGGCTCCGGCGATCCTTCCACCTCAGCCTTCCAAGTAGCTGGAACTACAGGCATGCGCTACCACGCCCGGCTAATTTTTTTGATTTACTGTAGAGATGAGGTCTCACCTGCCCAGGCGGGTCTCGAACCCGCAGGCTCAGGCAATCTACTCACCTCAGCCTCCCAAAGGCGAGGGATTACAGGCTGAGCCAAGGAGCCTGGCTCCTTCATGTATCTTTAGGGGCTCCATACATATGTATTGAATTAACAAATAGATGAATGGTGATCCTGTTTATATTAAATGAAGTATAATCCTGACTTATATTTGTATAACTCTTTTGTCTTTTCAACATGTTTCTACTTCTCCTATCCCATTTATACCTCCAAATACCCAGATCTACCTCGTCGGCCTTTCTCAGTCCTTAAAATGCATATGAGATCGCCTATCTCTTAGGTATAAGCATGGGCTGGAGGTGGGTGGCCTGCCTTTCAGTCCTAACTCTATCACTTCAGACTTGTGTCTTGGGTAAGTTACCTCACCTCTCCATGCCCCAGTTCCTTCACATGTACTTACCTCATAGGTGTGCTATGAGAAGCAAATTAATGTATACATGTAAAAATTTGGATAGGTACCAGGCACCTAATACATGTCAGCCCCAATATTTTGATGAGTGGGAGAGCCAAACACAAAAGGGCACAAATGTGGAGAGTGGGAGGGGTGCAAGAAAAAACCCGGAATTATTTTTTTGGAGGGTATGCCCCTTGTAGTTCAGGCTTCCCCCACTAAGTGAGTGTTCTAGGAGCCCATTGACATCAACATACCAGCGAGTGTTGCCGTGAGAGGCTGTGTTAGATGTCAGTGAATTTTTTTTGGAGATTCTTTCAACGTGTTGCCTATTTCATGATGGGTGATTTACAAGTGCACCTGCCCACACTGCGTTGAGTGTTCAGCAGTTTTTGACCAAAACCAGCATGACTCCATGTCCCACCCTCCCTATTCACCCACCTGGGGAACTTGGCGAGACCCGCCTGGGGAACTTGGTGAGACCTCATCTCTACAATAAATCAAAAATCAGCTGGGTGTGGTAGTGCATGCCTGTAATTCCGGCTACTCGGAAGGCTGAGGCGGAAGGATCGCCAGAGCCCAGCAGGTCGAGGCTGCAGTGACCGGGAGCGGCCACTGCATTCCAGTCTGGGTGACAGAGTGAGACTTCAACTCAAAAAATAAATAAATAAATAAAGAATGACACAAACGAGTGGAAAAATATCCCATGCTCATGGATTGGAAGAATCAATATCATCAAGATGTCATTCTACCCAAGGCAATCTACAGATTCAATGCAGTCCCTGCCAAATTACCAGCATCATTTTTCAGACCTAGAAAAATATTTGAGCCCAAATATCTAAAGCAATTCTCAGCAAACAGAACAAAGCTGGAGGCATCACACTCCCAGACTTCAAACCTTACTACAAGGCTACAGTAACCAAGACAGCATGGTACCAGTACAAAATAGACACACAGACCAATGGAACAGGACAGAGAATCTGGAAATAAAACCATGGATCTTCAACCTACTCATCTTTGGCAAAGCCAACAAAAACAAACACTGGGGAAAGGAAACCATATTTAGCAAATGGTGGTATGAAAACTGACTGACTACATGCAGAAGAATGAAACTGGATTCCTATCACCATATACAAAAATTAACTCAAAATGAAACAAGGACTTAAATGTTAAACCTCAAGCTGTAAGAAGAAAACTTAGGTAACATTTTTTGGACATCAGAGTAGGCAATTACTTCATGGCCAAGTCTTCAAAAGAGAATACAGCAAAATCTAAAATTGGCAGGTGGAATCTATTACACTAAAACGTTTTTGCTGAAAAATTAGCCAGGCATGGTAGTGCGTGCCTGTACGTCTGGCTACTTGGAAAGATGAGGTGGAAGGGTCACCAGCTCAGCAGGTCAACACTGAGGTTGCCATGAGTATGCCACTGCGCTCCAGCCTGGGCAATGGAGTGAGACTTCAACTCAAAAATAAATAAATAAATAAATAAATGTTTTTGCACACCAAAAGAAACCATCAGGAGAGTAAAGAGACAACCCAAAGAACGGGAAAAGCTATGCATATGACAACGGTCTAACATTCAAGATTTACAAGGAACTCAAGCATATTGACAGGAAAAAAACCAAACAATACCATTAAAAAGTGGGCAAGGGACATGAATAGACACTTCTCAAAGGAAGACATTCAGGCAACCAACAAACATATGGAAAAATGCTCAACTCTACTAATCATCATAGAAAAGTAATCAAAACTACAATGAGATGCCAACTCACACTGAATGGCTATCATTAAAAAGTAAAAAGTAGGGCAAAAAAAAAGTAAAAAGTAAAAAAACAGCAGAGAGACTATGGAGAAAAGGGAGTGCTTCTATACTGTTGGTGGAATATAAACTATTTAGTCTTTGTGGAAAACAGTGTGGCATTTTCTCAAAGAACTAAAAATTGAGTTACCATATGATCCAGGAATCTCTCTTCTGGGAATATATCAAGAGGAACATAAATCACTCTACCAGAAATGCCTGCACATGAATGTTCATTGCAGCATTATTCCCAATAGCAAAAACATAGAACCAACTCAAATGCCCATAGAAAGTGGACTGGATAAATGAAATGTGGTACATATACATGATGGAATACTATGTAGCCATAGAGAAGAACAAAATCATGTTCTTTGCAGCAACATGGATGAAGTTGGAGACCATCATTCTAAGTGAACTATCACAGAAACAAAAAAACAATACTGCATGTTCTCACTCATAAGTGGGCACTAAACATTGGGTATTTGAGCATAAGGGTGGGAACAACAAATGCTGACCACTGCTAAAGGCAGGAGGGAGGGGGAATAAGGGCACACAATCACCCACTGGGGACCATGTCCACTACCAGGGGCTTGCTAGAAGCCCAAACCTCACCTGCACAAAATTTACTTATGTAGCAAATCCTCACATGTACCCTGCAACTCTAAAATTACAAAAAAAAAAAATCATTGCTGCAAAGTTTTTGCAATACTTCAGCAGAAGTGTTGCTAGATTTTATTTTATTTATTTATTTATTTATTTTTTGAGTTGGAGTCTCACTCTGTCGCCCAGACTGGAGTACAGTGGCCACTCCCGGCCACCGCAGCCTTGACCTGCTGGGCTCTGGCGATCCTTCTGCCTCAGCCTTACAAGTAGCTGGAACTACAGACGTGCGCTACCACGCCTGGCTAATTTTTGATTTATTGTAGAGATGAGGTCTCGCCAAGTTGCCTAGGAGGGTCTCGAACCTGCGGGCTCAGGCAATCCACTCACCTCGGCCTCCCAAAGTGCTGGGATTACAGGCTGAGCCACCGAGCCCGGCCTGTTGCTAGATTATTATTTTTTTTTTTGAGTTGGAGTCTCACTCTGTCGCCCAGACTGGAGTGCAGTGGCCACTCCCCGCCACCGCAGCCTCACCTGCTGGGTTCCAGCGATCCTTAACAACTTAATGTCTGTAGTTCCTCTGCCTTCATTTCCCCTCAATATCATCACTAGCTAACATTTGTTAGTCAATTTCAATTATTTATTTTTAATATTTTAAAGTTCACGTTTATTATAATTCTTTAAATTACAAGTCTCATGCAGTTCAGTGTTTTTCAAACTGTAATATGCATACAAATCACCAGCAGATTATTTTAAAATGAAGAGGTTGACTAAGCTGATCTGGAGTAAGACTGAGAGTCTGTATTTCTAACAAGCTCCCAGGTAATGCTGATGCTTCTGGTCCAGGACCACATTTTGTTTTTTTCTTTTTTTTTTTTGAGTTGGAGTCTCACTCTGTCGCCCAGACTGGAGTGCAGCGGCCGCTCCCGGCCACCGCAGCCTTGACCTGCTGGGCTCCGGCGATCCTTCTGCCTCAGCCTTCTAAGTAGCCGGAATGACAGACATGCGCTACCACGCCCAGCTGATTTTTTGATTTATTGTAGAGATGAGGTCTCACTGCCCAGGCGGGTCTTGAACCTGCGGGCTCAGGCAATCCAACCTCAGCCTCCCAAAGGCGCGGGATTACAGGCTGAGCCACTGAGCCCGGCTTGTTTATATTTTAATTAATTAATTTTGTATTGCAGTTTCTGAGTAACAAAGTATACTAGTAGTTTTTTATTGATAATGTTCAATTTCTGATAGATATTCTGCCTTAATGTTACCAAATTTTGCCAAATGAATAATATTCTCATTTTTGCACCTTTAAACATCAATTGACTGAGTGCATAAATGCTAGACATCACCTTACCAAAACCAGAATCATTTATATAATGTTTTCAACAAAGCATAGCACTATTTCTCCTGGCATGGTATAGCGGTTCATACTTGTAATCCCAACACTTTGGGAGGCAGATGCAAGAGGATTACCTGAGCCCAGGAGTCCCAGACCAGCCTGGGCACCTTGGCGAGACCTTGTCTCTACAACAAATCAAAAAAATAACCCAGGATTGATGGCATGTGCCTGTAGTCCCAGCAACTTGGAAGGCTGAGGAGGGAGTACTGCCTGAGCCCAGCAGGTTGAGGCTGTGGTGGCCATGAGCATGCCACTGCCCTCTAGCCTGGGTAACAAAGTGAGACTCTGACTCAAAAAAAAAAATTTTTTTTCCTCCCGTTTCATAGTTTCAGCAATACTACCTTTCACTGTGTCCTCTATACTGCCAAAGTTTTTTTGTGTGCTTTCTCTCCTTTTTCCTTTCTGTGCTTTCATCTGAATACTGCTGTCTTCCAGTTCACTAATCCATTGTTCTGCTGCTTTTAATCTGTTACTAATTCCATTTAATGCTTTTTTTTTTAAGTCGGAGCCTCACTCTGTCGCCCAGACTGGAGTGCAGTGGCACGATCACAGCCACTGAAGCCTTGACCTACTGGGCTCAGGTGATCTTTCTGCCTCAAGCTTCCAAGTAGCTGGAACCATAGGTATGTGCTAGCAACCCCTGGCTAATTTTCTGATTTATTGTAGATGAGGTCTCGCCAAGTTACCCAGGTTTGTCTTGAACCCCTGGGCTCAGGCAATCCTCTCGCCTCTGCCTCCCAAAGTTTTGGGATTACAGGCGTTAGTCACTACGCCCAGCATGAACTCTTTTTAAATAACTTTATTGAGGTATACTATACATCT
The DNA here is from genome assembly GCA_027257055.1 of Cephalopachus bancanus. Classification (NCBI taxonomy): domain Eukaryota; kingdom Metazoa; phylum Chordata; class Mammalia; order Primates; family Tarsiidae; genus Cephalopachus; species Cephalopachus bancanus. The sequence continues at coordinate 1,234,033 of JAPVLO010000510.1, forward strand.
ACACATACAATAAACTGCACTTATTTAAAGTGCACAATTTGATGAATTTTGACATATATATACACCCATGAAACCACACCAGATCAATTTTATCATTCCCAAAAGTTTCTTGGTACACCTTTGTCTCTAATTTTCCTCCACATTTGGTCCCAGGAAAAACACTGATCTGCTGTCACTGTAGATTAGTTTGCATTTTTCTAGAAACTTACATAAATGGAACCACACATTATGTGTTCTTTTGTTTTTGTCATTTTATGCTCAGTACAATGATTTTGAGATTTGTTCACACCATTGAGTGTATTGATAGTCCATTTCTTTTCTTTGCTGAGTAGTAGTCCATTGTATGAATTTAATGTATTTTGTTCAGCTATTCACCTGTTGATGGGTATTTGGATATTTCTAGTTTTTTTATACTGTGAATAAAGATCCTATCAATATCCTTGTGCAAATCTTAGTGTAGATGTATATTTTCATTTCTCTTGGGTAAATACTTACATGATAGTCTGTCTTTTTGAGGTATCATTGGACTACAGTTCCAAATAATGCAATCAAATACAAATCTAAGATTGCCATGAAGGCATTTTTTTTTTTTTTTGAGTTGGAGTCTCACTCGGTTGCCCAAACTGGAGTGCAGTGGCCGCTTCCGGCCACCGCGCCTCGACCTGCTGGGCTCCGGCGGTCCTTCCGCCTCAGCCTTCCAAGTAGCCGGAATTACAGGCATGCGCTACCATGCCCGGCTGATTTTTTGATTTATTGTAGAGATGAGGTCTCGCTGCCCAGGCGGGTCTCGAACCCGCGGGCTCAGGCAATCCACTCACCTTAGCCTCCCAAGGGCGCGGGATTACAGGCTGAGCCACCGAGCCCGGCTTGTATTTTTTTTTTCCAGTCTCCCCCGTAGATATTTTTGTTGATATAACTAAAGTTTATAATAAGTTGCTAAGTAAGAAAGATTATTCTAGATAATCTGGTTGGCAAGTCTTTAAAAGCGGAGGTGAAGAAGAAGAAATTCTACTTGTGGATTATGGCCTCATCCCTTGCCTGAGAGTTCCAGTCTACTCTTCTACCTATCCTATGGATTTCAGATTTGCTTAATAAGACTTCCTGTCCCTATATAAGGCAATTCCTGGAAATAAATCTGTCACTGTCTCCTACTGGTTCTGCTTCTGTGCTGGAATCCTGACTGATATAGATTTTGCTACCAAAAGTGGTTCGAGGAACCGAATCTTAAGGATGAGCTTCCTAAATTGGTTCTGGCTTTTCTTGGATTGGTTCTCTAATGTGATTACATTTAAAGGCACCAGTGACTATTTCCAGGGGTAAACAGGACACTGGAAGTCTATGGTATGAGGCACTGAATCAAATACTATAGAAAGCAAGGTACTGAGTGACCATGTATTTAACACCTTAGAATGTTTTAGTCAAATTAAGGAATATATGGTTTTGACTCCAACTGCACTGAAGAAAGAAGTAGAGGAAAGAAAAGAATGAGCTCAGGGACTCAAGTTCCCAATTTTAAGAGGTTTTTTGTTTTAGTTTTATTTATTTATTTTCGGGGTTTTTTTTTTTTTAAGTTGGAGTCTCACTCTGTTGCCCAGACTGGAATGCAGTGGCATGCCCCCAGCCATCCCAGTGTCAATCTGCTGGGATTGCTGCCATCCATTCACCTCAGCCTTCCAAGTAGCCAGAACTACAGGTGCATGCTACCACGCCTGGCTAACTTTTGATTTCTTGTAGAGACGAGGTCTCACCAAGTTGCCTGGGCTGGTCTTGAACCCGTGGGTTCAGGCAATTCACTTACCTCGGCCTCCCAAAGTGCTGGGATTGCAGGCTGAGCCACCAAGCCCAGCCTGCTTTAAGAGTTTAAAGCTTTAAGCCATACATAGGTGACTGGGAAGTTTCTATATCTGTTCTGAAAGTAACTCTTAGGGCCAAGATTTCTGAAAACAAACCCAGAGTCTCATTCTGCAAGAGGCTGATAGAGATGCTGCTTAGAGTCTTTTACAGGCCACAATAGGTGAATTACATTGCAAAATCTTAGGATTTTGGAGCAAAGCCCTGCTATGCCCTGTAGATAAGCACTTTCCTCTTCAGGGAACAATTGTTGGCTTACCCGGCCTCAGTAGAGACTAAATTCTTAACCATGGGCCATCAAGTTACCATGTGACCTAAGCTGCCCATCATGGACTGAGCGTTATCTGATCTATCAAGCTATAAAGTTGTGCATACAAGGGAGGGGGATAAAATAAAAAAAGAGAATTAGTTTTTGGAGGGCTGGGGCCACTAGGCTTCTCCACTAGGTAAGTGTTTCAGGAACCCATTGATGTACCAGTTAGTGAATTTTTTTTTGGAGATTTTTTCTTTTTCTTTTTTTTTTTTTTGAGTTGGAGTCTCACTCTGGCCCAGACTGGAGTGCAGTGGCCGCTCCCGGCCACCACAGCCTCGACCTGCTGGGCTCCGGTGATCCTTCCGCTTCAGCCTTCCAAATAGCCGGAATTACAGGCGCACCCTACCACGCCCGGCTGATTTTTTGATTTATTGTAGAGACGAGGTCTCGCTGCCCAGGCGGGACTCGAACCCGCGGGCTCAGGCAATCCACTCACCTCAGCCTCCCAAAGGCGCGGGATTACAGGCTGAGCCACCGAGCCTGGCTGGAGATTCTTTCAACGCATTTGCCCATTTTATGATGGGTGATTTACATGGACAACGTAGCGACATTGCTCTGTGTTCAGTAGTTTTTGACCAAAAAAACAGCATGACCCCTGTGCCTCACCCTGCCCATTCAACCAATCTCGCCCCAAGCAACTTATTTGTTTCCCCAAATGAAAAAAAGTCCTCAAAGGGAAACCTTTTGCCGATGTGGAAGAGATGAAACAAAAAATGGCAGAAGCACTAAAAGGCAACAAAATAGATGAGTTCAAAAACTGTTTTGAGCAGCGGAAAAGGTGTCTTATGGTTGCATTGCGTCAAATGGAGAGTACTTTGAAGGTGACTGAAGTTTAAATATGTGAGAATAAATGCACAATCTTTAATAAATAAATTCTGGTTTTTTTTTTTTGAGTTGGAGTCTCACTCTGTCGCCCAGACTGGAGTGCAGTGGCCGCTCCCGGCCACCGCAGCCTCGGCCTGCTGGGCTCCAGCCATCCTTCCGTCTCAGCCTTCCGAGTAGCTGGAATTACAGGCATGCGCCACCACACCCAGCTGATTTTTTGATTTATTGTAGAGATGAGGTCTCGCTGCCCAGGCGGGTCTTGAACCCGCGGGCTCAGGCAATTCACTCACCTCAGCCTAATTCTGGTTTTTTTTTACGTCCCCCTTATGCACAGGAACACTTCATTATCAAATTGAAGTGGTACATATGAGATTCAGCTCAGCTGGGCTCTGAAGGCATAAGTAACTTGCATGAGGAAGTGGCCCAAATGCCCATGATCTCTATTCCTGCTACAGTATTTTTTCACTCCCAGCCCACACCTATAGGCTGCCTCATGGGGCATTCCCTATGACCAGTTGACTGAAAAAGAGAAAACTCAGTCCTGGTTTTATGGTTCTGCAACATATGCAAGTGCTAGATGAAAATGGACAGCAGCCTTTCTGGGACATCTTTGAAGGACAACGGAGACATAGTCTCCCAGTTGGCAAAACTCTGAGCAGTGTGCTTGGTGGTTCATTTTGCCTGGAAGGGAGAGGAATAGTCAGAAGCTCTTCTGATCTAGAGGTCTTGGTTCCAAACAGAAGAATGCTTCTGCCAGGAGACACAACAACATTTCCATTGAATTAGAAGTTGAAACCATCACCTGGCCACTTTGGGCCTTTCATGCCTCTGAATCAACAGGCAAAGCAGGGAGTTTCTGTACTGGCTGGGGTGACTGGTCCTGACTAATAAGCAGGAAATTCAGTTGGTACTACATAAATGGGGATGTATTAATATTGGTTACATTTATATTGCAGTATGAAGTTACAAGAAATAAAAAGTGGAGAGGGAACACTTTGAATCCTCTTTTGGTGAAACGATTGTTATACTTTCAATTGTCTGCAGGATAGTTATACCATGTTAAGTGGAAGTATGACTTTGGCATTGTCTTTATCTGGATACTAAGTACAATTATGGAGATAATTAGGAGTGTGATTGCTGGGTCATCGGTCTTTTAAAATTTTAGCTATCCTAATGTGAGTGTTGTTTTAATTTGAAAATCCCTAGATGACTAAAGATGTTGGTAACTTTTTTTTTGCATATTGGCACGTTTACATCTTATATTTATTAAAATCTTTTGTTTATATTGTATTATTGGGTTATTTTATTCAGTTATAAAAAGAGTTCTTTGCCGGGTTCGGTGGCTCAGCCTGTAATCCTGCACTTTGGGAGGCTGAGGTGAGTGTATTGCCTGAGCCCGTGGGTTCGAGACCCGCCTGGGCAACTTGGCGAGACCTCATCTCTACAATTAAAAAAAAAAAAAATTAGCAGGATGTGGTAGCGCGTGCCTGTAGTTCCACCTACTTGGAAGGCCGAGGCGGAAGGATCGGCGGAGCCCAGCAGGTTGAGGCTGCAGTGGCCGGGAGCGGTCACTTTTACTCCAGTCTGGGTGACAGAGCGAGACTCCAACTCAACAAAACAAAAAACAAACAACAACAAAAAAAGAGTTATTTACATATTCTGCATACAAGGCTTTTTGTCAGAGTCCCTGGCCTTGAAGTTTGAGACCTGGTGAGGGAAAACATTTTAATCAGACAAAATTAAATTTTAATTAGTAAAAGGTCCTCTGAGGTATACGGTGCTAAGAGAATTTTCAGGGAGAAAATTTAGTTGAGGATGATGGAGTTAGAATGGCTGTCAGAATGGAGTTAGAAGGCTGAGTTGGGAAGAGTTAGTTTAACTAGGTCCAAGGAATGGCGTTTTGGCTTGGCCAGAATGGAGCGCTGAAAGAGCACTAGATGTGGAGTAGACTGCGAGTGTGAGAAGAGTAGGCAAGAGCAGGTGAGGATTTAAGACTTTAATCTTAGCATTTACGGAGGCCCTTGAGATTTCTTCAGGAGAACTACAGGCGGAGCAGTTTGATCATTATATGTTTTAAAATTACTCAGCAATGTGAAGAGTGGTCTGGAGAGGTTCTCAGAGTTGGGGCAGGAAAACCATTGATCCCCACATTGTACTCTCAGCTCCTCGCACACGGAAGAAGCCTCAATCCACAAATGATGGACGAAAAACTGAATTGGGAAAATGGGAATAATAAAGGGATGGGCTGGTGGCTGCTTCTGGTCCCTTCAGCGGTGGTATCTGACTCAAAGTAAGAATAGTCTCTGCCCGTTTCCCAGTAGCCAGTTAGGTGGAAGGAAGGCCTTGCGACTCAAGGTTGGGAAAACAAGTGTGACCCGGTGCGGCAGGCAGAAATCCGCTCAAGCCCGCACTGGTCAGAGGCGTCGCTTCCTCGGGCCGGAGAGGCTCGGTTCCTGGAGCTTTTGGCCAGGAGGAGCTCACCGGGGGCAACACAGCGGCGCCAACAGCCCCGCTCCACCGGCGGCCGCTCAGCGAGTCCAGCGACCGCGTGGGTAGGTGGGCGGGCCAGGGGCGGGGCCTCTCCTTCTAGGGCCCGTCCCCGCCCCTGCGGCGTGCGCGCGCCCGCCCGCCGCGGCCCCGCGCGTGCGCTGCCGGTCGGGGGCGGAGGTTGTGGGCGGTGGCGGCGGCGGGGGCGCGCGCGCTCTCGCTCCCTCGCGCCGGTTCGCGCTCCCGCGTCGGGGCTGAGGCGGCGGCGGCGGCGGCGGCGGCGGCGGCGGCTGAGGCGGCCCGGGGGGAGGGCCGGGGGGGGGGTGGTTGGGGGGGATGGACCCGGCGCGGCGGCCGCAGTGGCAGGAGCCGGCGCTGGAGCTCGAGCGACGGCGCTGGCGGAGACGCCGGCTGCTCCTCCCCTCCCCGCCGGTGAGTCAGTGCCCCCGCCCCGGACGCTGGCGGCGGTCGCGGCCCCCTCGCGGCCCCTCCGCCGTGGGTGGGGAGAGTCGTGAGGGAGCGTGGCCGGGTGTCGCCGCCGACGCGGCCCGGCCTCCCGCTCGAGGCCTGGCGCGCCTCGGACCCTCGGTCGCCCCCTTCGAGGTTGATCCCCGGGCCTCGGACTCGACCCAGCATCCCGCCGGGCCTCTTGGCTTCCCCGGCTCTCTCCGCTGTCATTTTGACCCTAGGGTCCACCCCTACGCCCCCTCGCCTCGTCCCCTCCCAGCACCCCTGCTCCTGGGCCGCGGCGAGGGAGGGGCGTGTGAGGAGTCGGGCCGAGGCCCGAGGGACTGTTTGGGAGCGGGCGCCCGTGGGGGTCTGGGGTCTCAGGCGCCCTCGGTCGCCGTGGCGTCCCAGAAGTGAGCCCCTTGGACTCGGCCATTTCCACCTGAAGCCAGTTTTGCACCTTTTGTTTTGATTTTGAACTTGTCGGGAGGAAGGAGGGAGCCCGCGGTGCTGGGAGAATAGGTGGTGCGAGGTGGGGTGTGAGTCAGGGCTGGGTGGGCTTGGCCTCAGCGTGGCCTTTATTAACCCTTTTTGGAAGGGGAGTGGGCTGCAGTGAGTTGCACCTTCCCCAGAGGGCCAGAGATCCGCTGATAGCTTGCCAATGTCTGCCTTTTCACCCTAAGCAAAGGTGTGTGTAGTGTTGGTCCAATGGTTGGCTTGGTTCATCTCTTAACCCTGTTGGTGAGGAGGCCCCAGGTGAATCTGCAGCGGAGTTTCTTGAAGCAGCCCACTTGAGCTGTTGGCGAACCCCTCCCCCACTTTTGCTTTGATGACACATTCTTCATTAGTCTTGGGAGATCCTAGCCAATGCTCTTTGCAGGCTGCCTTTTCATCCTGTCGTGTTTGTGATAGGGAGAAGAAGAATGACCACATACAGACACATACACACAAATCCAAGATGGTTCCTATGTCTGATGTACTCATCAGAGGTACCTGTACCATAAGCATCTTTGAAAGTTCTGAATTCCTAAATTAGCTTACTTTAAAAAAAATTGAGGACTTAAATAGCAGGTAGCCGCTTTAAAATAAAACAAACATTTATTTTGTTTATGCCTTTTGGGCAGTATTTTAAATGTTGGAAGTAATTGGTTAACCAAAAACTTGTCTTTGGAGTGGCTGGAGGAAATAACCTTATGGAAATGTGAATGTGTTAATTACGTAAAATTTTTTCGAGAGGTAGATACATTTTTTTCTCCATTTGTATATTAGAAGATTGAAACTCAAATTGTGTGTAGGTGGTAGTTTTACTAGTGTCATGTAACAAATGGTGCTTATAGGTGGGATTTTAACTCAACAATACCTGTCCTTTACCAGCAGAGTTGGCTTGTATTTTTTTGAAATCACACACCCACTCTCTGGCTAGTGTAGAAGGATTAAAAAGCTGCTTCTGGTCTGTGGGCGGTAACCTTTTCTAAAGAGTTTTCAGCTGCTTACAGAATAGATTGCTGATCAGCTGCATAGGAAAAATTTAGATATTAAAAATTCACTACTATGTGATCTAGATCTGTTATAATTATGAGCTTTTAAGATTTGGGATGGTATAGGTACTGTGAACTATGTATAGGAAATGAGATTTCTCAGAGCATTTGCAGCTTTTTTTTTGAGTTGGAGTCTCATTCTGTCGCCCATATTGAAGTGCAGTGGCCGCTCCCGGCCACTGCAGCCTCGACCTTTTGGGCTCTGGCGATCCTTCCGCCTCAGTCTTCCAAGTAGCTGGAACTACAGGCGCGCGCTGCCAAGCCCAGCTAATTTTTTTGATTTATTGTGGAGATGAGGTCTCGCCAAGTTGCCCAGGCGGGTCTCGAACCCGCGGGCTCAGGCAATCCACTCACCTCGGCCTCCCAAAGCACGGGATTACAGGATGAGCCACTGAGCCCGGCCCATTGGCATCTTAAGATAAACAGAAGCACACCTTGCAGTATTGAGAGAATCTTTTATGAACACACAAAAATTTTGTAGTCTGCAGTTTGATGAACAGCCTCAATGTCCTAGACTAGTTGATGACCACCATTATTTTAAGCTGTTTGGTCCTTCTTGCTACTAGAGTATTTCCCCTTTTTGTAAGATTTTTTATGCCTATCGTGGATGTACAAAACCTATAATGACTAGGGGGTTAAGTTTAAACTCAGAGCAGCATTTATGGATCATTCATTAATTTATTCATCAAGTATTTATTGAGCCCTTACTTTTTTCCAGGTTTTTTTCTACTGGACTACAGTGGGGAGCAAAACAGACAAGGCCTCTGCCCTATTCTGTTAAGCTTTCTTCAGTGTGTAGGGGGATGAGAAGTATACAACAAACAAGTAAATAGATACTATCTTTTCAGACAATGATATAAACCAGTGATTAGTAAGCTTTTTTTGTTAAGGACTAGAAAATACAGTATGTATTTGAGACTTTATGGGTCATATAGTCTCTTTGGCACTACTGCTGTTTGGTACAGAAGCAGCCACAGACAGCATATGAACAACCGTGTCTACGTTCCAATTAAACTCTGAACACTAAAATTTGAATTTCGTATAATTTTCACATGTCATGGACTATTACTCATTTACCAAAAATTCTCCCCAATCATTTAAAAATGTAAAACCATTCTTTGCTCACAGGTCATACAAAAAAATGGAACAAGGTAAATTTGACCTGTAGGCTATAGTCTGGCTTTTTGTAAAAAAAAGTTTGCTAATCCCTAATAAGAACTATGAAGAAAATAAAATAAGCTGATATGACAAATGAGTGACTGAGGGGTAAGTAGAGAGTTACTTAGTGAGGGGAGGCCTCATTAAGGAGAAGATATTTGATGTGTGACCTAAAAAAGTGGGAGAGCCTTCCTCACAAGTGCAAAGGTCTGCAGGTGGAAATGAGCTTGTCCTTTGTTTTCCAGCACTGAACTTTTCCATGTAGCATGTCATTCTGGCCTTTGTGATGTTTTTGGTTTTTTAATTTATTTTGTTGCTCTCAGCTATGTTGCCCTCTTCCTGTCAGGTTTTAAAAGTCTATCTATTGTAGAATCTAGGAGTTGAAAGAGACCTTCTTCCCAAATTGCTCTTTTCTAAAATGTTCTGTGATTTTCAGTTTCTGTTTGAATACCTTTGATGACAGAAAATTCGTTACTTTGAGATAGCCTATGCAATTTTTAGATAGATTTAATTGTTAGAGTGTTCTTCATGTTGTGATAGGATTGGCCTTTTTTATCTCCTTTCCTTGAGCCTGCCTTACAATCCCATGGAGTAAGATTACTGTGGAGTTGCTCTTCATCCTAGGATGAGGTCCTCAAGTTACTGCATAAGGCAAAAGTCTCATATGTTGAAAACTCTGCTTGAAGATACCTTAAGTTGCTCAAAAATTAAAGTATGCATGTTTTTGTATATATAATCATATGTAATTCTTATGCACATTAAAGGCTGAGAGTGACAGAGCCTGTTTGAAGGAAAGAGCAAAAGGAATTAAGTTGTTATGTAGATATCTGGGCCTTCGAACTATTTTGATTTTTTTTTTTTTTTTTTTGAGTTGGAGTCTCACTCTGTCGCCCAGGCTGGAGTGCCATGGTGCACTCACGACCACCCCAGTGTCGAACTCCTGGGCTCCAGCAATCCTTCCGCCTCAGCCTTCGTAGTAGCCGAAACTACAGGTGCACGCTACCATGTCCGGCTAATTTTTGATTTATTTTAGAGACGAGGTCTCACCAAGTTGCCCGGGCTGGTCTTGAACCTGCAGGCTCAGATAAACCACTCGCCTCGGCCTTCCAAAGTGCTGGGATTACAGGCTGAGCCACCAAGTCTGGCCTATTTTGATTTTTAAAACAACTGTGAAATCCCTATCAAGAGTGGGAAATGGTGGAGAATTTTGATAACTGTTTGCATGCAGGGTGTATTTAATTCTATTTTTATGTTAAGCCTCTATTAATACATGTTTATAGATGTGTATATTAAACAAAATAATATTTATGAAGGAACTTGGTACATAAGGTGGTCAAAAAATGTTTGCAGGGTTTGAATTTAAATTTTTACTTCATTGGGCTCACATATACAGTGTCCTTTTAAAAGTGGTAGAGAACTTGGCCACCTGCTTCCTGTCTTTCCATATTGCCATTTCCTGTTGTGACTCTACTGAACAGCTGTCAGTCTCTTTGTCTTTGAGTGTTGGCCACGTTTTACCAGAGATAGGCTTGCAAATTTAATGGGTGTATGATATAACTGTTAGTTCTGCCACATGACCCTTAAAGTGTTTGAACATGTCTCCTATTTAAGGCTTCATTTTTCAGGGCTAAACATTTTCATTTCTTTTAGCTTATTTCTTTACCTTTCTGATTCTTGAAAGTGAGCCAGTTTATCATTGTTTATCTTTTACTTTGATACCATGAAGTACATTTTAAGGTACAAACTCAAGTTTTATCTCCTTGACGAAGTCGTCCCTCATAATTCTAGACCTTTTCTATATTCCTAATATACTTTTATCTGTTTTCCTCAATTTTTTTTCTCATTTTGGTATAGTTTACTTGTTCTATGAGCATTTGTCTTCACAGTGAGACAACATTCTTCTTGAAAGCAAAAACCATGTTTTAGGCATCTTTTGTGTCCCATATGTACTGAATAAAATTCCAGGCAAGCAGTTGATCATAAATATGTTTTATATATATATATTTTTTTTTATTATTTTTTTGAGTTGGAGTCTCACTGTCGCCCAGACTGGAGTGCAGTGGCCGCTCCCGGCCACCGCAGCCTCGACCTGCTGGGCTCCAGCGATCCTTCCGCCTCAGCCTTCCAAGTAACTGGAACTACAGGCACGCGCTACCACACCCGGCTGATTTTTTAAATTTATTGTAGAGATGAGGTCTCGCCTGCCCAGGCGGGTCTCGAACCCACGGGCTCAGGCAATCCACTCACCTCAGCCTCCCAAAGGCGCGGGATTACAGGCTGAGCCACCGAGCCTGGCTATGTTATAATTTTTTAAAATAAACTTTTAATATGAACTTTTAATTTTAGATTTACTGAAATATTGCAAAGATAGTTTAGAGAATTTCTATCTACACTCACTTTTCCCTATTAACACTTTACATTAGTGTGGTACATTTGTCACAATTGATGAGCGAATGTTGATACATTACTACTAAAGTTACACTTTATTCAGATTTCCATTTTTTTCCTGAATGCCGTTTTTCTGTTCCAGGATCTCATCCAGGATCTCACAATATGCTTAGTAGTCCTGTCTCCTTAGCTTCTCTTGCTTGTGACAATTTCTCAGATTGTCCTTGTATTTAATGACCCTGACAGTTTTAAAGATTTCCTGTTAGGTGATTTTGTAGATTGTTCTTCAGGTCCTCTCAGGTGTCAGAGCAAGGGGATAATATGTGCACAGATTAGCCTGTGTATATACACATACTTATACATATTTCTACATGTAATGGTCTGTATCTATGCTAAGCTAAACATGAGTTCAGAATGTCTCCAACTCCAGTTCATTATCACATGGATCATTCTAACCTTCCTTTGCTTATCTGTAACCTCCCACTTTACCGGTGAGAAACCTGGCTCCCATTATCCACCATAATTTACTAATTCTTCAATCCGAGTATACATGTATAGTGGCTTCAGAATTGTTCATCTGTATTCCTATCGGAAATTACTTTATCAATCAGAGTACATTACTTATGGACTGTTCTTTTTGCTTTTAGTCTTACAAACACCACTCATTTCCAGCATTTCTTAGGTTGTTAGCATCTTATTTCCCCACTCCCTTCCTGATGTGGTTTCATATATTTGTAACAGATTTGGATTCTTTTATCATGTTCTGCATTTCTTAGAGACCCTTTATCTCCTAATTACTTAAGAATTTGCATACATTAAAGTATATTCTTTGTGCTTTAGAGTTCTATGGGTTTTGACAGACTTTTAATATTTTACCTTTACCATTTCAATATCTTACATAATTGTTTCACAGCTCTAGAAAATTTGTGTCTTACCATTTACTTGTTTATACCAGTTTCTTTTTTTTGTTGTTGTTGTTTTTTGAGTTGGAGTCTCACTCTGTTGCCTAGACTGGAGTACAGTGGCCGCTCCCGGCCACTGCAGCCTCGACCTGCTGGGCTCCAGAGATCCTTCCGCCTCAGCCTTCCAAGTAGCCAGAATTACAGGCATGCGCTACCACTCCCGGCTGATTTTTTTTTTTTTTTTATTTATTGTAGAGATGAGGTCTTGCTGCCCAGGTGGGTCTTAAACCCGCGGACTCAGGCAATCCACTCACCTCAGCCTCCCAAAGGCACGGGATTACAGGCTGAGCCACCTAGCCCGGCTGTTTATACCAGTTTCTGGCAACCACTTACTGATCTGTTTATTGTCTCTAAAGTTTTGCCTTTTCCAGAATTTCAATACATTTGTTTTGTTTGTTTGTTTTTTGTTTTTTTTTTAGAGTTTGTTGGAGTCTCACTCTGTTGCCCAGGCTGGAGTACAGTGGCATGCTCACGGCCATTGCAGCCTCCACCTGCTGGGTTCAGATGATCCTTTGACTTCAGCCTTCCAAGTAGCTGGAACTACAGGCGTGCACTACCATGTCCAGCTAATTTTTTGATTTATTGCAGAGAGGGGGTCTTGCCATGGGCTCCCAAAATGCTGGGATTGCAGGCTGAGCCACCTAGCCTCCCAAAATGCTGGGATTGCAGGCTGAGCCACCTAGCCTGGCCTTGTATAAGTTTTTATTCGAACAATCTCTCTCTTTTTTTTTTTTTTGGAGTCGGAGTCTCACTCTGTCGCCCAGACTGGAGTGCAGTGGCCGCTCCCGGCCACTGCAGCCTCGACCTGCTGGGCTCCAGCGATCCTTCCGCCTCAGCCTCCCGAGTAGCCGGAATTACAGGCATGCGCTACCACACCCGGCTGATTTTTTGATTTATTGTAGAGATGAGGTCTCGCTGCCTAGTCGGGTCTTGAACCCGCGGGCTCAGGCAATCCACTCACCTCAGCCTCCCAAAGGCGCGGGATTACAGGCTGAGCCACCTAGCCCAGCTTCAAACAATCTCTTGATCAATTCTCTTGGGTATATAACTTGTGTATTTCTTATGATAAATTTATTGTTGACTGGGCTTGGTGGCTCTTGCCTGTAATCCCAGCACTTTGGGAGGCTAAGGCAGGAGAATTGCTTGAACCGAGAAGTTTGAGACCAGCCTGGGCAACATGGTGAGACCTTATCTCCACACACACACACAAAAAAAGCCAGGTGTGGTGGCATGCACCTATAGTCTCAGCCAGTTGGGAAGCTGAGGTGGAAGGATTGCTTGAACCCAGGAGTTCAAGATTGTGGTGAGTCATGATAGTGCCACTACATACCAGTCTGGGCAACAGAGACCCTGACTCAAAAAATATATATATAGTCATATAAAGTGGAAAGTTACCTAATGACTTGACATGGGATAAAGTGCTGAAAGAATGCTACTTTCTCCTGGCATATGGTGTTCATTAGTGACTACTGAAATCACACAGTTTTCTTGTTGTCTTTACAGAATAAATAATTTTGGTCCAGATTGGGTAACAGTAGGTAGCATTCCTCTAGAATTCTATCAGAGGAACATCATGAATTATGTTGTGAACCATTCAGCTATCTGAGAGTAGAAAGTGGTCTTTCGCTGTGAAGTTAGGTTATGAGTCTGCTAATGGTCTCAAGGAGTCTCTGAGTGTATGAATTGCAGTAATTATGTATTCAGAGGGACAGTAGGCATGATTTCCATTCTGTAATCTATTTGACATCAGTGATATTATTGAGGTTTTATTCTTTTTTTTTTTTTTGAGTTGGAGTCTCACTCTGTTGCCCAGACTGAAGTGCAGTGGCCACTCCCAGCCACCGCAGCCTCGAACTGCTGGACTCCAGTGATCCTTCCACCTCAGCCTTCCAAGTAGCCGGAATTTCAGGCATGTGCTACCACGCCCGGCTGATTTTTTGATTTATTGTAGAGATGAGGTCTCGCTGCCCAGGCGGGTCTCGAACCCGTGGGCTCAGGCAATCCACTCACCTCAGCCTCCCAAAGGCGTGGGATTACAGGCTGAGCCACCAAGCCTGGCTTTCCTTTTTTTTTGAGTTGGAGTCTCATTCTGTTGCCCAGGCTGGATTGCAGTGGCATACTCACAGCCACCCCAGCATCAGTCTGCTGGGTTCCGGTGATTCTTCCGCCTCAGCCTTCCAAGTAGCCGGAACTACAGGTGTGTACTGCTGCACCTGGCTAATTTTTTTTTTTTTTTGAGTTGGAGTCTCACTCTGTCACTCAGACTGGAGTGCAGTGGCCACTCCTGGCCACCGCAGCCTCGACCTGCTGGGTTCTGGCAATCCTTCCGCTTCAGTCTTCCAAGTAGCTGAAACTACAGGCACGCGCTACCACGCCCAGCTCATTTTTGATTTATTGTAGAGATGAGGTCTCGCCAAGTTGCCCAGGTGGGTCTTGAACCTGTGGGCTCAGGCAGTCCACTCGCCTCAGCCTCCCAAGTGCTGGAATTACAGGCTGAGCCACCAAGCCCAGGCAAGGTTTTATACTTACTAACCACATCCCCCTTGAGGTCTGAACTATAATAGAGTAGTATCACATATTATTGTTTTTCTTTTCCGATTTCAGCTTCTGGCCTTTAAGTTTTGTTTTGTAGCGTTTCTGTGACACCTTTGCTTTGACGTTAGTTTTCCTCAGGAAGACTTGGCAAAGTTTTCTTCTTTTGCCAGTTTGGGGCAACCTGAGCTATTCATTGAAACCTAATGTTCTTTATTCAGACTTCTTTTGTTTAATTCCAGATTTCAATATGGTATTGTTTTTTCCTTCTGATTGAAGGATGTCTTTTAACATTTCTTGTAGTACAGGTTTGCTCATGGAACCTTTGGCTTTCAGATGACTGAAGACGTCTTTAAATTTGCCTTCAGTTTTTAAAAGCTATTTTCACTGAATTTAGAATTCTAGGTTGACGATTTTCTTCTTTCAGTGCTTTAGGATGCTGTTTCACTGTCTTTTGGTCTACATTGTTTTCAACAAGAAGTCTATTTTCATTAGGTTTATCTTTATTCTTCTGTATATAATATGTGGTTGTTTCCCTCTGACTGCTTTTATTTTTCTTCATTTCTTTTCTTTTTTTTTTTTTAAGTCATGGTCTCGCTCTGTTACCCAGGCTAGAGTGCAGTGGCACAATCACAGCTCACTGCAGCCTCTATCTCCTGCACTTGGGCAGTCCTCCTGCCTCAGCCTTCTATGTAGCTGGAACTATAGGCACCCACTACCATGCCTGGCTAGTTTTTTTTTTTTTGAGTTGGAGTCTCACTCTGTTGCCCAGACTGGAGTGCAGTGGCCGCTTCCGGCCACTGCAGCCTCGACCTGTTGGGCTCCGGTGATTCTTCCGCCTCAGCCTTCTGAGTAGCCGGAATTACAGGCGCGCGCTACCATGCCCGGCTAATTTTTTTTTTTTTTAAATTGTAAAGATGATGTCTCGCCTGCCCAGGTGGGTCTCGAACCCATGGGCTCAGGCAATCCACTCACCTCAGCCTCCCAAAGGCGTGGGATTACAGGCTGAGCCACCAAGCCCGCTGGCTAGTTTTTTTAAACTTTTTGTAGCGATGAGGTCTTGCTCTGTTGCCCCAAGCTGGACTCGAACTCCTGTGCTCCTGCATTCCTCCTGCCCCAGCCTCCCAAAGTGTTGGGATTGTAAGCATTAGCCATTGTGCTCAGCCTGCTTTTATTTTTATTTTGAAAAATATTTTTTATTGTGGTAAAATTAACACATGATTGAAAATTTACCATTTAAACCACTTAAAGCATATAGTTCAGTGATATTAAATTCATTCATAATGTTGTACAACCATCACTATCATCCATCTCCAGAACTCTCATCTTGTAAACTGAAACTCTGTATCTGTTAAACACTAACTCCCCAGCCCTGCTTCTCCCCAACCCCTGGCAGCCTACCATTCTACTTTCTATGAATTTGACTACTCTAGATAACTCATTTCTCATATAAGTAGAATCATAAATTATCTTTTTATGATTGGCTTTTTTCACTTAAAATGTCCTGAACGTTCACCTATGTTGTAACCTTTTTCAGATTTTCCTCCTTTTTGAGACTGAATAATTTTCCGTTGTGTATTATGTACCACATTTGGCTTATCTGTTCCTCTGCTGGTTGACCACTTTGGTTACTTCCACCTTTTAGTTATTGTGCATAATGCTTCTGTGAATATGAGTGTACCAATATCTCTTAGAGACCCTGCTTTCAATCTTTTGGTTATATACCCAGAAATGGAATTGCTGTCTCGTATGGTAATTCTATTTTTTTCTTTTTTGAGTTACTTCCATACTGTTTTCCATGGTGGCTATACCATTGCATATCAGCGTGCACAGGGGTTCTCCATATCCTCACCAGCACTTATTATTATTATTATTTTTTAATAGTAGTCATCCTAATGAGTGTGAGGTAGTATCACATTGTAGTTTTGATTTGCATTTCCCTAGAGGTTAGTCATATTGAGCAACTTTTAAATTTTTTTTTTTTTTTTTTTACTATTCATATATCTTCTTCTTTTTTTTGAGTTGGAGTCTCACTCTGTTGTCCAGGCTAGAGTGCAGTGGCACACTCACAGCCACCCCAGCGTCGACCTGCTGGGCTTTGGCAATCCTTCTGCCTCAGCCTTCCAAGTAGCCAGAACTACAGGCATGCGCTACTACGCCCGGCTAATTTTTTATTTATTGTAGAGACGAGGTCTTGCCAAGTTGCCCCGGCTAGTCTCAAACCCACAGGCTTAGGCAGTCCACTTGCCTCAATCTCCCAAAGTGCTGGGATTTGAGGGTGAGCCACTGAGCCCGGCGTATTCATATTATTTGGAACAATGTCCTTTGCCCATTTTTATCAGGTTGTTTGTTTCTTCTTGTTGAGTTTTAAGAGTTCTGTATATATTCTGCATATTAATCCCTTGTGAGATAAATATTTCTCCCATTCTGCTTTCTTCTGGCTCTTTTAAAGATTTTTCATTAGGTTTTAAGCAATCTGATTTTGATGTGTCTTGGTAGAGTTTTAGCTTTCTTCGTGCTTTTTGTGGTTGGTGTTTGTTGAGCTTTTGAATCTGTGGGCTTACAAGTTTCATCAAATTTGGAAAATTTTGGTTAGTGTTTCTCCAAATATCCATATCCCCTCCATTCTAATTACATATATATTATTAGACTTCTTGAGGTTGTCCCATAGTTCACTGATGCTCTACTTTTTCCCCCCAGTCTTGCATTCGGGTTTCATTTTGGATAGTCTTTATTGGTGTGTCTCTTTTTTTGTTTTTTGAGTTGGAGCCTCACTCTGTCACCTAGGCTGGAGTGCAGTGGCACTCTTATGGCTACCCCAGCGTTGACCTGCTGTGCTCTGGGCGTCCTTCTGCCTCAGCTTTCCAAGTAGCTGGAACTACAGGCATGTGCTACAATGCCCAGCTAATTTTTTGATTTATTGTAGAGACAAGGTCTTACCATGTTCTCCAGACTGGTTTTGAACCCACAGACTCAGGCAATCCTCTCACCTTGGCCTCCCAAAGTACTGGGATTACAGACTTGAGCCACCGCACCTCGCCATATTGCTGTGTCTTTACATTTACTAATCTTTTCTTCTGCTGCATCTTACTTGTTGCTAGTCTCATCCAAAGTATTTCATTTCTGCCTACTGTATATATATATTCTGTAATTTGTGGTTTGATAGAGATGTAGTGATATAGCAGGTGTCAAGAAATTGCTTTAATTTGCTGCCAAAATATAATAAATTTCTATTTCTGAAAGATAACTAAAAAGGGTGCAGCAACCACGCTGTGTGTCAAATTAACTTTGGCGTCCCTTTGCTTTCCTATCAACTTTTAATTTCTCTGCCAGACCTACACATATATATTTTTTTTACACAGCTATTCTTCCATTTATGCTGACATGGACATCTACATTAGTAGTTCTGCAATATTAGTTTTATAAGGTGCCAGAATGCTTGGTCTGTTTGGCAGGCTACAATCAAATATTATTTATCTATGATTGTTTGGTTGTGTGATATGACCATCGTCTTGCTGTAGAAAACTTAAAATAGATTTTTATATTTTCTTCACTGCTTATTATTAATCACAGAGCTGAATTACCTGCTGAAGTGTACCTTTGGTTTTTGCTGTCATTGATAACCCAGTGGCAGCTGGGGTTTGGCCACTTGTATTACTCTGTGTAATCTTTTTATGTTCACTAATGTTGTCTTGAAAAATTTTGCAGACTGAGAACTGGTACAGGTTGAGTATCCCTTATCCAAAATGCTTGGACTAGAAGGGTTTCAGATTTCAGACTTCTTTCAGATTTTGAAATATTTACATTATACTAATTGAGCATTCCTAATCTGAAAGTTGGAAATCTGAAATGCTACAATGAGCATGCGTTTTGAATGTCATGTTGTTACTCAAAAAGTTTTGGATTTTGGAACATTTTGGATTTTGGTCTTTTGAATTTAGAATGTTCAATGTATGATTGTCAGATAGTCATATACATTCAGTAGTTCTTTCTCCTTCTCTTGCTCCTCTTTCCCAGCAGGTATTACTCTCTGGAGAAGACAAACCCACAGTTAGCACTTTCTTCAGATGCTGACACTTGGTGAACAGTTGCTCTTGGTCACAAGATTTAGAAGATACAGTGTCCGTCCTCCCAGATTGGATCTCTTCATATGGATCTTCTGTTTCTATGTCTTTTTTAAAGAGAACTTTTTGGGAAGCATTTTGGATTATAATTGTTCACCCTCATCTATGCAAAGAAAGGAAAACTATTGCTGGGATTTTTGAGGAGGTATGTATTTTTCTTCTACTGCAAAATCACATTACTTAGACACTTAGAGCAGTATAAAATAATGATACAGGCCGGGGTTGGTGGCTCAGCCTGTAATCCCAGCACTTTGGGAGGCCAAGGTGAATGGATTGTCTGAACCTGTGGGTTTAAGACCAGCATGTGTAACTTGGTGAGATCTAGTCTCTACAATAAATAAAAATGAGCTGGGTGTGGTAGTGCATGTCTGTAGTTCCGGCTACTTGGAAGGCTGAGGCAGAAGGATCACTGGAGCCCAGCAGGTTGGCGCTAGGGTGGCGGTGAGTGTGCCACTGCACTCCAGCCTGGGCAACTGAGTGAGACTCCAACTCAAAAAATAAATCAATAGCCGGGCTCGGTGGCTCAGCCTGTAATCCCACGCCTTTGGGAGGCTGAGGTAAGTGGATTGCCTGAGCCCGAGGGTTCGAGACCCGCCTGGGCAACTTGGCGAGACCTCATCTCTACAAAAAATCAAAAATTAGCCGGGTGTGGTAGCGCGTGCCTGTAGTTCCAGCTACTTGGAAGGCTGAGGCCGAAGGATCGCTGGAGCCCAGCAGGTCGAGGCTGTGGAGGCTGGGAGTGGCCACTGCGTTCCAGTCTGGGTGACAGAGTGAGACTCCAACTCAAAAAATAAAAATAAAATAAATAAAATAAATAAATAAAATAAAATAATGATATAACCGTGACACTTTCCTTTCTAAAACTCTGTTCTCCTTCATTCACTTGTTCTATCTCCCTTTCTCCCATTTTTCTCTCTTTTTTTTAGTGGTTGTAGTAGCTTAGCAGAAACTTTCTTGATGAATACATGAATACAACAGCTCATGTCTTACACTCTTCTTGAATGTTAGTGGACACTAGAGTAGACTTATAAGCAGCAGGAAGTAGTTTGAATTCTTATTTCTGCATTGAGATTGTGACTCTGCTGAACTGAGTTTGTTCCCATTCTGCATAGATTCTGAATGGTTTGGGAAAGTTTAATATCCTCAGCATGTGATTTTATAGTCTTGGTTCAGTTTTATTTGCAAGAGGAAGTGTGATATTGTAGAGTATGAACTAAAAATTGAGAGTCTTCATCCCAGTTTTGATGTTATTTTCATGCATTGACAATTAAAGTCTATGTTTGTTTTTACACCTGCATAATGGACTTGTTGTTACTTTACATAGTTTTTAGAGTTGTTGAGAATCAGATGAGAAAATTTGTGTGAAAGACTGTTTTATCAGTATCAAGGATTGTTATGTGCTATTGTAGAGGTTTGTAGGCATATTTGTTCTTTTCACTCAAAGGCTGTTTTTCTTTCTGCAAACGTTTTAATGGTACAGCTCTGTCATGATCATGAATCCGATTTTTTATTTATTTATTTATTTATTTATTTTTGAGTTGGAGTCTCACTGTGTCACCCAGACTGCAGCCTTGACCTGCTGGGCTCTGGCGATCCTTCCGCCTCAGCCTTCCAAGTAGCTGGAACTTCAGGTGCATGCTACCACGCCCAGCTACATTTTGATTTTATTGTAGAGATGAGATCTCTCCAAGTTGCCCAGGCGGGTCTCGAACCTGCGGGCTCAGGCAATCCACTCACCTCAGCCTCCCGAAGTGCTGGGATTACAGGTTGAGCTACCGAGCCCGGCTATGAATCCGATTTTTAAATCTCCATATTTAATCATGGATGAACAACAGTTTTTATAGTGCCTAAATTTTTACTGAGAATGCTCAGTGTATTTTTAAAAATGGATTTGTTGAATACAATGCTGAGGAATAAAAAAACATCATTTTCTATATTAAGGAACCATTTTACAAGATTCATCGGATAGTGTTTTGAAGAGGAAACTTGTTTATTTATTGTTTTAGGTATTTAAAAATGTATATTGCTTACTGTATTCTAGGCACTGGGGAGAAAACATAAAAATCTCTGACTTTGTAGATCTTACATTCATTATGTATGCATGGGGAGACAAAATAAATGAAGTAAATAATAACCATAAAAATGCAGCTTTTAAGTTTTCTTTCTTTTTTTTTTTGAGTTGAAGTCTCACTCCGTCACTCAGGCTAGAGTGCACACTCATGGCCACCCCAGTGTTGACCTGCTGGGCTTCAGCGATCCTTCCGCCTCAGCCTTCCAAGTAGCTGCAACTACAGGCACATGCTACCACACCCAGCTAATTTTTGATTTATTGTAGAGACTAGGTCTCGCCAATTTGCCCAGGCTGGTCTAAAATTCCTGGGCTCAGGCAGTCCTCTCACCTCAGCCTCCCAAATTGCTGGGATTACAGACTGAGCCACCAAACTTGGCCCAGTTTTAATAACAGATTCTAAGGAGGAAATCTGTTAGCTCTAGGAAAGCAGGAATGGGTGTATTGAGTGGTTGCAAGTGTGAATGGCAAGTGTAAAGGCCCTGAGACAAAAGCTTACCTAAGGAATGGCAAAGTTAGGAGTGGATACTTAGTTTGTGGTGCCTTATGGAAGTACTTTTGAAGTTTTGTGAATTACCTTGGGGATTTCTGTTAAAATCTGAATTATAGTTTTGTAGGTCTGAGGTAGGATCCATTTGTAATAAGCTCCCAGCTGCTACTGCTGCTGCTTATCCTTTGTAGGACTTTAGCTTTTATTTTTTGTTTGTTTCTTTTGAGTTGGAGTCTCAGTCTGTTGCCCAGACTGGAGTGCAGTGGCCGCTCCCAGCCACCGCAGCCTCGACCTGCTGGGCTCTGGCGATCCTTCCGCCTCAGCCTTCCGAGCAGCTGGAATTACAGGCACACACTACCATGCCCGGCTAATTTTTTGATTTATTGTAGAGATGAGGTCTCGCTAAGTTGCCCAGGCGGGTCTCGAACCCGCGGGCTCAGGCAATCCACTCACCTCAGCCTCCCAAAGGCGCAGGATTACGGGTTGAGTCACCAAGCCCGGCTGACTTTAGCTTTTATATTGAGTGAAATGGGAAGTCTGGAGGGTTTGGGGCAGTGGGATAAAATGATCTGATTTACATTTTGACATTATCACTTCTTTGGCTGCTCTGTTGATAATAGATTGGATGTGGATCGGGCAAGAATACTGGTTAGGAGGGTATCACTGTAAAAGTGAGAGAAAATATGGTTTGTGCTAGAGAGTAGCAGTGACTATGATGACACGTGGTCTGATTCTGAATATAATTTTCAAGTCAACAGGTTTTGCTGATAGATTAGATATGTGCTGTGAAAGAAAGAGTTAACGTTAACTACAAGGTTTTTTTTTTTTTCTTTTTGAGTTGGAGTCTCACTCTGTCGCCCAGACTGGAGTGAAGTGGCCGCTCCTGGCCACCGCAGCCTCGATCTGCTGGGCTCGGGCAATCCTTCCGCCTCAGCCTTCCACTTAGCTGGAACTACAGGTCCACGTTACCACACCTGGCTAATTGTTTTTGATTTATTGTAGAGATGAGGCCTCACCGAGTTGCCCAGGTGGGTCTCAAACCGCAGGCTCAGGCAATTCACTCACCTCAGCCTCCCAAAGGTGCGGGATTACAGGCTGAGCCACCGAGCCCGGCTACTACAAGGTTTTTACATTGAATTTCTGGAAGGATGCAGTTGGCATTTATTGAAATGGGTAAGATTGGAAGAGGAACATATATTTTGTTTCCCCCACTCACTGCTACCCCAATGTTGATCTGCTGGGCTCCAGCGATCCTTTTACCTCAGCCTTCCAAGTAGCTGGAACTACAGGTGCATGCTACCACACCCAGCTAAGTTTTTGATTTATTGTAGAGACAGGTCTTGCCAAAGTTCCGTGGGCTGGTCTCGAATCCGTGGGCTCAGGCAGTCCACTCGCCTTGGCTTCTCAAAGTGCTGGGATTACACGCTGAGCCACTGAGCCCGGCTGATAGATTGTATTTAAATAAAGCCAGGAAGCTTGGTGAGATCACCAAGGGGAGTGAGTAGAGATGGAAGTAAGAAGAGGTTTAAGAACAAATTAACTCCAGAGTCTAGAGATCAGAGAGATGAGGAGGAACCATCAAAGGAGACTTACTAGCAGTAGCCAGAGAGGTAGGATGAAAACCAGGTTAGAGGGTAGCCTGAAGCCAAATGAGGAAAGTGTTTTAAGGAGTGGGGAGTGACCAACTGTGTCAAAAACAGGACGTGGGCTGGGGATGGTGATCCAAGACTGTAATTCCAGCATTTTGGGAGGCTGAGGTGGGAGGACTGCTTGAGCCCAGGAGTTTGAGACCAGCCTAAGCAACATAGACCCTGTCTCTACAAAAAATAAAAAAATTAGCCAGATGTGGTGGCATGTGCCTGCAATACTAGCTACTTGGGAGGCTGAAGTAGAAAGACAAGGATTGCCTGAGCCTAGGAGGTCAAGGCAGCGGTGTGCCGCTGTGATCCTTCCACAGCACTCCAGCTTGAGCGACGGAGACCAAAACTCAAAAAAACAAAAACAAAAAACCCCCACCAAAAACAAGAAGTAGAAGGCAAAAAATGTTTCTACGGGGAAGGTGCTGTCATTTTACATGGGAAGAACAAAATTCCAAGTGTCCTAAACAGTACTTCATGAACTTTAGTGTACATGGAATCACCTGGGGAGCTCGTTAGGATACAATTCATATTCCATATTTGTGGGATCTACTTCCAGAGATTCTCTGAAATCTGTAGGTTTGGAGTTGGGCTCCCATGTGATACGTAATGAGGTTAGAAGACCATACTTGAGTGAACTGTTCTATGTGATATTTCCTTAAATTTCATTGGGGGTCGTATTGCTGCCCTGATACCAAGTGTGTCTGAGAAAGAGACTATTATAGTTTACTGAAGTCAATCATTACCACCCTGAGCAAAATGGGAGTTCTGATTAATGAGAAAGACAGGAGAAATGGCTGTTGAATTGACAACTGAAAGTGTCTAGCACTTTAGCTATTACAGATAACGCTGCAATGATTATCTGTGCTCCAAAGAAAAGATAGATGTAATTAAGTTTTTAAAAAAATGTATTTATTTTTAATTAAAAAAAGTTTTTAATCTTAAAGATGTGGGGTACAATTCAGGGTTAGGTTTACAAATAATAAGTGCAATTAGCCGGGCTCGGTCGCTCAGCCTGTAATCCCGCGCCTTTGGGAGGCTGAGGTGAGTGGATTGCCGCGTTTGAGACCTGCCTAGGCAGTTTGGCGAGACCTCATCTCTACAATAAATCAAAAATGAGCTGGGTGTGGTAGCACGCGCCTGTAGTTCCAGCTACTCGGAAGGCTGATCGCCGGAGCCCAGCAGGTCAAGGCTGCGGTTGCTGGGAGCGACCACTGCACTCTAGTCTGGGCGACAGAGTGAGACTCCAACTCACACAAAACAAAACAAACAAACAAACAAACAAAAATAAGTGCAATTAAGTTTTTTTTTTTTTTTTGAGTAGGAGTCTCACTCTGTCGCCTAGACTGGAGTGCAGTGGCCGTTCCCAGCCACCGCAGCCTCGACCTGCTGGGCCCCGGCGATCCTTCCGCCTCAGCCTTCTGAGTAGCTGGAACTACAGGTGCGCGATACCATGCCCGGCTGATTTTTTGATTTATTGTAGAGATGAGGTCTCGCTTGCCCAGGCGGGTCTCGAACCTGCGGGCTCAGGCAATCCACTCACCTCAGCCTCCCAAATGCGCGGGATTACAGGCTGAGCCACCGAGCCCGGCTTTGCAATTAAGTTTTTAATAGATATTTCCAAATTGTCCTCTAAAGAGTTGGAATCATTTTACAAATCAGTTTATGAGAGTGCCTGTTTTCCCATTATCCTTACAAATTAGATGTGTTATCAAATATTTTGGTCTTTGTCATTGTGATAGGTAAAAAATAGTATCACATTGTAGATTCAGTTTGCATTGCTCTTATGAATGAGGTTGAAGATCTTATCTTTTCATCTATGTAAAAATTATTTAAATTTTTCTGTGAACTGCTGCTCATGTTAGACTTTGATTCTTTTTTCATTAATCAACTGATTTTTTTCTTATGAATTTATAGGAACCATTTATGTATTAGAATTAGCCTATTGCCATATGTCTTGCAAATATCTTTCCCTAGTTTGTTAATCATTTGACTTGATTTACTTCTTTATTTTGATATAGGGTTTAGTTGTGATTACACAGTTTATAAGTTCAGTTGTCTTTTTCTTTTTTGAGTTGGAGTCTCACTCTGTTGCCCAGACTGGAGTGCAGTGGCCGCTCCCGGCCACCGCAGCCTTGACCTGCCGTGCTCCGGCGATCCTTCCGCCTCAGCCATCCGAGTGGCTGGAATTACAGGCGCGTGCTACCACGCCCAGCTGATTTTTGATTTTTTGTAGAGATGAGGTCTCGCCAATTGCCCAGGCGGGTCTCGAACCCGCGAGCTCAGGCAATCCACTCACCTCAACCTCTCAAGGTGCGGGATTACAGACTGAGCCACCGAGCCCGGCTTTTTTTTTTTTTTTTTTTGAGTTGAAGTCTCTGTCGCCCAGGCTGGAGATCAGTGGCACGTTCACGGCCACCACAGCCTCAATCTGCTGGGCTCAGGCGATCCTTCTGCCTCAGCCTTCCAAGTAGCTGAAACTATAGATGTGCGTCACCACGCCTGGCTAATTTTTGATTTATTGTAGAGGTGAGGTCTTGCCAAGTTGCCCAGGCTGTCTTGAACCTGTGGACTCAGGCAATCCTCTCAACCTCTGCCTCCCAAAGTGCTGGGATTATAGGCGTGAGCCACTGCGTGGCCTAAGTTCTGTTGTCAAACTGTATGGATCTAGATCTTGAATAGTGGTATAATAAATGTGCTTGCCAAGAAATGTGTAAGTGATGCTAAAACTAAGAAGTTATCTAATATGTTGCTTCAAAAAAAGTCAAGATGATCTAAGCAGATGTGAAAGTGTCAGGATAGGTGTAATAGAAATATAAGGTCTACTCTTTAACAGAAATGATCTGGCTTAAAGTAGTTTGGTTTTCATTTGAAAGCTGCCATAATCTAAGATAATTTGTATGATGTGGCTGTGAAAAAAGACTAACATTGGTGAACACTTAGCAGATGTACAGTGCTAGATTCAGAGACATAATATTAATATTTCCTTTGTTCTTGTATTGTGAAAATATATGAGGGGGGAACAACAACAACAAAAACCTGGAATTTATTTATAAAAAATTGTGTGTTTATTCTTAGGTGTTTAGACTTTACCTTCAAAGTACTCTTCCAAGGAAACAAAAGAAAAATCTTTCAGGGCAGGATATGGGGAATAGAGAGGGTAGGGGGAATAGAGAGGTTGGGGGATGGGGGGATCATGCTGTTTTGGGTCAAAAACTGCTTTGTTCAAAAATACTCTGCAGTGTTGGCAGGCGTTCTCATAAATCACCCATCATGAAATGGACAAACACTTTGAAAGAATTTCCAAACCGGGCTCGGTGGCTCAGCCTGTAATCCCAGCGCTTTGGGAGGCTGAGGTGAGTGAATTGCCTGAGCCCGTGGGTTTGAGACCACCTGGGCAACTTGGCGAGACCTCATCTCTACAATAAATCAAAAAATTAGCCAGGTGTGGTAGCATGCGCCTGTAGTTCCGGCTACCTGGAAGGCTGAGGTGGAAGGATCACCGGAGCCCAGCAGATCGAGGCTGTGATGGCTGGGAGCATGCTACTGCACTCCAGTCTGGATGACGGAGTGAGACTCTGACTCAATAAAAAAAAAAAGAAAGAATCTCCAAAAAAGAAAAATCACTGAAGCCAAATGCAGCCTCTTACAACAATGCACACTGATGCTGATGGGTTCCTAGAACACTTACCTAGGGGAAGCCTGTAATACAAGGAATTTGCTCTTCAAAAGATAATTCCTATTTTTTGGGGTCCTCCATCGTATTTGGAGTACTGTATCAATTTATGGGTTTTACATTTTAATGGGACAGTGATAATCTAAATTTTCTTGATGAATGATACTAAAATAGTAAAAGT
This sequence comes from Cephalopachus bancanus, assembly GCA_027257055.1. Classification (NCBI taxonomy): domain Eukaryota; kingdom Metazoa; phylum Chordata; class Mammalia; order Primates; family Tarsiidae; genus Cephalopachus; species Cephalopachus bancanus. The sequence continues at coordinate 1,260,710 of JAPVLO010000510.1, forward strand.
TCCAGTTCCATATCTAATGAAGAACAATTGAAGAATCAGGATTTTGCCACTGAAGATGATACTTGGAAACTTAACTATCTAATTATACTGAAAAGTTGTTTTAAGTAAGATGGAGTAGATTCCTCCTTTGTATTACTCCAGAGAACAGACTATAGGCAGAAGCTACTGCAGAGGTGGATGTAATATCACTATGGGGAAGACCTTTCTCAAAGTAACATCTGTCCAACAATGAAATAGAACAAAATATGAAGTCTCTGTTATTAGAGATAGTCAAGTATAGTCTGAATGATTGTCTTCTGGCAATGGTATGGAAAGTGTTCTGCAAGAGTTTGTACTATGTGATCTGTCTTGCTCCTCTCAGTTCTTAAGATTTTTTGTTTCTAGTGACCTCTCTCCTCAGTGCTAATACTGATAATGAAGAGAAAGTAATGAAATGTCTTGTAGACTTTAGTTCCTTAATAACTGGGGAAGAAAAAAAATGAGTTGTTTGCCAACCAACAAGAAAGCCTAATACTAAAAGAGGCAGTTATTTTATTTTTTTTTTGAGTTGGAGTCTCACTCTGTCACCCAGACTGGAGTGCAGTGGCCACTCCCGGCCACTGCAACCTCAACCTGCTGGGCTCCGGTGATCCTTCCGCCTCAGCCTTCCAAGTATCTGGAACTACAGGCGCGCGCTACCATGCCCGGCTAATTTTTGATTTATTGTAGAGATGAGGTCTCGCCAAGTTGCCCAGGTGGGTCTCGAACCTGCGGGCTCAGGCAATCCACTCACCTCAGCCTCCCAAAGGCGTGGGATTACAGGCTGAGCCACTGAGCCCGGCTAAGAGGCAGTTCTTAAAGAATAATGTATGAAGTAAAAAAGTAGTATACTAAATACATACATGGAATTTTATTTTATTTATATTACTATTTTTTAACAGAGACACTTTCAAGACTGGTCTTTCAAGAAATCCTTTGGGACATGCTGTCCTAAAGATTTGTGAAAGTTTATAATTTAACACCACGTAATAAAAAGTTAAAGGCTGCTATCATGTAGGAGGCAACAAGGATTTGTGTATTAAAACTAACTTTAGCCGGGCTCGGTGGCTCAGCCTGTAATCCCGCGCCTTTGGGAGGCTGAGGTGAGTGAATTGCCTGAGCCCGCGGGTTCGAGACCCGCCTGGGCAGCGAGACCTCATCTCTACAATAAATCAAAAAATCAGCCGGGCGTGGTAGCGCATGCCTGTAATTCCAGCTACTTGGAAGGCTGAGGCGGAAGGATCGCCGGAGCCCAGCAGGTCGAGACTGCGGTGGCCGGGAGCGGCCACTGCACTCCAGTCTGGGCGACAGAGTGAGACTCCAACTCAAAAAAAAATAAAAAAAAATAAAAAAAATAAAACTAACTTTAGTTTCCAACTCTGCTGCTTGCTGTGTACTGTGGGAAATTGATGAGATTTAATTTTCTCTTATGCTCTTGGGAACTGTATCTACCTCTCAGGATTTTGTACACTGCAAATAATTTCTGCTAAGCTTAATGCCTGGCATATAGATGGCATAAAAGTTCTAGTTATTTTTAGTAGCAGCTAATCTTGACAACATTGCTTACGTTTTTGGGTTCTCTATTTATACATGTGCAGTAAGGTAAGCTGGGAGGTTATATCAACAAATCCATTTGTATCGTCAAGCTTTACAGATATAGACTAGGAATTACTACTTGTGGAGGTTTTTCCATACCACAACGAATTCACCAGTTCTTCAATTCTCAAACACCAACTGAGTATTCAACAATTGCATCCAATTTTGACACCGTTGACTTGGAATTAGTGTCAGTCCCACAAGTTAAGTAACCTAGTCTCATAAGATCATCCCTATTTTATTTTATTTTATTTTTTTTTGAGTTGGAGTCTCTGTTGCCCAGACTGGAGTGCAGTGGCCGCTCCTGGCCACCACAGCCTCGACCTGCTGGGCTCCTGCAGTCCTTCCGCCTCAGCCTTCCGAGTAACCTGAATTACAGGCGCGCGCTACCACGCCCGGTTAATTTTTTGATTTATTGTAGAGATGAGGTCTCACCAAGTTGCCCAGGCAGGTCTCAAACCTGCGGGCTCAGGCAATCCACTCACCTCAGCCTCCCAAGGCGCGGGATTACAGGCTGAGCCACCGCGGCTGGCTGATCATCCTACTTTAGACACCAGTTCAGTTCAAGTCTTGGGCCACCCACAATTCTGTTTGACTTGGCTACAAATTCAGGGGTTTCCATGACTCCCTCTTCAGGTTTATGTATTCACTGGAAGGTCTCAGAGCACTGAGGAAAACATTTTACTTACATTTACCAGTTGATTATAAAGGGTACAACTCAGGAACAGCCAAATGGAAGAGATACATCGTGTAAGCCATGGGGGAAGGGTGTGGGACTTTCATGCCCTCTCAGGGCACAACACCCTCCCAGCACTTCCATGTATTCACAACTGGGAAGCTCTCTAGACCTTATCATTTAGTCATTCTGTAGCTCATCTCCCTTCCCCAAAAGTAGTGGGGTGGAGGACTAAAAGTTCCAATACCCTAATCACATGGTTGGCTCCCGTGGCAACTAGTGCCATCCTGAAATTATCTAGAGGCCTACTGAGAGTCGCCTAATTAGTATAAACTCAGGTATAGGTGAAAGGGACTTGTTATGAATGACAAAAGATGCTCCTGTCACTGAGGAAAATCCAAGGAGCTCTGTGCCAGCAATGGGATAAAGACCAAATGAATGTTTTTTGTTTGTTTTTTGAGTGGAGATCTCAACTCTGTCGCCCTGGCAGGAGTGCAGTGGCATGACCACGGCTCACTGCAGCCTTGACTTCTTGGGCTCAGATGATCCTTCCTCCTTAGCCTCCCAAGTAGCTTGGACTATAGGTGTGCACCACCACGCCCAGCTAATGTTTTGATTTTTGTAGAGATGAAGTCTTGCTATGTTGCCTAGGCTGATCTCAAACTTCTGGGCTCAAGCAGTCCTCCTGCCTGACCTTTCCAGAGTGCTGGGATTACAGGTGTGAGCCACTGCCCAGCTCCAAATATATGTTTTTTATTATACAACACTACTATTATAGAAAACTAGATTTTGTTTTTAGAGCAGAGGACTGGATTTCAGAACATCAGTATTAAGTTGCTTTAGGTCATTGATATGTTTCTTTCTTTAGCTATGGTGTCATTGTTTTGATTCTTGGTGATGTCAATAACATTTGTTTTGAGATCCTTAGATGAAAGGTGCCATTGAAAAAGTTAAATGCCATATTCTTGAGAAGTCTTTATCAAATTCCAATATTGTTTCTTTTTTTGCTTCCAACTTTTGTCCTCAAATGGCCGTACTCTAATCCTGTGACAGAGCTAATTCTGCAGTATGATGTGACAAAAACAGATTATTTTTCTGACAGGAATAAGTCTTATTTTTCTTAAACCATTAGGCCATGAAATTTGGTTAGAAATGCCTTTTGATGGTCTTAATCTCTTTAGTGGTAAATAAGAGCATGTGAGTTTTCATAGCCAGAAGAGAAAGGGTAAATTGTAATTCAAATTATTTCCTACTTGTATAGTTTTTTTTCTCTTCTACCTTCCTACTTTAGAGATATGGGTATTGTATTATCCTAATATGGGAACTTCCTTAGAATGTAAGCCTTGATTAATATTTTAAATGTTTTTGAGCATCTATAGAAAGTATCTTAGTAGAGTTCTCAGCATGTATTAGGCACCTGGTAAATATATGTTGCTCCTCTAGGAGTTGGAAACCTCTGTTCTAGCCTCTGTGTGCCACCAACTCCCTGTGTGATGAAGTTAGTCTCTTTTATCCTCTTTGAAATTACTAGAATCTCTTTTATCTGTGATTCAGTCATTAAAAATAAAAGTAGCTGTTACTATTGTTATTAATTTTTTTTTTTTGAGTTGGAGCCTATTCTGTTGTTCAGGCTGGAGTGCATTGGTACTCTCATGGCCACCCTAGCGTCCACCGGCTGAGCTCCTGCGATTCTTGTACCTCTGCCTTCCAAGTAGCTGGAACTGCAGGCATGTACTACCACGCCTGGCTAATTTTTGATTTGTTGTAGAGATGAGGCCTCACCAAATTGCCTGGGTTGGTCTCGAACCTGTGCGCTCTGGCAATCCACTTGCCTTGGCCTCCCAAAGTGTTGGAATTACAGGCTGAGCCACCAAGCCCGATCTATTACTGTTTTTTGAGTTGAAGTCTTACTCTGTTGCCCAGGCTGGAGTGCAGTGCCATGATCACAATGATCACAGCTCATGGCTACCCCGAACTTCTGGGCTCAAGTAATCCTTCCACCTCAGTCTCCTGAGTAGCTGGGTTGACAGGTGTGTGCCATCACACCTGGCTAATTATTTACTTATTTATTTATTTGTTTTTTGTAGAGATGAGGTTTTGCTATGTTGCTCAGGATGGTCTCGAACTTCTTGGACTCTCAAGCAGTTTGCCCACCTCAGCCTTTAAGTTATTTTTTAAAAAATTGTTTTCTTACAGTTTAGAAAAATTTGATCAGTTGACCAAACCTTTTCAAAATGTTCATATATTGTATTCATATTTTCAGTATGTCATATGTTGACAGCAAATGTAAGTATACTGAAGAAGTGTAGTATTAGGATTGTCCTGAAGAAGTATAGTATTAGGATTGTCCTGAAGAAGTATAGTATTAGGATTGTCAAATTTCTAATCTGATTTTATTTAGGGTTTGCTTAATATTTTTCCGTACCTAGATAATTTGCATTGCTCTCTCAAGTATTCTGAAATAACAATTGCCTTTTCTTTTTTACATTACAAAGATAACTATTTTTCAGTGTTTTGGTAGCTAGGCTTTTCTTTGTTGTAGCCTAAAATGGGATGGCACACATGGCCATTTAAAAGTTAAAGTACATTTAGACTTAAAATTGTTGTTACCATTTAGTGGTTCAAACACTTGTGTTCTTTTAGATCTGTTATCTGCTGATAAAAGGAAAAAACAAAACAAAACAATATAACCTTTTCTGGTGTTATAGCAGTGTGAAGGCAAAAGAGGATTAGGAAGTCTAATATAAGATACAGATTAAAACCAGCCATTGAGTTAGTATTTATTGACAACCACCTGCGTGCTCAGTGTTATTATGGAATTTGGATTTGATGTGAAGCTTACTCTGCAGCATGGAAAGGGGAAAGCATGAACAATTCCTAACTATTGGAGACCATATAGTTTGTATGATGGAAAGTCAAAGAAAGGAGAAAAATAGCTGAGTGCTGAAGTGATTAAAAGAGGATTTGATCTGTGTCCTCTATTTGGAATGATGAAGAAAAGGGGTATCGTGGTAGGTATGAAAGATTACATGAATGAAAGCATGGAGACAAATTAATCTTATATTTGTGTTTTTACATTTGTGAGACTAGCTTCACTCAGTTATTGACCTTTTAGAGGCCTAAACTTAGTTTTGAGTTAGATCAGTTTGAGTTATGAATGGTGGACTTTTTGAGGTAGAGTTGATACAAAGGAAATGAAGATGTCTGTCCTCCCTCCCTCCCCAACCCCCTTATAGATAGAATGAATTAGACAGGGATGAGACTTGCGTAAGTAGGGACAGTTAGAAGTACCATAATGTTGTAATTCTGGAGTAAGATGAAACAAATATCAAAAATTAACTTTACTAGTTTTATGGAGAGAATAAATGTTTGTAAAACGTTATTGATAAAGAGTGTTCTCTCAAGACATTTTTTTTCCCAGAATGTTTTTTTCTTTAAAAAAAAATTTTTTTTTCTTGCGTTGGTGTCTCACTCTGTCACCCAGGCTGGAGTGCCGTGACACATTCCTGGCCATCCCAGCATCAACCTGCTGGGCACCGGCAATCCTTCTGCCTCAGCCTTCCAGGTAGTCAGAACTATAGGTGCGTGCTACCACGCTAGTTTTTTATTTATTGTAGAGATGAGGTCTCACCAAGTTGCCCGGGCTGGTTTCGAACCTGTGGGCTCAGGCAGTCTACTTGCCTCGGCCTCCCAAAGTGCTGGGATTACAGGCTGAGCCACTGAGCCCGGCCTAAATATTTACTTATTTTTGTTTTTATTTTAAGAGTGTGGGGTACAATTCTGGATTAGATATATAAATGGTCATTGTACATGTAAAGTTTGAACCTCACTTTGGTTCCCACTTTGCCTGGTTTGAGATCAGGTGCCCTTATTGATGAAGTGTGCCACTCCCCCCCCCCGCAATATCCCTCTGCTGCCAATCCCTTTTTTATAGTATTATGATAATTATTCAGTGTCTGCTTATGAGTAAGAATGTGGTACTCAGTTCTTTGTTTCTGTGATAGATCACTGAGTATGATAGACTCTAAATCCATCCAAGTTGCTGCATATTTCCTAAGTCTGTCCTTCTTTATGGCTGTGCAATATTTCATTGTGTGTATTTACCACATTTTAAAAAATCCAGTTCAGCTGGGCTCGGTGGCTCAGCCTGTAATCCCGCGCCTTTGGGAGGCTGAGGTGAGTGGATTGCCTGAGCCCGTGGGTTCGAGACCCACCTGGACAGGCGAGACCTCATCTCTACAATAAATCAAAAAATCAGCCGGGCGTGGTAGCGCGCACCTGTAATTCCGGCTACTCGGAAGGCTGAGGCGGAAGGATCGCCGGAGCCCAGCAGGTCGAGGCTGCGGTGGCCGGGAGCGGCCACTGCACTCCAGTCTGGGCGACAGAGTGAGACTCCAACTCAAAAAAAAAATAAATCCAGTTCACTTATGATGGATAGCATGGTTGGTTCCTTGTTTTTGTTATTGTGAATAATGCTACAGTAAACTTGCATGTGCAGGTATCTTTTTTATAAGATTGATTTGAGTTCTTCCAGGTATATTTCCAGAAGGGAGATTGCTGGGTCATGTGGAACGTCAATTTTTATATCTTTCAGGAATCACCACATTGTTTTCCATGGAGGTTGTACTCGTTTACACTCCCACCAACAGTGTAGAAGTGTTCCCTATCCTCTCCAGCATTTGTTGTTTTTTGAGTTATTGATGATGGCCGTCCTGACTGGAGTTAGGTGGTATCTCAGAGTGGTTTTAGTTTGCATTTCTTTTTTTTTTTTTTGAGTTGGAGTCTCACTCTGTCGCCCAGACTGGAGTGCAGTGGCCGCTCCTGGCCACCACAGCCTCGACCTGCTGGGCTCCAGCAATCCTTCTGCCTCAGCCTTCCGAGTAGCCGGAACTACAGGCGTGCGCTACCACGCCCGGCTGATTTTTTGATTTATTGTAGAGATGAGGTCTCGCTGCGGATCTCGAACCCACGGGCTCAGGCAATCCACTCACCTGCCTCCCAAAGGCGCGGGATTACAGGCTGAGCCACTGAGCCCGGCTAGTTTGCATTTCTTTGATGATTAGTGAGACTGAGGATTTTTTTATGTATCTGTTGACTGCTTGTATATAGTCTTTTTAAGAAGTGTCTATTCATATCTTTTGCCCACTTTTTGACAAGGCTATTTGTTTTTCTCCAGAGTATTTCAAGTTTCAAATTGGAACTTTAAAAAATCAGTAGCATGTGACAAACAATTACTTATTTTGTGTCAGTTTTGTCAGGTTTTAGTGACTAAAACCACCATATATCTTTGCATATTTATGGTAATTAATGTTAAATGTACTGAATTTCTGATCTTCCCTGGATCTGTGAACCACGAATTCTGTCTGTTGCAAATAGTGAAAACATAAAATATAACTATGGGCCTTTGTATACCATTAGGAAGCAAATGAGAGATGAAAACTCCAAAGCATAATGTGTATTTATCTCATAATGTAAGAAATGTTTAGAAATTAGTGGGGAAAAGATCAAGTCAAAACTATACTTTCAGAAATAATTTCTATAGTTCATGACTAGAGAAATTTCTCCGAACATGTAGAGCATTGGAAACCACGAGGACAATGCACAGTGTTCTCTGTGCATGAAGCCAGCTCTTGGTACTGCTTTGCTGTGGCTGCCATTTGCCATTGGTGATGGTTCTTCTCTTCTCCTGGGAGAGTGGAGGGAGAGGTGCAGACGGAGTGGTAAAGAAGTCAAGAAGAATTAAAAAAAGATCAAGTTAGGGCGTCAGGGCGCCTAGACTACTGAGTATATTCCGTTTTGGTCTGCATATCTTATGCTGATGTTGATTAAGTGATAGCTGTGATCTCTGATAAAAGCTTTATATGGATGACACCCAAATATGCACATTCAGCCTACCTTCCCTGCTGCCTGCTGGACACCTCCATTTTGAGGTCCTGCTGGTTCCTGAAACTTAATATGTCTTCTACCAAATTCGTTGCCATTTTACAACAAATGCTTTGCTTTCTCATATACCTACGTGTCCTCTAGTTTTACTTATCTTGATTAATGACTCATTGTTCAGTTAGCTAACCAGTCTACAAAACTTGGAGTTGTCTTGGATTTTTTCCTTTTTTACTTCTTATATGTTTCTTTCTCACTGAACCTTCCTACAGGGTCTCATCATTTCCCCCCCATCCTCTTTGGACTATTGTGATAGCCATCCTCATTTTTTCTGGTTATTAACATGATACATGCTTATTTTAAGAAGTATAAGGGTAGGCTGGACACAGTGTCTCACACCTGTAATCCTAGCATTTTGGGAGGCCAAGGCAGGAGGATTGCTTGAGTCCACGAATTTGAGAAGAAATACAAAGGTAACAGAAGTGTGTAATATTGAAAGTGGAATATTCCTTATATTCTCATTTCCTGGAGATGCTGCTGATAAAAATTTGACATATATTTCTCTAGATTTTACTTAAAAAATGGCAGTATTCTAACACATCTCTTTGCCTTTGCTACCCTTCCTGTATGCCTATTGTGCTACCATAGCTATCTTGTGGAAAACAAAGTTGATGGTTAGTTCTAAACTCAAAAACCCTGAATGTTTTCCCATCACCTACAGAATGAGATATGCACACTTTTGCATGACAGTTACAGCCCATTAGGACTTGGTCCTTGTCTACCTTTCTTGTCTTCTCTAGGAACTTTCCCAGAATTGGCCTTTCTTAAAAGCATAAATAAAATATCTTTTTTTTTTTTTTGAGTTGGAGTCTCACTGTCGCCCAGACTGGAGTGCAGTGGCCGCTTCTGGCCACTGCAGCCTCGACCTGCTGGGCTCCGGTGATCCTTCCGCTCAGTCTTCCAAGTAGCTGGAACTACAGGTGCACGCTACCATGCCCGGCTAATTTTTTTGATTTATTGTAGAGATGAGGTCTCGCCTGCCCAGGCAGATCTCGAACCCGTGGGCTCAGGCAATCCACTCACCTCAGCCTCCCAAAGGCACGGGATTACAGGCTGAGCCACCGAGCCCGGCTAATAAAATATCTTAAGTATGCTGCATTAGTGTTCCCCATGTGACAAGTAACCTGAGTTGGTGAAACAGGTTGATATGAATACAGTAACAGTTTATTCACCTTTCTTTTATGTACCTACCTGTCAACTTGGTTACAGCAGAATAAAAAAAAGCACATGAGTTTTCTTAAAAATTAATGCAGAAAAGCATAAAGAGGCCAGGTGCTATGGCGCATGCTTGTAATCTTAGCACTTTGCAATTCTGACGTGGGAGCATGACTTGAGGCCAGGAGTTCAAAACCAGCCTGGGCAACACAGTGAGACGCCATCTCTACAAAAAACTTAAAAAAATTAGCCAGGCATGGTCACACGTGCCTGTGGTCCCTACTGCTTGGGAAGCTGAGGCTGGAGGATTAAGCTGAGGCTGGAGTATTGCTTGAGCCCAGGAGTTCAGTGCCATAGCGAGCAGTGACCATGCTACTGCACTCCAGCCTGGGTGGGAGAGCGAGATCCTGTCTTAAAAAACAAACAAACAAGCCGGGCTCCGTGGCTCAGCCCTAATCCTGCGCCTTTGGGAGGCTGAGGTGAGTGGATTGCCTAAACCCGCGGGTTCGAGACCCGCCTGGGCAACTTGGCGAGACCTCATCTCTACAATAAATCAAAAATTAGCCGGGCGTGGTACTGCACGCCTGTAGTTCCAGCTTTTTGGAAGGCTGAGGCGGAAGGATCGCCGGAGCCCAGCAGGTCGCTTCCGGCCACTGCACTCCAGTCTGGGCGACAGAATGAGGAGACTCCAACTCAAAAAGAAAAAACAAAAAACAAACACAAAACAAACAAACACTGCCTTTACAAAAAAAAAAAAAAAAAAAAAATTAGCCAGGCATGGTGGCGTGCACCGGTAATTTTATCTTCTCTGGAAGCTGTGGCAAGAGGATCTCTTCAGCCCAGGAGATGGAGGTTCAGTGAGCTATGATCATGCCACTGTACTCCAGGCTGGGCGACAGAGGGAGAACTTGTCTCAAAAAAAAAAAAAAAGAAGCCGGGCTCGGTGGTTCAGCCTGTAATCCCGCGCCTTTGGGAGGCTGAGGTGAGTGGATTGCCTGAGCCCGCGGGTTCGAGACCCGCCTGGGCAGCGAGACCCCCGGGTTCGAGACCCGCCTGGGCAGCGAGACCTCATCTCCACAATAAATAAAAAAAATCAGCTGGGCGTGGTAGTGCATGCCTGTAATTCCGGCTACTCGGAAGGCTGAGGCGGAAGGATCGCCGGAGCCCAGCAGGTCGAGGCTACGGTGGCCGGGAGCGGCCACTGCACTCCAGTCTGAGCGACAGAGTGAGACTCAAAAAAAAAAAAAGGTGTAAAGAAGTTGAAACAATCTGAAATTTTATCCCATGGAATGGTTACTATTAATTTTTGTAAACATTCTTTTGTATATGTCTCTTTAAAAAGATCTGCACATATAAATAATATGAATATGATTTTACATAAACAGTATCATATAATTTTTTTGCCTTAGACATAGGTGTTAGAGATTTGTAGGTCAACATTATGTGAGTATTCAGAATAGTGTGTTTCAAGAATGATAAGCCTGAGCTTTCTGGAGGCAATATTATTGATTGGGAGAGTAAGAAGCTAGTCTGGTTGCTGTGATCCTCCAGATTAGAGCAGAAGCTGCTTTGGTGTGTTTCCATGGCACCCCCAATACCTCATCATGGCCCTTACCATCTTGTGGTATTTACTTTTCTCTTCTTAGACCAAAGTCCTTTGTATCTATCTCTTTGTAGTTCTTGGACCAAATACAGTGCCTAGGCATTTCAGTGTATGCCAAATGAATAAATGACTGTATGAATGTCTTGGTGAAGTAAGATCGTTTGCCATGAGGCACTTGCTAACTATATTCTTTAAAACCATTCACCTCTATTTGCCTTGATTTTTTATTTACCAAAAAACCTTTGGCATTAATTCAGTTTACCAAGAGGATTTTACTGCTGAAAAAAGGATATTGACTCTACCTTATTTGACAGTTATAATTGTGATTGTACATTTTTATTTTGTTTTGTTTTGTTTTGTTTTGAATCAGGATCTCACTCTGTTGCCTAGGCTGGAGGGCAATGGCATGAACACAACTCACTGCAGCCTCAACCTTCTGTACTCAGGCAATTCTTTTGCCTCAGCCTCCTGAGTAGCTGGGACTACAGGTGTACGCCACTACGCCTGGCTAATTTTTTGATTTGTAGAAATAAGATCTCGCTATGTTGCCTAGGCTGGTCTTGAACTCCTGGGCTCAGGTAATCCTTCTGTCTTGGCCTCCCAAAATGCTAAAATTACAAGTGTGACTCACCATGCCTGTGATTGTAAATTTATTAAAATATTAATGCTGTGAGGCTTATGGGTATGTGAATTTGGATAATATAAGCTATTTTTTCCCAGAGCATATTTATCATTTTAGGTAATGTTCTATCTAGTTCCTAATTGAGCACAGGTATATAGGTGTGGTATACTGAACAGAGGCTAGATTCAACTTTGATTTAACCCTGCTTCTTACTAAGCTGTGAGGTCTTAGGCAAATCCCATTTTAAGATTTTATTTCTTTATTCATCAAGTGGATAATTGATTGCTCAGATCTAGTCCAACTCTAAAATTTAGTAACTGTGAAATAAGAGCCATACTTTGTATCAATCCATTGAGGCCTATATATGCTTCTCCACCTTGGCTGTATAGACATATGCATGGCCAAAATAAATGGTGAGTAAAGAGTAGAAGAGTAAAAGTATATAGTGCCTCAAAATAACCTTTAGAAAAACTGCATAACTCATCAACAAGAGTACCTGCATAATCATTGTTTGTATACCTAACCCTGAATTATACCCCACATTTTTATAATAAAAACATAATAATAATAAAAAAAGAAAAACTGCAGAGGAAGCAAGAGATGGTAGCACTATGATAGTTTTAGAGGGAACCTGAAGCTGAGAACTTCTTTTGCATTCTTTGCATTATTTCACAGCTAGTTCTAGATAAAAGTAATTTTCTCTTTTGAGAACAAGGATATAACATTTAGAGGTGTGTTGGTAAAGGAAAGAATGTTGATTTGGTTCTTCTGGTTTTTTTAGCTTTATTCTAGATTGTTAGCTGAATGGGGATTGGTTCTGCTCATATAAATATATAATTTTACATAAATAGGATCATATAATTTTTTTGCCTTAGACATAGGTTTTAGAGATTTGTAGGTCAATAATATGAGTATTCCCTTATTCTTTTATTTTGCCCTAATTTCACCCTTTTTCTTTTCTTCTTACCAGTAGAAGAATCTTAAGATTCAATCTCTGTGTCTGTGAGGCACAGAGTTTACATTATAGAACAGAGTTGAGAAACCTTCTTGATTTTGAGATACCAAAGCAAATTGCTTTACTTCTCTGTGCTTGATTCTTTTTACTAAAAGAAGACACAATCTTACTCTAACATCACATACTTTGGGATAATGAGGTAATTCATAAGGTGCTTTGGAACACTTAACATGTTTTTTCATTGTTTAAAATGTGTAATTTCACCGTTTGGTGGCTCAGCCTGTAATCCCACGCCTTTGGGAGGCTGAAGTGAATGGATTGCCTGAGGTGAGTGGATTCGAGACCCGCCTGGGCAGACGAGACCTCATCTCTACAATAAATCAAAAAATCAGCCGGGCGTGGTAGCACATGCCTGTAATTCTGGCTATTCGGAAGGCTGAGGCGGAAGGATCACCGGAGCCCAGCAGGTCGAGGCCGCGGTGGCCGGGAGCAGCCACTGCACTCCAGTCTGGGTGACAGAGTGAGACTCCAACTCAAAAAAAAAAAGTATAATTTCCAGTAAATGGACAAACCTAAGATGTATATATAGCTGAATTTTTACATACGCATGCAATAGTATATGTATCATTATAACCATGAATCAAATAAGTGTGTAGAACAACATCAACTCAGAAAATTTCCTAAGCCCTTTTCCAGTAATACCCTCTTTTAGATCATATTAAGAAGCCAATAAAAACAAATCTTGATATCTTTTATGTTTCGCCAGAATTGAATCGTTAAAGCTCTGATAATAATGTCTTATCTGTAGATAGTAAAGTCTTTAGCCATTTAGAAATAGATGTGCCAGCCGGGCTTGGTGCTTAACCTGTAATCCCGCGCCTTTGGGAGGCTGAGGTGAGTGGATTGCCTGAGCCCGTGGGTTCGAGACCTGCCTGGGCAACTTGGCGAGACCTCATCTACACAATAAATTAAAAATTAGCCAGGCGTGATAGCGCATGCCTGTAGTTTTTTTTTCAAGAAAGAGATTTATTAACGAAAGATATGTTTTGAAGTGTACAAAGGATGGGGCAACCTGGTGCCTGCCAACCTGTGGATTCTTTGGCTCATTTTAAAAATGAATTTTAGAGTGGCCAGCAAAGGTTTCAAACAAAATTTATTAGAAAAAGAAGGGAGAAAAGAGACGGAGACAAGCCAGAGTTGGCATGGGCGAAAGAAACCACACTTTTACTCTTTACAGTAGACTTGGTATACCTTCATGATGATTGATATGCTGAAGAGTGTGGAGCCAGGTAACTGCCACTCTGGAGATTGACATCTCTGGACTTCTGAGTTTATCATATACTATGTTTACATCATATTATTGCTTTAACAGTTTGAGAAGAAATAATCAAAAAATTTTGTTGTAGATATAGATATCTTTTAAGCATGTATGCATGTATTTTTTTTGAGTTGGTCTCACTCTGTCACCCAGGCTGGAGTGCAGTGGCATGCTCATGGCTACCACAGCCTCGACTTGCTGGGCTCAGGCAATCATTCCGCCTCAGCCTTCCAAGTAACTGGAACTATAGGTGCGCACCAACACGCCTGGCTAATTTTTTGCCTTATTGTAGAGACGAGGTCTCGCCATGTTGCTCAAGCTGGTCTCAAACCCCTTAGCTCAGGCAATCCTCTTGCCTCAGCCTCCCAAAGTGCTAGGATTACAGGTGTGAGCCAGTGTGCCCGACTAGTATGTATGTTCTTTATAAGATAATTTACTCACAATATGAAATTATTAAAGCTATCAGAAGAAATCTTAAATTTAAATTCTGCCTGTGAATAAAAAATTCTGTGTTTTTCAACAAGTATGTTGGGAACCAAGAGGCAGCCAGGCAAAACATGATAATTCAGGGCTTGTATATTTTTATTCTTTTGTTCTTTTTCTCAGCTACTTGAACTTCATACATGCTTGCAGATGTTAAAATGTAAGGACATTGAAAAAAATTTTTGTAAGCTGGTCTCGGTGGCTCAGCCTGTAATCCCGCGCTTTGGGAGGCTAAGGTGAGTGGATTGCCTGAGCCCGCGGGTTCGAGACCCGCCTGGGCAACTTGGCGAGACCTCATCTCTACAATAAATCAAAAATTAGCCGGACGTGGTAGCACGTGCCTGTAGTTCCAGCTACTTGGAAGGCTGAGGCGGAAGGATCGCCGGAGCCCAGCAGGTCGAGGCTGCGGTGGCTGGGAGTGGCCACTGCAATCCAGTCTGGGCAACAGAGTGAGACTCCAACTCAAAAGGAAAAAGAAAAAATATTTTGTAGTTCCTGAGTATTGAAACCATTTTCTTTTTATTAGAAAACAATGTAAAATGACACTAGAAATGATCTTTAAGGTCCTATCATTCTGTGATTGATTCTAATTTTTCAGTGTCTTGAAGCTGTTTAGTAGTTTGCTGAAATATCATGGAAGATGGTGGTTAGAAAGTTGTGGTAGCATAAAATTTGTCCTTATTTAGAGGGGGGAAGCTCTAGTAAAGCAGTCAAGAACTTTCCCGCTTGCTGGCTATGTGACCTTCAGCGTGTCACTTAGGCCTCATTTTCCTCATCTGTAAAATAGGAAATAACAGCAGGCACCTCACGGGTTGTTATGAGGATCAAATGAGATAATGTGTTAGAAGTACTTGGAAACTATGAAGTATTATGCAAATAAGTGGTGTTATAAAAATAAGTCTCTAAATCTATGAAGAACAGTCGTTTCATTTTATTAGCATTTCTCTTTAATTACCGATTTTTTTTTTCTTTCTAATTATTTGTTTATAATTAGCCTCAGTTGGCTATTTCCTTTTCAATTACCAGATTTAGCAGAAAACTGTGTGAGTGGCAAGAGCTGCCTACATAGATGTTAAGGTTGTTGAGTCCAGGGTAATGAGACACCTGCTGCAGCTATTCAGAGTGGGAATCAAGATGCTGCTGCCACTCTGTACAAATGCCCTGTATTTCCTTTAACAAGTTATTAAAAAAAAGAAAAAGCTAATACTGTGTTGTGCTTATGGCATGCTAGGCACTATTTTAAGTGCTTCCCATTTAATCCTCACAATGACTCTATGGGGTAGGTACTATTGTAACCCATGAGGAAATTGAAGGTTAGCAAATTAGTTATGGTTGTTGGTGCTACAATACTTTAAAACTTTTTCTTTAAGTCAGAGCTTGAGCTTGTTATGGCTATACTTCACACATTGCATTACTACATCTTTGCAAATAATTAACTTCTGTATGCTTTTAGCAAAAAATTATTGTACATTTTATCTTTTTTTTTTTTTAAGGACAAGGTCTTGTTTTGTTGCCCAGGCTGGCTTCCAACTCCTGGGCTCAAGCAATCTGCCTACCTTGGCCTCCAAGTAACTGGGACTATAGGCATGTCCCATTGCTCCTGGCTCTGTAAATTTTCTCTCTGATATCCTCCAGAAGACCCAGTCACTTTTGGGATAAGTAAAGTTTCAGGAGTAGTGTTTTGGTTCAACTCTGAGTTAGAAAAATTTGGAGCAAATGATAGGTGTTGTTTAGGTACACTGGTGTTGTTTTGTAAAATCCATATTTTGTCACTTTTAGGAGACATACTTTTTTGTATTTTAATGTTTTGAAATTGTTTGTATTTAATATGGTAGCATTTTCATTCAAAAGGGTGGTTTTTTTTTTGAGTCAGAGTCTCACTCTGTCACCCAGGCTGGAGTATTGTGGCATGCTCACAGCCACCCCAGTGTTGACCTGCTGGGCTCAGGCGATCCTTCTGCTTCAGCCTTCAAGTAGCTGGAACTACAGGTGCACACTTCCACACCCGGCTAATTTTTTGGGGGAATGTATTGTACAGATGAGGGGTTACCAAGTTGCCCAGGCTGTCTCTAACTCGTGGACTCAGGCAATCCTCTCGCCTTAGCCTCCCAAAGTGCTGGGATTACAGGCTTGCGCCACTGAGCCCGGTCCAAAAGGCTGTTTTTAAAGTTAAAGGTGTGTGTTTTAGTCAATTGATGAGGTTTAGAATCAAGAGATTACAGTAATGTAGAGACCATTTGACTTTATTGTTTAGCTTATATCCACTATCAATTTGCCAGTCTTGGCCCCTATATATACACTGCATGTTTATTACTGATTGGTAGATTTTCTTTTAGCCAGCTAAGATTAGTGTTGCTACAGGGTCTGAGACTTAACTTTGTATGCTCACTCTTCTTTTTAGACTTCTACGAGAATATCCTGATGACTCAGAGCTAGAAGTACCTTATCTACATGTTTTGTTAATTTAGTGAATTAGCTAGTTAAGGGGAGAGTTAGCAGGTAATTTCATTGGCGATTGGACTAGAGTTAAAACTTGAAAGCCCAAGGTCAGTTAATCTTTGTTGGACAAATTCATGATGTTATATAACATTGTTTTATTTGGGGAACCAATTCTTAACATTCTTTTTTTTTAAGAAAGCAGGATTTGTTGAGAGGACAGAAAAGCTCCTCCCACAGTGGGAAGGGACCTGAAGGGGTTGCCCAACATTCTTAACTGTTGTTTTTCTTTTGCTTATACATGTTGGAAATCCTGTTTGAAATTTTATACATTGTTGACTCATAGCTTTGAATTGGGGATCTGGAAAACCTGAATTGTAGTTTCTAGAGCAGTGTTTTTAAAAATACTTATTTGGATAGTAGAATATCTAAAAGCAATTCGGACACTACCAGGAGTAGTATAGATTTTAAGGGCTTAGTTCACCACAAGACTGCCCTTGCTGAGACACCAGCCGCAGTTTGGGAGTCCCCAGCCCACTTGCACTTCTGATCGCTGGCTGCAGATTCAGAAGTTCCTCTGACTTCCTTATGTTCAGTAATTCATTAGAATGACTCACAGAGCTCAGAAAAGTGCTATACTGTACTTAAAATTATAATTTTATTATCCTGAATATTTTTCACTAATATTTTAAAAAACCTTTTTGTAGATTGATAGGAAGTTGCAAGAGTTCCCTGAACTCTTCTCCTAGTTTCCACCAGTGGTAGTATCTTATGTAACTGTAGTATAATATCAAAAACAGTAGATTGACATTCATGTAGCAGTACTACTAAAATTTCATATGCTAAGTCATTTGACTGCTTTGGACTCTGAAGAATTTTTTTTCTCTTTAACTCATTATTTCTTTAGAAATGTTTTTCCTAGCCAGGCTCAGTGGCTCAGCCTGTAATCCCGTGCCTTGGGAGGCTGAGGTGAGTGGATTGCCTGAGCCCGCGGGTTCGAGACCCCCCTGGGCAACTTGGCGAGACCTCATCTCTACAATAAATAAAAAAATTAGCCGGGCGTGGTAGCGCACGCCTGTAGTTACAGTTACTTGGAAGGCTATGGCAGAAGGATCGCCAGAGCCCAGCAGGTCGAGGCTGCGGTGGCCACTGCACTCCAGTCTGGGCACAGAGTGAGACTGCAACTCAAAAAAAAAAAAAAGAAATGTTTTTCTTTTTCTAAATTGTTAATTTCTGATACTACAGCTTCTGTTTAAAACAGACTTTTGTATTTTTTATTCATTTGCCTTCTGATTTTTTTTCATGAATTATAATACCCACTGTTTTGATGACTTAGATTTGTTGAAACATCATTGAGAATTTTTTGCTTATCATCAAAGTAGGCAGTTTTCCTAAGCAACCATATCCATACTCAGGCTTTAGAATAGAATAGAATAGAATAGAATAGAATAGAATAGAATAGAATAGTGAAATAGTGTAGGGTTTTTTTAGGCCAAGGAAGCTGTCCAAGAATTTTGTGAATAAGGCTGAGAATTGACCTTGCCAGAATTCATGGGGAAGATGTGTTTCTTGTTTTGTGTGGTTAAAGAAGGTTTTTTTCATCTACACATTGCCCTGATTTCTTCTTCTTTTTCTACTGAGTTTTTTTTTTCTCTTTTAAGTTTCTTAAGTGTGTAGGGATTTTAACTTCCTTAAAAGTTATTTTTTGGTAGACTTTTATTTTTAGTGATTCATATTGGGGATAAGTTGAATAAGAGACTCAGATTTCAAGACAAACCAGGGATTTGCTGTTGCTTTGGGTCTTGATAATGAGGTGTAACAAAAAATACTTGTAATTTTGTTATGAAAACTGCAATCCAACAGATTTATTTGTTTGCTTATTGTTGGGGGTCCCTATCACCCAGGCGGGAGTTCAGTGGCATGATCATGGCTCACTACAGCGTCAAACTGTTGGACTCAAGCGATCCTCCCACCTCAGCCTCCTGAGTAGCTGGGACTATGGGTGCACACCACCACACCCAGCTAATTTTTTGATGTTTTGTAGAGACAAGGTTTCAGTTTGTTGTCCAGTTTAGTCTCAAATTTCTGGGCTTAAATAGTCCTCCTGCTTTGGCCTCCCAAAGTACTGGAATTACCAGTTTGAACCTACATCTGTCCTGATGATTCTTGAGCATTGTTCATGCTCACTTTTATTGAGCCACCTAGGCATTGGGAATATCATGTTGAGCAAAAACTGATGCGATACCTTTCCCTATGGAGCTTAGGGTCAGGTGGTGAAGATAGAAATGTTAAATTTACAACTGTCACAATGGTATAAGAGTAGGTATTGGGTAATACTTATATTAGTAAGATTTGACCAGGTCAAACAAGGCATCCTTAAGAAATGATACTTGTGTTGTGATCTGAAGCTGTAGATGTTAACTTAGCAAAGAAAGGAGAGATGGTTGCCCAGACAAAAGAAACAACAGGTGTAAAGGTCTGGTGGTAGAAGGGAGAATGCTGAAATGAAGGACCTAATTAAGGCAAGCATGTCCTGAATAGTGAGAACTAGAGGGAAAAAGATTATGGTTTGAGGTGGAAAGATGGGCTTGTCCTTGTCAGGTTTTTATGTTGAGAAAGTTTTGCCTTTATCCTAAGGGGAATTAGTAGCCATTAAAGGGTTTTAAGCCAGAAAGGATACAGATTTACTTTTTTGATGAGAACACTCAGCTGAAAGGCAGATAATGGATTGGAGGGGTTCCAGAGTGGTTATAGGGGTACTAACCAGTTATAGGGGACTAAACCAGCAATTTAGTCTAACTGTCCGAATGAGAGATAATGAAGGTTACTTAGACAAGAGTGGTGTTGGTGAAGAGGATATAAATGAATTAATTCAAGAATGTCTAGGAGGCATAGTCAGCAGAGCTTGGTAATGGGTAGAATATGAAGGAGGGGAAAGATGACTCTTAGGTTTCTGGCTTAAGCAACTTAATTGCCCCTTCACTGAGAAAAGGTGTATTGAAGAAAGTTTGGGGGTTTTTTTGTTTTTGTTTTTTAAGGGGGGATGATGAGTTAGGATTTAGATACATTGATTTTTTTTTTTTTTTTGAGTTGGAGTCTCACTCTGTCACCTCGGCTGGAGGGCAGTGGCATGCTCCCAGTCCTTGAGCTCAGGTGATTCTTCTGCCTCAGCTTTTCAAGTAGCTGGAACCACAGGTGCATGCCACCACACCTGGCTAAGTTTTTGATTTATTGTAGAGCTGTGGTCTCACCGAGTTGCCCAGGCTGTTCTCAAGCCCGTGGGCTCAGGCAGTCCCCTGACCTTGGCCTCCCAAAGTGCTGATATTATAGACTTGAGCCACTGTGCCTGGTCAATTTTTTGATTTATTGTAGAGGTGAAGTCTCACTCAGTTGCCCAGCCTGGTCTTGAACCCCTGGGCTCAGGTAATGCCTTGGCCTCCCAAAATGCTGGGGTTATAGGCATGAGCCACCACGCCTGGCCTAGATATATTGATTCTGAGGTGTCTTTTGGTGACAGCCGAAAGGAGATGTCTTAGTGAAGGAGAGAATGCATTGTTTAGACTTGGGCATATCCTGTTTAGTTTGATATTATTGTAAGTAAATACATGGTAGGAACTGCTTTTCTGTAGGTATACTTGCAGGTATTTTCTCTGTTCTTTAGATTTTTGTATTTGTTAGTGAATACTGCAGTTTTAATAAAAAGGGTAGGTATTGAATAATACTTAATGAATGATTGTACCAGTAATTTTAGTGCTTCCCAGAAATGCTGTTTTTCTTTTCACATTTCTGTGTGTTGGCAAATAATTAAGACTGCATTATTAATTGATATTTGCAGAAGTTAATAGTATACTTTTCCCAACAATCTCCTCTCTTCTCTTAAGCCTTCTATTTTTATTCTAGAATTTTTTTTTTTTTTTAATGAGTCGGAGTCTCACTCTGTCGCCCAGACTGGAGTGCAGTGGCCACTCCCGGCCACTGCAGCCTCGACCTGCTGGGCTCCGGCGATCCTTCCGCCTCAGCCTTCCAAGTAGCTGGAACTATAGGCACGCGCTACCATGCCCGGCTAATTTTTGATTTATTGTAGAGATGAGGTCTCGCCAAGTTGCCTAGGCGGGTCTCGAACCTGCGGGCTCAGGCAATCCACTCACCTCAGCCTCCCAAAGGCACGGGATTACAGGCTGAGCCACCGAGCCCGGCCCTTATTCTAGAATTTTACACAATGTTAAAATGATCTCATTACTCAGAAGCATGTCATCTAATGGAGTCAGTGTGGACAGAAAATTAAATATTAAAAGTAAAATAGTTATTGCTTGACTTTGGGCTGTATTGTTCTTTATGCCTGCTGATATACTTTTTTTTTTTCCTGTGTCAGAGTCTCACTCTGCTATCCAGGTTGGAGTGCAGTGGTAGTATGGCCATCACAACCTTGATCTGCTGGACTCAGGCGATCCTTCTGCCTCAGCCTTCAAAGTACCTAGAACCACAGGCACGCACCACTATACCCGGCTAATTTTTGTATTTATTGTAGAAATGCGGTCTCACCAAGTTGTCCAGGCTGGTCTTGAACCCCTGGACTCAGGCAGTCCTCTTTACTCTGCCTCCCAAAGTTCCGGGATTACAGACATGGGCACCAAATCTGACCTGGTTTATGCTTTTTAAAAAACTTTTTTCTTCATTTTTTTTTTTTTTTTTTTTTGAGTTGGAGTCTCACTCTGTTTCTGCAGTGCAATGGCACGCTTACGGCCAACCCAGTGTCGACCTGCTGGGCTCAGGTGATCCTTCTGCTTCAGCCTTCCAAGTAGCCAGAACTACAGGTGCACGCTACCACGCCAGGCTAATTTTTTGTTTTATTGTAGAGGGGAGGTCTCACCAAGTTGCCCGGGCTGGTCTTGAACCCGTGGGCTCAGGAAATCCACTCACCTCATCCTCCCAAAGTGCTGAGACTGAATAACATTCTACTGTATGTATATACTGCATTTTGCTTATTCATTCTTTCATTGATGGTTACTTGGGTTGCTTCCACATTTTAGCTTATTGTGACTAGTGCTGCTATAAACATGGTTATATAGCTATCTCTTTGCGACCCTGCTTTAAGTTATTTTGGGTACATACCCAGAAGTGAAATTGCTGAATCATATATTAATTATAATTTTAATATTTTTGGGAAACCTCCATATTGTTTTCCATGGTAACTGTACCATTTTACATCCCCACCAGTACATAAAAGTTCCAGTTTTTGCATGTCATTGCTAACACTTATGTTGTTGTTTTTTTAATAGTAACCATCCTGCATTAAAGTAGCATATCTGAATATTTCCTTATTCTTGTGATCTATGAAAACTTAAAATATAGTGAGATTTTTTGTATTGTCTTTTAAAACTAAGTTGCTTGTATTTCTCCTAAGCTTATGTTTGTTTGAAGGGGTTGATATGACAGTTTTTTTTCCCCCTGCTGGAAGTTTGATCTACTCAACTGACGGCTTTATTTTTCTTTCCTCAAAAGCTATAACTAAGTCTGCAGGAAGGAAAGGAACTCTGGAGTCAAAGGCTGGAGCTACATAGGCCTGTGGAGTGCGCATATTCAGGAGCTTTGCAATTGGTTGGCCTGGATCTGTCAAAACATGTTTGGATGGCTCTGACTGTGCATTGATTTATTTATATGCTTCTGAGTAGTGATCCTGGGAATGAATGCATTATGAGTATTGTTTAGAAAACTGTAATGTAGATTGGAGAGAAAACAAAGAGAAACTCTACTGTTGAATAAGGTCGTAAGTTCACCGATTTAATCTTCTGTGAATGCTGTTCAGTGATTAAACCTTTGCCTAATTTCAGCAGCAAATGTGAATATTTTGGATGCAAGTTATTTCACAGAAAGGACTTCATGATAGGAAGAAAAATGTGAAATTAAATATCTGTGCCTTAAGTCTGGCCTAAATACTGTTTTGGTTTTTTTTTTGAGTTGGAGTCTCATTCTGTCACCCAGACTGGAATGCAGTGACCACTTCCGGCCACCGCAGCCTCGACCTGCTGGGCTCCCGCGATCCTTCCACCTCAGCCTTCCAAGTAACTGGAACTACAGGCGTGTGCTATCATGCCTGGCTAATTTTTTAATTTATTGTAGAGATGATGTCTTGTCAAGTTGCCCAGGCGGGTCTTGAACCTGCGGGCTCAGGCAATCCACTCACCTCGGCCTCCCAAAGCGCGGGATTACAGGCTGAGCCACCGAACCCAGCCCTAAATACTGTTAAATCAGTATTGGGTATAAAATACACTCACTCTCTTTCAAGGTTCAGGTTTCAGGAAAGCATAGGGAAAAATAAGCCTCTTTTCTAATTTCTGTTGTCCTAGCTAGATTAGTACAATGTCTCGCATTTTTAAGGTATGCAAACATTTGTTAAGTTGAATTGTGTGAAAGGACAGACAGAAAAATAGGACATTTCATATTTCAACAGTGAAAGTAGAAGAACATGAATTAATGAGGTAGTATCCTTCTGCATTTTTTTCTATCAGGAGTTAGACTTTGTTATAGATTTTGAATCTATCTTTAATAAAGAAATGCAGACTTTTGATAAAATGCTAAGTTTTCAAATGATACCTACTCTAAGTGTTATTTACAATCTTACATTCAATGTAATCCTTCCTAATGAATACACATATACATTACATGCACACATGTGTGTATATTTATGTGTGTATATATAAACATAAGTAAATAAATGCATTAAGTATAATTTTTCTTAAATCTCACTCTGTTAAATTTACTTAATGATCATGATTGGTGAACATTTAATAGTAGTAGTAGCAGTAAGAACAAACAAACAAAAAAGCTTACTGAGTATTTACATGGTGCCAGGCTGTACATTAAGTGCTTTCCATGCATGCATTGTCTTATTTATTCTTTACAATAATGCTATGGGATAGGCAATATTTTTATCCCCACTTGACAATTCAAATTAAGTAATTTGCTCAAGGACCCACAATTAGGGGAGGGAACATAATAGAATGTTTCAGTGATGTAGAAAGTCAGGTCATAAGAGGAATGAAGGTAGGAAAGAGAAGTGGGTATTTAATTTGAAGAGAGTTAAGAAGTGTGGACTAGTCTTATGGGAATGGGGGAATGAATAGACTAGAGAAATGTAGTAAGATTATGGCATATGTCAAATATTCGTTTGAGATTAGTGGACACAAATTTAAAGTATCATTGGTCAGCATGGAAGTGTGGTTTTTTCTTGTCTCTTTCAACTGCAAGGGTTCAGGTATGGAATAGGCAGAAAGGTTATACAGAATTCAGTTTGAGGGAAGGAAAAGAAGGCCAAGGAGGCTGAGGGTGTGTACAAGGGAATGTTTATAATGATAGACCATGGCTGGGCTCGGTGGCTCAGCCTGTAATCCCAGCACTTTGGGAGGCCGAGGTGAGTGGATTGCCTAGCCCACGGGTTCGAGACCTGCCCGGGCAACTCGGCGAGACCTCATCTCTACAGTAAATCAAAAAAATTAGCCAGGTGTGGTAGCGTGCGCCTGTAGTTCCAGCTACTTGGAAGGCTGAGGCGGAAGGATCGATGGAGCCCAGCAGGTCGAGGCTGCGGTGGCCGGGAGCGGCCGCTGCACTCCAGTCTGGGTGACAGAGTGAGACTCCGACTCCAAAAAACAAAAATTAAAAAAAAAAATAATGATAGACCATAGTAAAAGCCAGGGACTTATTTTTATGGGAAGGGCTTGAATAGAATGGAAGTGCAGTTGTTTTTATTTTTCTTTTTAATTCATATCTACTCACCTTTACTAGAACAATTGGAAGTTTGTACACATGCACACAAAAAACCTCAATCCTTACCTTATACCCTTCACAAAAATTAACTTCAGATGACACATAGACCTAACCGTTACGAGATAAAACATAAAACTTATAGAGAAAATATAGAAGAAAATCTTAGTGACCTTGGGCTATGCAGAGATTTCTTAAGGCATAAAAAACATGAAATATAAAGGAGGGAAAAGTTGGATTTCATTAAAATTAAAAACAATCTTTGAAAGATACCATTAGAAAATTGAAAAAGCAAGCCACAGAATGGGGGAAAATATTTGCAAAATATGTATCTGATAGAGGGTATGTATCTAGAATATATAAATGTTATAACTCAAGAATAAGAAAAAGGCAAAAAATTTGAAGTGAAGTTCATCCGATAATATAAATGGCTGTCAAATAAGTACAAGATACTCAGTGTCATGAGTCTTTAGGGAAATGTAAATTAAAACCATAATAAGATACCACGACACATTCACTGGAATAGTTATAATAAAAGGATTGGTCACCTGGTGGCAAGAATACAGTATCATCTGGAACTCATTCATACACTGCCAGTGGGAATATAAAATGGAACAACTACTTGGGAAGGCAGTCAGGCACTTTTAACAAAGTGAAATGTAAACATGCCACTTCTCATAAATAATTAAAGAGAAATGAAAATATGTCTATACAAAGACTTGTACACAAATGTTCATAGCAGATTTATTGGTGTAGCTAAAAACTGTAGATGGCACACATCTCCCTCAAGTGTATGGAAAACAAATTTTGGTATATCCATACAATAAAAAGGAAAGAACAATTGATGCTCTCAGTAATGTGGGTCTCAAAATAATTAGGCTTAGTGAAGGAAGCCAGTTTTAAGAAGAGTACATTGGGCCAGGTGTAGTGGTTCATACCTGTAATTCCAGCACTTTGGGAGGCCAAATCGGGAGGATAGCTTGAGGCCAGGAGTCTGTCACCAGCCTGGGGAACATATGAGACCCCTATCTCTAAAAAAAAAAAATTAGTTGGGCATGGTGTCACTTTCTTATAGTCCTAGTTACTCAGGAAGCTGAGGTGGGAGGATTGCTTGGACCTAGGAGTTTGACAGTGAGCCATGACTGCGCCACTGTACTCCATCCTGGGCAACAGAGTAAGATCCACTCTCTAAAAAAAACAAAGAGTACGTTGTATGTATTTGGTTAGCAGAACCAGTTTCTTATAAGTGGCAGGACTAGATAACACAGTAAACTTCTAAGCACTTTTGGGAGCATATGACTTAAACAGTTTTTAAAAGGGAGTAAGTAGAAAGCTTAGGTAAAATACAACCTGTGAAGCAAATTTCTTAGTTATTAGTACCTACTCACTGGACTGTCTAACTTGACCATAGTTCTTGCTTTAGTGGAACACTATCTCAATATTTTATAGTCTCATGTTTACTTGTACATTCTTTCACAAAACATTCAGCATCTGTTTGAGCCAAGGCACTGTAACTACCTGTTCTTTGTAGTTACCGTACTTTTGTAAAGTCCTCTTTCTTTGACCACATTTGATTACAGTAAACATAAGCAAGATTAATAAAACAATATTCGGCTGGATGTGGAGGCTCACACCTGTAATCCTAGCAGTTTGGGAGGCTGAGACCAGAGGATTGTCTGAGTTCAGGAGTTGGAGACCAGCCTGGACAACACGGCGAGACCTTGTCTATACAATAAATCAAAAAATTCGCTGGGCATGGTGGTATGCACCTGTAGTCCCAGCTAGCTGGAAGGCTGAGGTGGAAGAATCACCTTGAGCCCAGCACATCACAGTTTGTGGTGGCCCTGATTGTGCCACTACTCTCCAGCCTGGGTGACAGAGTGAGAGACTGATTCAAAAAACAATATTTATGACTGAGGAGAGAGTATTCTTTTTTTTTTTTTGAGTGGCGTCTCACTCTATCATCCAGACTGGAGTGCAGTGGCCGCTTCTGGCCACTGCAGTCTCAACCTGCTGGGCTCCAGTGATCCTTCTGCCTCAGCCTTCCAAGTAGCCGGAATTACAGGTGCATGCTACCATGCCCGGCTAATTTTTTGATTTATTGTAGATATGAGGTCTCGCCTTGTTGCCCAGGCAGGTCTCGAACCTGCGGGCTCAGGTAATTCACTCACCTCAGCCTCCCAAAGTGCGGGATTACAGGCTGAACCACCGAGCCCGGCTGAGAGTATTCTTAAAAGCAGTAAATATCTATTAAACTTGATTATATCTTTCTCATTTCTGTCTCTACTCTTGAGTTTCTTGTCTATACACTGGTTCAGTAGTGTTTTATAAAACAAGGAGACCAAGAGAAAGATTTGTTTTGAGTGTGAATGACTGGTTGGTAAAATATGTTGCTAAAGTACATATTCCCTTAGGAGGTGACTGGAAAAACGTTGCTCCTTATAAAACAGAAGCACTAATGACTTCAAGAATAGAACTTTGGGAGACTAAGGTGAGAGGAATGCCTCAGTCTGCGGGTTCGAGACTAACCTGGGTAACATGGTGAGACCTTATCTCTACAGTAAATAAAAAAACTAGCCAGGCATGGTAGCGCACACCTGTAGTTCCGGCTACTTGGAAGGCTGAGGTGGAAGGATCGCCATACCCCAGCAGGTCCACACTGGGTTGGCTGAGCCGTGAAGCTACTCTCCAGCCTCAGCGACAGAGTGAGACTCTAACTCAAAAAAAAAAAAAAAAAAAAAAAGAATAGAACTGTTTAATAAATTTTCAGTGCATAAATCAAAGCATAAAGTATGCATTACTATTGTAACCCTCTCAAATAACCTACAGGGAAGGAGAAAGCCTAAATTGGAGACTTTGTAAAAATCTGAGACACATGGCAAAGTGTCTGTAACTATAATTATATATTCATCCATTTACTCTAGAGATACTTAAGATTGTCTCTGGGCCAGTTGAATACAATTTGACTTACTAAAGACATGGTGAAATAGATGATATTTATTGTGAGTGTTTTTTCCTGATTTTCAAAATATGACAAATGGTGAATGCTTGATGATATAAACATTTGAAATTAGGATTTTAAAAGTATAAACTCCTTTTAGGTTTAAAATTTACACATATATTCTACTAGAAGATATGTGGACTATGTTTTGACCTTTTCTGGATTTTCAGTAATTTTAATAGGAATCATCTTAAAAGTTGGCTCTGTTGTTTAGTCTGTTCCTTAATTCTTTTGCTGTTTGAAGCTATCAGGAGTTTCATTTTGATAGTCTTTTCTATGCTGGGTTTTTAGAAGGAAGTCCCTTATATTAATAAAACAAAGTATGATATAGCTGACACTGTTCAAAGTATTGGTTTGCTATATTTGACAAAAAAGAATGAAAAACAACTTTAAGTATATGATGTTTTAAGTTAATTTTATTTATTTATTTTTTTTGAGTTGGAGTCTCACTCTGTCACCCAGACTGGAGTGCAGTGGCTGCTCCCGGCCACTGCAGCCTCGACCTGCTGGGCTCCGGTGATCCTTCCGCCTCAGCCTTCCAAGTAGCTGGAACTACAGGCACGCGCTACCACACCCTGCTAATTTTTATTTATTTATTTATTTATTGTAGAGATGAGGTCTCGCCAAGTTGCCCAGGCGGGTCTTGAACCCACGAGTTAAGTTTCTTATATGTATGTTTGGTGGAGTGAGAATTGCTGCATGGGAAATCTTATAGAATTTTATTCTTAGTTTGAAATAAAAGTACAGAAGAGGATCTTTTTTCCCCCTCCTTTTGGCTGTCCTTACACAAAAATGTTTGGGAAACACTGACCTTTTTTCTGCATATTCACATGATGTTTTTCTATTGAGGGTGAAATTAGGCAGAATTTCAGGGTATGTTTTCTGATATTTCAGGGGACATTTCTGTGGAACTTTTTTTGAAGTTGTTGCAACCCTTGTAAGAGGCACTTCTTTTTTTTTTTTTTCCTAATTTTTTATTTTAAATATGTGGGGTACAATTCAGGGTTAAGTATACAAATGTTCATTATGCAGGTACCTTGTTGATAAGGTGTGCTGCACCCTCCCCTGGCAGTTTCCCACTGCTACTAATCTCCCTCACCTTCCCCTGGCAGTTTCCCACTACTGGTAAGAGGCATTTCTACCCTGAGTTAACTGAGTTATCAAATGCTGCCTTTCCCAGCTTTCATGCTGACTCTTTCCTTTTCTTCACTGGTTATTAACTATTAATTTTAATAGAATGTATCTGGTGTATGCTTTAATGTTGGTATTTATGTGTCTTTATTTCAAAAAGCATTTGAAGATATAGGCTTTTGAGGAAAGCTGGTTGTCTTTTCTTTTCCTGTCTTCATCTTGAGATAAGTAATTACTCCTGGGAGTAAAAAAGTAATTTTTAGGGGAGTTGGTGAGAATATCTGTATTATGTGTACATTTTTCTCAGAATATTTGCCACTCCCTTTCCTCCTTTTTTTCTTCTAAGTTGATTACTCTATTTTTCATACGTGATTATTGGCTCTTTTTTTTTTGAGTTGTAGTCTTACTCTGTCACCCAGGCTGGAATGTAGTAGCACACTCATGGCCACCCCAGTGTCAACCTGCTGGGCTCAGGGGATCCTTCCACCTCAGCCTTCCAAGTAGCCGGAACCACAGGCATATGCCATCACACCTGGCTAGTTTTTTGACTTATTGTAGAGATGAGGTCTCGTCAAGTTGCCCAGGCTGTTCTCGAACCCTCAGGCAGTCCCCTTACCTCAGCCTCCCAAAGTGCTGGGATTACAGGCTTGACCCATCGTGCCCGGCCGATTATTGGTTCATTTAAAAAAAATCCTCATATAAACTGATTATGAGACTTAAATCTGGGCTCATATGGAAGTAATTCTGGAGCATTCTTAATTGGCTATGATTCGTAGGCTTTGTTTTTAAGACAGGCTATTTTCTCCATATGCTGAACCTCATGCATATCCTTCCCCCTTTTCTACCTTGGCACTTTTTTTCTTTTATTTTAAAGATGTGGAGTGCAATTCAGGGTTAGGTATAGAAGCCATTTTTCTTTTCAGGAGGGAAATAGGATTTTTCTTTGGAACAACAAAGAGGTGTAATTTGGGGCTCACCAGTAGCATCAAAGAAGAGTGTATTTTTGAGGGTGAAAAACTTGCATTCTTTTTTTTTTTTTTAAGTTGGAGTGTTTCTCTGTTGCCCAGGCTGGAGTGCAGTGGTATACTCACCCCAGCTGGGCTCTGGTGATCCTTCTACCTCAGCTTTCCAAGTAGCCAGAACTACAGGTGCACACTACCACGCCCAGCTAATATTTGATGTATTGTAGAGACAAGGTCTCGTCAAGTTGTCTGGCTAGTCTTGAACCCATGGTCTCAGGCAATCCACTCCCCTTGGCCTCCCAAAGTGCTGGGATTACAGGCTGAGCCACTGAGCCCGCCGAGCTTTCATTCCTAATAGTTCAGGAGTTATGTTGGAAAGCTAAAATAAAGAATTCAGCTCTCCTTCAGCTGCCCTTTTGGACACGGTTTTGGGTCACAGATCAAAAGATGCAGACTTTGAGTGTGTTAGAATCAAAGCTGAATGACTTTTCCTGTGGTTACCCTTCACGAATGGGGGGAGGCAGAGAAGACAAGGCAAAAACTACCAGTGCAGACCCTGGATTTAATTTGTAGGTTCCTGAAAATGAAGTTTAAAAAAACCACACATCAGGGTGGGCTCGGTGGCTCAGCCTGTAATCCCAGCACTTTGGGAAGCCGAGCCAAGTGGATTGCCTGAGCCCGTGGGTTCAAGACCAGCCCAGGCAACTTGGCGAGACCTCTTCTCTATATTTAAAAAAAAAAAAATTTAGCCTGTCGTGGTAGTGCGTGCCTGTAGTTCCTGCTACTTGGAAGGCTGAGGCAGAAGTATCACCAGAGTCCAGCAGGTTGACGCTGTAGTGGCGAAGAGCGTGCTACTGCACTCCAGCCTGGGTGACACACTGAGACTCAACTCAAAAACAAAACAAAAAAAACCCCCACACATCTAATGTTGGGTATTGTTGGAATTTATTCCTACGTCTGTATCATGTACCTAGGATTTGTAGGTTACAAACATTTAAATTATTTTTCCAAGTTTAACTGATATAAACCTGTCTGTGTGAATGCCAGATAAAGAATAATTCACAGCCGGGCGTGGTGGCTCACGCCTATAATCCCAGTACTTTGGAAGGCTGAGGTGAGAGAATTGACTGAGCTCACGGGTTCAAGACCAGCCTGGGCAACTTGGTGAGACCTCATCTCTACAATAAATAAAAAAATTACCCGGGCATGGTGGCGCATACCTGTAGTTCCAGCTACTTGGAAGGCTGAGGTGGAAGGATTGCCTGAGCCCAGTAGATCGAGGCTGTAGTGGCCATCAACATGCCACTGCACTCCAGCCTGGGCAACAGATTAAGATTCCAACAACAACAACAAAAAGTAATTCACACCCTGTGTGTCTGTGTGTTTATTTCTGTATCTCCATTCACTCCTAAAATCATGGAAATCTACCTATAATATTTTTCTAGATTTTGTAGACTTTTAGATTATGTAGATTTTTTCTTAGATACCTTTTATTAGGCTAAAGGAGTTCCCTTCTGTTGTTAGTGTGTTGAGGGTATTTATCATAAATAGATGTTGAATTTAGTGAAGGCTTTTTCTGCATTTATTGTTGTGATCATACAGTTTTCTTATTTTGACTGTTAATATGATGAATTACACTTTTTTTTTTTGAGTTCAGGGTCTTATTCTGTCTTCCAGTGAGACATAATACGTTATCTACTACACGTTATACATCACATTATCTATTATAATTGTGGATTTGTCTGTTTCTTTTGTCAACTCTGTCAGTTTTTACCTCATATATTTTGAAGTTTTGATTTTAGGTACATACATATTTAGGATTGTTATGTCTTCTTAGATGATGTATTATCATAATGCCTCTGTTTATCCTTGACAGTCTGTATTGTTCTGAAGTCTACTCTGTCTGCTGTTCATTTGGCATACTAACTTTTACGATAAACTTCACAACAGAATTTTTTTTTTTTTTTTTTTTTTGAGTTGGAGTCTCACTCTGTCGCCCAGACTGGAGTGCAGTGGCCGCTTCCGGCCACCGCAGCCTCGCCTGCTGGGCTCCGGTGATCCTTCCGCCTCACCCTTCCGAGTAGCCGGAATTACAGGCGCGCGCTACCACGCCCGGCTGATTTTTTGATTTATTGTAGAGATGAGGACTCGCTGCTCAGGCGGGTCTTGAACCCGCGGGCTCAGGCAATCCACTCACCTCAGCCTCCCAAAGGCGCGGGATTACAGGCTGAGCCACCAAGTCCGGCTACAACAGAAATTTTTAAAGAAGACACTGAAGTGAGAACTTTAAAGTGTTGAAAGAAAACTGCCCACCCATTATTATTCTATATCTAGTGAAAATAGCCATCATCAGTAAAGAATAAAAACTTTCCCCAGAAAGACAAAAACAGAGAATTCATTGCCAGCAAACCCACCCTATAAGAAATAGTAAAGAAAGTTCTTCAGGCAGAAAGAATATATAAAGGTGAGAAGTTCAGATCTACAAAATGAAGGATAAATGAAAGCAAAATATAATCTTTTATTTTTCATGTCTTTAGAGCTCTAAAAGATAACTGTTTAAAGCAGTAATGATGTATTGATATGTACGGCATATATAAAAGGGAAACATAACAACAATTACAAAAGGGAAAAGAGGGAAAAACTAGGAACA
This sequence comes from Cephalopachus bancanus, assembly GCA_027257055.1. Lineage (NCBI taxonomy): Eukaryota > Metazoa > Chordata > Mammalia > Primates > Tarsiidae > Cephalopachus > Cephalopachus bancanus. Next base: position 1,293,017 of record JAPVLO010000510.1, read on the forward strand.
CACTATAATGATATTTAATGTGAAGTGGTAGAATACTTGAAGGTAAACTCAAATTATTTTAAAATGTGTACAGTAAACCCAAAGGTAACCACTAAAAAACTTTTATAGGCCAGACATAGTGGCTCACACCCATAATCCCAGCACTTTGAGAGGCCAAGGTGGGAGGACTGCTTGAGCCCAGGAGTTCGAGACCAGTCTGGGCAACAATGCGAGACCTCATCTCCACAAAATTTTTAAAAAAAAATTAGTCAGTCGTGGTGGTGCACACCTGTAGTCCCAGCTACTTGGGAGACAGAGGTGAAAGGATTGTCTGAGTCCAGGAGGTCAAAGCTGCAGTGAGCTGTGATTATGCCACTGCATTCCAACCTGGGTGACAGACTGAGACCTTGACTCAAAAAAAAAAAAAAGCCTTTTTAAAGAAATATAAATGATAAGCTAATGGAGTAGATAAAATAGAATTTTTTTTAAAAAACCTCAATTAAAAAAAAACTCAGAAGGCACTAGACAAAAATGAAACAGCAAATGCAAAAATAGAAATCACCTAACAAGATGGTGGGTTTTAAACTAACTATAATAATAATCACTTTAAATGTAAATAGTCTTAGCACACCTGTATACGTGTATAGCATTTTCCTTTCTCTGACTGCCTTCAAGATTTTTCTCTTTGTTTTTGGCTTTCAGCAGTTTGAATATGATATGCTTAGGTTTGTGTTTTGAGTATTAATCCTGTTTGATGTTTTCAGAGCTTCTTAATCTGTAGTTTAATGTCTTGTCACTAATTCTGTAAATTCTTGGCCATTCAGATATTTCTTCTGCTCTGTTTTCTTTTATTTCCTTTTGACCTTCTAAGTGTGTGTATGTTGCAGTGTTTTGTATTTTCCTTAAACTCTTGGATGTTCTTCAAGTAGGAACATTTTTTTTCTTTTTGCATTTCAGTTTGGGTAATTTCTACTAGACTACTTTCAAGTTTACTGATTCTTTTTTCAGCTGTTTCAAGTCTCCTGATAAAATACTCAAAGTCATTTGTTAGTTTGTTATTGTGTTTTTATTTCTAACATTTCCAGTTGATTCTTTATTATTTCCAGTTCTCTGTGAACTAACCTATTTGATCACATGTCACATACCTCTACCATTAGAGTTTCTGCTGTATTTATCTCTTTTTTTTTTTTTTTTGAGTCAGGGTCTTTCACTCTGTTGCCCAGGCTAGAGTGCAGGTCCAGTGGCACGATTAAGGATCACTGCAGCCTTGACCTCCTGGGCTCAGGCAATCCTTCTACCTTGGTTTCCTGAGCAGCTGGGACTACAGGCTCACACCATCACCCTCAGCTACTTTTTTTTATTTTTTGTAGAGGTGGTGTCTTGCTGTGTTGTCTAGCCTGGTCTTAAACTCCTGGGCTCAAGTGACCCCCCTGCCTCGGCCTCCCAAAGTGCTGAGGTATAGACATAAGCCACTGTTCCTAGCTTTAATCATATTTCAAATTCTCTGTCAGGTAGTTACAAAATTTATGTTATATATGAGTCTGGCTCTGATGATTGGTTTTCCTCTTCAGGCTGTATTTTCATTACTGCCTTTGGCATGCTTCATAATTTTTTGCTAAAAACTGAATGTGGAGCCGGGCTCGGTGGCTCAACCTGTAATCCCGCGCTTTTGGGAGGCTGAGGTGAGTGGATTACCTGAGCCCGCGGGTTCGAGACCCTCCTGGGCAAGTTGGTGAGACCTCATCTCTACAATAAATCAAAAATGAGCCGGGCGTGGTAGCGCACGCCTGTAATTCCAGCTACTTGGAAGGCTGAGGCGGAAGGATCGCCGAAGCCCAGCAGGTCGAAGCTGCGGTGGCCAGGAGCGACCACTGCACTCCAGTCTGGGCGACAGAGTGAGACTCCGACTCAAAAGAAACAAAAACAAACAAGCAAACAAAAAAACAAAAACAAAAAACTGAATGTGGTGTATATGACAGGAGATACTGAGGTAGGTATTTGATATGCTTGTGGAAGACTGCAAGTTTCCTTCTGCTAGTCTTTTTGGGTGGGGGTTTATGTTAATCTATTCATGCATTGGGCTGTGTTTGATGTTTATTATTGCTCACTGGAGGTGACATTTGCTATTGCCATGGGAGCCAGAGGCTGCAAATTTTCCTGGTAATATCTTGTTTTTGTCTTCCTGCTTGGCTTTGGGTTTTCCTTTTGTGTTATTTTTCTACGATAGTCTCTCAGCTATATTCTATTGTTATTTTTACTCAAAGCTTGCTAGTGAGGTAGTGGAGGGGAAGGGGTTTCTGTGATGTTCTGATTAAGTCTCGGGTATATGCAGATAATAGACTCAAGGTCTTGGATGTGTGGCCTTCACGAGTCTTTATTCAATCTTTCCCTTTCTTTTTTCCCCAACTTCGGTGGGTATTCAGTAACAATCTCAGATTAATGTTTTTAAAGCCTTTCTACCTTGCATATTAAGGCTGTTGTTATTTTAGAGAGAGTGAAGATGGGCGTGGGTGAAGATTGGGTGTCATCCTTCTTTCCCTTCCTCCATCTGTAGTGGGATCCTACCAATATTCTCGGGGTACTGGCATTGATGAATTTCTCCTTGCCGAGTTAACCTTTTGTTCCACTGGGAGATAAGGAATATAGGCTGGTTTGGCATTGTCTGCTTACTCTTCCCTTCTCTCTACTTACTCCCTGATTTCCCCCTGCATTAGAGAGCCTTTTGAGGTTTCTGAAGGAAAAGCCTATAACAATCAGGCCATCATTCTGTCTCAGCCTCCTGTGTAGCTGGGACTACAGCTAGATACCACCATGCCCAGCTAAATTTTTAAAAAATTTTTTGTAGAGTTGAGGCCTCGCTACCTTGCCCAGGCTAGTCTTGAGTTCCTGGGCTCCAGTGATCCTCCTGCCTCTGCCTCTCAAAGTGTTGGGATTATAGGTATAAGCCACCGTGCCCAGCCAATCATACATCTATTAATGCTTTTTTGCATTGGAGTCTACTTTGAATACCATTAATATTGCTAGAGCAGCTCATCCTTCCCTCCCTCCCTCCCTCTCTCTCTTTCTCTCTTTCTTTCTCCTCTCCTTTCCTCTCCCCTCCTCACCCCAATTCCATTACCCCTTCTGTCCCCTCTTCCCTCCTTCCTGTTGGGGTCTCTTCCTGTTGGATTGCAGTGACATGATCAAAGCTCACCCTAGCCTTGACCTCCTGGGATCAGGCGATTGATTCTTCCTCCTCAGTCTCCCAAGTAGCAGAGACTACAAGGGCATGCCACCATGCCTGGCTAATTTTTTAATTTTTTGTAGACTACAAGGGCATGCCACCATGCCTGGCTAATTTTTTAATTTTTTGCTGTGCTGCCTAGGCTGGTCTCAAACCCCAGGACCCAAACAGTCCTCTTGCCTTGGCCTCCCAAAGTGCTGAGATTACAGACATGAGCTTCCACACCAGGTCAGAGCAACTTTGTTTTAGTTTCTGTTAGTATGACTTTTTTCCATACTTTTTACTTTTAACTGTTTTCTGTAATTTTAAGTGTGATTCTTGTAAATACTGCAATTATTAGGTTTTGATTTTTTAAATATAATAGTTTTTGACTTTTAGTCCATATATATTTACTGTAATTACTAAGATCTTTGAATTTATATTTGAGATCTTACATTTTGCTTTTTTATATGCTTTACTTGCTCTGTAATCTTGCTTTCTCTTCTTTTTTGGATTTGAGTATTTCAGTTCTCTTTTCCTTTCTTTATTAGTTTGGTAGTTCTCCCTCCTGAATAACATAGTTACTAGTTACCTGTCTACCATCCCCTAATGAAATAGTCTTTACATATACAGTATGTACCTCACCCTTTAAAAATAGTAGCATAATATACACATGGTTCTACACTTTGCATTTTTACATGAATCAGGAAAGAGAACTGAAATACTCAAATCCAAAAAAGAAGAGAAATCAATACAGTTTTTAAAAACAAATAGTTACAGGTTACTTGGTGCTTTTACCCTCTTTCTGGACAGTAGAAGGACCTTGGTACCCTATAACTCCAAGTATATACTCTTATGTATTTTCGCTCCTTATACCTTTGAAGTCCCACAACATATTTCTATTGCTTTAATAATTCAGTCTTCTTTCATATATTTCTCTTTCTTGACTTTAAAACAGTGTGTATCTCCTTGGTGTTGGGTCGTGGGGTAGGGCTGGTTCAACTAGATAATTTAGGAAAAACTAAGCATATGCTAACAGACGGAAAAAGCCCATCATTAAAAAAAATAAAAGGAAAAGGAAAAAAAACTACAAGAGTCCCGGTGCAGTGGCTCATGCCTACAGTCCTAGCACTTTGGGAGGCCGAGGTGAGAGGATTGCCTGAGCCCACAGGTTCGAATCAACCTGGGCAATTTGACGAGACCTCATCTCTACAATAAACCAAGAAAAATTAGCCAGGCGTCGTGCCACATGTCTGTAGTTCCATTTACTTCGAAGACTGATTTTGGAAGGATCGCCTGAGCCTAGCAGGTTGAGGCTGCAGTGGCCATGAATGTGTCACTGCACTCCAGCCTGGGAAACAGGGTGAGATTCTGACTCCCCGCCCCCCCAAAAAAATTACCAGAAAGAGTGAGAGAAACTGGCTGATTTTTACAAATGTGTCTGAAAAGGAGGAACTTGTTGATAACCTGAAAACACAGCCTTGTATAAGGGAACACTGGTCATACTGTAGGAAAAGGGATTTCAGAGAAGCCAAAGGAAAGATAGTAGATAAGCTTTCTTGGGTTGTTAAAATGTTTCTATTTTGCTGTGGTGTAAATGAGGTGTGAGAAAAGAAAAATTTCATAGTTGTAAAATCTTGGGTCAGAGTGGAGAGAAGGTAAAGAAATATTTAAGAAAATAAACAAAAACAACAGTATGATAAACTGGGCTCTTTTAGGTCCAGAGGAATAAGGGACATCTCAATAGGACTGGATGCAAAGAAGTAGCTCTCACAGAATCCAGAGGGAGCCCATGAGATTTGCTGGAAGGCAGTAAAGGTCTTTTGCGCTAACTGGAGCATTCATGACATTTTATTGTCGTTGAAATAAATTGCAGTAGGGTGAATTGGATGATTGTACTCTTTTTTTTTTTTTGAGTTGAGGTCTCGCTCTGTTGCCCAGACTGGAGTGCAGTGGCCGCTCCTGGTCACCGCAGCCTCGACCTGCTGGGCTCTGGCGATCCTTCCGCCTTAGCCTTCCAAGTAGCTGAGCAACCACGCCCGGCTAGATTGTACTCTTAAGTAAATTTCTAGCTGAGAACTATAAATCGGTTTTATCGGATGCTTTATTTTTTAGTATATATCAACAATGATGTGAGGGGTTTCTGGTGACTCTGCAGTACTTTTCTGTGTGTTCACTACCTTCCATTTACCTTTTTGTGACCCATTTCTCTTTTTTGAGTTATGCCTTTGGGCTCAGCTCTTCCTTATTATCTTTTTCTAAATTATTATGAGTTCCTTACCTAATTTCTCTGCTTACAGTTTTTCTCTCTTCTAACTTCTCTTACATATCACTATGTTATTAGTTCCAAAACTCCCTTATATCCTGAAAATCCTACATGTAGTAACTCTTTATTGTCTATATCCAGTCAACATTTTAGTCACTAGACCTCTTTTGTCCTTAGTTTTTTCAGCTGTAAATTGGGGTAACAATCTTTATATCATGGAGTTGTGAGGATTAGAGATACTAAACATGAGTTACCACAGTGCAGTTTAATGTCTGACATATCTAAATTGTCAATATATACCCAACATTTGAAAGCCTCTTTAACTTTCCAACCATACCCAGTCCTATTTCCTCTAATCAGAAATGTGTATCCACCGGTATGGTCCATCTGGCCTCTTTACTGACCTCCACACATACTGTGTTACTGCTTTCTGAGTGGAAGTCTTGGCCCACATCTTTCTGCTTATTCATCTATCTTATCCTTTAGAGCTCAATAAAAGCCTCTGCATTTTTCGTCAAGCTTTCCCAAACAAATTTAATCATACCTGATCTTCCTGACTTCTAATGGTAATTGCAGTCTTCTTCACACACTTTAACATTTAAGTGTTATTTTGTGTTGTTTTCCTTATGTTTCAGTATGCACACCTTATTTCTTTCTTTTCTTTTTTTTTTTTTTTTGAGTTGGAGTCTCACTCTGTTGCCCAGACTGGAATGCAGTGGCCGCTCCCGGCCACCGCAGCCTTGACCTGCTGGGCTTTGGCGATCCTTCCGCCTTAGCCTTCCGAGTAGCCGGAATTATAGGCGCGTGCTACCATGCCCGGCTAATTTTTTGATTTATTGTAGAGATGAGGTTTCGCCTGCCTAGGCGGGTCACGAACCCGCAGGCTCAGGCAATCCACTCACCTCAGCCTCTCAAAGGCATGGGATTACAGGCTGAGCCACTGAGCCTGGCTCACACCTTATTTCTGTTCTAGATATTGTGACTTTCTTGAGGGCAGGATCATATGTTTTATTGGTCTGTATAATGTTGGGTATATAACAGATGTCTCCAAAATATTTGCCTAATTAAATTGCTTCTTTGGTAATAGCTATTAGAAGTGAGTTTTCCAGGAAAAAATTAACTTTCGTGGATCTTTTCAGAATTTTTGTTTTTTAGAGACAGGATCTTACCCTGTCACCCAGGTGCAATAATAGCTCACTGAAGCCTTAAAATTCAGGGCTCAAGCAATCCTTCTGCCTCAACTGCCTGAATAGCTGGTACTTCAGGTGTGCACCACCATGGCCAGCTAAATTTTTTTTTTTGGAAACAAAGTCTCACTATGTTGCTCAGGTTGACCTCTAACTTTTGTCCTCAAGCAATCCTCCTACTTTTTTTTTTTTTTTGAGTTGGAGTCTCACTCGGTCGCCCAGACTGGAGTGCAGTGGCCGCTCCCGGCCACCGCAGCCTCGGCCTGCTGGGCTCCGGAGACTTCCACCTCAGCCTTCCGAGTAGCCGGAATTACAGGCGCGCGCTACCATGCCCGGCTGATTTTTTGATTTATTGTAGAGATGAGGTCTCGTTGCCCAGGCGGATCTCGAACCCGCGGGCTCAGGCAATCCACTCGCCTCAGCCTCCCAAAGGTGCGGGATTACAGGCTGAGCCACCGAGCCCGGCTATTCCTCCTACTTTTAAACCTCCCAAAATGTTGGGATATAGGTGTGAGCCACTGTGCCCAACCTTGGTGCATCTTGATTCTTAATTGCACATGGTAGAGATAGTTTTTAGAGTTGCCTTTGAATAGAAAATTGCAGATACAAATTGGAAACAACTTGAAAAAATATTTACTTTCAAAATTGTGGTGTTTTCATGTACCTGTTTTACATTTGATGTTACCTTCAGATTAGAATTAGTGGAATGTCCGTTCTTTATTCAGTGTGATAGTGTTAAAATATTTATTGTTACCTATGATATTTGCCACTGTCTCTTTTTTAAGCGCTGTCATGTTACTATTTTTTTTCCAAAATATCTTCTTTCTTGATTATAATTGTTCTTGATTATATTTTTGAAAAATTTAAAAATACTGAAAATACTGGGAAAAAATTATTTCTGTGAGTGCAAGATAAAAGACTGTTGACATTTTGATATATATACTTCCAGTTCTTTTCTTTGTATCTATGATGGATGTTTCCTCTTCTAAATTTCTTGCTTTGAAATTCTTAATGTTTACTTTTCAGCTTTTCCTAAAACGATTCTTGTACACCCTGAGAAGTGCTTGAGGAAGAGTGATGAAGGCAAGTATCTAACTCTTTATAATCAGTGATATTATCTTAGTTCATGTCCAAATCACATAGCTTTGGTCACTACATCTATCAAAAAACTAAAAACTGGAAAGAGAAACTTAAAGGAAAAAAGACAAAGACAGTTTGTGTATAACTTGCTATGGTTTTGTGGAGTACTTCCTATGTGTGATGGATTTTTTGTTTGTTTGTTTGAGTTGGAGTCTCACTCTGTTGCCCAGACTGGAGGGCAGCTGCACGCTCCCGATCACTGCAGCCTCAACCTGCTGGGCTCTGGCAATCCTTCCACCTCAGCCTTCCAAGTAGCCAGAAGTGATGGATTTTACAACATGATTTTTTCACTTGTTTCTGATATTAATCAGAACAACTGTTTTCTGAGTGTGAACTGACAGTATATAATGTCTTTAGCAAAACTGTGCTAGAAAAATTGTTGAAAATTATGAGAATTTAACAAAATTATTTGAAATACCTGGTCTGCCTTTTCTTCCTCTTTTTCCCATCTTCCACTCCTTCCACTTCTTCTTTCTGCCATGTCCTTTTGCTCCCTTTTCTCACTTTCTCTGGTTTACCTATAAGAACTTTAGTTTTCAGAGTAGCTAAGTGAATAAAAGAGAAGCCAACATTTCCTTCTTTTTTTTTTTTGAGTTGGAGTCTCACTCTGTTGCCCAGACTGGAGTGCAGTGGCCGGGCCTCGACCTGCTGGGCTCCGGCGATCCTTCCGCCTCAGCCTTCCAAGTAGCTGGAACTACAGGCGCGCGCTACCATGCCCAGCTCATTTTTATTTATTGTGGAGATGAGGTCTCACCAAGTTGCCCAGGCGGGTCTCGAACCCGCGGGCTCAGGCAATCCACTCACCTCAGCCTCCCAAAGGCGCGGGATTACAGGCTGAGCCACCGAGCCTGGCTACATTTCCTTCTTACCAAAGTATTTGGTAGTCTTTGCTTTTGAATTTGTCTGTCTGAAACTGAGGACCTAGGCTGGACCCAGTGGCTCATGCCTGCAATTCCAGCACTTTGGGAGGCTGAGGCGAGAGGATTGCATGAGCCTAGGAGTTTGAGACTAGCCTGGAGAACATGGCAAGACCTTGTCTCTACAATTAAAAAAAAAATTAGCCAGGCATGGTGGTGCGCACTTGTAGTCCCAGCTACTTGGAAGGCTAAGGTGGAATGATAACCTGAGCCCAGCAGGTCGAGGGTGCAGTAGCCTTGATTGTGCCACTGCACTCCAGCCCGAGCAACACAGTGAGACTCTGACTCAAAAACAAAATAAAATAAATGAAAAACAAACAAAAAACCCCAAGGATCTAAATATTAGTTAATTGAGGAATTTTATAAACTGAACACCAGTTTTTATTCATTTGAACTTTTCTGTTTTACAGAAGAAAATAAGGGTGTCCTATACTACTTTGTAGAATTCCTTTTGTTTGTATTTTTGTTTTGTTTTCTTTGGGGTTTGAGTTGGAGTCTCTGTCGCCCAGGCTGGAGGGCACTGCAGCCTTGACCTGTTGGGCTCATGTGATCCTTCCATCTCAGCCTTCCAAGTAGCTGGAGCTACAGGTGTGTGCCACTGTGTCCAGCTAATTTTTTTTTTTATTGTAGAGATGAGGTCTTGCCAAGTTGCCCAGGCTGGTCTTGAACCCGAGTGCTCAGGCAGTCCTCTTATCTCAGCCTTCCAAAGTGCTGGGATTATAGGCATGAACCACTGTGCCCGGCCTATTTGTATTCTTATTGACAGCAATTTTATAGAGTTAATTATTACAACATTACTATCTTTGGTATAATTGCCACAGTATTTGACTTCCTTAATATTTGGCATATATTGAAAGATGGCCTTAAAGATTTCTGTTGGCCTACAGTAAATTTTAGCAACCTTCAAAACTTTGGCTGTGTTTCTTGGTATGGCTGTTACAGCAGTAATGCAGATGCAATATAGTAATACTACAAGTGTAAGTACCAGGTTCTATTTCATAATCAGTGCAGTAGATTGTTTCTCAAAGTTCTTTTCTTAAAACTTGATGTTTAAAGCTGAATTTAGGTTTCTTTAGGGTTCCATGCTAGGTGAGCCTATGCTATTTAGTATGATTAAGGTAAGTTTTGCCTTGGGATATCCTGGAATTCATTACTGTTTTATTGCTTAGTCTTTGTACCTGTAAAGAAAGCCTTGGCTTTGGAAATTAATGCCTGTTTCTAGCTTTTCCTAGGGAATGCTAGCATTTCCTTGTAATTGTCATTTTGAATTATTAGAAAATAAACAGTCTACATGCTAGTAAAATCTCAAATGAAGTTATTGGCATTTACAATGTACCATATTCTCCATTTTTTAAAAAAAGGAAGCAAGCCGGGCTCGGTGGCTCAGCCTGTAATCCCACGCCTTTGGGAGGCTGAGGTGAGTGGATTGCCTGAGCCCGTGGGTTCAAGGCCCGCCTGGGCAGTGAGACCTCATCTCGACAATAAATAAAAGAATCAGCCGGGCGTGGTAGCGCGCGCCTGTAATTCCGGCTACTTGGAAGGCTGAGGCGGAAGGATAGCCGGAGCCCAGCAGGTCGAGGCTGCGGTGGCTGGGAGTGGCCACTGCACTCCAGTCTGGGCGACAGAGTGAGACTCCAACTAAAAAAAAAAAAAAAAAAAAGGATGCAAACAGATGGCTATTTGATCAGTTTATAACATTGCCCAGAGAAATATATTTGTTAATACCTTTGGATTTGGTTCCTCAGCTAACCTTGACACTATTCATTTATTCGTGTTATCTTTGAATCTCATGAGATAAACTTATTTTATACATTTTACTTCCAATACAACAAAAACATAAATTGTGTTATTTAGCTAAGACAGTGCAAATAGGGAAAAAATAAACTACTTCCTAAGTGTCAGTCTGCTGCTTTCACATCCTCCCATCTTCTCAGGATCTAACTAGTCCAGTGCAGGAAGAGATTAGTTGATGTTATTGGATTATTTTGGTTACATAGCACTTTTTCTCTGAGGAGCTCAATTCTTTGAAGATTAGAAATAAAATTCCAAACACTATTATTCTGCCAGACAAACTCATGAGGAGAGGTGAAGATAATTAAATATACACACTATTGGCAAGATTTTTGCCTACAAGAAGCCCCAAAAAACTGCACTAGAGGCCAAGACAGTCATTAATTTAATAAGGGCAAAGGTTTCTTTCTTGGTTCTCCCAAAGGAGAAGAGATGACCAAAAGCAATGCAAGATTTTGGTAGGACCACAAAGAATTTGGGTAAAAGGCAGTGTAAACGTCCATTCTCATGGCTGCTATTTATTTGCCCAATTTAGGTACAAATAATTTTGTGTATTTAGAAAGTGGGAAGGTACTGGTGAGAGACAAAAGTTTTTAACCTGTCACCCTGTGTATTCTCCTGAGTCATGAGGTTAGGAGATGGGAGAAAGAGACATGAGAAAATATGGACAGTGGAGCCTCAATGATGGTGTCCACATAATATGGTAAGAAGATTTTCTGAGAGTAAGTCATCAGGAAGAAAGCTTTTTTTTGAATTCTTGTTTCTCTAAATTCTAGTAGACTTGAGTTCACAGTGAACTCTTTCATCCAGCTAATTTATGGCTCTCTAGATTGCCACTTGGGTGGCAGCAAGTCCACATATTCCCAGAAACAGACACTGCAGTGCTGAGTTGGTATGGCTTAGATCATTGAAAGTACTTGGTGGTACATGGAGTTTAAAGTTTTTTAAACAAAAAGTTAAGGAAAAATATGAAAATAAAGCACCTCCTACATCATATTTTGTCTTCTCTAGCAGCTTCTGTGCATTTGTACAATTTTGTCTTAAATGTTTGTACATACACAGTATAAAAATAAACATTTTCTGTGAGGAAAGATCTCATCCTCCTCCAACCTCCCCCCTTCCCTCCCACCCCCCTGCATGTGATCTCAGTAACTGTGGCACTTGTGCTGACTTTACATCTCTTAGTTTCAGCTTTCTTTTAGTTTTCTGCATTAATACTATTGTATGGTTGCTATTTGACCTTTCTTTTCCTCTACTCTTGTACATACACAGTTACTGTGTTACTTTGCTTTTGAGTTTGAGTTTGTGTGGATATATGGGAAGCTTCTGTCAAGGATGACACTATAGAGAAAGAGATTTCTCTGAATCTCCTTTCTTGATAGTTGGTACTGAGCAAAGCTGTGGTTTCTGAAGACTGATGCTGTCTGCACCATTCACTCATATGGTGCCAGAAAGGTCATTTGTGCTCCTGCAGTTAATTCAATTTACAAGAATTTTTTTTCCATTTTCTTCTCAAAAGAGTAAACCTGTCATCTCTAGTTACCAATGAACTTGATGAATATGAATGGTAACTTAAAATCCATGTTTTTTATTGAAATCCACATACACTTAGATTGGGATATCCACTTCTCACGATTATTCTTTCAATTTACTGAATTTCAACATGTGGATAATTAACTGTGATTACAAATGAGAGGAATTAAATGGCCTTAGCTAGACTGAATGTATTGTATTGTCTGTTTTCTTGATTTCCCAAGCAGTGACTGTTCTGTAAACTACTATTATGGTGTCCATTCCAAGATGGCTCCTCTAGTATCCAATTCTTCATATATTGAATCTTACAGGGATTTTTGTTTTTAAACATTGCTGTTTTTATTTCCTATGTATTTGGTCTGGGCTTTTTCTCCTATTCTAGAAAATAATCATTATCCACTATCTAGAAAACTGTCTTTTAATCTTCTGATTAAAGATTGCTTAATGATAGTGCCTATTTGTTTGGCTAGTGGCATGCTTTTCTTTGTTTTAACACTAGAGTTTCTGCATGGATTTATAATATAAGGTTTTGTTTTCTTTTGTTTTAACATTAGATAGGCATGAAGCCTTCGTCTCACAGCTGCATGCGTAGTCACTGTTGAAGCAAATGCCTACCTAATTTGACGCTCGGTGTGCTTAAAAAGTTTTGAGTTTGCAAATAAGCATATTAATTCTACTGATGGAGCCTTCAGGCAGTGAACAATTATATGAGGACCCTGATCCTGGAGGCAAATCTCAAGATGCAGAGGCCAGAAAGCAGACAGAATCAGAACAAAAGTTGTCTAAAATGACCCACAATGCTTTGGAGAACATTAATGTGATTGGCCAAGGCTTGAAGCATCTCTTCCAGCACCAGCGCAGGAGGTCATCAGTGTCTCCACACGATGTGCAGCAAATTCAGACAGATCTAGAACCTGAAGTGGATCTGGAAAGCCAGAACACATGTGCTGAGATTGATGGTGTTCCCACCCACCCCACAGCTCTGAATCGTGTCCTGCAGCAGATTCGAGTGCCACCCAAGATGAAAAGAGGGACAAGCTTACATAGTAGGCGGGGCAAGCCAGAGGCCCCAAAGGGAAGTCCCCAAATCAACAGGAAATCTGGTCAGGAGATGACAGCTGTTATGCAGACAGGCCGACCCAGGTCTTCATCCACAACTGATGCCCCTACCAGCTCTGCTATGATGGAAATAGCTTGTGCTGCTGCTGCTGCATGTCTACCAGGAGACGAGGGAACTACAGAGCGGGTAAGTCTTAGATTTTCTTTTTCTGTTAACTTACTGTTCTTTGTATTTAGGGCTCTTTAGACTTCCCTTTGATAACTGTATAAAAGATACTTCAGCAAGTTGCTCAAAGTTGTGGTAAGAGTTTTTTTTTGTTTTTTGTTTTTGCTTTTCATTAAATGGGGTAAATAATACTTCTAGCTAATGAATAAATATTTGGAATTATATTCCTGTTCCCTTCCTTAACATATTGCTATATGTTGTTTATTTTACCATTTTGTTAAAACCTTAAGTATACTTCATTTGTTCTTTGTGTGTATTTAAGGAGGTCAGTTTTATGGTAGAGGAAGAAAGATGCTTTGTTTCTTGTTGTTTTGATTTTGCACATGGAAATGGCTTTCTTACATTAATGAATATAGTGAATAAAGTTCTAGAATCTGAGTTTATGTTTAACATGGAACATACTAAATTGCATATAATTTTCATACACTTTGTAGTACATCATCAGCATTCATTATACACTGTGCATTCCACAGTAGAGCATGTGTATATTGTAATTTACTGTTAATATACAGATTTTTTGGGGATCTACTCAAAATTAAGTATAACAAATCTAGGGAAAACTTCTTCCATGTAACTCTCAGTTATGGCTAGTTGAAGCACATGGAAGAAATAACCCTGGTAGGGTTTGAAAACTCAGATTTGAAAACTGTATGTGGGCAGTCCCTTAGGGTCCCCTCCTACTATGGGAGCTTTTCTGTCCTCTCAATAAATCCTGCTTTCCAAAAAAAAAAAAAAGAAAGAAAACTGTATGTATAGCCATAGCCGTGCAGGTAGTGACAGTGAGTGAACTTAATTAAGTGTTATGGAGCCTGGACAAACTGAAGAGTTCCTGCTTTCTCTACAGGACAGTGTCTTCTTAGCTTTAGCTATTGGTTTAATTTAGTACTGTGGGCCCAGTCTTGCCAGAGCTTTTGATTTTTTCAAGAGAAACTGGAAATCTAGATGAGAATTCTTTTGATTTTTTTAAAACAAATTATGCTAGCCAAACTGATCATATTTGTGGGCCAAGTCTGTCCTGTAAGTCACCATTTAGCAGTCTTCCAGCATTACTTTTATGTATTTCCTAAGGCTTTTATGACAGTTGATCACTTTCATTCTGTATCTGCTTCTGGCACAATTAAGCTTATTTTATTGGATATTAATTTACCTGGAAATCTAAATACTGAATCTAGTACCTTAAATCTCTTCTACCGAAGTGTGATATTAAAAACAAACAGATAATGGACAGGAAATCAATTTAATTAAACCTGTCATAATAATGATGTAAATTAAAATTTGTAAAGTTTAAGTGAGGAAAAGTAATATATTTTTTGTATATAGTAATTATCTTTGAAATAAATAGAACATTTGGTCATTGATTATCCAACCTAAGTTGGCAATAAAAACTGACAATGCAACTATATATAACTTGTCTTAGTTTTTAGTCTTTACCAGAGAACACTAAGAAATTTATTATCAGTGATTCTGGGATTATGGGCTTTTATGCTAAAAGAAAAAGTATAAGTAAAGCATGTGTTGGAAAACTTTCACAGAAAGAGAGCAAAGTGAAGACTTTTTTTTTCTTTCTGTAAAATTGTTTCTTTAATGCTCTTTGTCAGCTTTACTGACAATAAAATTCACCAGGTTTAAGTGTGATTAGTTTTGAAAAATGTCAAGTAATAACATAGTCATGATATAAAACATTTCCATCATCCTCCAAAAATGGTTTCTCATGTCTCTCTGCTGTAGTTCGTCTTCTCTTACCCCCAACCCTTGGCCTCTGTTAGCTCGTGATCTGCTATCACTATTGTTCTGTTTTTTCTAGAATTTCCTTAAAAGTGAGATAGTATGTAGTCTTTTGTGTTTGACTTCTTTGATTTAGCATAATGCCTTTGAGATTAAATTATGTGGTGTGTGTTGATAGCTGGTTCCCTCATATTGCTGCCTAGTATTTTATTGTATACCTATTTGTTTATCCATTCATCAGTTGATAGACATATGGGTTGTTTTCATTTTCTGTCTATTAGGAATTCAACTGCCACGAACTTTTTAAATGTAGATCTTTCTGTGGACATGTGTTTTCATTTTTCTGAGTTAACTGGTAATGTATGTTTACTTATAAGGTGGTTGTATCATTTTGTATTCTTACCAGCAGTGTATGAAAATTTCAGTTCCTTCCCATCCTCACCAACATTTACCCAATATATGTAGTTGTATTGCATTGAGTTTTTAAATTTGCATTTCACAAATGACATGAAAAGATTCATAGTATTTATTTGTTTAAGAGAAGATTATTTCTAAGGATTGGTCTGAATTTTTCCTGGACATATGTGATCTGGTAGAACTCTTCAGAATTAGCAGAATAGTTATTCACACAAACAAAATTTGCTGTTTGTTTAATTGCAACTGCTGAGGAACAGACTTCTTGTAGTTTTAATAGTTTTTATTTAAAATCACCAACCTGGGAGAAATCATGTTGTTCATGTGCAAAATCAGAGGGCAATAACATCAGTTCAAATTTATCATATTTGACATATCTGGGGGGGGCACTAGATTTTGACTTGCTTCTTAAAAGTCTAGATTATATTCTCCTGTGAACAACACATTGCTGGAACCTAAGTACTATATTTACCTTCTTAGCCAACATAATTGGGACCAAATAGTTTGTCTGTCAATCAAAAAGTCATTTAAAGTAGATTACAAAAATGATAGATGTATACTTTGAATATTTTATTTTAACTTAAAACCAAGGCCTTAACAATTTGTATATAAATATGAATCTACTGATTAGACTTTTGTGCCATAGACTATAATTTCTTCTTTTAATTTTTATAAGTTGGAGTGATAACCTAGTGATACTTGTGAAGCAGTCTGGGGCAGAATCTTGGATTTTAATAATCGTTTGGAATGCCTTGCCCACCTTAAATTTATTTTTTAAAAAAACATGACACACATAGGAAAGTAAAATTGATTGATTGAATGAATCGAGTCTCACTCTGTTGCCCAGGCTGTAGTGCAGTGGCACACTCACGGCCACTGCAGCCTTGACCTGCTGGGCTCAGGCAATCCTTCTGGCTCAGCCTTCCAAGTTGCTGGAACTACAGGTGCATGCCACCATGCCTGGCTAATTTTTTTAATTTATTGTAGAGACGATGTCTCACCAAGTTGCCAAGGTTGGTCTTGAACCCCGGGACTCAGGTAATCCTCTCACCTTGGCCTCCCAAAGTGCTGGGATTATAGGCTTGAGCTACCGTGCCCAGCCAAAATTTATTCTTTAAAAAGCAGCATGACACACATAGAAAATTAAAATATCTGCACAGCACAGTAAACTGATGAGTTGTTCACAACTGAGGTAGTTGGTCCACTCATTCTAGACTTTGCAACTACCTGGAAGGCTGAGGTGATCAATATCGGCAGGATACTTATAACCTATTCTCAGCAGTTAAAAAAGCTTTGACAGAGAATAATATATAATCAGCTGTTTCTGAAAGTAAGGGCGGTAGATCAGAGAAGAGAGAACTAGTAAGAACTTAGAACTTCTAAGTTTTGGGTCAAGCTACAGGGGCTTTATAGAGCATGTGCTCCTCACAGGATATCTTAGGGGAGTATATGGCCCAGACAGTATAGATCTTATTTATCATAAGACAGCATAGTATATGCGGCTGTCAAGTTTTAAAATAATCGAACTGTGCTTTAAAAAAGAAGGGAGAAAAAACTCCAGTTGTGAGCATTCTGGAGAGCTAGGACAATGGATTTTAGTTAATTGCCTTTATATCCTGTATGGAACCTTCAGGTCTACCCAAGTATGAGGGCTCATGAGACCTTTTGGGGGGAAATTAATGAGCAATAAAATTAGAAAAGTGAATCATTATACATAGCTGGTTTTAAAAATTTCAGTTTAGGAAAGAAGTCTGCTTTAGCAATATGAATATGAAACCTAATTTTGATGATGTGGTTGGAAATAAGGAACACTTCAGATTTTTAAAAGTGGGAAATGCATGTTGAAAATTATCATTAGATTTTTAAAAAAATAGTTATGTTTAAGATGGAATAAAATAGAAAAAAAAACCTAAGGTAAAAACAAGTGAACTGTCATGTAGTATAGTCATCCACCAACATATAAAACAACATTCCATTTTTATTTCTGTGGGAGAAGTCATTTTTAATATGTCTTTGAAATTTCCATATTTTGGTACTGTAAATAGTTAAATGGTTTGTAGATTCCCAGTCTAGCCCCAAAGTCTACTTGAAATATTGTACACTATTCCACTAGTACAGTGATAAATACAACGTGAAATAATAAAAATCAATGCTGTTTGTTTATTTTCATTTTTTTTTAATTAAAAAAAATTTTTTTTCAGTTAGAGTCTCACTCTGTTGCCCAGGCTGCTCTGTTGCCCAGGCTGGAGTGCAGTGGCACACTCAGGGCCACTTCAGCATTGATCTGCTGGACTCAGGCCATCCTTCTGCCTCAGCCTTCCAAGTAACTGGAACTACAGGTGCACGCTACCACGCCTGGCTAGTTTTTTGATATATTGTAGAGACAAGGTCTTATCATGTTGTCCAGGCTGGTCTCAAACCTGCAGGCAATCCTTTTGCCTCGGCCTCCCAAAGTGCTGGGGTTTCAGGCTTGAGCCACTGCACCGGCCTATTTTAAATTTTTTAATTTTTTTAGAGACAAGATCTCAAAGTCACCCAGGCTGGAGTGCAGTGATGTGATCATAACTCACTGTAATCTCAAACTCCTGGGCTCAAATGATCCTCCTGTTCAGCGCCCAGAGTAGCTAAGACTATGGGTGTGCACCACCATGTCTAGCTAACTTTTAATTTTTTTTTTAGAAATAGGTGTCTCGCTGTGTTGCCCAGCCTGGTCTCAAATTCCTGGCCTCAAGCAGTCCTCCTGGCTCAGCCTCCCAAAGTAATGGAATTACAGGAATGAGCCACTGCATCTGGCCAAATCAGTCCTATTTAAAAACCCTTTATTTTCTTTTTTTATTTGTATAAATTTATGGGATACAAGTATAATTTTGTTACATGCATAGATGGCATAGTGTGAAGTCAGAGCTTTCATGGTATCCATCACCCAAATTATGTACATTGTGCCTATTAAGTAATTTCTCATCATCCATTCCACCACACTTCCAATTCTCAGTTGCCTATCATTCTACACTCTGCATCCATGTTATTTAGCTCCTACTTATAAGTGAGAACAAGCAGTATTTGTTTTTCTATATCTGAGTTGTTTCACTTAAGATAATGGCCTCCAGTTCCATCTATGTTGCTGCAAAAGACATGATTTCGTTCTTTTTTAGGGCTAAATAGTATTCCATTATATATATCACATTTTTTTATTCAGTCATCCATTGATGGACACTTAGGTTGATTTCATATCTTTACTATTGCTGTGATAAACATGAGTGCTGGTGTCTTTTTGATATTATGACTTCCTTTGGGTAGATATCCAGTTCTTCATTCAGTACCAACAAATGAGATTTTTTGACAAAAATTCTGAGAAAAAATAAACTTAATTAGAAGGAAATAAGAAGATAGATGTAAACTTTGAGGCTTCTGAAGGGAAAGTTTGAAGATACTGATTCTGGTTCTCTATTAAGGCTTAGATCACTTTAAAGCTCACTATATCGTTTTCCTGTGTATATTAGGCTGCAGTTAGGGACATTTTTTGGATCACTTAAGTATAGGTAGAGAGAAAGGAAATTTTTTTGGTAATGCTTGGCCATAATGAGAAGATAGAGAAAAGAGGAAGAGGTTTGAGGGAGATTTACCTGTTCAAATAAAAAGATATAAGTTGAACTTTTGTTCTCCCTAGAGGAAAGAAATGAAGTAGGGAAAAGGATAATTCCTATTGATGACCACCAGGTGGTGCCCTAGGCAAGGACTGGTAGGTGGAAGCGAGAAGGTAGATAATTGTTTTACTGACAGGATTAATCCAGGATGATAATTATGAATATGAGCTGGATATGGGCTAGATTAAGTACAGTGACTTTCAAATAGTAATAGTCTACTTTCTTATAAATATTTAACTGAGTTGATAACTATGGAAATGGAATAGACAATACAAGAGCAAGTAGAATTTGATGACATTAGAATAAAAAAATTAAAAGTAAAAAAATTTTAAACCCAAAGATTTGCTTGGAAGAGCTAGTAAAAAAAAATAGTGTCTATTTTCTTACTCAAAAGTTGAAAATTTTTATTTTTTTTAAAGGAAACCAACGGAGATCTCTATTTTCTATGTATTTAGTGTTAGTTGGGTAGCTGACACATACTGTGAAGGGAATGTCACAAGCAATTAATAATATGGAACTGGGAAGGTAGGCAAGAATTCAACATAAAGATGTATTTTGGCTTTTTAGTTGTTCTCCATTAATACTTTACAGAGCGACATTTGATTGCCAAAGCCAAGTAACTTTTAGGTTTACTGACCCTAGCTCTGAGGACCAGAATTTACACAGATCCATCCTCTCCTCCTCACCGATTTTTCTTCATTTTTATTATTTTTTTGAGTTGAAGTCTCACTCTGTCACCCAGGCTGGAGTGTGGTGGCATGCTTACAGCCACTGCAGCCTTGACCTGCTGGACTCAGGTGATCCTTCAGCCTCAGCCTTCCAAGTAGCTGGAATCGTAGGCATGCACCACCTTGCCTGGCTAATTTTTGACTTATTGTAGAGATGAGGTCTCGCCAAGGTGCCCAGGCTAGTCTCTATGCCCTGGGCTCCGGCAGTCCTCTCACTTTGGCCTCCCAAAATACTGAGATTATAGACGTGAGTCACCACGCCTGGTCGATTTTTCTTTAATATAAATATTATGTAGTAGCCCCAAAGATACTTTGATTTTCCTTATGATCTCACGTCGACATTAAATATGGTTGTTCTAAGAATGAAAGTGAAGGTACAGATAAGCTAGGTGTTCTTGATCTCGGTAAACTTGTTATGCAAAATGTTGCAGCATAGGGATGCTTCTTAAAGTTTCTATTTTTAATCTGAGTTACATTTCTTTTGTTCAGAAGAAGCAGCTTTTATGATGAAGGCCCAACGTGCTAGAAAGTAGAGTTCACTCTTTAAGTTAAGTTTAACCTACCTCCTTCCTTTCTCCTTCCCTGTCTCCCCCCTTCCTCCCCTTTTTTGCTTTCTTGTCAGGATCCTTTTCTTTTATACTACAAAATAATAACAAACGTTAGGACAGTCAGACCCCTCAAGGGATATAGTATGTAACCTAATTTCTGCTTTCCCTTTTTATTCACAAGGGCCATGGGTACTTTATCACTAGCCTTGAACCTTCGATGTGAGGGAGGAGAATTTTGGTATCCAAAGTCCATTACTCTTGTGTATTCATAACTGATACAAGACTTCCAAAGACTCAAAGATAGAGGGACAGATGATCATGTATTATATAAGGTAATCTCTAGAAGAGATTGATTTTCTTCAGGGATCACAGTACAGCATTTTTTTTTTCCCAAGAAAGATCGGCAACTTTGGCAAGTTAGCACAATGTTGATTTTAGTAAGTATTTGTTAAAAATTGACTTATTTTGATGTTACATCATTATGACCTGTGATCCTGTTGGTCAATGTCAGCAGACTAGATTTCACTTTTGAACTTTTGTACTTTAGGGTCACAATTAATATACATTATTCATTAATTTATGTCTCTCACTTTGTATATAGATACACTTTGAAAGTATTTTCCTAAATAAAATATATTTTATTTAAAAATTCATCTTTTTTTTTTTTTTTTGAGTTGGAGTCTCTGTCACCCAGACTGGAGTGCAGTGGCCGTTCCCGGCCACTGCAGCCTCAACCTGCCGGGCTCCGGTGATCCTTCTGCCTCAGCCTTCCAAGTAGCTGGAACTACAGGCGCGTGCTACCACGCCCGACTAATTTTTGATTTATCGTGGAGATAAGGTCTCGCCAAGTTGCCCAGTTGGGTCTCGAATCCGTGGGCTCAGGCAATCCACTCACCTCGGCCTCCCAAAGCTCTGGGATTACAGGCTGAGCCACCGAGCCCGGCTTAAAAATTAATCTTATGACAAAAGAATTATCAAGGATTTTTTGACTTATATACTA
The DNA here is from genome assembly GCA_027257055.1 of Cephalopachus bancanus. Classification (NCBI taxonomy): domain Eukaryota; kingdom Metazoa; phylum Chordata; class Mammalia; order Primates; family Tarsiidae; genus Cephalopachus; species Cephalopachus bancanus. The sequence goes on from JAPVLO010000510.1 coordinate 1,314,376, forward strand.
TAAAAATGTATTTCTAGCCAAAGATCAAGTGAAATACTTGCTAAGAATGGACCAAGTACATTTTAATTTGTCATAGTAACATCTTACTGGGATAAGAAGTCTTGACTGAGATTTCAAAACTGTAATAAGGAAGCTAAGAATTAAAAAACCTTGAGTTGCAAAATGAGTCTCTTGTAACACAAATGGTTTTTAGTCAATAGGTCACTGGCTGTAGCCAAATGACTAGCAAACTTGTAGAATGTTAAGCTTTAGAAATAATCCCAATCAAACCCCTCATTTTACAGTTTTAGAGGTTTTAAAAATCGGCCTGAAGTTATACAGCTAATTATGAGTGATGCCAGGACCAGATCCCTGGGTTCCCTTTGGTTCTGTGTTCAGCATTCTTGCCTCTTTACCTGATTGAGCATGTCACAGAATTGAAGAACATCCGTTCTTTCAAGTAAGGGACAAGAAAAGAGGAAAAGAATATGTGTTCTTTTTTTAGAACATTGATTACTAGATTATTAGTTTATTTGAATGAAGGCAGAAATCTAAGAGCAACAACAAAGACTGCTTTTTATCACTATTTCTATTTGGTTTCTTATGCCTTTACTACCTCTATTTGGTTTCTTGTAATACTGCTTCTAAGCTAAGCAACGTTCCAGGAATACAATTTGTACAGGTTCAGAAAGAGAGAGAGAGAGAGAAATAAAATAAAATAAAATACAATACTGTAATGATTTGCTGGAGTTTTTGGGTTTTTTTTTTGTTTTTTTTTTTGAGTTGGAGTCTCACTCTGTCACCCAGACTGGAGTGCAATGGCCGCTCCCGGCCACTGCAGCCTCGACCTACTGGGCTCCGGCAATCTTTCTGCCTCAGCCTTCCAAGTAGCTGGAACTACAGGGGTGCGCTACCACGCCCAGCTAATTTTTGATTTATTATAGAGATGAGGGCTCGCCAAGTTGCCCGGGCGGGTCTCGAACCCGCGGGCTCAGGCAATCCACTCGCCTCAGCCTCCCAAAGTGCAGGATTACAGGCTGAGCCACTGAGCCTGGCTTGCTCTAGCTATTTTAATCCCATTTATCATTAAACAAAATAATGACATTCTGGATTCTCAGATGTCTAAACAAGATGAAAAAAAATTAAGTTATTAACTATTTACAGTTCCTGAAAAACAAGTCCTTTTCTGTTTAGTGAGATGGCCAGTTAAATACAGTCTCCATGGAGCTATTTCTGCATTGTGTGGTTGAGGATGGGGTGAAAGAAAGAGCCCATAATTAAAAAGTGTCACTTTCAACACAATATAATGTTGGAGAATTATTGTAAGAAAGATCTTTGCCTGCCAGACTACTGGCAAAAAATAAAAAAATATATAGTAAGAAAAGTGATAAAGATGAGAACCATCCTTCTGTTAATCTTATTGCCTTAAGACACCAAGAAAATGCTAAATTTTAATGAACCATTCAATAACTGGAATCTTTTCCATCTAGTTGGTAGTATTTGTTACAACAGTGTTTATTGAAATGAATTTGCTTTGATATCATTTTATATATATATATATCAGTTCATACTTAACAAATGTTGAGTGTCTAATGTATGTGAGACCTTTTTGTATATATTATGTAATTTAAATTGCATATTAGTCTTTTGAGGCAGGTTGCTACCTTTTTTTTTTTTTTAAACAAATGACTTAATTAGGGCTTAGAGAAAATTTTAAACCTGCCTAAGAACAGAGAGCTAGTACATGACTGAGTCTAAGTTCTTTGCTCATTTTACTACAGCACACATACTTTGATATCAATAATTTTAATCATGTGCTTAGTGTGAAGAGTATAATTTAAAGGCAAAGAATGTAGAAGATCTTAGAAGGATATAGACTGCCAAAAAATTGGTAAACTGCGAATTAATTTTCCTACAACACTTGAGGAAAAAAAAGCTAAAGAATTGGTCTTAATTAATTGAAGCAAAATTTGAGGCCTGATAATTAACTCTTAAAGTAGAAATTTAGGTGAAACAAAAAAACAAATTTCCCATTGCTTTCCCTATCTACTATCAAAAGGCCACAATGAAATTGCTACAAGTCACCACCATCTTACCGCCAAACAGTGCAAGTAAGATTAAAAGTAGGAAATGAGAGATAATTGACTGGTTTATCTTTGGTTCCATATACTCTTACTGGCAGATAATCTGGTAATTAGTAGCTGTGACTATTTTCAATTCTGGTTTTTTTTTCCTGCCAAGTTGCTATAACTATACTTCTGGAAAGGTAAGAAGAGAGTGTATTGTTCTAAGAAAGTTCCATTTCTTCTCTTTTGAGCCTTTCATTAACACAAAATCTCAGGTTGGGAAGGATTTCTACAGTCATCTTATATTCAGCTCTGTAATATTTTCCCCAAGTGGTTGTCTCAGCTCTTGGAATCTTCCAAAGCATTTTATTCTACTTGTGCCTCTGCTAGACAAATTTAACATATTAGGCTGCATCTGGTCCCCTGTATTTCTCCAGCTAGGGCTAATCAGAATATATAATGTATTAGAATATACAATGTTTCTGCAGGCATGAATTGCCTTCACTTGTATGTCTCCTGAATAGTCCCTTCTCCAGCCTAATCTTAATCCTTGGGATTTTTTTTTTTTTTTTTTTTTTTTTGAGGCAGCGTTTTTACTCTGCCACCTAGACTGGAGTGCCTGGGCATGATCACAGCTTACCATAGTCTCGAACTCCTGGGCTCAAGTGAGTCTCTTGTCTTAGCCTCCTGAGTAGCTGGGACTGCTGGAACTACAGGCCTGCACTACCATGCCTGGCTAATTTTTCTATTTTTTGTAGAGACAGGGTCTTGTTTTGTTGCCCAGGCTGGTCTTGAATTTTTGGCCTCAAGCCATTCTCCTGTCTTAAAGTACTGGAATTACAAGTGTGAGCCACCATGCCCGGTGGAATATTCTTTTTTTTTTAATTAACATTTATTGATCCACACATTATTTTTTTATTTTTATGCACGTATGTATATATTTATTTTATTTTTATTTTAAAGATATGGGGTGCAATTCAGGGTTAGGTATACAGATGGTCATTGTACAGGTAAAATTTGGGCCTCACTTTGGTCCCCACGTCACCTGGTTTGAGATCAGGTTCCCTTATTGATGCAATGTGCCCCCCACCCCCGCTCCCTCCCCTGGCAGTTTCCCACTACTGCCAATCCCTTTCTTATAGAATTGTGATAATTGTTCAGGGTCCACTAATGAGTGAGAAGATGTGGTATTCAGTTCTTTGTTTCTGTGATAAATCACTGAGTATTACAGATACTAAATCCATCGAAGTTGCTGTGAAGTTCAAAGTTCATAATTTTGTCCTTCTCTATGGCTATATAATATTCCATCATGTATATATACTACATTTTTAAAATCCAGTCTACTTTTGATGGGCAGCATGGTTGGTTCCATGTTTTTGCTATTGTGAATAGTGCTGTAATAAACATGTATGCACAGGTATCTTTTTTGTAGAATGATTTGAGTTCCTCTAGGTATATTCCCAGAAGGGGGCATCGTGGGTGTGGAAGTTTGATTCTGTTACTGTCTGCTCAGAGATTTTTCACTTCTCTGTGGAGCTGGAAACTGTTTCATCCTTATATTTGGGTTCTGGGATAATATGGTGATAATCTTGGTGCTGTTAATTTGGTTTTGGTTTTTTTTAGGGGAGAGCGAAGCCAGCTTGCCTCTGTGTCTCAAGTTTGGAAGTAGAGATCTCTTGTGCTTCCCTCTTTAAAGATCCTAGATATGGCAGCGTTCTAAAGCTTCAGTCTTCGTTTCTTTTCTTTGTTTTTAAAATATTATAACATGAACATTTTCTTTATAAACTTAAAGCATGTACCATATCTGACTTTGTTAAAGTGTTTTGATAGAAGTTTTTGTATGCTCTAAACAGTAATATGCTTAAAAACTAATTTTAGTATAAGAATATTATACTTTAAATATTTCTCTTTTTTTTTTTTTTGGATTTGGCGTCTCACTCTGTCGCCCAGGCTGGAGTGCAGTGTCATACTCATGGCCACCCCAGCATTGACCTGCTAGGCTCTGGCAATTCTTCCGCCACAGCCTTCCAAGTAGCTGGAACTACAGGTGCGTGCTACCACGCCTGGCTAATTTTTTGATTTATTGTAGAGAGGAGGTCTCGCCAAGTTGTCCGGGCTGGTCTCGAACCCGTGGACCCAAGCAATCTACTTGCCTCAGCCTCCTGTGCTGGGATTACAGGCTGAGCCACCAAGCCTGGCCTACCTTAAATATTAATTGAGATGGACTTTATATTTTTTCAGTCAGTGTGTTAACAGTGTATTACAGTATATTCTGAGGAATCTGGCTTAGGCCTTTAAATGTGGATAAACTCAGTCAAACTACATTTAACATTTAGATTTAGGTTGGAGAGTAATGAAAAGTCTACTCATAAGTTTTTAAACCCCTCTGTGTTTATGTATGTGTGTGCAGATATGAGTGTAGATGACTGAAACCCTTGTGCATAGTGTAAGCTTGAGGGAGAGTAGGATAATCCACCTGTCTGTTACTAGTGCTGAATTCTTACCAAGAAAATAATTTTATTCTTTTGATATTTTGGAAGGTTTTTTGGGTACCATTGAGTTCTCATGCTAAACATTTTATTTGTGGTTGATGGTACACTGATTATGAGTATTTGATATCTTTTTTTTGCTTTCCAACTTGCAAGCCATAGTTAAAATTGATCTTTCAAAATGACTCTCCCCAAATGTTCTATTATTTCCGATCTCAATTGCTTTGTAAAAGATTTCTTTTACTTGGAATTCCCTAACTCCTTGCTCTTTTTTAAAAAATTTAAAATTTTATTTTAAAGATGTGGGGTACAATTCAGGATTAAGTATACAAGTGGTCATGATACAGGTAATATCTTCAAGATCCATAATCATGTAGATAAGCTTCTATGTCCTAAGTAAAAAATAAAGATAGCAAAATAATAGTAAAAAATAATTTCTAATAAAATAAAGAAGGGGGGTATTAACTGTTTATAGGATAGTGCCCTCCAAATTATTTTGCTCACCCACACCTTTTAGCATATTTCTTAATATTTTTATGTTTAGTTATAAATTACACATGTATAATTGTTCATATATATTATGTGCATCATATAGCAAAAAAAAGGGTTAAAATAAAAAATATAAATGGAAGTTGTAATTTTTCCCCATAATCCACTGGATTATCTTGCGTACCACTGGAATGCATTACCCTGTATTTAGACCAAGATTAAAAGAGTAATTTCCTTTCAAAAATATTTTTGGATAATATGAAAATAATTTATATTTGACTTAGGGTATGACAATAGCATAATGTAAGAATAAATTTTGCAGAAGGATTGTCTGACTTTGAGGTAGCTGGGGTGATTTCCTACCCTAGAGGTTACTAGACAAAGCCTGGAGAACAATACATCATTCATGTTGAAGGAAATATTCGTGACTCCATAGAGAGTTGGGTTAAACAAACTCAGATTCCTTCTAAGATTCTGTCACTTTAAATAGGAATTCACAGGATGAGTACTTAAAGTTAAAATATTACCAGAAAGTTAGACTGTGACTGAATGTTTGACTCTGGAGTACACTGGGGAATTATTTAGCTTCTTTTCTTCTTCTTCTTCTTCTTCTTTTTTTTTTTTTTGAGTCGGAGTCTTACTCCACCTAGGCTGGAGTGCAATGGCATGATTTTGGCTATTGTAACCTCGACCTCCTGGGTTCAGGTAATCCTCCCACCTCAGCCTCCCAAGTAGCTGGGACTACAGGTATGCACCACCATGCCCAGCTAATTTTTTGGTTTGTCGTAGAGATGCGGTCTCACCATGTTGCCCAGGCTTGTCTCAAACTCCTGGGCTCAGGTACTCCCCTCGCCTCAGCCTCCGAAAATGTTGAGATTACAAGTGTGAGCTACCGTGCCCGGCCCTTGGCTTCTTTATCTAAACCTTGTGCTCAGAATTCCTCCTGCTGTGTTTAGAAATTTGATGGTTTCTGATTTTCAAGCCATCTTCACATGGAAAAACATTTTAAGGTTTCTGGCAGTCCTATAGTTGACTCTATGGGAGAGTTAAATATATAAGTAGTAATTCCAACAATGGATTTTATCACTTTACCCGGTTTCATTATAACAAAAAAGGAGAAGAAGGAGAGAGTTTAAAAGCAAGTTTAAAATGGATGAGCAACTATTTTAAAGTGTTTACTATCACAGATGATTTAGTAAATACGTTTTCAATTTGTTAAATTCCCTCTCCATATGTAAGTACTATTTCATTAATCTGTTCTGCAGTAGAAATTGAATAGCTTCATTTTTTAAGCTCAAAATTGTATAACCGTAAAAATAAAACCTTAGGCCTGGCATGGTGGCTCAAGCCTGTAATCCCAGCACTTTGGGAGGCTGAGGTGAGGGGATTGCCTGAGCCCGTGGGTTTGAGAACAGCCTGGGCAACTTGGCGAGTCTTCAGCTCTACAACAAATCAAAAAATTAGCTGGGCGCAGTAGCATATGGCTATAGTTCTGGCTACTTGGAAGGCTGAGGTGGAAGTTTTGCCTGAACCCAGCAGCTTGACGCTGGGGTGGCTGTGAGCATGCCACTGCACTCCAGCCTGGGCGATGGAGTGAGTCTCCAACTAAAAAAAAAAGATAAAAAAATAAAACCTTAGTGTCCCTTCCTCTTTTTTTTCTTCTTTTTTTGGGGGGTCAAGGTGGGTGTTTAGTGAAATCCAGCAAGCCAAAATAAACTAACACTAAATGTATAGCTTCTTCAATATAAATATCTTGAAATGGGACTATTAAAAATGAAATTCCAGCACCAGAGAATTGATTTGAGTATTGTATATGTGATTGCTTGCTACAGAGTACCAAGCCTGAGTTTGTTTGTGGTGGGTATTTTCTTCTTTCCTTGTTTACATAATACACTGTTCTTTCTCACTGTAAACACAAAAGCAAAAGTCCTTCTGCAGCAATGAATCTCAGAGTATTGAGTAAAAATCACCAAAACTCAAAAATATTTTGAAAATTGATATTCCTGAATTTACTGAGATTTTTGAGAAAATTTCCGTTTCAGCAGCATTTTTCTTTTAAAAATATATAATATGCAAAATGAATGGCCGTAAGAGCAAGTCCTAATTCTGATCTGTTTATTTCTGAGTATTTCTTTCTTTTCTTTTTTTCTTAAGAGACTCTGTCGCCTAGGCTGGAGTGCAGTGGAATGCTCACAGCCACTGCAGCATTGACCTGCTGGGTTCAGGTGATCCTTCTGCCTCAGTCTTCCAAGCAGCTGAAACCAAAGGCATGTGCCATCATCACACCAGCTAATTTTTTGATTTACTGTAAAGATGAGGTCTTGCTGAGTTGCCCAGTCTGATCTCAAATCCCTGGACTTAGGCAGTCCTCTTGCCTCTGCCTTCCAAAGTGCTAGGATTACAGGCATGAGCCACTGCGCTTGGCCTGAGTATTTCTTTATAAGCTTAACAATGGAATAGAGCATCAGAGTAACTGAAGATCACTGTAACCTCTCCCTTGTGGATGCTCTGAGAAAAATGTTTTCTAGAACTTCAGTGAAATGGAAGCTTATTAGAACATATACAGTCTTAGGGAGTATACACTTGGTTAATTGTTGTAATATGTTATAATTGTCATAATATGTTAAACAGCTGTACAAATGCACATTTAAATAATCGGTTTACCATGAAGTAGCACTGGAATACCTTAAACATTTTCTTTAAGCTTACTAGAGACTTAACAACAACATTAAACTTGTTTTCAACAATTGTAGATGTTCAGGACACAACCATATGTTTTTCTAGGCCAGAGAACAGTGTCAAGGTTTTTTATTTTCTCATAATTGCTGTCTTCTATAAGGATGCAGAGAAGCCAAGGAAACAGTCTACTCAGTTTGGTTATTGTGAATGTGATTGCTTATGACTTGAAACATTGCTTTGATAAGCTTTCTTCCATATTCCTTGGGTGTTATACATTGTCTTTATATAATTTGTGATAAGTTATGGCAAAAATAGAATCAAATTCAGTTAAAGCAGATAAATACTTGTAAGATTAATATATTCTTCTTAGGAATGTTTGACCATAGGATCTTAAGGTATAGGGTGAACTTCCTTAAGTTTCTCTGCATGAAGATGGAATGCAGACTATTTTATTGTCAGGTGTTTAGCTCTGTGAGAATGAGAATAAAGGTTTTGTGATCCGATTATAGCTCAAGAGAATTTAGGCTAGAGTATAAATTACATGCTTTAGATCTACATACTAGTAGTGATATGTATCCCTTGTTTTTTGCCCATAGTTCTGTGTCAGTATCTTACGTTGCACTAGGGTGTAGAGATTTGTGGATTGCTACAGAAATTCAAGAAGATTTTGACTTTTTTTGCTATGAGGATTTGTTGCTCTAATGTTTTACTAAATAAAATCTAAAACAAAAAAAAATCAGTTTGCTCATTTAGATGCATAACATGTTTCATCACATCAAGACTGAATTTACTGTTTTAGTGGGATTACCTAAAAATGAGGTTTGAAAAAAAATAACTACCATTGAATCTGGAAAGAAAATCTTTGTAAAACAAATTGATGTTCAGTGTGGAAAATATTAAAAGCCACTTTTTTGTGTAATTTAAATGCTTTAAGTATGTGTTTTTGGTAAATACTATTTTTCTCTGTCTCTCCTTAAAGATTTGTACCTTGGTGATTTTTTTTTCTTCCTGTCAGTTTGTATTTCTTATTGTTCAGTGTCTGTTGCTTCACAATTCTGTACTGTCCTAATATCATTTTTGAAATTACAGCTGGAAACTCTGAAAAGCACCCTGACAAAGGGGAAGACTAAGTTGAATCTTAGGCCAAAAATAAGCTACAAGAACAAATGAAGTTAGGAAATTAATATTAGTTAAGATACTTGTTCATGTCCTTCGTCTTTCAGAGAGCTGTTGAAACCAGGAATTTAAAAGTTTTATCTTTGCTTTCCAACACTAGGAGTATGAAACATTCTACTTGCTTGTGAAACTACTACTTTAAATTTTATTTTTTTGAACAAGTTCCTGTGACTTATTTACTACAATCTTTCAGGTTTCAAAGCTCTCACAAACAAGTATTTTCTTCAGCATATATAACCCAAGAAAAGTTTATTTTGATTTTTATGTATATCACATAGTATAAGACGTTTTTTAAAAAGCACTATAGGATTCTAATAACTAGTCCTCTAATCCCATATCTTGCCTTCCTCAGACAACTCTTTTTAATCTTTTAATTTTTTTTATTCTGGAATTTTTCCAATTATTTTTTGAAAAACGTGCTTATACTGCTCTTTTTCTGTTTTAAATACTATCTGTTGATTTCCTACCATGAAGATGATGATTTAGCTTTCTTATTATCTTATTCTTGTCCATATTTTATTAAATTTAATTATATTTCAGTATGCTGTTTACATTATGCCAATGTAAAAATATTTACATCTTGAGCCTTGTAGTATAATATGATTACATTTTACTTATTATACAATTTTTATTGTCTCTAGAGTTAATTGCTTTGATTTTTGTTTATAACTATCATTGTGTTCACTCCAAATTCTGAAAAAATTGTAAATCTCTTTTCAGGACATGATACAATTGTCTCAGTTTCAGCTTTTCTTGGGGATATACTTTTGGAAGCTCTCACGTCTCCTCTAGTCTGAATTGACTACTCTCCAAGACTGTTGCACACCTTTTGTCTTAGGATTCTTTAGTCTAGTAATAATTCTTTGTTTCCTTGATTTCATGTCCTCTTTATTGGTTTATTCTTTTCTTTTCATGAAGCATATTCTCCAAGAGCCTTATGGAATGAGGGTGCATGGGAGATAATTTTTCAGAAATTATACTTATATCAGAATTTCTTTTTTTTTTTTTGAGTTGAAGTCTCACTCTGTCACCCAGACTGGAGTGCAGTGGCATGCTCCCAGCCACCGCAGCCTCGACCTGCTGGCCTCCGGTCATCCTTCTGCTAAGCCTTCCAAGTAGCTGGAACTACAGGCGCGTGTACCACACCTGACTGATTTTTGTTTTATTGTGGAGATGAGGTCTTGCCAAGTTGCCCAGGCGGGTCTCAAACCGTCAGGCTCAGGCAATCCACTCACCTCAGCCTCCCAAAGTGCAGTATTACAGGCTGAGCCACCAAGCCCGGCCTCAGAATTTCTTTATTTTACCTTATGCGTCATTGGTAACTTGAATGGCTGTTGAATTTTAGGTTGGAAATAGTTTTCCCACAGATTATGTAAAACACTTGTATTATTATTATCTTGTAATTTCCAGTACTGATGGAAAATCTGGTGCCAGTCTGATTCTCAACCCTCTGAGTATTACCTGCTTTTCTCTCTGAATTTTAAAAAGTCTTCTCTTTATCTCTGTTGTCCTGAAGTTTTACAATGATGTGTGTTGGTGTGGGTCATCTTGGCATTTGTTGGTCTGAGTACTCATGGGTCCTTGCAATCGGGGAAACTCAAAGTCTAATCTAGGAACAGTTTTTTAAAAATTTTCTTGTACTAGTTTTTATTATTTTAAGTTTTTATTATGTAATAGTTTATTCACATAAAAATAAACATTCATAAGCTATGACACATACTAACAAACTACCTGTGAACCTATCACACAACTTCCCTAAAAAAATGGGAACATTACCATTGCCATGCTTTTGTAACTATTTGCAATAGTACCATTATCCTAATTTTTGAATTTCATTCCTGTGACTTTTAAAATAATAGATTACTTATATGTTTGTGACACTAAGCAGACTATTGTTTAGTTTTGCTTGTCGGGGGGTTTGTAAAATAGTATCATAGCTTATGTAGTTTTTTAGGACTTGCCTTTTATGCAAAAATAGGTTTCTAAGATTGATCCGTTATCACATATATCTGTAGTTCATTTGTGCTATTTATTTAATTTCCTTCCCCACTTTTATATCTGTTCTCTTTTTGTTAGTCGGAGGTTAGACTCCTGACTTAACCTTTAGTAGGGCTTTTTTTTTCTTTCTTATTTTTCCTTTTTCTTTTGTTCTAATTTCAGATTTCCTTTAACTTTATTTTCCAAGCTTTTTACTAAATATTTTATTTCTGCTATTATATTTTAATTTCCTGAGTACTTTTTCCTCATTGATTAATCTTTTTTTTTAGTATTCTGTTCTTGTTTTATAGATTTGTCTTGTTTCTGAGGATATTTTCATTTCTTGTAATATGTCTGTTTCTTCTGAGTTTCTTCTCCCCTCCTCACCTTGGGTATTTTAGTTTCTTTTATGTTAGAGACTTTTCTCAAGTGTCTGGTCAGTGTTGGCTTCCGTCTCATATTTGAGATAGGCATTTCAGTTGTGTGGGAAACTCTTTGTGAGGACTTGCAGGTTGATAGGTTTGATAGAGTAAACTGGACAAGACCAGTTTATTGCAGGGCTCCCGGTTATCAGTATCTATTGGTCTTTTCTCCCATTTTTCCAGTTGTTCAAATCTTTGTCTTTGGTAGTGAATCGATTATGATGGTTGTAATGAGTCTGGCTGCCTGTCTTCTGGAAGACTAGGGGGAAGAGGACTGTAATTCTCATCTATTGGTTTAATCCCTCTGTCCTCAGAATGATACCCAGTCCTCAGCTGGGTCTAGACTCTAGCAGCTGGGTCTAGAGTCTAGACTCTAGCAGCTGGGTCTAGAGTCTAGACTCTAGCAGCTGGGTCTAGAGTCTCTCAATCTAGAATATTTCTTTTTTTCTTTTTTTTTTTTTTTGAGTTGGAGTCTCACTCAGTCGCCCGGACTGGAGTGCAGTGGCCGCTTCCGGCCACCGCAGCCTCGCCTGCTGGACTCCAGCGATCCTTCCGCCTCAGCCTTCCGAGTAGCCGGAATTACAGGCATGCGCTACCACACTCGGCTGATTTTTTGATTTATAGTAGAGATGAGGTCTCGCTGCCCAGGCGGGTCTCGAACCCGCGGGCTCAGGCAATCCACTCACCTCAGCCTCCCAAAGGCGGGGGATTACAGGCTGAGCCACCGAGCCCGGCTAGAATATTTCTGATGTACTGTTTCATTCTCATCAATTAGTAAACCTCTGGACTGCTTACCTTAATGTTTGTTAGAAGAATGAACTGTTGTTCTGACTGCTCATTTATAAGTACTTCTAGTCAGTTTTGTTTTCAGGACTACCCTATGCCCCTGCTTTTAGGGTAGCCCCTGATACTTCTAAGTCCTGACCGCTCTGTAGTTTTGGTATAAATTGGCTTGCTTCTTGTTGATTTCCCCACAACACTTGCTACCCTGCCAAGCATTTAACTGACTAGAGAAAAGCTGAAAGCTAGGTCATTTATTATTGGACCATCTGTTTCTCACCTTCCAAAGTTTTATTGACGGCTCTTATTGACTACTGCCTCCTCTCTAGTTCTCCTTGCCTTTTTTGGGCTTATGCCTTTTCCAATTTTAGTAGAGAATCAAGATAAATCTGTTCAGTCTTCCATGTTTAATCCATTACTTTCCCTCTAAGGAAGCTTTTATTAGAATAGAACTGTAAGGGGCTTTGATACAGGCTTGCCCACTAGACTATTCTTTGTCCCTAAAGTAAAACAAAAAACACAGAAAATTTCATTTCTACTGATTTCAATTCAGGCTACGCTATTTTTTTTTCAGCACATGCAGAGCCCTTGGAAATACAAGGAGCTACTATTGTGAAATAGAGAAGACAAAGACTAGGATTCATTTGTTTCTTCCTGTAACAGTTAAAAGAACAGCATTTCTGTAGCAAAATCACTTTTGTAGTTATCTGTCTCAAATTGTCTTTACTGAATAACTAAACATAAATGTCATTCTCCTTTCATTGACCTAGAGTGTTGTAGACAGAATAATCTTTTAAATTTGATTGTATATATTCAGATTAAGATATTAAGTTTTCTGAATCTTGATTTGGCAAATGAAATATTAATTGTGTTATTAAGGCTTTGTTTTTAGTAGGTCTTATACCAAAATACTACTTTGAACTATATGAAATTGCCAATATTTGAGCAGTTTTGGCTTACAAACATGGTAATTTTATATGATTCAACATAAAGTGCCTTAACAACATAATTAAAAGACTCTTCTGCCCAGTGTAGGAATTCAGTCTGTAATATGCTTGGAAACATTCTGGTAGGAGGAAAGGATGAGGTAAAGTGGGGATTCTCCATGCCAAATAAGGGGAAGAGTTGAGTTCCTTATTGAGCTAGGTCCTAGAGAGCTTTATCAAGGTTCCTGTGGAACTCTGCAAATGCTATACTACAGAGGCTGGAGACTATAAATTCCTTGGATTGACAATTAGATATACAGTGCTTGTTAATTTAGATACCACTACACTCTCCTCAAATACCTGGCTGACAGGCTATGGACTTGTATATGATTTCAACAACTATCAATTTGGCCAAAATAGTATTACTTTTATGTTTAATCTGTATATAATTCTCATGTGTATTTCCATAGATTAGTTAGTAGTTGAGCTTTAAAATGATAATCTGACTGTCCTGGGGTTTAAAATATTGTAGAAATAAAATATGCAATAACAATTGCAAAAAGGTGTCAAGGGAGGGTTAGTGGAGTTAAATTGTTTTCAAGATTTTGTATTGTTTAGGATGTGGTTAAAGTAGACTATGCATTAAGAATGTATATTGTAATTTTCAAGGTAACCACTCAAAGAATAACACAAAAATGTCTAACAGACTAATAGAGGAGCTCATAAAATGAAATAATAAAAACTATTTAATTAATAGAAAAGCAAGAAAGGAAGAATAAAGAAAGAATAGATGAGACAAATGTAAGACAAATAGCAAAATGTAAGTAAAAGATGGAAAGTGTAATACCATGCAAATACTAACCAAAAGAAAGATGATATCACTATGTCAATATCAAGTAAGCTAGAATTTAAGGCAAGAAGTATTACCAGTGATAAAGAATGACATTTCATAATGCTAAAATTGTCCTCAATAGGAAGATACACCAGTTCTAACCAACTCTCCCTTGTTGCTTGGTTTGCCAAACATATGTGGTCTTTGGGGTTTTTCTTCTTTTTTTTTGAGTTGGAGTCTCACTCTGTCGCCCGGACTGGAGTGCACTGCAGCCTCGCCTGCTGGGCAACGGCGATCCTTCCGCCTCAGCCTTCCAAGTAGCTGGAACTATAGGCACACGCTACCACGCCCGGCTAATTTTGATTATGGTAGAGATGAGGTCTGGGGATTTTCTTTTGACCAGTGTTCTCATTGTTTCACTGTTAGAGATGTTTCTGTAGTCGATGAGAGAAGAGTTGTTTGTCTCTCTAAGGTAATGTTCATGTTCAACATGCTCTGGGCGTTGCAAACAATCGCAAGGAGTAGCAGTTGAGAGAACAAAACCTTAGACATATTATAATTATTTAATTTAGTGTTCTTGTTATTTTTAAGGTATCTTTTTTAAAATGCCAAGTATGAGAAATGGAATTTAGGTGAAGACTAAGAAGCTGACTTTTTTCTTAAAGAGTTTTTTTTTTTTTTTTTTTGAGTTGGAGTCTCACTCTGTCGCCCAGACTGGAGTGCAGTGACTACTCCTGGCCACCGCAGCCTCGACCTGCTGGGCTCCGACAATCCTTCCGCTCAGCCTTCCAAGTAGCTGGAACTACAGGCGCGCGCACCACACCCAACTGATCTTTGTTTTATTGTGGAGATGAGGTCTTGCCAATTTGCCCAGGTGGGTCTTGAACCCGCAGGCTCAGGCAATCCACTCACCTCCGCCTCCCAAAGCGTGGGATTACAGGCTGAGCCATTGAACGCGGCCAAGCGTAATTTTTTTTAACATTGTGTATTTATTGATTAGTAAGGTATTATAAAGAACAATCAGAAATGAGTAGGTGGTTTTTCATTTATAAGGGTTCTTGGCAGTAAGCCTTATTTTGTTGTTGTTCTGGGTCTTTAAAAGCACTGTATTGATGCATCATAGTCAAAACTCTTCTATGTGGAAAGAATGCTCTATTATTTACTTAAGATTCAGTTTTTCTAGAAAAAAATCATCTGTTTTTAAGCTCCATGCCCAATGCAAGAAAGGAAAGTGCAACATAATTAACAGATGAAATTAATAGGTTAACAAAATTAACAGATGAAAGGACGTGGGAAATCTAGCAAACCACTCAGATATCCCCTCTCAGGAAACAAAGAGATTGCTGGTGATTATACAGGACAAACTAATGCAAGTGAAAAATTTTCAAAACTGTATGTTTTCTTGAAGTTTTCTACTCCAATTGCACACAAAAACAAATAAAGAGATGGGCTATATACTGAGACATATATATATATATATATATATATTATATTTTTTTTTTTTTTTTTTTTGAGTTGTTGTCTCACTCCGTTGCCCAGGCTGGAGTGCAGTGACAAGCTCATGGCCACCGCAGCCTCCACCTGCCGGGCTCCGGCGATCCTTCCGCCTCAGCCTTCCGAGTAGACGGAACTACAGGCGTGCGCTACCACACCCGGCTGATTTTTTGATTTATTGTAGAGATGAGGGCTCTCCAAGTTGCCCATGCGGGTCTCGAACCCGCGACCTCAGGCAATCCACTCACCTCAGCCTCCCAAAGTGCAGGATTACAGGCTGAGCCACGGAGCCCGGCTGACATACATTTTTTAAAAATCAGCTGGCATTACATAGAAAAAGATTGTTGACCGGGCTCGGCTCAGCCAGCTTTGGGAGGCTGAGGTGAGTGGATTGCCTGAGCCCACGGTTTTGAGACCCGCCCGGGGAATTTGGCGAGACCTCATCTCTACAATAAATAAAAAATTCGCCCGGCGTGGTAGCACATGCCTGTAATTCCGGCTACTCGGAAGGCTGAGGCGGAAGGATCCCCAGAGCCCAGCAGGTCGAGGCTGCGGTGGCCGAGCGGCCACTGCACTCTAGTCTGGGCGACAGAGTGAGACTCCATCTCAGAAAAAAAAAAGAAAAAAATGTCCTTCCACGTCGTCTTCGAACAACAGACTAGACAATAAATTACATATTATTAATGTGAGAGGAAGAAAATGAGACTGCATTGTCTGCTCCAAATAGAAAAACACCAGGTGGAAGACATCAACTGAATTTGTTTTGCACAACATGTATCAGTGAACCTTCTGTGCATGTGGGTGACTGTTTCAGATGCTATAAAAATATAACACATAAAATTTTGACTTTTTTCATAAGTATGTTCCTCAATGTCCAAAATTCTCTTATAAGCCAAATAGCATTACAATAAAATAATTGGTTGAAGCACTATACTATTTATTTTTCACTATTTTGTAAAAAAGTGTGATCAAGTTGCAGTTAGGTGATCCATGAGATATCTCTGAGTGCAAAGGGTTAAAAGTGCTCCCTGTCTAATTGTAAGAAAAGAAAAATGCAGCAAAATTAAAAGTGTCAAGTCAAGGGGCATACGTGAAAATAGTAATTAGTTTCACTTTTTAAATATTGTAAAAAACATGTAACATAAATTTACCAACTGAATCATATTTAAGTATATGATGCTGTAGTGTTAAGTGTATTCTTATTGTTGTGAAACAGATCTCCAGAACTTTTTCATCCTACAAATCTGAAATTCTAAACCTGTAAAACAGAAACTCTCCCTTTTCTCCACACCCTAGCCCTTCCATTCTATTTTCTATTTCTTTGAATTTCACTGTTCTGGATACCTCATATCAGTGGAATTATAATATGCAGTATTTGTCTTTTGCGATGGGTTTATTTCATTTAGCATAAGGTTCTCAAGGTTCATTTATGTTGTTGCATATAATAGAATTTTCTTATTTTTAAGGCTGAATATTTCATATTGTGTGTGTATGAGTGTGTGTATACCACATTTTGTTTATGTATTCATCTATTAATAGATATGTGGGTTACATCCACCTCTTCTTGCCTTTTGTTACTATTGCTTCTTTGAACATGGTTTTCCAGATATCTCTTTGAGAACTTGTTTTCAATTCTTTTTTTTTAACTTTAAAAATTTTTTTTGTTTTAAAATTGTGGGATACAATTCAGGGTTAAGTATACAAATATTCATTGTGCAGGTACCCTTCAATTCTTTTGAATATGAATCCAAAAGTGGGATTATTCAGTTATATGGTAATTCTATTTTTAATTTTTTTGGAAACCTCTATAATTTTTTCATAGCAATTGCACCATTTTACAATTCTACCAAAGTATATAAGGCTTCCGACTTCTCAATATCCAAAACATTTTCTTCTCTTTCTTTTTCATCTTTGTGTGTGTATGTTTCTACCTACTGTTCTTTCATTTTAACTTTAAGGGCTCCCTTTAGCGTTTCTTGGTAAGTGAGTTTAGTAGTAATGAACTCCCTTAGCTTTTGTTTATCTGAAAAAGTCTTACTTTCTCCTTCAATTTTGAAGTGAAGTTTTGCTGGATTCATATTTTTAGTTGACAGTTTTGTTTTGTTTTTCTTCTCCTTTTGGCACTTTGACTATATCATTCTACTACTTTCTGGCCTGCAAAGTTTCTATTGATGTATCTATTAATAATCTTATGGAAGCTGCCTCGTATGTGGTGAATAGTCTTTCACTTATTGTTTTTAAGATTCTCATTTTTTTAAGACTTTTAAACAGTTGATTATATTGTACCTTGATGTGCTTATCTTTGGATTTATCATAGTTGGAGTGCTTTGAGCTTCTTGACTCTGTTAGTCTATTTCTTCCTGCAGACTGTGAAAGTTTTTTACCATTATTTTTCAAATAAAGGTTCTGTCCCTTCTTTTTCTTTTCTTTCTTTAATTTCTATAATGTACATATTGGCCTGATTGTTAGCATCTCATAAATCCCTTAGGCTCTTTGTGTATTTCTTCATTCTTTTTTCTCCTTTCCTTCTCTTACTGGATGATTTTAAATGATCCACCTTCAGGTTTACTGGTTCTTTCTTCTGCCTGATACAGTCTGCTGTTGAACACTTTTATTGTATTTTTCAGTTCCAAATTTCTTTTTTTATAGTTTTTATCTCTTGCTGATATTCCAACTTTGTTAATATGTTTTTCTAATTTTGTTTGGTTGTCTGTGTTCTCTTTTTGCTTTTTGAGTATTTTTTGACAGTTGTTTTAACTTTTTTTGTCAGGCAGCTCATAGATCTGCACTTCTTTTTAGTTGGTTTCTGAAGTTTGTTTTGCTTCTCCAATTTGTTTTTCTTTCTTTGTGTGCCCTGTAATTTTTTTTTTTTTTTTGGTGACTGTGATTTAGGCATTTGAAAAAACAACCATCCCTCCCAGTCTTTGCTTTGCATACTGTCTTTGTACAGGTGAAGACCTTCACTGTTCAGCCTGGCTGGAGACGCCATAACTTCTTAAATCTTTACTCATTTCTAGTTCCCTGTAGCATCTGCCTCCAGGACTTCAGCTGTGACATGCTGCTTGCCTCTTTTTTTCAGTGGCTTTCAAACTCAGGTGCCTGTCCTGTTAGTGCTTCTAGTCGGGTGAGACCGACACTAGTCTCTCAGGCAACCCCCAGACAAACACGAATATTGAACTTATGGTCTACTCTTTTGTTTACATCCCAAGGGAAGAGCCTTGGTATGGTGATGTAGGGGAGGAAAATTTTATTTTTCTCAACCCATTCTTGGTTCATAGCTAAGGCCTGAGACCACTATGACATTTATTTTAGTTCTGTGTGACACAGGAGCATTCATTAGGAAATGAAAACCGGAAGAAATGGTTAAACTTGTGTATTTTTATGCTAGGTTGATAGAGAAATCAATAGTCATGCAGAAATAGGATTGGACAGAGTATGATGTAATGGTAGTAAACTGGGGGAAATTTAACAAGACCCATTTGTTTTTCTGTGACCCCTTATCTTCAGAGATAAGGACGATCTCTTCCATGGAGTATAGGGAGGGCGCACCACTCACATGAGGGTTGTCTGGCCTGCTTCAGGAAAATGTCAGAAATTTTCCTAGGTTGTATTATTTGTTTCAGGGTAGAAGGGTGCTATGGTTTGAATGTGTTCTCCAAAATTCATGTGTTGGAAACTTAATCTCCATTGCAACAGTGTTGAGAGGTAGAACATTTAAGAGGTGATTAGTTCATGTGGACTCTGTTCTCATGAATGGACTGATGGCATTATCCCAGGAGTAGGTTCCTAATAATGAGTTTGGCTCCCTTCCTGTCACACATTTGCTACTCTTTTGCCCTTTTGTCTTCTTCTATGGGATGATACAGCAGGAAGGCCATCATAAAATGTGAACCCATTGACCTGGTACTTCCTAGCCTCCAGAACTATAAGAAATAAATATATTTTCTTTGTAAATTACCCAGTTTTGGGAATTTTGTTACACCAACAGAAAACGGACTGAAACAGAAGGTTCTAGGGAGACTTTCCAGCTTTTGCTGTTATGGGGTAGCATATCCTGAATCTCATCAAAGTTTCCTCCTGGTTGCTTCATGTTATACCTACAGGGAGAGGGGCACAAACAGGTGTGCCTTATGCCACACGTTTTCTTTTCTTTTTTTTTTTTTGAGTTGGCGTCTCACTCTGTTGCCCAGACTGGAGTGCAGTGACCGCTCCTGGCCACCGCAGCCTCAAGCTGCTGGGGCTCTGGCGATCCTTCCGCCTCAGCCTTCCAAGTAGCTGGAACTACAGGTGCACGTTACCACACCCGACTAATTTTTTGATTTATTGTAGAGATGAGGTCTCGCCAAATTACCCAGGCATGTCTTGAACCCGCGGGCTCAGGCAATCCACAAACCTCAGCCTCCCAAAGCTCGGGATTACAGGTTGAGCCACCGAGCCCGGCTTGTGCCACAGATTTTCTTACTCCTTTTACAGGAGTACCATCTTGGTTTTACAATGACTGGGTGCTGTTGCTTCACAGCTGGTCTCTAGAGTTTTTACAGTGGTATTGTAGTCCGTATATTGTTTTAAACTCAACATCTCTTTTTTGAGAAGGAGGGCCTACAGTTTCCTAGTGTGCTGTCTTGATGTTACTGTCTATAGTATTACTTTTTGAAGTATACATTTTGCCAGATAATTTATTTCTCTTTGTAAGATGTGTAAGTAAATGGGAATCACAGATGTAATATTTTGGACTTGTGAAAGGCATTTGATTTTGTCCTTTGTAAGGTTCATGTCTGCAAATGGAAAATGAAATGCAAAGCATAGATATTCCAACTTTAGAGTTTATGTAATCTTTTATATTGGAATATAAAAAAAGATAATAGAATAGTTACATATTAATCTCGTCAAACAAGATTATATAGTATTTTAAGATTTTCCCAGCATTCACAAATATCAATATTTATTAAACGTCTGCTGTATGTAAGGCACTGTGCAGTTAAGATACAGAAAGCATAAGATGCACTCCTTCAAAGTGCTCGTTTTTAATTTTGTGAAAGATAACTTTAATGAAAAGCAAAATAATAGTATAAGAGCTAAGTAGCAAATACAAAAGTTCAAGAATTATCACTGCATACAATCAATTGTCCAGAGACTGCTGTGAGTTAAGAAGTAGAAATGACAGTGAAGTGAAGTAGATTAGGCTTGAGAAAATGAATTTGGGCTGGACCTGGAATGTAGGATTGTATGTTAGCATCTACCCTGAAGAAAAACTCACATATGCAAAAGCAGGCATGTATGGGCAATATTGTTTATACTAGCAGAAATGTAGAAATAATCTAAATGGTCATCAAGAGAATGGCTAAGTCAATTGTTTTGTTTATATTGTGGAATGCTGTGTGGCAGTTGTGTAATCAACTTCAAGAAGCCATCTTCACAGAGACTCTAATAAGAACAGATGGTTTTAAAGTAAGGATATGTTTAGGAAAATTAATATCTTAATGATAGAGGAGGATGTGGGAATGACATTACTGAAAAATACCATTTATAGAATAGGAAACAACCTTGTTTGATGAGTTAGTTGCCTAGATACAAGGAACTGGGCCAGATAGCCTCTTGGAACTACCTTCTACTCCTCCCTTCTTCCTTCTCTTCCTTTTCATGCTTTCATTGCAGATGCATGTTATGAGTTTTTTTGGGAGAAGGAAATGGAGAGTTCATTGCTAGTATAAAAGGGAGCAGACTTACTTTATCGTATTTGAAAGAACCATGTCCAGGTCACCAAGATAAAGACCTTATTTGACAAGACTGGATGCTCTTTAAATCAACTATCACATTAGTTAGGGAATTGTATATGGTTAGGTTCTCAAATTTTTTGATCATCAACATTTTTTAACCTCTTACTATTTAAGAAATTACACTACTTTCAGGGTTATTTATCCTGTAGTTACCTGAGCTTTTATAAATAGATACATAAATTACTTTTTTTAACTTTAATTTTTTTTTAAGAGTCAGGGTCTTGCTCTGTCACCTAGGCTGGAGTGCAGTGTTGTGATCATAACTCATTACAGCCTCTACCTCCTGGGCTCAAGTGATCCTTCCACCTCATTCTGATGAGTAGCTGGGACTACAGTGTGCACCACCATGCCCATCTTATTTTTTAGCTTTTTGTAGAGAGGGATCTAGCTATGTTGCCCAGACTGATTTCAAACTCTAGGCCTTAAGGAATCCTCTCACCTTGGCCTCACAAAGTGCTGAGATTCCAGGCATGAGCTACCATGCCCAGCAAATTACTTAATCTGTTTTCATATAGATAAAATGTGGTATCTGTATTGTTATCTATTGTGGGATTCCAAAAATAAATAAGCTTTTGTAAAACAGAAATCTGGTATCATCTAAGGGACCTGAATTGCCACAAGAAACCCTAAAACTGGCAGCATTATTTACTAAACTTTTTTTTGAGTTAGAGTCTCACTCTGTCGCCTAGGCTAGAGTGCAGTGGTATGCTCACGGCCACCCCAGCATCGACCTGCTGGGCTCAGGCAATCCTTTCACCTCAGCCTTCCAAGTAGCCAGAACTACCAGCACATGCTACCACACCTGGCTAATTTTTTGATTTATTGTAGAGATGAGGTCTCACCAAGTTGCCCAGGCTGGTCTCAAACCAATGGACTCAGGCAATTCCCTCACCTTGGTCTCCCAAAGTGCTGGGATTACAGGCTTGAGCCACTGCGCCCGGCCTACTAAACTTTTAAAAAATAGATATCTTCCCTTCTTACTTTAAAGGTAGACAATAACCAAAAGAATCATAATATCAGGCTGGGCATGGTGGCTCACCCTGTAATCCCAGCACTTTGGGAGGTCAAGGCGAGTGGATTGCCTGAGCCCGCGGGTTCGGGACCATCCCGGGCAACTTGGTGAGACCTCATCTCTACAATAAATAAAAAATTATCTGGGCATGGTAGCACGAGCCTGTAGTTCCAGCTACTTGGAAGTCTGAGGTGGAAGGATTGCAAAGCCCAGCAGGTCAATGCTGGGGTGGCTGTGATTGTGCCATGGCATTCTAGCTTGGGTGACAGAGTTAGACTCCAACTTAAAAAAAAAAAAAGAAACATAATATCTGAAAGGGAAAATCTATTACATTATTATTTGTTAATGATGAGCTATTCCCATTTGGGCAGTTTGTAGAAATTAGTTAATATGTGTAATTTAAACAGAAGAAACAGTTGAGTTTTGTTACTATTTACATTTCCATTCCACGAGCAAAAAAAAAACACAACACTCCAGGATAAACACACATTGCTTTGTTAACAGGAGAAAACTGTTTTATATAGAAAATTATGTTTTATGTACTATTTGTTTCACACACCTCTTTGTTTTTAATTATGTTTGACTTTTTTCCTTATGCCTTTTCTCTTACCTTTTTTTGTGGGGAGTGGATAAAAAGAATCTTATAGCAGTGATCTGGGATTCTAGTTGCTTAAGTTACTTATATAGATAGAAACACCTTGGATTTAAGACAGTGTGTCTTTCTGTAAGATACTTCATTATTTCCACATCAGCATCTCATTAATTCTTACTGCATTCCAAGGAAATGAGTTCAGGGTACTCTGATCTCTGTAGGAGAATAATGGAGGTACTTGTACTCTTCCTATTTAAACACACACACACAATTCAAGTTCTCTGTCAACCTACTTTCCACTTGGAATTAAATTTTAGTCACTTTATCTAAATGTTAGGTTATATTGCTTACTGTGACTCTTAGATGAAGGAGTCTTTACTTTCAGTCATAGTTGTTGATCTAAAAGTTTTTAGCTTTAGAAGTTTACAAAAAGTGCAGTTAGATATGTTCAACCCTTTTCTGCTTAAGGGTTTCTTTCCTTTTTTTTTTTTTTTTTTTTTTTTAATTTCTGAGTCAGGGTATCACTCTGTTGCCTAGTTTATAGTGTAGTGACAGGATCATGACTTACCATAAGCCTGTACCTCTTGGGCTCAGGCCGTCCTTCTGCCTCACCCTCCTGAGTTGCCTGGACTACAGGCATGCGCCACTGTGCCCGGCTGGTTTTTAAATTTTTTGTGGAAAGACAAGGTCTAGGCCCAGCTCCATGGCTCAGCCTGTAATCCCAGCATTTTGGGAGGCCAAAGCAAGTGGATTGCCTGAGCCTGCGGGTTTGAGACCAGCCCGGGCAACTTGGTGAGACCTTGTCTCCACAATAAAATAAAATAGCCGGGTGTGGTAGTGTGTGTCTATAGTTCCAGCTACTCAGAAGGCTAAGGCGGAGCCCAGCAGGTCGACACTGGGGTGACTGTGAGCATACGTGCCACTGCACTCCAGCCTGGGCAGAGGAGTGAGGCTCCAACTCAAAAAAAAAAAAGAAAGAAAGAGAGAGAGAAGGAGGGAGGGAGGAAGGAAGGAAAGAAGGAAAGAAAGAAAGAAAGACAAGGTCCTACTATGTTGCATAAGCTGGTCTCGAACTTCGGCTCAAACTTTCCTCCTGCCTCAGCCTTCCAAAGTGCTGGCATTACAGGCATGAGCAACCATGCTCGGTTGCTTAATTAAGATTATTAAGAGTAAAAGTTTTATACAGACACACACACACACACACACACACAGTTTTGGTTAGAGTAATCCTTTTGGGCCTTGGCATCCTGTTATTTTAATTTGGTGCATTTCTTTTGCTCTTCCTAAGGTACTATGAAATATGTGTGTGTTATTTCTTAGCTGAATTTAAAAAAATATGCATCATATTTGGTGACAAATGGAAACTGGTTATGTATGATATAGACTTAGTTAAGAATAACCATTGCACAAAAAACTTTTTTCAAATTTATTTTTTACTTTTCTTGCTTGAAGAAAAAAATAAATAACACTATATGGTTTCCTCATAATAATATTGAGGTTTTAGAGAGAGAGTTGCTGCTTTACTTATTTGAAAAGTTGGGATCTACAGTAGTCTTCCCTTATCCACAGGAGATACTTGTATGTTCCAAGAGCCAGAGTGGATGCCTGAAGTTGAATAGTACTGAGCCCTATAAATACACAGTAACATGTTGCTTAATGGTGGGATGCATTCTGAGAAATGGGCTAGGAGACTTCATCAGGGGAACATCATAGAGCGCACTTACACAAACCTAGATGGTATGGCCTATTACACACCTAGGCTGTATAGAATGTGACTGTACTGAAGACTGTAGGCAATTGTAACACAATGGTAAGTATTTGTGTATCTAAACATAGAAAAGGTACAGTAAAAATAATGGTGTTATAATCGTATGGCAGCACCATCATATGTGCAACTAATCATTGATTGAAACATTGTTATGTGGCTTATGAGTATATTATGCTTTTCCCATATACATATACTTAGGATAAAATCTAGTTTATATATTAGGCACAGAGATTAACAACAGTAACTACTAATAAAATAGAACAATTATAACAATATGCCAGCATCACTTCTCTTATGCTTTGGGGCTACCATTAAGTAAAATAAGGGTTACGTGAACACAAGCACTTCCATATCGCAACAGTCAATCAGATAATCGAGCAATTTACTAAGTGACTAACGGACAGAAACCAGCAATAGATATGCTGGACAAAAAGATGATTCACGTCCTGGGCAGGATGGCATGAGATTTTGTCATACTACTCAGCACAGCATGCAATTTAAACCTTATGAATTGTTTACTTCTGGAATTTTCCCATTTAATTTTTTTGGATTGTTGTTGACTGTGAGTAACTGAAAGTGCAGGTAAGGTGGGACTATTGTAATGAGAATTTCATCGGGTTGTTTTAAGAGATCAGTAGGATAATAGATGTGAAATGCCTACAGTGACTACACATAGTAGAATCATTACCAAAAAGACTATAAATGTAACATAAGACATAATTTTGCTCACAGGAAATTGAAAGTCACTGGAACAGGGAAAAAATAATATATGCCATCAAGTTCTGCCCTAATAAGTTACTAGATTCATTCAGAGGTAATAAACAGTTTCAAGAGGAGCATGTAGATAGACTCACTAAAATGAAACTTTAGAATGGGTGCGGTGGTTCAAGCCTGTAATCTCAGCACTTTGGGAGACCGTGGTGAGGGGATTGTTTGAACCCATGGGTTTGAGAACAGCCTGGGTAACTTGGTGAGACCTCATCTCTATAGTAACTTAAAAAATTAGCTGGGCGTAGTAGCGTGCACCTGTAGTTCCGGCTACTTGGAAGGCAGAGGCGGAAGGATCACCAGAGCCCAGCAGGTCAACGCAGGGGTGGCCGTGAGTGTGCCACTGGACTCCAGCCTGGCACACTCCAACTCAAAGAAAAACAAAAGCCTGGACTCTGTGGCTCAGCCTGTAATCCCAGCACTTTGGGAGCCCAAGCCTTAGCCCTCGGTTTCGAGACCAGCCCCGACAACTTGGTGATACCTCATCTCTACAATAAACCAAAAAATAGCTAGGCATGATAGTGTGCACCTGTAGTTCCAATTAGTTGGAAGGCTGAGGCGGAAGGATCACCAGAGCCCAGCACATCGACACTGGGGTGGCTATGAATGTGCCACTGCCCTCTAGCCTGGGCGACGGAGTGAGATGCCAACTCAAAAAAAGAAAGAAAGAAAGAAGGAAAGAAACTTTACCCTTACAGTGGTTTTCTGGAAGCAGCAGACCCAAATAGAAGAAAAGTGGCAAAAGGTGGCAAAATATTTTTTTTTCTTTGGAACTCCTCTTCATGGCTGTCATTTTTCATATCTCTTTACTTGCACTGATTCACTCTGAGCTGTTCCTTTTGTTTGTTTTGTGTGTAGATTCTTTAAAGATTACTTTATTTCAATGTTAACTTGAGTACAAGTTGAAGTCACCGTCGGAGTATGCCTCCCTGCACCTGACATTCCTTCCTGAGGCAGGACCCCTCCCTGTGAATAAGAGGAAAGGCTTGGCCAATTATGCTAGACAAAGCCTCACAGCTGCTGAGCCCAGCTGGGAGGAGTTTCCTTCTTGAGCTGGGAGCCGGTACAATCAGGGGCTTGCTTTTTGCCACCTCTTTTTCTTCACACTGTGTCATTGAGAGGCTTACCTGAGATGGAGGTAGAAAAGGCGGTGTTGCTTTCTGCAGCAGACACTCCTTGCCGGGAGGGCTGGACAGAACAGAAATTGGTCTAGCTGCCCGTCTTCTACTTGGGGCAGTTGCTTTCTAACCTCAATGCACCACTTATCCTCCCACACAGAATAGAACATCAGGTTTGACTCCTGGCGTCTCAGGTAGCAGCACAGCGGTATCCTCGCCTGATGGTCGTGGAAAGGGAAGGGGTGGTCCTTGTGTCTGGACCCCTCACAGCTGACTCACAGGAAGTGCTAGAGGAGCTTGGCACTGGGCGCAGTGGCTCCAGGATTCTGCCCCGCCCGCCTGCCCTCTCCCACGTAGGCTGTGCTGTATCTTCTGATAGAACAATGAAAGACTTCCAAGTTTGTTAAGACTCCCAGGGAAATTCTTTGGACTTCTCTAACAGTCTTCAAAATGTTCTGCCACCGACTTCCCCAAGACGCTGTTGTATAAAAACCCTTTCCTTCGTGGATTGCTTTGTCTGAAGATCCTCAGGGTGACCATGGTTCAGCGCTTTAGCCTCAGGAGGCAGCTATCCAAGGTGGGTCAGTAGCTTTGTGTGTTTGTGGAGGGGAAACTCTCACTTGCTTCAGCATGGTTCCTTTTTCTCTGCAACTGTTCTGTCAAGCCTGCGGTCCTCCGGCGTTAAGGAGGGTTGGGGGAGGAAGTGCTGCCTTTTGTTCTTTCATCTGACAGACACAAAGCTTGAAGGCCGACTGCACTGGCAACCCCAGATTGTGTTCCCCTAAAACTGCAACTGTTGTCTGAATTTGGGTGAAGTTGTAGTTTGCTCCTGAGGTAGAATTTCCGGAAGGGTGTGCATGAAAGAGATAATTGTGGGTTAAAAGTACGTATTTAATTAGCAATTAATCTAGTAGCTTGTGAACCAAGAAGAGAAACCCTTCTTGTTCTGTGGAATTAGTGCTTTTGTACAGATTTCACTATTAAACTGGGAAAAACTACCACAAAAGAGTTTGGTGAGCAAGTCCTGCATGAAAATGTTAAAATGAGAAGTTGTGTTGAGAAACTTGCATACTTAATGAAGAAGTGTGTGAAAGCAGTGACTCATAAAGCAATTTTTAACAGAGATCCTATTGAAAAACAGGTTTCATGTGTGTAGCTTTTGAGGAAAAGTTATTTTAACCTGAGAAAAATCAAAATAAAGATAGAAAAAAGCAAAACACTCATTTAAGAGGTGATGAGGATTTTATGAATCAGCTCCAGTCGTCACCAGTCTTCCTTGATCCTGTCATTGAACTCTCTTATTAGCTAGTGCAGAAACTAGTGTGAAAAAGAGTTGAACTTTATTTCAAAATCCATTTTATTCTTTATAAACTCTACTTTAAAAATGTAGCAGTTTGTGGCTAAATTGTGTCATAGTTCATTCCCTGCAGACAGAAGCTTAAACAAATAGCGAATCAGTGGACATTCTTCACTGCCTTGGCTGTTAGTCAAAATTGTTAAATTCTGGAATGTTTTGTTATCTTAAGGGAAAAACCTTTAGTTTCTTCACAGGTGAACCCACCAGTGTAGATTATATACACTGTAGCAGGAATGAGCAAAACTCTTGCATCCATCTCCTTGTCAAATTGCATATCTTCTTTGATTTACAAGCCTAACAGGGACTTTCTAGGAGTATTAAAATATATTTCTCTTGTTTCCCTTACTCCCCATCTCCAGTGGTGGGAAGGGGCGGGGGAAGGCTAGGAAGCGTCCACATCTCTCCTACACAATAAAAAGAATCATTTTTGTTACTCCTTCAATGTCCTCTAGTGCATGTATTTTCATATATGCAGTACACTTAAAAAGCAGAAGATGTGTAGATTCTCAGGGCAGTGACATTCCAGCACAAGAGTGAAATTTGAGAGCTAGATGGTAATTTTCTAACTAGAAGGAAGGATACTCTTGAGGGGACAGGAGCACATCCTCTCTGTGATATGAAAAAAATGATGTAAAAGGTATATTACATAAAAACACTCAAAGATGAAACTCTTTCAATTCCTTTTTTTTTGAGTTGGCGTCTCACTCCATCACCCAGGCTGGAGTGCAGTGGCACACTCATGGCTACCGCAGCCTCAACCTGCTAGACTCAGGTGATCCTTCAGCTTGCTGGGCTCAGATGATCCTTCCATCTCAGTTTTCCAAATAGCTGGAAACACAGGCATGTACCACCACACCCGGCTAATTTTTTGACTGATTGTAAAGATGAGGTCTCACCAAGTTGCCCAGCCTGGTCTCAAACCCCTGGACTCAGGCAGTCCTCTCATTTCCACCTCCGAAAGTGCGGGAATTACGGGCGTGAGGCCTTGCACCCAGCTTCAGTTCCTTTTTCTAACATTCCTCTTTCCCATGGATCCTAGAATGGATAACCAGGACCAAATTTGAGGAAATTTGTTGTCTATCAAATTTGTTATTCTATTAGAGTAAATAACTGAAAAAGTATTTTTAATTATTTTGGTCTGTGAGGCACTTAAAAAAGAAGGTACATCTGAATAGTTATCTCAGTGAGTTTGTTACTATTTTAAAAAAAAACTTAGCAAAATGTACTGTGTTTCTTTATGTCTTTTCAGCATTATTTGAGAACAGAGGACTTGTTATACTCCAGTGTATGATATTTCTGGCACACATTGAACACTCAAAATGAAATTAATTTTTTTGTAAATCAAAAGCAGTTGACTAGCAACAATCTCAGATGGTTCCAGCTTCAGTAGCAAGGATTTTTGCTAATAAGAAATAATCTTCCACAAGAATAGAGTTGTCTTAAGATGATCTCAGAGTTTTATTTATTTATTTTATTTATTTATTTTTTTGAGTTGAAGTCTCACTCCGTCGCCCAGACTGGAGTGCAGTGACCGCTCCTGGCCACACAACCTCAACCTGTTGGGCTCCGGCAATCCTTCTGCCTCAGCCTTCCAAGTAGCCGGAATTACAGGTGCGCGCTACCACGCCCGGTGAATTTTTTTTCTATTGTAGAGATGAGGTCTCACCAAGTTGCCCAGGCAGATCTCAAATCCACGGGCTCAGGCAATCTACTCACCTCAGCCTCCCAAAAGGCGCAGGATTACAGGCTGAGCCACTGAGCCCTGCTTGATCTCAGAGTTTTAAAGGTAGTTTCCTGCTTTAATAAAAATAAGTACAGATGTGATCATATTTAAATTCTGTTGGAAATTTTCTGAAAAAAAATATAAATGTTTGTGTTGATTTTAAACCTAGTATCTATCTTACATGCTTTTTATCTTAAGTTTGATAGCTGTGCTTACACTGGGAAGTTTCTCTAGATTATTCAGATGATTGATCTAGGTTAATGGATGGTCACATCTGAACTAAGAAAAGAGGAGGAAGTAAATTAAGATATAGTTGAAATAAAGATCTTTAGTTTTAAGAAAGATGGTCAGCTATTCTCTCTCTTTTTTTTTTGAGTTGGAGTCTCACTCTTGTTGGCCAGGCTGGAATGCAGTGGCATGCTCATGGCCACCACAGCTGGACTTAGGCTATCCTTCCGCCTCAAGCTTCCAGGTAGCTGGAACTACAGATGCATGTCACCATGCCTGGCAAGTTTTTTATGATTTATTGTAGAGGCGAGGTCTCACCAAGTTGCCCAGGCTGGTCTCGAACCCCCAGGCCCAGGCAATCCTCTCACCTCGGCCTCCCAAAGTGCTGGGATTACAAACTGAGCCGCCACGCTGGGCCACCTATTCTCTTTAACTGGATCCCAAGTTATCTTGACTCACAGAAAGGTTCTTGATTTTCCTTGCCATTGTATTTTCTTTTTTAAATTGTTTTGTTCCATGAAACTTCAAAAGTAGTTGTTTTCATTGTATCATTAAACTGTGTTTCAGAGAATTTAAGTCATTTGCCCAAGATTAACAGGAGGTGGAGTCAAATTTGATCTAACTCCAAACCCATTCTGTTTCCTTACACCAACTGCCTCCCTAAATTTCTGCCATGTTGATCATTCTCACTATTATGGTCTCTGATGTTTCTCCATGCTTAGCCAAGCTTATAGAAAACAGTGTTGTAATAAATAAATTGGGTAACTTCCTCAGAACAGCCCTTTCCCATAGAGCTGAAATAAGTATCCAGTAGGGTTTGAATTTATCAGTCAAACTTTTTAAAAAGGTTTCCTGTAATTAAAGTTGTTTTCTTTGGCCAGAATAGTATTGATTTGAATAAGAGAGTTGGTATAATAAAGTTATAATAAATGTGAAGTAACTAAATCTCAGTTGAAGCTTAACCGCATGCAGTTATGAAACTTTAAGCTGAGCTGCCTTTTAAAGAACTATTAAGGGCTGGGCGTGGTGGCTCAAACCTGTAATCCCAACACTTTGGGAGGCTGAGGCAAGAGGATTGCCTGAGTCCAGGGGTTCAAGACCAGCCTGGGTAACTCGGTGGGACCTCGTCACTACAATTTATCCAAAAAAAATTAGCCAGGCATGGTAGGGCGCACTGTGCCTATAGTTCTGGCTACTTGGAAGGCCGAGGTGGAAGGATCACTGGAGCGCAGCAGGTCAACGCTGGGTTGGCCGTGAGTATGCCAGTGCACTCCAGCCTGGGTGACAGAGTGAGACTCTGACTCGGGGAAAAAAAAAGAACTATTAAGGAGAAAAATTTATTCTTAAGTTTCTATAATGATATTTAAGGATGAAATACAATGGGTAGACATTCAGAAAGTTCTTCTTAACTCACTGTGGCTCATTCTCTCCCTCTAATAAGAGAAACTTTACCCCAAATCTTTTATGGTTAATAAAAAAATCAGTTTTTTTCCAAGATATGATAAAATTGGATGAGGTTTTGACACAAAATTTTAAGATTATTTCAGTAAAATATTATAGCCTGTTATTTTACATTTGGATGGTAACTATTTCCATAGTTCAAAATTTAAGATGACAGAAATCTTGCTTTTAGCCATGTCATTTCATGTAGTTCACACCCCTGTCTCCATAAGAAGCTAGTTTCTTGTTTATACTTTGACTGTTTGTTTGTGCATATGTAAGCAAATGGGAACATGGATCATCTGACCTTTCTACATAAAAGATAAACACTATGCAGATTGTTCTAAGGTAATAACTGGAACTTTATTTTTTTCTTAAGTTTGATAGCTATGCTTACTTACACTGGGAAGTTTTACTAGAATATTCAGATGATTGATTTAGGTTAATGGATGGTCACATCTGAAATAAGGAAAGAGGAGGAAGTAAATTAAGACACAGGTGAAATAAAGATCTTCAGTTTTTAAGAAAAATGCTCACCTATTCTCTCTCTTTTTTTTGAGTCAGAGTCTCACTCTTGTTGCCCAGGTTGGAGTGCGGTGGCAAGCTCCTCACCACCGCAGCCTTGACCTGCTAGGCACCGGCGATCCTTCCACCTCAGCCTTCCTAGTAGCCAGAACTACAGGCGCGCGCTACCACACCCAGCTAATTTTTTGATATATTGTAGAGATGTGGTCTCACTATGTAGCTCAGGCTGGTCTCAAACCCGCAGGCTCAGGTAGTCCACTCACCTTGGCCTCCCAGAGTGCTGGGATTATAGGCTTGAGCCACTGTGCCCTGCCAAACTTTAATTTTTGAGATATGGATCTGAATAGTTAGTTCAGTTTGGAGTGCATGTTTATTTTCATTTTTTCATGTGATGCTTACCTGTTTTTCAAGGTAAAGGTAACCTCACAAAACCTACTTTCTTTAAAATAACAATAAATCAGTGACGACTTGATTGTTTTTCAGTCATACACATTGCTTTCCTGTTCTGTTTGAGAGCTTTCTTTTACTGTATTTAAAATTTTCAGATGGTGAAAAAACATAGAAGATAAAAATCAAACCAGTGTGTCCTGAGGCAGCCTGTGAAGAGACTAATGACTGAGAAATAGGAGTTGTGGCATCTTTCCCCAGTTCTGCTATTGATTTGTAGAAATCATTTAACATAGACTTATAAAGCAGCTGAAATATTTTAGTCCAAAAATGTTATCCTTGCCATTTCCACATTTCTTAGTGTCCTATTAACTTGGTATCAGTAAAAAGAAAATTAAGAAGTAGAGAAATGTTGGTAATACTTTGAATTTTTAATGAAACCTGTTATTTTTTTCAAAAGTAGTTTTCTTTGAATTTCTGTCTGATTTCTTTTGGGTTTGTGACCTGTGGTAATATACATGACTGACTTAATCCTTCATGACTGTATTTTTATCAGTAAAAAGGAAATGGGGATCTCTTCTTTCCATCTTGAGTAGGTTAATTAGTGTTGTTTAAAAGTATTCTGGTGACTATGCCAGGCACAGTGGCTCATGCCTGTAATCCCAGCGTTTTAGAAGGCTGAGGTGGGAAGACTGCTTGAGCTCAGGAGTTTGAGACCAGCCTAGGCAACATAGCAAGACCTTGTCTTGGAAAAAAATTTAAAAATTATCCAGGCATAGTGGCATGTGCCTGTAGTATCAGCTACTCAGGAGGCTAAGGCAATAGATTGCTTGAGCCCCAAAGTTTGAGGTTACAGTGAGCTGCGATTGTGCCACCACACTGACCTGGGCAACGGACTGAGGCCCTGACTTAAAATAACAAAATAAAATAAAATAAATAAAATGAAATGTATTCCTATGACTAAAATGGTAAGCTTTATGTTTATTTTACCACAATCTCTAAGAAGTATGTTGAGCCCTCTTAGTGATAAGCGCCATGTGGGTACAGTGAAGTAGTATAGCAGTATATGTAGTTAACAACCCCAGATAGGTAAGGAATCAGTACTGGATGCATGCTTTTAAATAATGTAGACATAGCCGGGCTCGGTGGCTCAGCCTGTAATCCCGCGCCTTTGGGAGGCTGAGGTGAGTGGATTGCCTGAGCCCGTGGGTTCGAAACCCGCCTGGGCAGCGAGACCTCATCTCTACAATAAATCAAAAAATTAACTGGGCATGGTAGCGTATGCCTGTAATTCTGGCTACTCGGAAGGCTGAGGCGGAAGGATCGCCAGATCCCAGCAGGTCAAGGCTGCGGTGGCCGGAAGCGGCCACTGCACTCCAGTCTGGGCGACCGAGTGAGACTCCAACTCAAAAAAAAAAAAAAATAAAAAAAATAATAATAATGTAGACATACGGCATCTCTTTTTTATGCTTTTTAAAATTTAATTAAGTTGCTCTAGACATCAGCTAACTTCATGCTTGGAAGTGTAATGTTTTGCATTTATATTTTACTGACAGTTAAATGTTACATCTCCCTGTTAATCATTAGTCCACATTTAAAAGACTTAAATCAGGTAACTTTTTTTTTAAGTCAGAGTCTCACTCTGTCAGCCATGCTGGAGTGAAGAGGCATGATTACAGCTCACCACAGCTTCAACCTCCTGGGCTCAGGCAATCCTTCTGCCTTAGCCTCCTGAATAACTGGGACTACAGACGTGAGCCACCATGCCCACCAATTTTTTTTTTTTTTTTAGAGACGAGGACTCACTGTGTTGCCCAGTCTAGACTTGAACTGGGCTCAAGCATTCCTCCCACCTCAGCCTCCCAAAGTGCAGGGATTACAGGTGTGAGCCACCATGCCTGGCCAGGTAGTGTTCCAGTGGCTACTATGCATTTGTCAGTCTGCTTGCTAGAACTTGAATACTTAAGTGTCATCAGCATTATAGGATCATTCTTATATATTACAAAACCAAAATAGGAAGACTGATGGTGTTCTTCTGTTACATGAAGTGAGACCGCTAATAAGATCAATTTTTGAGTATGATGAATATGGTGGGAATGGGTAAGAAACAGAGAATTACCTTCCTATTTAAATACATTGAGAAGTAATAGGCTAAAGTAGATAAACTTACTTAGAAGAATGTATATTATAACTCTGAAATGCTTTCATGATAGTGATGCTGGTTTAAAATTTAAAAGTAACAATAATAATAAAAAACTATTGAACATCTAGATTGAAGAGAGCAGAATATGTTATACAGAGAAGATAGTTAAATCTCCTTGGAGATTGTTTTTTGAGTGTAAAACTATCATTTGGGTTGATTTGAATATACTTCTTGGAAGAGAGGGGGATATTAAATGACTGTATTAGATAATTCTTTGAAGTAGATTTACCAAGGGTTGTTAGTTTTGAACATCAACAAACTAATGAAAGTGCTTTGAAATTAGGAACTATATTAATTTAATAACTTAAAATGATGATGTTTTCATTATTTTATCATTCTACATGTGTTTAAAAAACATATGACTGTTCTTTTAAACGACTGCAGAGTATACACGCATACACGTTTCACCTTCATCCCTTTCTTTCGTATGTATATGTAAGCTATCTTTAGATAGGTAACAATGATTGCCTGTGAGGAGAGGCCCTAACAGACTTATGTCAGGGGTGGGAGGGAAGCTTGCTTTTTATAACTTTTTACCAGTGGCATGTACTTCCTTAAATAATAGCCTAGTCAAATGTGTTAAAAGTTTAAAATGTAGAAGTAAGTTTCAGACTCATTATTCTTCTGTGAAAACCATCACCAGTAGTTTACTTAAAGTTTAATGGTTGAAAGAGGATACTCTCCTGGGCTTGGAACTTTCTCCCAACCATTCATGTTAATCACACATTGAAGATAGCCTTTGTGAGTAACACTTAAGTTTGTAATATAGTATCATCAACTCTTTAAAAACTTGTTTAAATGAATCTCTTTTGGGAGAATTAAACTTACTATTCTGAAAACACATTTTGTTAATTGTGAATAAAGGCAGGGACACATTTTACTTGTTATACTGCATGTAATACTTAATAGTATGAAATATTCTGATTTTTAAAAAAAGTTATTTTGGTCTACATGAGAATATGAAAAGAAGAATTTGTTCTCTTGGACACCCTGAGGTTAGTTAGGATTT
The DNA here is from genome assembly GCA_027257055.1 of Cephalopachus bancanus. NCBI lineage: Eukaryota > Metazoa > Chordata > Mammalia > Primates > Tarsiidae > Cephalopachus > Cephalopachus bancanus. The sequence continues at coordinate 1,349,592 of JAPVLO010000510.1, forward strand.
AATCTCTTCATTCTTTATATAAGGAGGTGTAACAGAATCCTATGACAAGCATGTTAAATAAGAAAACAATGCAAATACAACTTGCCTAGTGGTAGCACAGGAAATTGCCATTAAATTTCAATCTGTTCTATCATATGTGTTGTAAGAAGCAGATCTCTTTGCCTTTCTATAATGGAAATTTAGTGATTAAGAAGAATCCATCTTAAAGCTAGCAGTATCTGAAATTCAAAGGCAGCATATGTAATAAAAGGCATTTCATAGCCTCCCTTTTGACTTAATAAATGTATCCTAAAGGGTTTTGTCACTGAAATTAAGTAAATCGTGGCTGACTGTGACTTTGAACAGTCGTTTGACTTCTCTGAAGGTTTCTCTCCGTCTGAAAACTATTGTCTAGGATTCCTAACTGATGTAAAATATGTGATGATCTCATGTATGCAGTCAGACTATATTCCTATGAAAAATGACTTGCAGTAGCAAACACCCAAGAAAATAGCCAATTTTATCCGAGTGGAACTTAATTTTATATAGTTGTTTCTAGCAAAAGTAAATAAACCAACTCATGACTTTAGTGAACAGACTTAGAGTTTAGTTTCTTAATCATCTCTGGATAATTCAGATTTGAGAATAGCAAGCAAAGTCAGTGATGTTCTAGTCATGTGCTTACTAGAGTCTGGGCTCTTAAGAAGAGCTACAGTTCTTCTCTCTCTTCCTTTTAGGAGAAAATTTTGAAATTTATTTATGAAAACAGACACTCTTTAAAATGGAAATTTACCTCATACAAAGCAGATTTTTCTTTTCTTTTCTTTTCTTTTTTAACTTTGCCAGAAAACAGCGTTTATTTGTGCCAGCACCGGCTCAGCGGATTTGCATCCAAAGACTGAGCCCCTGAACTCAGGGGCATTGCCTTACATACATTTCAGTTTTTTTGTCTCCCATACAGGGCATTAGTTTGACATTATTCATTTGATTGTAGCTGGAGGCGGCAGTTAGCATTACTTGTTACACACTGATTAGTTTTATATAATTATTTCATTTGCATGTTCTGTTTGCTGATTGGCTTACAAGATCACCATTCTGATTGAATTTTGCCAAAAATTTGAGCATGTAGCCCGCCAGAGTGAAAAGCCCACAAAAAGAGTAGCCAAAGAAGCAGAAAGTAACTTATTTTCCCTTTTCTTATTCCTGCATTTTCAGAACAGATTTTTCTTCATGTGATGGTATGTTAGAACTCAGTTACCTTTTTCTTAGACAAAGCATGCTGCTATGACTCTTAAGGAAAAGTTCATCATAACTGGAGAGATAAAACAGGCAGAAAGCTAAAGTAAGCCTTTTATTTTTTGTGAAATGAATAGTAAATGATATACAGTTGGAAGAAGAAACTAACCCTTTGTTTGAACATGAGGTAAGCTTGAGAAGCCCTGTAGAGGAAATACGATTTTAGTTGATTTAGAGGATTTGGATCAGTGGTTCTCAAGTTTCCCTTCCCATCACCTCCAGCATACCTCAAGAATATGACTTAAGTTCATAGTAGTAGTGGTCATTTGGGAGGTGTTTTGAAGAGCTCCTTACCAGTCTGGATGAATCTCTTCATATGCAAGTCACTGATAATAGATGAACAGGAGGAAAATATTCCAGGAAGGGGACTAGATCATCAGATACTATTTTGTTGAAAGGGAGAGACATGTCATGGAATTCTAACGTGAACATTCTTTAAAAATCGAATCTTCTAAGAATAGGTTTACATTTTCTATGGGATATTTAAGGTAATGGGATTGCCAGCCTAAATGTCTTAACATCTGTGAAGGGAATGGAGGAATAAATCTAGGAAACTGTCTTCTAGATAGTATATGTAGGTCGCTTAGTATATGGAACTTCAACTAGAAAGCTTTAATATACTTGTCTAACATTCTTTTGCTGTCTTCTCATCATTTGAAGAGCATACATCAAAATGGTACAAACAATGCCTGAGTTTAACTACTTGTTCTCTTTTTGGGTGTGTGTGTGTGTGTGTGTGTGTGTGTGTGTGTGTGTGTGTGTGTGTGTGTGTGTGTGTGTGTGTTTTGAGACTTAGGAAACTAGACATAAAGCTTAGTCTTATTGAATAAATTCTCTTTGGACACAGCTGGAAATCTGACCCAGTCTTTCAGTATCTAGTGGTGAATAGTTACTTGAGTTAGAGTCTTATGTTCATTTTATTTAGAGAACATCCAATTACTAGAATTTCAGGAAACTTTAAAGTACATAATGTATATTCTGTGTTTATATGCATACTTGGAGAGAACTTGGAACATGGTCATTGGAGATTGTAAGTTATTTATAGAGATAAACATTTACTTTGTTTCTTACTACTTTTCTTTACTCATACCACTATACCTAGTTCGTTACTGTTTTTCAAATGTACCACAGTTCTGCTGCACATCCTTTTGCGCTTGGTTCTTACTTCTACCTGGAAAGCCTTTCCTTCAAATAACTGCATGGATTACTCTCCCACTTCCTTGGGATCTCAGCTGAAGTGGTCACCTTTTCCAGTGGCTTTGACTGAATGTTCTCTTTAAAATAGCAAAACCATTCCCTCTTTTTTCCCCTCCAATGTATTTTCTTATCTAACATAGTGTGTATTTTTTATTACTTTCTTTGTCTGCACCCCTGCCCCTAATGTAAACCTTATGATAAAGGTCTTTTGTCTGTTTTATTCATTTCTCTAACTAGGAACATAGAATAGTGTCTAGTACCTGGTAGATGCTTAAAAAAATATTTGTTTTATGAATGAATATGAATATAAGGGATAATTCAAATGTGGCTAGTCTCCTTGTCTTCTTTTTCCCAAGGCTTTTTTATACTGCCACTACTATTCTCAATCCCAGGCTACTTCTAATGCAGCTTTCAGTCTGCTACAGAGTGATAACGTGTCTGATAAAGCTTTGACATATTGTAGACACCAAATAAATAATTGTTGAATCTTTCTGAAATGCAGATATCATGGTCTCTTCTAATAATTTCTTCTTTCTCGGCTATCAGACAAGTCTGAATTTCAGAAATGACAATAAACGAGCAAGCTAATTCTAGAATAGTAGATGTCCACATTTCTAAATTTGTCTTTTTGGTATGATGAACAGACCCCAAAGTAGAAATCCAGAGTTATATTCTGATTTTAGATATGTCACGTAATTTCTCTGTGTTTCAGTTCCTGATTCTTAAAATGGCACATTGATATTTACCCTTACTACCTCATAGAAGTTAATATGCTTAGAATGTTATTTAAGACTCATAAAGTAATATTCCAGACACATTTTGCAACTATCAGAGAGTTTTATTTTTTTTTAAAGGATTTATTGAGAGGACAGAAAAACTCCCACAGTGGGAGATGACCTCATGTGGTTGCCCACTATCAGATACATGAAAGCAACTTGTAGTCATTTTTTCTGTTTTGATGCTTATTGGAAAATAGAGCTCCCTTACCTTATGACTAAACCTCTGGATTGTTGTGGAGTGATAATCTACCTTTAATAAGGGGTAAATCGTGAGGAAAAAAGATCATAAAAATAAATGTCAGCGCTATACTGACTATTGGAAAGTTTTTGTGTTGTAACCACAATGTTCCTAGAATTTTTTTTTTTTTTTTTTTTTTTGAGTTGGAGTCTCACTCTGTCGCCCAGACTGGAGTGCAGTGGCTGCTCCTGGCCACCACAACCTTGACCTGCTGGGCTCCGGTGATCCTTCCGCCTCAGCCTTCCAAGAAGCCAGAACTACAGGCGTGCGCTACCACGCCTGGCTAATTTTTTTGATTTATTGTAGAGATGAGGTCTCACCAATTTGCCCAGGCGGGTCTTGAACCCACGGGCTCAGGCAATCCACTCACCTCAGCCTCCCAAGGCGCGGGATTATAGGCTGAGCCACCGAGCCCGACTTCCTAGAATCTTGAGATTTAGAAAATTTTAACTCTGGATTTTGACATTTAGACTCCTATATAAACATCGCTACTTAGAAACTTCCTAATGAAATTTCCTTTCTATGAATTCAGTAAGCAAGTATGGTTAAGTATTTAGATAATATAGAGAGTAATAGGGGTCTGCCATTTTTCAGAATCTAGCTAAACCGGGAAAAAGGTATCATACGTCATCCATCTTAAAGAGAGAGTAGTGACACAATACTTGAGCTGTCATTGAGTCTGACATAACTAATCCAACTGTTCTATAGAAACACATTCGTGGGTTGGGCATAGTGGCTCATGCCTGTAATCTCAGCACTTTGGGAAGCTGAGGTAGGAAGATTGCTTGAGATCAGGATTTCAAGGTTACAGTGAGCTGTGATAGAACCACTGTATTCAGTCCTGGGTGACAGAACAAGACCCTGTCTCTAAACACACATGCAGATACACATACACACACACATTTCTGTTTGGCTTTGTAAAGTTTTGAATTTAAATTTGTAGCTTCAAGAGCTACCTTGCATATTTTTCAAATTAAGGCAAACGACTACTATAAAATAAAATTTCTTTTTTGAGTCGGGGTTCACTCTGTCACCCAGGCTGGAGTGCAGAGGCACTGTCACAGCTCACCACAACCTTGACCTCTCCTGGGCTCAGGCATTCCTTCTGCCTCAGCCTCCTGAGTAGTTGGGACTACAGGTGCATGCCACCACGCTTGGCTAATTTTTAAAATTTCTTTGTAGAGACAAGGTCTCACTATATTGCCTAGGCAGGTCTCAAACAATTCTTCTATCTTGGCCTCCCACAGGTCTGGGAATCTAGGTGTGAGCCACTGTGCCTGGCCTAAAATAGCTTTTCTTAAGGGATGCAATCTGTATGAAAGTCCCATTCTGGTTTCTGAATTACCTGAGTACTTCAGCAGCCTTTCATCTTCTGCCATTAAAGTTGTCAGGAATAGTACTTTTGTTGATAAATGGAAGCTTTTTCTACCTCTAGCTTCCAAATATTTTGTGTGTCTATACCCAAATAAAACAAAAAAGGAAATAACATACCACAGTTCTTATGGCAATCAAATAGTACTTGGCAACGACCCAATAAGTTACAGAAAAGGATAATGACACACATTCCAAGGAGATCTCCCCTTCCCCCCAACTTTCCTCTACCCACTTCTACTCCAGTAAATGTGGTTCCTCATAAGTGTCAAAATCAGCATAAGCAGTTAGGAAGACTGTTATGTCTGTCAGTACCACTCTAAATCTATAGGTTTGAAGACTATAAAATACATATATTAACATCACTTTGGCTCTGTTGTTGTTGTTGATAATTTCATCCATGTCAGTCCTCCAAATATACTTTTGCCAAGGTCTTTAGTATTTGTATGTTCCAAGTCACAGTGATCAAACCTTAGTTCTTATCTTAATTTTCAGCAACATTTGACATGTTGATCTCCCTCCTCAACGAAACACTTTTCTTCCCTTAACTACTTTTGATTTTTCCTGCTCATCACCAGTCACTCAATCTCAGTCTCCTTTCCTGGTTCCTCATCATTATCTTGGTCTTTTAATTAATATTGCTATTGCCTAGGCTCAGTCCAGTTTACAGCTTTCTTAGTGATTTTATCCAGTATTATGGTATTAAATACCACCTATATGTTTCCAGTCTTGATCTTTCCTTTGCTATCTAGACCTGTTTATTCAGCTGCATATTTGACATCTGTGTTAGAATGTCTAACAGACATTTCAAACTCAATGTGTTCAAAAATTAGCTTTTGGTAGCCTTTCTCTTTCCTGGTTCTCGACCCTATCTCATTTAATGACACCTCCATCCTTTAGGTCTGCTATCTTTGAGTCATCTATGATGCTTCTTTCTTATTTTCAGTATATCAGCAAATCCTTTGGGCTCCACTTTTTTTTTTCTTTTATACTTGAGTTTATTGGTTGTGTTGAGGATCAGTACACAGACATTTCAATTTGTACACAGTTCTTAACATATGTACCGAAAATCGGGAAAGTCATGTATTATTATTTTTTAAAAGTTATTCCAGTGACTTTCCAGCTTAAAATTTGGAGGCAAATTTTCCTTAAGAGGATATCAAGTACCAGTATCTTCAAATGTTGATAGGCTCTTACATACATCCCACCAATGCACAATTTATCATATATACAACATACTCAATTTTTCAATCTTTCACAACACATTAACAAAGTTATCAGGAAAACGAGACTACCACGACCAAAGATGTTACAGAGTGCACACAATTCTGACAGGGAGAGCCATGATCAAGGAGTGGTATTCTTTAGGAAACAATTCTACTAAAAAACAACATGGTAATAGAAGTAATTTTAAGTGTTCAAGACATTAAATGCAGGACTGTGATCCATATTGCCACTTAGTATACTTTGCATTATAGGATATAAAAACTAACCCCCCATCTATGGAATGTTAAGCTGATACTCAAGACAGTCAAAGCCTCCTGTAATTCAATATCCTACACTATTTTCTGGTTGTACCAAAAAATAAACAATCAGCGAATGATTTCACCTCTTAAAAAAAAGCATTTACAATTAAAAAATGGGACGAGGTGGGATTCCCTCCTTCTTAAAAATGTTTCTAGAGCTACTAAAAAACTTGCATTTACAAAATAGTTGATAAAAATATTCCTCTGGATTCTACAAGAAGGGAGACAGGGATCACTGATAAGACATAGGATATGATATTATTCAGGCTTGGCTTCTTTCTTTCCTGCTTCATCAGAGGCTGGATTCTCTCCTCAGTTTTAGTTTTTCCATTTTCTGCAGGTAACTCTTCTTTAGTTTCTTGGTTAGCCACTTCAGCCTGCTTTCCCTTCGCTCCCCTTTTCCCTTTTGCTTGCACTTTTTTGTCTGAAGATTTATCCTTTTCTGCCGCCTTTTTTGGCTTTGCTTCCACTTTTGCAGGAGCAGGTTTAGCCGACAACCTAGCCGATCTCCTCTTGGGCTCCTCCTTCGCCACCCCCTCGGTGGAGCTGACTTTCCTCTTGGGCATCTTGGCGGCGGGCAGGGTGCATACCGGGTGCCTGCAGGCAGCGGCACGGAGAGCCTTCTCGAAGCTGGGCTGCCGAACCGCTGCCACTCCTCCCGCCGCTCGAGCTGCTGAGACCCGCGGTGGGGGCGGGAAAACCGGATCCACTTTTCAAATAAGTTTAAAATTTGCCTGTCTCTTACTACTTTCAGGGCTGTCATCGCATCTCTTCTTTTATCTCTTTTCTCCTGTATTATTGTATTAACCTCCTAACGAGTCTTCCAGCATTTATTCTTGCTATACTAGGATTGATCCTTAACACGAGAGCCAAAATGATGCTAATAAAACTTTAGCCAAATGATGTTATTCCTGTGATCACAACCTTCCAGTGTCTTCTTTTCTCATTCACTCTTGCATGGTCTTTAGGGCCCCACAGTCTTTCTCTCTATTAACCCTCTGACATCATATTCTATTTTCCTTTTACTCATTCTACTCTAGCCACGGTGGCCCTTTTGCTGTTTCTTGCCAATTTCCTTAAATATCTTAATTTTAATTGGGAATCAAACCATGAAAGAAGGCAAAATTTGGGGGGGGCACACAACATCCATAAGGTTACCTAATCTCAAACAAGGTGAAGTGGGGACCAAAGGGAGGCTCAAACTTTACTCGTACAATGACTACTTGTATACTTAATCTTGAATTGTACCCCACATCTTTAAAGTAAAATAAAAATTTTAAAAAAAGAAAGGACAAAACTAAATTCTATTTAATTGTGTCCAAATGTGGGCTATATAAAAGTGCTCTGAGAGCTCAAAGAGGGAAAGGTAAACTAGAAGAGCTTGAAACAGGTTGGGTTTGAAATGTAAAAAACAGGCAGACAGTCAATGATAGACGAGGAAACAAAGATTAAAAAGTATCACTCCAAACATTGTCTGTCTTATTCTTGTAGGACCTAAACATGTCTCATACATAGTTTACTTACCAAATGAATGAATTAATGTAGTAATGAAAGCATAGTGCTACATAATCAGTGAAAATAGCTTCACCAAGAGTATGTGCTGGCAAAGAAAATGAATGAAGATGTTTGGTGGATCCAAGTCTGAAGGATTTGGATGCCAGGATAAAGATTTTGGACTCGTTTAAATAAATGTTAGAAAACCAGCCCGTGTTCTTTAATAGAAGAAAATCCATTGTGTAAATAGTGTGCTAGGAGGTTTTGTCTACGATTACAGAGCCTTCTAAGAGAACTTCAGTACAGAATGAGATTCTATTTGTATCTGTGCTGACCATTGTAATAGCCACTAGCCACATGTGATTGTTGAGCACTTGAGATGCAGCTTGCATGACGAAGGAACTAAAATTTTAATTTTCCTTAATTGTAATTTAAATAGCCACCTGTAGTTACTGGCTGTCATACTGGACAGTACAAGGGAATATTGGATGTTTTGGAAAGTGAACAGACTAGATTTAAGAGGACAAGTAGTCAGCTTTTAGAGCAAACCATGCATGAATGATGCAGTGTAAAAAGGGACGATACCAGTTATTTAGAAGGAAGGTGCAACAGAATTTAATGAAACTAAGATGTAGGAAGGAAAGAAGGGAGACTTAAAGAAGAATTTCATTTTAAGCCCAGACTCTGGAATGAAAAACCCAATTATTAAGGAAATAGGAGATTTAGGGCAAGCTGAAACATGATTTATTTTATTGGTTTCAAGTTTGGGTATATTATGTCTTTGATGAAGGTTAGATTGGCCAAGTAGAGAGATTTTGTATTTGGAAGTAGAAAATTTGGGGTTAGGTAATGGTGATAGTAACTTAGAGCTAATAGTTGAAATCATGAATGGATGGGCTTTCAGCAAATAATAGAGAAATGAAGGTGGTGATTAGTGTCAAATGCCAAAGAGAAATTAGAAATGAAGACTGATTGAATTTAGTCATACAACTATAACTATGTTCAGCAGAGAAAGAAACCCTAGAGATCACCATCTAATCTGTTAATTTTACAAATGAGGAAAGTGATACTCAAATCTGTGAAATGATATCTTAAATATACACATCTCATAATTATCAAATTGAGGACTTGAACCTAAATTCACTGCTGACCTTTTCAGTTTACTGCTTTTCTCATTATGTTAGCAAAGCAATAAAATATGAGTGAGAAATATTTCAGTAGATGGACACCAGGTAACAGAGTGATAAGAAAATGAAATTTGGGAGAAATGAAGTTAATGTGGGCAGCTTCTTTGAGAATTTTGACAATGAAAGAAGGAAATTGGGGTGGGTTGCAATTGGAAGAGACAGCAAAGTAAAATCAAAGGTTTTTCAGTACCAGAAATATCATTGAATAAACTTTTCTGGCATGACAGCAAGGGATAAAAGTGACAAAGTGGTATTATCTGCTTCTTATACTGCTGCAGTATAAAATTAAGTAATTGACTCAAAATTGTAGGAGATATCAATTATGGAGCCAGAAATAGTCTTTAGATCTATTGAAACTATTCAATGAGCAAACCTATTCTTATATGCTGAAAAAAGTGCTTTATACACATTGTTTTTGTCTAAGATATAGATTGTTGAAATGATTGGCATTTTACTTGGAAAGATATGACTTCATAATATTTCTTTTTCTTGAGGCTTCTTCATCTGCTAAGGTCTAAAAAGGCTTCAAAAAGGCAAATCTTTAGCATGAAGACTCTGAGTATGTTCTTTTTATAACATTTTTTTGAGTCAGTGTCTCACTCTGTTTCCCAGGCTGGAGTGCAGTGACATGATCACAGCTCACCATACCTCAGCCTCCTAGGCTCAGGCGATCCTGCCACCTCAGCCTCCTGAGTTGCTGGGACTACAGGTGCTTGCCACCATGACCAGCTAGTTTTTTAATTATCTTTGTAAAGACGAGGTTTTATATGTTTTCTAGACTAGTCTTGAACTCCTGGTCTCAAGCAATCCTCCTGCCTCAGCATCCCAAAGTGCTGGAATTACAGGCATGAGCCACCACACCCAGCCTTCTTTTTATAAAAAACTTTTAATTACCCAACTACCACTTAGAGGACATTTACCCTGATATCAAAGGACCAACTACCATGTAAGTTAAATATACCACATATGCTCGTTTACATCTTTAAAATGTGATGTCATGCTGAAGAGAGAATGTTAAATGAAATTGTGAATACAGATGATAAAAATGGCATCTAGTGAAAGAGAGATAATTTAAGATTGCTAAGGACCCAGAAGATTGTTTTATTATTTTAGCTATTGTTAGAAAACGTGGTCTTAAGAGATTACCTTGACTTCAGCCTATGTAGAAAATTAAATATCAAAATATAAGAGATCTTTTAATTATACAATTATGTCTAGAAGTAAAACCCAACAAGGAAATATAAGCTGGAAATTCCATCTTAGTGTTTAATTTCTGCTACCAACTCATTTCTGAGAGCTCATGACCACTCTTAGTTGATTTGCTGCTGCTAGGAAGTATCTATATACTGTATTATGATGGAAAATGTTGTGTTTCTACCTTAAGTCACTGAATTCTGAATGAATTGCTTGATCTAGATAGAGTTGTTTGATGGTGGATTCTCAGAAGAAAAAACACAAAGAACAAACATTCTTTTAGAATGGAGTTTGGTTACTCATCCTCAAACTTTGAGTTTCTTCAAAGGAGGAAAACCTCTTTTAAAAAGAGTATATTAGCCGGGCTCGGTGGCTCAGCCTGTAATCCCGCGCCTTTGGGAGACTGTGGTGAGTGGATTACCCGAGCCTGCAGGTTCGAGGCTCGCTTGGGCAGCGAGACCTCATCTCTAACAGTAAATCAAAAAATTAGCCGGGCGTGGTAGTGCGGGCCTGTAATTCCGGCTACTTGGAAGGCTGAGATGGAAGGATCACCGGAGCCCAGCAGGTCGAGGCTGCGGTGGCCGGAAGTGGCCACTGCACTCCAGGTGACAGAGTGAGATTCCAACTCAAAATAAATAAATAAATAAAAAGAGTATATTATTTTGAAAAAATAATGTGCTTTTTGCAATTGTGCTATGCTATAGAGAGTATGAAATTCAACCTATGCTGAAGGCAGAAAAGGGAAAATTATTATTAACCTTATGTCATCGATGGCAAAACAGGCACAAAGCGCAATTGCATAGTGTTAAAATCATAATTAGAATTCCTGTCTCTTACCTTCTAATTTCATGTTCTTTTAGCCTTAACGTTAAACTGGTTAGTTTTTATAGCAGACTCTAGTCTATTAATATACTCTAGTAAATAGACCACCTGAGAATGTTTAGAATCCTAAATGCTGTAGTTTGCTTTTAGAACACTTCAGATTAGAATATGTCTTGTTTATATTTTGCTTGCTAAGCATGTATGACTGGCAGGAGGCCTTTAACCCTACTGCCCACATGGTCTTGACAAAAGAACTAGCTGTCTGTTCGAAACAAAGGAGAAGAGCAAGGAAAATAATTTTTCTTTTGCCGAAAGATACCCTTGAAGTCTTGGTTGCTAGAGTTCAGGCAACAACCAAAACAGAGGGAAATCAATAGAAAGCAGTGTGTGTTGGTAGGAAGGAGGCATTTTGACTGGGGGTTGGATTGCATGGCATGCAAGATAAGGGCTTCCATTGGTTGGTGGTATTTCACCCTCATGTTTTCTGTTGGAATATTTCTGTGAGAAATAATCTGGCATTTTTCTTTTGCTTAATGTTTCTGAAGAAACACTAAACTCAGATTGCTTCTGTTCTGCATTTTAAAACACGCAAACCTCAACTTTGCGGGGGATAACCAAAGGATATAATCTAATAAAATAAAAGTACAATAAAATGAGAGCAAATTGGACTGTGAAATACTGTACTTTTCCTTCTAACCTGTCTACTTCTAGAAGAATCAAGAAGTCTTGTTCCAGAATAAGATAAGCCCAAGGATCTTGTGTTTTGAGGGAGAAGGCAGGCATGTGATATTTCTCTGGGTCATACCTCAGGATTGAGAGCTAAATTATCTTGCACTGAAGTGAGTCTGGTTACCTACTTTTTTTTTTTGAGTTGGAGTCTCACTCCGTCGCCCAGACTGGAGTGAAGTGGCACGCTCCCGGCCACCACAGCCTCGACCTGCTGGGCTCTGGTGATCCTTCCGCCTCAGCCTTCCAAGTAGCTGGAACTACAGGCGCACGCTACCATGCCCAGCTAATTTTTGATTTATTGTAGAGATGAGGTCTCGCCAAGTTCCCCAGGCGGGTCTTGAATCCGCGGGGTCAGGCAATCCACTCACCTCGGCCTCCCAAAGTGCTGGGCTGAGCCACTGAGCCCAGCCTGGTTACCTACTTTTAAGTCACTTAAATACTTTTGTCTCTTCACTGAAAACAACCTGGAATCTTGGAAGAGACTTTGAGAGGGTACCTCTCAGTAGTTTCCCCATAAAGAATTCCATCCCTTTGCTTAGGTTAGTAGTCTCACAATATATATGGATTTTCAAATCAGACTATTCCACTAGAAAGATTACTCTGAACTGCTCTAGTATGCTAGTATTTTTTGTACTGTTTTTTTTCACCAAAGGAAGATTGCTTTTGTGGTAGTGACTGTGATTTATTGGGTACCTGTTGGGTTGCAGATATTGTACTTAGCACTTTATGAACAAGAATTCATTTAATCCTTCCAGCAATTGTGATAATTCAGATTCAGGTTAAAACTTGCTTCAGGATACACTTAGAAAAGATGATACCATTCTTTGAGCGATCATTAAATAGTTTTTACCTGTTTTGTTGATTAATTTGATATCCCAACTCCTAGTGTAGTTCTGGCATATGGCAAGCACTAAATAAATGTTTGTTGAATATATACCTGACTCCATTGACCACACACTTTTCCTTAATGCCAATCTGCCTTTCTAATAAAGAATACTCTTCTACAGCATCTAGCATTTTGGGAAAATTTTCTGGTCTTCCTCCTTTTTCTCCAGCTTTTCCTTTTTGAATGCCCCTCTTCTGCTCATCCTTTAAATGTTCACTTTCCTCTGGGTTCTGTTTTAAACGCTTTTTTATTTTCTCTGTATATTTCCCATGGGTAATACCTATTTTCCTTGGCAACGTTTGTCATTCACATGTAGAAGATGCCGAAATCAATCTTTCCAGCCAAGATCTTCCTTGCAAGGTGAGTTTCAGTTCCATATATTTCATTCACTTATTTATTTAATTCATTCAGCCAACATTTATTGAAGATCAACTGTGTACCATCTGCACAAAGTGTAACAGTGAAAAAGATAAATAAGTCTTCTATTCTCTTAGAGCTTATATTGTTGGGAAACAAATACGTTTATAGATTCTGGTAAGTACTGTGAAGACAATGAATCAGGGTTATGTAATAGAGAATGGTTAGAGAAGTTCTCTCTGATGAGGTGATATTTGAGATGAGATCTGAGGCAAAAAGCAAGACTATGTGTGTTGTGTATGTGTATGTGGGAGGAGGGATGGAAAATAAAGGGAACTGGGGCAGTTCCCTAGTACAAAGGCCCTAAAAACAGGGGAGCACTTGACCAGTGTAGATGAGGCATAAAAAGTAGGAATGAAGCCGGGCTCGGTGGCTCAGCCTGTAATCCTGCACCTTTGGGAGGCTGAAGTGAGTGGATTGCCTGAGCCCACGGGTTCAAGACCCGCCTGGGCAACTTGACGAGACCTCATCTCTACAATAAATCAAAAAATCAACCAGGCGTGGTAGCGCATGCCTGTAATTCCGGCTACTCGGAAGGCTGAGGCGGAAGGATCGCCGGAGCCCAGCAGGTCGAGGCTGCGGTGGCCGGGAGTGGCCACTGCACTCCAGTCTGGGTGACAGAGTGAGACTCCAAATCAAAAAAAAAAAAAGTAGGAATGGCCGGGCACAGTGGCTCAAGCCCATAATCCCAGCACTTTGGGAGGCTGAGGCAAGAGAATTGCCTGAGCCCAGGGTTCTAGACCAGCCTGGGCAACTTGGTGAGATCGCGTCTCTACAATAAATAAAAAAACTAGCTGGGCATGATGGCTTGCACCTGTAGATCCAACTACTTGGAAGGCTGAGGTGGAGGGATCGCCTGAGCCCAGCAGGTTGAGGCTGCAGTGTCTGTGAGTGTGCCATTGCACTCCAGCCTAGGCGGCAGAGTGTGACTCCAACTCAAAAAAAAAAAGGGAGGGGGGAATGATTGATGAAGATGAAGAAGGCTGTGTTTCATGTAGGGAATTTTTGGGCTGAGGTCAGGAGTTTGGTTTTATTCTGCAATTAAATAGGAAGGCTGCATTCTGTGGCTCACACCTATAATCCCAGTACTTTGGGAAGCTGAGGCAGGAGGACTGCTTGAGCCCAAGAGTTTGAGACCAGCCTAGGCAACATAGCAAGACCTCATCTCTACAAAAATAAAAAAATTAGCTGGCTGTGTGATGCATGCCTGTAGTCCCAGTTATTCAGGAGGCTAAGGCAGAAGGATTGCCTGAGCCCCGGAGGTCAAGGCTTCAGTGAAATGTGATTGTGTCGCTGCACTCCAGCCTGGATGACAGAATGAGGCCCTGACTGAATCAATCAATCAATACAATTTTTTTTTTTTGTTTTTTTGAGTTGGAGTCTCACTCTGTCACCCAGACTGGAGTGCAGTGGCCACTCCCGACCACCGCAGCCTCGACCTGCTGGGCTCTGGCAATCCTTCCGCCTCAGCCTTCCAAGTAGCTGGAACTACAGGTGCGCACTACTATGCCCGGCTAATTTTTTTGATTTATTGTAGAGATGAGGTCTCGCCAAGTTGCCCAAGTGGGTCTTGAACCTGCGGACTCAGGCTATCCATTCACCTCAGCCTCCCAAAGCACGGGATTACAGGCTGAGCCACCAATCCCGGCTAATCAATACAGTTTTAAAATGAAAAAAATAAGATTCAGTAGGAAGCCCTTAAAGTGTTTAAATAGGGATCTGAGATAGATGGGAAGGAAGGTAGGTAGATAGATGGGGGTTTTTTTTTTTCCTCCAGTTTTTATGGTTTTATTTAAACACAAAATGTGCACGAGCTGGCTATTTATTTTCTTCACTGTGCAGCCTGGCATTAGGATTGGTGGCTCTGATGGCCAGCTGGGCTGCTCTTTCTATAATGGCTTTGCGGTTCTTGGAGGAAACATTGTAAGCAATCTCAGCACAATAAGATTTGTTGCACATCAGCAGCACTTCCAGCTCCTTGACATTGTGGACCAGGGACTTCTGGAAGCCACTAGGCAGCATGTGCTTTGTTTTCTTGTTGCTCCCGTAACCAATGTTGGGCATCAAGATCTGGCCCTTGAATCTTCTACGCACGCTGTTGTCGATATCTCTGGGCTTCCGCCAGTTACACTTAATCTTGACATATTGGTCTGACTGGTGCTGGATGAACTTCTTGGTCCTCTTGGGTTTCACCAGGGGTCTGAGGGCAGCCATGATGCCGGGTAGGAGATGGCTGCCACCTCGGTAGGCAGCACCGAAGAAGTGTTTTTTTTGTTTTTTTTTAATCAGGGTCTCACTCTGTTGTCCAGGTTGGAGCGCAGTGGTAAAATCACAGCTTATTACAACCTCAAACTCCTGTACTCAATCTTCCCTCCTCAGCCTCCCGAGTAGCTTGGGACCACAAACATGCACCAACATATCCAGCTTTTTTTTTTCTTTTGTAGAGATGAGGTCTTACTATATAGCGTAGGCTGGTCTTGAACTTTTGGGCTAAAGCAATCCTCCTGCCTCGGCCTACCAAAGTGTTAGGATTACAGGTGTGAGCCATGGTGCCTGGTTTAATTATATTTTTAAAAGATCTCTCCAACTACAGTATGGAGACCATAGAGGGGAAGATAATGATGCTTTGCATTAGGTTGATTACAGTAGAGATGAAGAGAGGTAGACAGAGTTGTGCTATATTTTGAAGGTGGGTGTGACAGGATTTGGTAATGGATTGAATGTGGAAAATGAAGAAAGGAACCAGCTGCCTACTTGACATCTCTTTTAAGAGATTTATATTTGCCCAGTATTTAATGTGATCAGAACTACTCATCTCCTCCTCCTATTTCTTTTCTCAAGCAAACTTATTTCCCCCATGTTTCTTATTTTATTGCCACCCACTATGTTTACGTAGTGTCTTAAGGCAGACACCTAGCCATTGTCTTTAATTTCTTATCTGCAGACCCTGCATTCTCACTGTGACCAATAAAGATAATCAATTCTACTTTCTAAATTTTTCTCAAATAGCAAATACACATGTCTCTGTCTCCAACATAGCACCTGAATTCCTACAGCAGTCTTTTAACTGGTCTCCTTGCCTGTATTATCATTCCCCATATCCCATCCATTTGGGATGCTACAGACAGACTTAATTATGGAATTTTTCTGCTGAAAATTCTTTATTTGCTCCCTCAGGATAAAGTTGAAACTCCTTATCATGATCTGTAGAGATTCTGGCTTTTGGGAGGGGATAGAGACAAAGTTGCTCAAGCTGGTCTCAAACTCCTGGGTTCAAGCCATTCTCCCACCTCGGCCTCCTAAAGTGCTGGGATTACAGGTGAGAGCTATTGTGCCTGACCCTGTGGAGATTTTTTATGACCTTGCCTCTGCTTATTTCTTCAGCCTTGTCTTTTATCCTTCCCACCCTTGTTCCTCACCAGCCATACAAAATTACTATTTGTTCCTCATTGTATCATGCTCT
Source organism: Cephalopachus bancanus (assembly GCA_027257055.1). Taxonomy (NCBI): domain Eukaryota; kingdom Metazoa; phylum Chordata; class Mammalia; order Primates; family Tarsiidae; genus Cephalopachus; species Cephalopachus bancanus. Next base: position 1,366,170 of record JAPVLO010000510.1, read on the forward strand.
AGCTGTTTTGCACTTGTTCCCTTTTTCTAGTCTCCCTCTTGCTGCCTTCTCTCACTCTGCATCCCCCAAAACAAGCAAATATACAAAAACTCCTAATGTCTTTGTGTCTCAGCTTAGGTGTCATTTCTCCAAAAGATTTTCTGATCCAACAGTTCTAGGTTAGTTGCCCTGGTTTTGTGTTCCTTTATCACCTCATGTTACCTTCCACCATGATACTCTGTCACTATTTTGAATTGCCTGTGTTTTCCACTAGACTGAAAGCTTCATGAGGACAGGGACAATGCCGTTCATGTTCACCATTTTACTTCCAACTTCTAGATTCGTAATATATATTTGTTGAAGGTGATCTGTAGGGAAAAAGATAGCATAAAATAGAACATTTATAACATTTTTAGGTATGATAATTTATTCAGTCAACTGACACTTTCTAGAAATAATATTCAGTATATATATCTCATAAGTAAACTAATACTTCTGTGATAAATAATAAACCCTAAATAATGTTATTCTTGGAAGTGACCTATAAGTCTTTTCGGCCTGACCCTAGCAGTGTTTATGTAGTCACAAACTCCAAGAAACTAAAATGTTTCTGCTTATATCTTTCCTTCTCCAGACCTATAATTGGCTATGCTTCTCCAAGGAGCTCAGGTCTCTTTCAGTGGAAAATAATATTTAGTTAGCCCTTTGCACTCGGATGGTCCCTCTGAAGGGACATTGTAAATCTAGCAAACCACTTGGATGTCCCCTCTCAGGGGACATAAAGAGATAGCTGGTGACTATACGCGACAAACTATGCCAATGCAAATTTTTCAAAAATGGACATTTCCTTAAAGTTTCCCATTCAAAAACAGTGAAAAACCTGTGACCCATTTTAAATTTGTCAAGCTTCTGATTGATTAGTTGAGAAGTAGTTTTCAGGAATCATGAGTGCAGCCTTCCACATCATCTTCAAACAGAATAGACAGTAAATTACATAATATTAATGTGGGAGGAAGAAAACGAGACCTCATCGTCTGCTCAAACAGAAAAACACCAGTGGAAGACGTCAAACAAATTACTACTGCACAACATGTGTCAATGAACCAGTAATGCATGTTGGTGACTGTTTTATACGTGACCACGCATTAGAAAATTATAAGATATAAATCAAAAAATTAGCCGGGTGTGGTAGTACGCACCTGTAGTTCCAGCTACTCAGAAGGCTAGGCGGAAGGATTGCCAGAGCCCAGCAGGCCAAGGCTGCGGTGGCCAGGAGCGGCCACTGCACTCCAGTCTGGGCAACAGAGTGAGACTCCAATTCAAAAAATAAAAATAAATAAATAAAAATTAAAAAAAATTTTTTTGTCATAAATAAGTTCCTAAATTCCAAAATTCGATTATAAGCCAAATATCATTAAAGTAAAATAATTGGTTTCAGCGCCATACTACTTAATATGAAGTGCTTCGTTTTTCATCATTTTGTAAAAAAGTGCAGTTGAGTTGCTGGTACGTGATCTGGGAGATGTCTCTGAGTGCAAAAAGTTAGAGACCATTTTAAACATGAAGCTTGCTCAGTGCTATTATATTGGGCCAATATGACAACTGAAAAGTTAAATTTTTTTGTAGTTCTTTTGTCTTTAAGGTACAAAGTATAGTACGAATATTTTTTAAAGTCACTTGAAATAATTATCTGTGTTGTTAATTTACCACCTTGATAATAATTGGCTTATTTGTTTTATTTCACTTTTTACATTTAGGGCCTTTTTTTTTCATTTTGATTTAATTTGGTTTAATAATTATGTAGAATCTTTTTGTGGCTCCAAAGTCACATCTATAAAACAAGGTACATTCAGTGAAGTCTAGCTTCTTCCCTTGTCCCCCTATTTCTTTTCTCAATCAGTAACTTGTTTTTGCTTTGCTTTCTATTTTTTTAAAAGTATTAACAAATGTGTAAATATATTTATCCCCTTCCCCTCCTTGCCTCTCCACACAAACATCCCACACATGCAAACATTTTTTAATGGCATTATACTGTTAAAGTACACGTGTTTCTTTTTACCATGATATATTCTGGAATCTCACTATAGCAATATAGAGAAGCGATGCTCATTACTTTTTAAAGTTGCATGGCATTCCATTGTGGGATCAGACTATAACTTATTCAACTATTAGATCTGAGATAAATAAAGAATCCCTGGACTCTCCAGAAAGTTATCAACCTCAGACACAATTGTTTGCTTGCCAAGGACAGTGTGTTCCCCTTTCTTAACTTATGGGAAATAAAAGTTCCGTTTTGCACCAAAAATGCAACGTAAGGTAGGAAATTTGAATTTGTGACACACTTGACAACATGAGAAAGTTAAGAGTATTCTGACTGGGCTAGGCCTGTAATTCCAGCACTTTGGGAGGCCGAGGTGAGTGGATTGCCTGAGCCCGTGAGTTCGAGACCTGCCTGGGCAACTTGGTGAGACCTCATCTCTACAATTTAAATAAAAAAAAAAAAATTAGCTGGGCGTGGTAGCACACGTCTGTAGTTCCAGCTACTTGGAAGGCTGAGGCGGAAGAATCGCCGGAGCCGAGCAGGTCGAGGCTGCAGTGGCTGCTCACAGCCACTGCACTTCAGTCTGGGTGACAGAGTAAGACTCCAACTCAAAAAAAAAAAAAAGAAAAAGAGTATTCTGACTGAATCAATCCTTTGGTGATTATCACTTTATAGAAATATCTTTTATTGCTAAAGACAGGGTAGACAAACTCTTCATCATTGCTTTTGATCCAGGGAGGATTTTGATTAATAATGAAGAGCATTAAAAAATACATTTGTTCTTTCTTTTCTCTCTTTAAATCAGTATAACTTATGTCCCATGAGAAGTGAAATGTGATTAAATTGTCCTTGATTCATTTTTACCCCTGGCCAAGAGTAGAAATGTAAAACATACAAGTTTTATGTCATTTCTAGATGTTAATGTAAGAACATAAGTGGATGAGGTCTAACTTGTTGCTTTAGATCAGATTTGGTAGATAGATGTGAAGGGCTTAAAAAAAGAAAATACAAAGTTCCTAACTCTTACTCCCTTACCTTCTTTTGACTCTGTCTAAAACATTCTGTCAAGTTACCCGACACTTAGATAGTGAGCTGAGGCTGATTTATATCCCCAGTGAATGCAGGGATGCATGAAGTGTCTAACCCCAGCCATCGTTGACAAGCTTCTGTTTAGCCTCAGGGAAGTTATACTACAGCTCTTTGTGCCTGTTTTCAAGAGGATTAAATAGAAAATCATAGTCCCTAGAGACAGAAGAGAACTTAAAGACAACATAAACCAATCCTTTACAGGTGAAGAAACCTTGCCTGCCTGGCTCTTCTAAATGTGAGACTGGAAATACTTTGAATTAAATAAATAGCAGTGTTATAGTTTATCCTGTTTTCTCTTGGGATATATTAATTTCACTTGTGACTGTGGTGTACAGTCTTAAAGCAGAGCTATGTTTTTCTTTAATCTTCAAACTGTCTTCTTGAGTTAGAAAAAGAATGAATGGCTTAAGTTTCTCAGGGCAGAGGACAATAGGAGAGGGAAGCAAACAGATCAAATCAGTGGGATTTGTAATAAATGAAAACAAAATATCTAGATCTAGTTGCCTTAATCAGTTCTCACTAAACTTGTTTTATAATCATGGACCTATTAAGGTCTTTATTTCTAAATAGGCGGGCATTTAAAAAAGTGATTTTCAGAAGTTGTTTGGGTTGAGGGACTTCTACAATTTTATTTTGTAGTGAAACATCTTCACACTGGATTATGAGGGAGAACTGTGTCCTGGCATCTGTTATAACATACCTCATGAAAACCGAAATATGTATTTATTTTTTAAGTTAGAGGGTGATTTTTTGTTTTACAAAATAATTTTTCACTTTAATAAAGCATTCAAGTGAAATACTGATATATGCTGTAACAACGATGAACCCTAAAAACATAAGTGAAAGAAGCCAGACTCAGAGGGCACATATTGTAAGACTCCATTTTTGTGAAATATCCAGAATAGGCAAATCTACAGAGGTAGAAAGTAGATCAGTGGTTTTTTAGGGCCAGGAAGCATGAAGAAATAAGAGAGTAATTGCCCAGAGTTAAAATATTTCTTTTTGAAGGGGTGAAATGTTCTAAAATTGACTGTGATGATGGTTGCATACTTCTTTGAACGTAATGAAAGCTGTTGAGTTTAAATGGGTGAACTGTATAGTATATGAATGACATATTAATAAGGTTATTTTAAAAAGCATTTATCGCAAGATTTAACTGGTGAACATTGTTATATTGCATAAATAACCATTTGATTTTTAATAATAGCAACTAACATTTGTTAATTGCTTTTTATATGCCAGACTTTGTGCTAAATACTTTTTTTATTTACATATTTTTACATTAGTTTATATAGAGCACCTTTTCAGCAACACAGTCACCTTTGCATTTTCTGTATACTAGTATAGAGCCTTATAAATGCAGTAAACTCAGAATTTTTGAATGAATGATTTGAGTATATGAATATATGAATGAAAGACAAAATTAACTTAGTATTCTGAAACAGACATCCTGGCATGGCATCCCAACACATCAGGGCATTGCTGTCTCCTTACCTTTGTATCAGTCTACTCAGACCTTCTAAGGAATTATAGTTCATATAGGGATTAGTGGAAAAAATTAATCTGACTTGGTTTTATCATTTCCACAGAAGTTAGGAAAGAAGAGGGCATTATTGTATTTCCCTCTTTTCCTTTGCTCCTTAATTCAAGTAGTCAGCACAATCCATCTTTAGTTTTCATTATTTACATTTACTCTTGGTGGTCCTTTAATTTTTCTGCAGATCTTCTGGGGAGAACACTAGCCCAAACAAATTTGACTTCAAGTAAGCCTGAATCAGAGTCCAAGAAAATTCCTCTCAAAATTTTCCATGTAGGTGAATCATGATATTCCCTTCCTCCTTTCCTTTTCTTTCTTTTTCTTTCCTTTCCTTCCCACTCTCCTCCCTTTCCAGTTGCAGAGTAGAAATTAGAGATCCTCAGACTCTTACAGTGAAGATTCAATTTCTTCTTCTTTTTAGACAATCAAATTAGAATAATCAGTTGAATGCTGACTAAAGTCCAGAAGAAAGTAATTTAGCTCTGCAACCCGGAAGCCCCTGGAATCTTGATGACCTCTCCGTCCGCGATAGAGATTGCGCTGCAATTGAGACCATCTATTTTCCTTCAAATTCTGTTTCAGCTTGAAGATGCTTCTCTCACATCTGTGCTGCTACTTACTGAATTATAAGAAATTACAGTTATATTTATCGCCTATAGTTAATCCAAATTTGCCACACTGTCTTTTATCTTTTACTTTTTTTTGTTTGTTTGCTTGTTTGTTGTAAAGATGGTTCTTGAACTCCTAGTCTCAAGTGGTCCTCATGCCCACTGCCTATTTTTGTGAATAAGGTTTTACTGGAACACAATCACAGCTATTCCTTTACCTTTTGTTTATGGAACTGTCTTCATGCTTATTCCTGTATGTACTGTCTGTGGTGGCATTCCATAGCATTGGGCAGGCAGAATTGGGTAGCTGAGACAGAGCCTATATGTCTCACAAAGCTGAAATGTTTACTGTCTGGCCCTTAGAAAAAGTTTGTCAAGCCCTGTTATAGATGAATGAAGAGAATAACACATTATCTAGAGGGAGCGATCTCTAAAATGGAATAATTCCAAGGATGGTTATGAAAAGTAGATTAAATGTGTAACTGGTACCTACCACAGTGTCTGGCTTTTATTATATTCTGAATATTATTATTATTATTTTTTTTGAGTTGGAGTCTCACTCTGTCGCCCAGACTGGAGTGCAGTGGCCGTTCCTGGCCACCGCAGCCTTGACCTGCTGGGCTCCGGCGATCCTTCCGCCTCAGCCTTCCAAGTAGCTGGAACTACAGGCGCGCGCTACCACTGGCTAATTTTTTGTTTTATTATAGAGATGAGGTCTCACCAAGTTGCCCCGGGCGGGTCTCGAACCCATGGGCTCAGGCAATCCACTCACCTTGGCCTCCCAAAGGCACAGGATTACAGGCTGAGCCACTGAGCCCGGCTTATAATTTATTAAGTACTATTACATAATCAAGATACTTATAATGGTATTTTTTAAAATTTGTTGAGTTGAAGTCACACTCTGTCACTCAGGCTGAAGTGCGGTGGCATACTCACAGTTTTTTTTTGTTATTTTGTTTTGAGTTGGAGTCTTACTCCTTCGCCCAGGCTGGGGTGCAGTGGCACGCACACTCACGGCCACCCCAGTGTCGACCTTCTGAGCTCCAGCGATCCTTCTGCCTCAGCCTTCCGAGGAGCCGGAACTACAGATGTGTGCTACCATGCCTGGCTATTTTTTATTTTATGGTAGAGACAAGGTCTGCCAAGCTGCCTGGGCTGGTCTCGAACCTACAGGCTCAGGCAATCCATTCACCTCAACCTTCCAAAGTGCTGGGATTACAGGCTGAGCCACCAAGCCCGGCCTTTCAGTCTTTTATCTTTTACATTTTTGTTTGTTTGTTTGTTTGCTTGCTTGCTTGTTTGTTGTTGTAAAGACAGGTCTTGAATTCCTAGTCTCAAAGGGTCCTCATGCCCACTGCCTACCACCACAGCCTTGACCAGCTGGGCTCAGGCAATCTTTCCACCTCAGTCTTCAAGTAGCTGGAACTACAGTTGCATGTCACCATGCTCGGCTAAATTTTTTATTTATTATAGAGACAAGGTCTCACAAAGTTGCACAGGCTGGTCTTGTACCCCTGGGCTCAAACAATCCTCTCGTCTCCACCTCCCAAAGTACATGTGCGACTGCGCTATAATGGCATTTTTATATATAGTTTCTCAGTGTTTGATGAAATTACCCAGAATGTGGACATTATATGGACATTTTTTGTATTTCTTAGTACTTAGAAACTTTAGATACTTTCAGTCAGAGAAAAAGTGAGAAGAGTGGAGGGGATAACCAAAGAAATGTGCTGCCTGACTGGTCAAGTACAGAGTTCATGTGATCAAGCAGTGTAGTTAATTCCTTGAATGTATTTGTTGAAGGGGTTGGGATAGCAGCATAAAAATATTTGTCTATAGACAAGTACAATATAATTGAATGTTTTCCATAGACAATTACTGGATTTGGGCTACAAGGAATAAATATGTATATTCTTTGACTAAACTACAAAGTGTTTTAGTTCAGATTAATTTAAGAATTAAGAACTCCCTTAAAGGAATAGTATCCCATGGCTTTAACCTGCTCTCAATTTCCTTTAAGCCTTTAAAAATCCAAACAAGGCCAGGCTCGGGTGCTGAGCCTGTAATCCCAGTACTTTGGGAGGCTGAGGCCATGAGTGTGCCACTGCACTCCAGCCTGGGTGACAGAGTGAGTCTCCAACTTAAAAATAAAAAAATAAAAATAAAAATCCAAACAAAAAACAAATACAAACTCTTTTTTTTTTTTTTTAGATTGTAGCACACACCCCCCAAACCCTCATTGCCTCGAAGACTTTAATTTACCTTCTTTGACCAACTTTATTCTGAAGATTGTAGAGGAGACAGGAATAGGACATAAGTGAACAAAATAAAGAGGCTCTGAGGTATGTATAATGGTTATAATGGTTAAGAAGGGAGGATCTGGAATCAGTCCCTATGTTAAATTTTGTCTCTTTTATATAATGACTGTGATTTGGGGAAATTTGTTAGTATCTTTAAATTTTAGTTTCTTTTTGTTAGTAATAGAACTTGATTCATTGGGCTATTGTAATAATTGAATGAGATAATCCATATAAAATAAAGTCCTGGGCAAAGAGCAAGTGGTTAGCATAGCTACTCCAAGTATTGTGGAGATCACCTCGCCTAAATGTGTTTTCTCTGTTTTTTACTTAGTTTTAGAGTTCTACATGAGATGTTAAAAATTAAAATGTTGGGAGAAAGAGCAAACCAAATACTTTTTGAGGGCAAGTTTAAGAATCTAATCTTGTTGTATTAGAAATCTTTCCTGGTGTTTTTTTGTCTGTTCTTGGAGTCTCTTGTTCACCTAAGAATCAAGTAATGAAAGTAAGTGGGAAATTGGGGACACAGGAATATTATTTTTGAAATCTTCAAGGTGCATTAAGACTGGCACTAAAGGGTAAGAAATTAAGATATCTGTTGAGATTGTTAGGAAAATACACTAATTTAAGAATGAAGTCTCAGCCAGGCTCGGTGGCTCAGCCTGTAATCCCGCTCCTTGGAAGGCTGAGGTGAGTGGATTGCCTGAGCCCGCGGGTTCGAGACCTGCCTGGGCAACTTGGCAAGACCTCATCTCTACAATAAATCAAAAATTAGCCAGGTGTGGTAGCGCGCGCCTGTAGTTCCAGCTACTTGGAAGACTGAAGCAGAAGGATCGCTGGAGCCCAGCAGGTCAAGGCTGCGGTGGCTGGGAGCAGCCACTGCACTCCAGTCTGGGTGACAGAGTGAGACTCCAACTCAAAAAAAAAATTTTTTAAAATAAGAATGAAGTCTCAAAAACAGACATAAACTACACAAGAATTATGTAAGAATTAAAGTAGTGATTTTAGTGGCTGATGTGTAAAGTCACTTGGAGTTTAGAGTTATGGAAGCATAATGGGGCATGCAATGAGATATTTAGTATTTTGGAGAAGTAAATTTGTTTTAAGTATTTTTTTTTAACTACTTAAAACCCACAAACCTTTCATGTTCACATCAGCACTATTCACGATAACCAAGAGGTAGAAGCAACCCAGATGTCTACCAGTAGATAAATGGTGTGGTGGTATGATATATATGTTGGTTTTCATCAGAGTTCCTGGCTCTTAATTCTCACAGCTCTTGTTTCGGGCTTTTGTTATAATGTTGGGGCACTTCAGGCCTTAGAAACAGACCTGAGAAACAGAGCATCTCTCTTTCCCTGACCTCTTCCTGACGTCCTTTTACCTGCCCAAGGCAGAACTCTAATCTGATTGTGGGTTTAGGCCTCTGATTTGTGTCACAGAAATGCTTTATGCCAATTTGTCTTTTTTAAAAAAATAAACTTTTATTTTGAATAATTTTAGATATACGCAAAAATTGCAAAAAATAATATAAAGAATTCTCATATGTCCCTCATTCAGTTTCCCCTAACTTTATTATCTCGTGTTTCTATGGTACGTTTTTCAAAACTAATAAACCAACAGTGATACATTATTATTAACTAAAACCCAGACTTTTTTCAGATTTCACCAATTTTTCCATTAATGTCCTATTTTTATTTTATTTTGTTTTTTTGCTAGGATCCTATTCAGGATACCACATTACCTTTACTTATCATATCTCCTTAGTATCCTCTGGTCTATAATAGTTTCTCAGTCTTTCCTTGTTTTTCATAACCTTGATTGTTTTGGGGAGTACTTGTCAGGTATAGAATGTCCCTCAATTTGATTTTGTCTGTTTCTCTCATGATTAGACTGTGATTATGGGCTTTAGGAAAGAAGACTACAGAGTTATAGGGCATACTAGAGGATACATCATATCACTGGTGATGTTAAGTCTTGATTACTTAGCTAAGGTAGTATTTGTCAGTGGGCTTCTCCCACTGTAAGGTACTGTTTTCTCTTTTTATTCTTTAGAAGTGAATCACTAAGTGCAGCCTACCCAGAGGAAGTAAGTTTAAACTGTAGCTCCTGGAAACGGGTACTATCTACATATATCATTTAGGATTCTTCGTAAGAAATATTTGTCTCTTTTTGCCCATTTACTTATTCAGTCATTTATATATGCCAGTGTGAACTCATGTATATTCATTTTATACTTTGGGTTATAATCCAGTACTATTATTATTTATTTTATTGTTCAAATAGTTCTGGATTTTGCCTTTGGGAGCTTTTTTGGATTGGCTTCTGTGTCCTTTTTTGGGGGGGTGCGGGGAGATACTTCTTTACTTTCTGATACTACAAGAAAGATGCTTCAGGGTCATCTTTTATTTATCTTTCCAAGCCCTTGGATCAGCCACTTCCCCCAGGGAGTCCTGGGTCCTTATATTGGATCTAGCTTCCAGAGTTTGAGTTCTGGGTATGCTCATTGCTAATGCAGTGTCATTGCTTCTTTTAGCTGACAGAGCTAGAAAATATATATAATATATATATGTGTATGTATGTATATTAACTCATGCATACACATTTCCATATTTATCTACATAATTATTAACCTAAACATAAATTCCATTAGATGTCTGCAACTCAAATCGAATACACAGAATTCATCCTTGCTTTTCTCGCTTGTCTGTAAGTTTCCTCGTTACCAGTGAGACATCTGACTCTTGCCACCTACTATTAGATAAATAAAACTTATTGTTTATCCATGATATACATATAGATCAGTTTCAGAATTTTGAACCTATGAGAAGCAAATTTACCAACTAGAGTACAGTGTTTATGTACCGTTCCTTTTGTCTTTAGTCTGAGTTTCCAACCAAACATTATTTCCAGTATTATGTCATATTTATAATAAAGTTAGATTCATTTTCCACAGTATTTAGTCATCTGGAGATGCCCCAGTCTGGTTGATTTTCCTTTTTTTCCTTTTTCTAAGTTTACATAACATTAAAATTTACTCTTTGTGATGTACAGTTCTATGGGTTTTGACAAATGAAGAGTCATGTTGTGTTGTGATTTTACTTGTTATGATTCCTTTTCGATTTGGTGCTTTTGGGGATTTTTTTTTTTTTTTGATTTGGTGTCTCACTCTGTTACTCAATGGAGTGCAGTGGCATGCTGCTCACAGCTACCGTAACCTCGACCTGCTGGGCCCAGGCGATCCTCCCACTTCAGCCTTCCTTCAGCTGGAACCACAGGCACGCTACTACTTATTCTCTCATTCAAGTACTTCTTGGTTGCTTTCAGTATTTAGTGATTATGAAAAAACCACTATAAACATTCACATATAGATTTTTCAGTTCACTTGGGTAAATATCTAGGAGCTTGATTGCTAGATAATATGGTAAATCTATGTTTAACTTTGGAAGGCAGTATGGCAGTTTCTTATAAAATGAATATACCGTTTTGCATTCCTACCAGCAATGAATGAGAGTTCCTATTGTTCCACATCTTCACCAGTATTTGTTGTCAATTTTCTGGATGTTAGCTATTCTGATACTTGTGTAGTAGTATCTAGGGGTTTTAATCTCCTTTTCTCTGTTGACTAATGATATTGAGCATCTTTTCACATGTTTATTTGCCATCTACATATCTACAATGTGAAGTATCTGTTCAGATCTTTTGTCCCCTCTTTTTTTGAGTTGGGATGCTACTCTTTTGCCCAGGCTGGAGTGCAGTGGCATGGTCACGGTTCACTGCAGCTTCAACCTCCTGGGCTTAGGCAGTCCTTCCTCCTTAGCCTTCTGAGTAGCTAAGACTATAAGCACGCACCATCATGCCCAGCTAATTTTTTTATTTACTGTAGAGATGAGGTCTCACTGTGATGCCTAGTCTGATATTGAACTCTTGGTCTCAAAACAGTCCTCTTGCCTTGGCCTCCCTAAGTGCTGGGATTACAAGCATGAGCCACTGCACCCCACTTCTTGCCCATTTTTTTTTTTAAGTTGGAGTCTCTGTCACCCAGCCTGGAGTGCAGTGGCACACTGACAGCTACCGCAGCTTTGACCTGCTGAGCCCAGATGATCCTTCCACCTCAGCTTTCCAAGTAGCTGGAACTACAGACGCGAGCCACCATGCCCGGCCAATTTCTTTTGATTTATTGTAGAGATGAGGTCTCATCAAGCTGCCCTGGCTGGTCTCAAATCTGTGGGCTCAGGCAAGCCTCTCTCCTCCGCCTCACAAAGTGCTAGGATTACAGGCTTGAGCCACCGCGCCCGGCTATCTTGCCTATTTTTAAATTGCGTTGTTTGTTTTCTCATTGTTGAACTTTAAGATTTCTTTTATAAAATCTGAATAAAGTCCTTTATCAGAATTGACAAATATTTTCTCCCATGAAAATATTTATGGCTTGTCTCTTCGTTCTCTTGACATTGTATTTTTTACAAAGCAAAAGTTTTTTACTTTTAGTAAAGTCTAATTTATCACTTTTTAAAGAAATACTATGTTTTTGGTGCTGTATGTAAAATCTTATTGCCAAACCCAAAGACAGGTAGATATTTTCTTCTATTTTTAAAATTTTTAAAAGTTGTTTTATAGTGTTGCATTTCATATTTAGGCCTATGAACCATTTTGAGTTAATTTTTTGTGTAAGGTGTATGTCAAGATTCTTTTTTTTTTTTCAGAGGAGGGAAATACATATTGACATCTAGTTTTTCTATTACCATTTGTTTAAAAGACTATCCTTTCTTCATTGAATTACCTTTGCACCTTTGTAAAGATTTAGTTGACTATATTTTTAGGCTCTCTGTTCCAGTAATAGATGGACTATATCCTTACACTACTATCACCCTGTCTTGATTATTATAATGTCTTAAAATGAAATCAGGCAATATCAATCCTCCAATTTTGTTCTTTTGCTGAATGATTTGGTCATTCTAATTTCTAGTCTTTTCACATAAATTAAAAAATAAGTATGATATCTATAACAAGACCTGGCTGGGATTTTGATTGGAATTGTGTTGATCGAACTGGGGAAAATTGACATCTTAACAATACTGAGTCTTTCAGTACCATCCCTTTCCATTTATTTGATTCTTCTTTGGTTTCTTTTATCAGTGTTCCATAGATTTCCATATACAGATCCTGCACATATTTTGTTAGATTTACACCTAAGTACTCCCTTTTTTGCAGTGTGGGGAGACTATTATAAATGATATTGTCTTTTAATTTGTGATTCCAGTTTTTTATCACTGACACATAATAATACAGTTGGGTTTTTTTGTTTGTTTGTTTTTTGAGTTGGAGTCTCACTCTGTAACCCAGACTGGAGTGCAGTGGCCACTCCCAGCCACCACAACCTCGACCTGCTGGGCTCCGCGATCCTTCCACGTCAGCATTCCAAGTAACCGGAATTACAGGCATGCGCTACCACGCCCGGCTGATTTTTTGATTTATTGTAGAGATGAGGTCTTGCTGCCCAGGCGGGTCTCGAACCCACGGGCTCAGGCATTCCACTCACTTCAGCCTCCCAAAGGCGCGGGATTACAGGCTGAGCCACCGAGCCCGGCTACAGTTGGGTTTTATATATTGACCTTGATCCTGTAACCTTACTAAACTAACTTTTTAGTTCGCAAAAGGTATTTTTTTTTTTGTTTGTGGGGCTTCTTTTGGCTTTTGGTAGATTCTTTAAGGCTTTCAAAATAGACAGTTATATTATGAATAGAGTCTTTCGCTGCAGTCTGTGTACCTTTTCATTTTCTTCAGTTCCTTTTTGCATGAACTAGGACTTCTTTTACTAAATAAGAATTGTAAGAAAAGATATCCTTACTTTATTCCAGATCTTAATGGAAAGCATTCATTCTGTCAACATTAAGTATGATGCCAATAGGGTTTTTGTTTGTATTTATTTAAATTTTTTATTTTGAAGATGTGGAGTACAATTCAGGCTTAGGTATACAAATGTTCATTATACAGGTACTCTTGTTGATGAGATGTGTCCTCCTTCCCCTGGCAATTTCCCACTACTGCCAATATTGCTTCCCCCCCCCCACCCCCGCCCCACAGTTTCCAACTACTGCCAATCCCTTTCTTATAGTATTATGGTAATCATTCAAGGTCTGCTTTATGAGCGAGAACAATATCAATAGATTTTTCATAGATATCCTTCATTAGTTTAAGGAAGCTCTTTTTTATTCTTAAGTTTGCTGAGAGATTTTTTTTGTATGAGTGAATGTTTAATTTTAATGAAAACTTTTTCTGCAGCTATTGATATAACATCTGGTGTTTTTATTTATTTAGCCTTTTGATATGGTAAAATACACTGATTTTTACATGTTGAACTAGTCTAGCATTCCTGGAATGAATCCCATTTGGTTGTGGTGTATTAATTATCCTTTTTATATATTGCTACATGTGATTTGCTAAATACATTTTGCATTTTTGTGTTGCTTTTTAAAAGTAAAAGTTGACTCGCAGGATTTTATGTTGTAGTTTATGAAAAACATCTCCTGTAGAAATCTTGATTTCTTTATTATTGCCTTCCTAAAATTACCTCTTTTTCCCATATTTCATAATTTGGAAGATTGGTTATATGTAAAACTAGAAGATTAGTTAAAAATCTGAGTCATTTGGAAAATTGTATATTTTTAGGTAATCATGTGACAAAAAATGAGGTGATTCTCTCTTTTAAGGGGTAGTATTTGGCTACTTGTTTATATGTGTGTTTCAGGTGCCTGATTCTTTTAAATTATTTTTTTCTCATTTAGACATTTGGTTTATTGTTTTAATATATGAAATTAGGCTGGCTGTGGTGGCTCATACCTATAATCCCAGCACTTTGGGAGGCTGAGGTGAGAGGATTGCCTGAGTTTATGGGTTTGAGACCAGCCTGGGCAGCTCGGTGAAACCTCATCTCTACAATAAATCAAAAAATTAGATGGGCGTGGTAGCCTGTGCTTGTAGTTCCAGCTACTTGGAAGCCTGAGACGAGGCTGCAGTAGCTGTGAGCATGCCACTGCACTATAGCCTGGGCAACAGAGTGAGGCTCTGACTCAAAAAAAAGAAAAATATATATATATATATACATATATATATAATTAGCTTCTTTAATACTTTAATATACCTTCTGATCATTCATTAATGATTTTCAAATGGTAGAGGAGTTGGAATACATTTAATCTGGAATGGAGGCTTTAAAGAATGACCTCCCAAGGAGAGCCCAGTTCTGATGCTGATTCTGGGGATGAATGGCTGGATTTTTGGTTTTTAAAAATCCTTTGCAGGGATATTTGTAATGAGTTATCAATAATTCTTGTGACAGTGCATATAGGGATATTAGTATCATGAATGATGGTTTAACTCAGATCCAAGTATATTTATTTTATTTTATTTTATTTTTGTGAGTTGGAGTCTCACTCTGCGGGCTCAGGCACTCCACTCACCTCGGCCTCCCAAGGTGCGGGATTACAGGCTGAGCCACCGAGCCCGGCTCAGATCCAAGTATAAAGGTAAGAGATAGGGTCACATGGCTCACTCATAGAATGAGAGAACACATTCTGCTGGTGCAATCATTTTTCCTTCCAGACTATACCTAGAGAACTGGCCTGTTTATTGCTGACAGCTGGGTATTGGAGGCTTGCTGCATTGGGAGGTCAGGATTAAGGTGGTCTTTTCATAGTGTAAGCATTCACTTCTCTAAATTTGTGCATACTTTTAGATTATGCATAAGTTAAATAACTGTCTTCTACTAACCCCTCCCATTAATATAAAAGCTATTAGATTCAAGGAACAAGCCGTTCTAAGGCCTTACCATACTAATAGTAAATAGAAGACAGGCAGCTTGCTGTATTCCAGAGAATTCAACATGAATGTTTAGGATAGAAAATATAATACAGTGTTTTGGGGGATTTTCCTAATTCTGTGTAAAAATTTTAAATGTTTAGCTTTATTTCCATAGGGTGACTTCTAAAAAGTAGATTTTGACTCAAAGGATTTAAATATTTTTTTAAGATTTTGAGAAAAGATTTTGAAGCATTCTTTTATCAAGAGATAACAAATCCTCTATGTTAATGATGGCATATCCTAGAAACTGTACTTATTGCAGGTCAGTGAAACTGTAATTTGGAACAAAGATTGTATTTTCTTACAAAATTCATCATAATGCATTACTTATATGTTACTAAATAAATTTATAAAAAGGAATTCACCATTTGGAGGTCTACTGCAAGATGCAAAACAGGAATGTAGTAGATTCTCAGAATATTTGAATCATAGAATCATTGCATTGGAAAGCTAAGACAAGTCCTAGCAGGATTCATCCTGTCCCCACATTTGGATTTCTGTGTGTGTTGTGTGTGTGTGTGTGTGTGTGTGTGTGTGTGTGTGTGTAACATTCATTTGCTTTAAGATAAAGTATTTTTGCTATGTGTAAAGAAAAAAATTGTTCGTACCATATGGTATATATTTCCTTTTCACTATCCTGTTATATCACTCTAGAATAAAACTTTTACTAATGATAGTGTCTGGGCGTGGTGGCTAATGTCTGTAGTCCCAGCTACTCGGGAGGCTGAGGTGGAAGGATTGATTGCCTGAATCCAGGAGGTTGAGGTTGTGGTGAGACATGATTGTGTCACTGTACTCCAGTCTGGATAACAAAGTGAGACCTCCAACTCAAAAAAAAAAAAAAAAAAGATAGTTAAAACTTAGCCTTGGGCCTGGGGCAATGGCTTACTCCTGCACTTTGGGAGGCTGAGGTGAGAGAATTGCCTGAGCACAGGGGTTCGAGACCAGCCTAGGTAACTTGGTGAGACTTTATCTTTACAATCAACAAATTAATCAACAAACAAACATGCCAGGCAGGCATGGTGGCATACGCCTGTACTTCCAGATACTTGGAAGGATGAGGCGGAAGAATCGCCTCTGTTCCAGCTGGTTGAGGCTGCGATAACCGTGAGCATGCCACTGTACTTCAGCCTGGGCAACAGAGTGAGACTCTGACTCAAAAAACAAAGAAACAACAACCAAAAAAACCTAATTTAGCAATTCAAAGTAAGGATTAATCTAAATTCCTTATGAACTGAAGTAAAAAATTAATTTGTGCTGGGCTCGGTGGCTCAGCCTGTAATCCCATGCCTTTGGGAGGCTGAGGTGAGTAGATTGCCTGAGCCCGCGGGTTCAAGACCCGCCTGGGCAGCGAGACCTCATCTCTACAATAAATCAAAAAATCAGCCGGGCGTGGTAGCGCATACCTGTAATTCCGGCTACTTGGAAGGCTGAGGCGGAAGGATCACCGGAGCCCAGCAGGTCGAGGCTGCGGTGGCCGGGAGCAGCCACTGCACTCCAGTCTGGGCGACAGAGTGAGACTCCAACTCAAAAAAAAAAAAAAAAATTAATTTGCTTATTATATACTAAAACTTTTTTGCTTTCACTTCTCTGAAACAGTGAAGATATCTTGGATTTTTTTTTCTTTTGAGAGATCAAAACATGATACCTATCTTAAGCTGTCCAGAACCCCAAATCTCTTCCTTCCATTTTGTTTTCTCTATTCATATTTGCTAGAAGGATTTTATAAGTTTAACATGTATACATGACTACAGTCATTTATTCTCATCTTGTTAATATCACTAACTATAAGTAGTGGGCTGGTTTTTCTTTAGGATTTTTTTATATAGCACCAGAGCTTAAATCACTATCACTGATATTTGAGAACTTCATCCCATAGGTCTTTTATTCATGAATAGCTTTTCCAGACTTCCTGAGGAATTTGCTTAATTTTTACCCAGATTCCTTACTGATGTATGTGTATGTGAGTGTGTGTACAGTAACTTTTTTGTTGAGGGGCCTTTTTTAGGGTAACTTTTTATTCTTTTTAATTATTTTTTTTGAGTTGGAGGAGTTAGAGTCTCACCCCGTTGCCCAGGCTGGAGTGCAGTGGCATGCTCACGGCCACCCCAGCGTCTATCTGTCAGGCTCCAGTGATCCTTCTACCTCAGCCTTCCAAGTAGCCAGAACTACAGGCATGAGCTACCATGCCTGGCTAATTTTTTGATTTATTGTGGAGACGAGGTGTCACCATGTTGCCCAGGCTGGTTTCAAACCCCTGGACTCAGGCAATCCTCTCGCCTTGGCTTCCCAAAGTGCTGGGATTGCAGACTTGAGCCACTGTGCCCAGCCTAGGATAATTTTTGATAAGCATTTCTTAGTCTCTTTGTTGACAAGGAACTCATTGGGTTGTTGTGGGAATACAAATTAAATAGGCATACCAAACACCGACTACAGCTCTTGGGTACTTATTAGGTATTCAATAAATGGTAGGTGCTATAATGATTTATGAAATAGTTAATGAATTATACCTAAAAATGAAGGTACTTCCTGGCTTGCACTATAAACACAAATACACACACACACACACACACACACACACACACCTGGCTTGCACTATAAACACAAACACACACACACACACACACACACACACACACAGCACACACACACACACCCCCTCTCATCCATTTACCTGTGTGTAGCAGGCAAGAACTGAATGGTAGGGTACCAGAGAAGTGACTTGATGGCATGACTATGTATTTCAAGACCGTTTTGAGACTCAGGATGAGTGGAATCTGCCTTTGGATTTGCCTCAGAGTATTGGGTCTCTTTAGGTAACATGGTTGAAATTTCTTGAGGTATGTGTAACGTGTCCTGCTTTCTCAGATTAGAGTGTCATATAAGCCCATGTTTTTCTAGTTACTTCTAAATCTCTCCTCAGTGAGAATGGTTTAAAGTTCATTTTTCTTCAAATTCTCTTCCTAGATATTTCCAAGGACTTTACTGGATTGTGTTCGGTCTACAGGGTTCTTAGTTATTATGGGAGAAAAGTATGTTCCTGCCACTGCAGGAGATGGATGGGAAGGACAGGTGATGCATCAGAACCTAAGGGATGTGAGGGGAAGCCGGGGGGTCTATGCAGCTGGACAGCCTGATGATAAGGGGTCAGAGCCATGGTAGGTTGAGAAAGGCATCCGTGGTGGGGTGATGGTGCTTAAGTGTAGAGTGTCAGAGCCCAAGTGGGATGAGGAAGACATTTACACTAGAGAGGAGGTATCCACAGAGATAGAAGATTAGTTATAAAGCCAGGCGCGATGACTCAAGCCTGTAATCCGAGCACTTTGTGAGACTGAGGCAAGAGGATTGCCTGAGCTCAGGGGTTCAAGACCAACCTGGGCACTTGGTGAGACCTCGTCTCTACAATAAATCAAAAAATTAGCAGGGCATGGTAACACATGCCTGTAGTTCTGGCTTCTTGGAAGGCTGAGGCAGAAGGATTGCCTGAGCCCAGCAGATCCAGCCTGGGCAACAAATGAGACTCCAACTCAAAAAAAAAAAAAGAAGATTGGTTACATATGGAAGGAGGAGGGATTGATGACATAAGTAAATATATTGAGGAAAATGGGAGCATTACTTTCTTCACTGTAATAAGAAAAGGGAGTTCCAAAAATGGAAAGGAAGAAAACTACAATGAACCTTGTGGTATTGGATTGGGATATTGTGGTTGTTTCAAAATTTTTAATATTTAAAATTATTGAAAAACTGTTCTGCATGCCGGGCTCGGTGGCTCAGCCTGTAATCCCGCGCCTTTGGGAGGCTGAGGTGAGTGGATTGCCCGACCCCGCGGGTTCGAGACCCGCCTGGGCAGCAAGACCTCATCTCTACAATAAATCAAAAAATTAGCCGGGCGTGGTAGCGCGCGCCTGTAATTCCGGCTACTCGGAAGGCTGAGGCGGAAGGATCGCCGGAGCCCAGCAGGTCGAGGCTGCGGTGGCCGGGAGCGGCCACTGCACTCCAGTCTGGGTGACAGAGTGAGACTCCAACTCAAAAAAAAAAAAACAAAAAAAAACTGTTCTGCAATAACATAGTTCAAAATGAAGATATGTAAGTTTATAAATGGGGCCAAATATTACGTATATACCCTTTAAAAGTGTCACAAAATTTTGCTAAGCTTTGATTATGTGATTTATAAGCCCATCCAAGAAGCTTAAGGAAAAACTTTGACTTCTAAATTTTCAGCTTTATAAATTGAATATTATAAAGTCTAAAAATAAAATATTCTGAATAGACCTGTTGTACCCAGAAGCAAGCACGTAACAGAAGCTTTTAAAGAAAGGGCAAGGGAACCATCAGAACATAAATCTATAGACTATCAGGGTCTACCTAATAAAGTCTTATTACAGTTTTGGCCCTGAGCTTCCTGATATTCAAAGCAAAAAGTTACATAAGGGAACTTAAAATGTGGGTCTGTGACTTTCCTAGGATTATATTAATATGCCGATTTGTGTGTGTGTGTGTGTGTGTGTATGTATTCTGGAGAAAGTGCTTAATTTTCATCAAAATCTCAAAGGGGGTTGTGATGCAAAAAAATGTTGAATTATTTTTAAAACATTTTTTAGAGAAAGGGTCTCGCTATGTTGCTCAGGCTGGCCTCCTGGCTTCAAATGATCTCCCATCTCAGCTTCCAGAGTAGCTGGGTTTACAGGTGAGCCACTTGCCTCTCATTGAACCATTATATTTTTAAGATAGGGGATGGGTAACTGAGAGAAGTGTCGATTTCTTTCTTTTATTTTTTTATTTTTTGAGTTGGAGTCTCACTCTGTCGCCCACACTGGAGTGCAGTGGCCGCTCCCGGCCATCGCAGCCTCAACCTGCTGGACTCCGGCGATCCTTCCGTCTCAGCCTTCCGAGTAGCCGGAATTACAGGCATGCGCTACCACGCCCGGCTGATTTTTTGATTTATTGTAGAGATGAGGTCTCCCCAAGTTGCCCAGGCAGGTCTCGAACCCGTGGGTTCTGGCAGTCCATTCACCTCAGCCTCCCAAAGGCATGGAATTACAGGCTGAGCCACTGAGTCCGGCTTGTCAATTTATTTCTAGGAATCCTCTGCAGACTACATTAATGGAGCATGTCTTGGAAATGTAGGGTTTTAGATTAGTTTTCAAATGTATGGGGAATTAACGTTTTATTGAATGCCTTCTATGTACCAAAAAGGAAAAATGCTCCCATATATCGATTTATTTTGTTCTCACAATGGTGATACAAAATAAATTTTATTCCTGTTGTGTTTATGAGGAAACAGACTCATATTTAAAAGGTTGCCCAAGGTTACAAAGCTAGCAAGAGGCCAAGTAAGGAAGCAGGTGTTCTTTCAGTTCCTCCTTACTGTTATCTCCAATGAAGTGCCTGCTATGTTCTGGGCATTGCACGGGTTGCTGGTGACATAATATTGAACACAATAGAACCATGCTCCCAACCTCAAAAAGAAGGCAAAGGGATTAAGTGCAGAGAATTATAAAACTAATATGACTTCCCTCTAATTTTAAAATGAGTGAGAATATAATTATTTTAGATATTCTCTATAGTGGGCCATTTTCTCTTTTAAGAATGCTGGCAGTGCTTTATTGTATTTCCTTAAGCCTTACGGGAAAAAAAAGCTATTATATAAATGCACAAGTAAGGCAGAGTGTAAATATGATCTCGCTTATTATCACCAAGTTTATTAGCAGGGTCAAATTTAGAACCAGGGTTTGTACACAGTATTCATCAGTTTGTATATTTTTTTAAATGATATTAGTTTAGAAAGCTACATGCATATTTATTAATCTTCTGTAATTGTACTTAATTTTTTTTCTTCCTTCAGGGATTTTTTTAAAAATAGGCAAAAAGAAAAGAAGCTCATCTGTGTCTAGTTAAAGGCTTTTGCCTCTCTTCTTTGGTAGCAAGGACACAGCTTTGTGCTGCTACAGTGGAGAAAGCTAGAAGGCTAAAACCCTTAGGATCCAGAATGTCTAGCAACGTTGCTCTAGAAGCTACAAACCACAACTGTAGATGTACATCATTTCCCATCAGGGCATTTACTGAGGAAGAGGATTCTTGTGGAAACAACTAGGCTTAGAGAAACGAGAAGCTGCTCTTGGCCGAGGCAGAGCTGCAGAATGAGGTGCTCAGCTTTCATGCTACGACTGAGAAGTTGTTGGTGTTATTCTCACTATGTGCTCAGAGAAGGTGTAGAGTTGGTGCAGGACATTACAACAAAATGTTTTGTAATCTCATCATATAAGCCCAAGAGAAGAGTGAGTTTCAAAAAGTGTGAATGCATCTTTAAAACTGTAAGGACTTTTTTTCTCTGCTTTTTGTACTCCTGAGTAAAACAGTCTTCCTATTAGATAGCAATTCCTTTAGCAGTGGTACCTGTGTAGTTTAATCTAATTTAGCACATGATAGTGCGGTACATGTTTTCTAAGAAATTTTATTCTCTTCATTATTTTGTAATAATGGAGAAGTCTCTTAACTTTCTGAAATGTAGATTTTCCTTTCTATGAAGATTCTTGGTGCACTCTAAAGTGATTAACAAAAAAAATCATAATAGTTAAAAAGCATAGACTTTATAGGGTGAAAAACCTTGATTTGAATCTTTGCTTTATTATCTATCAACTCTGTTATCTTGAGCAAGTTTCTAATCCTCTCAACTTCATCTTTGAGTTGAGTAGTAGTAATTATAACTACCTCCTAGAGCTGTTATAAGGATTATGTCAAATATATGTGAAAGTTTTTAATAATATACTAAGATTTATACACACACACACACATACACACAAGATGTATGATTGGAAACCTTGCTAACGATAGGGAAGGAGATGTGTATGTCTGTATGTGTACACAGTATTCTTATTTTCTTTATGAAGTGGTGGTGATGTTATGCTGGGTGCAATGGTTTGCATCTATAGTTCCAGCTACTTGGGAGGCTGAGGTGGGAGGATCACTTGAGCTCAGGAGTTGGAGCAACATAGCAAGATCCCTCTCTTTAAGAAAAGAAAAAAGAAGGTGGTGGTGAAATTAAATTGGTTGTATCAGCTTAAAAGTACTTGATTTTCTAAAAAATTCCTATAACAAATAAGCTGTTTTACCACTCTCCTACATCTTCCTCTGAAATTGCTACCAGAGCTCCTTGACCTCTGGACATCTACTTAGTACCAGTATTAAGCTTAAAAGGTGAAACTTTAAGGCTCAGATATCTTATCAGAAATGTAAGCATCCATTTGTGTCTAATGGTATATGGAACACAACATTAGTCAAAACTAGTCTAGAAACATGGATTTTTTTTAAGTCTTAAAATCATACTTTATTACTGGAATTAAAAAGACTATTTTACTGTGAATAGCTTCATTAGATATTATTATGACTATAATTTTTAAAAAATAAGTACATTTGGCAAATGAAACCTACCAGAATGCAAAGAAATTTGATTTTAAGCAACAGTGAAGGTATGTTTTTAAACTTGAATTGGAAAATAGATTAATAAATAGCAAGCGGATAGTGAGTTTTGAGTTTTTCTTAGAATTAATAAACTGAACCCAAGAATGCCTCTCTCACGTTCAATTGCCATTATTTTTGAAGCTATGAGTCAATATTTTTTTCTTTAGTATGAAAGGGCATTTTTGCAGACTAGTTAACCTATTTGCCAGCTATTTTATTATAGCCTCTTTAGTAAGGAAAAGGAATAAATTGTTTAGGATGAGGAGATTTTTTTTTTATTCAAAAGGACCCATGATTCATTGTAGTGTAACAGTTTTTTAAGTATTTCTACTTCTGGTATCAATTACACATATTCCACAGTACGATTTGTGTAGTGACTACAACTGTATCTTGTCACTTCGTGATTTAATTTTTTGTTCTGAATACTTCACATAAACACATAGAGCAGTAGCTACTTATTCTACAGATGTACCATAGCAGATACCATAGAGTACAGATGATACTTTTCTATGGAAGTCTTTTATAGGGGCCAGGCACGGTGGCTCACACATGTAATCCCAGCACTTTAGGAGGTGGAGGTAGGAGGATCACTTGAGCCCAGGAGTTTGAAACCATCCTGGGCTACATAGTGAGACCGTATCTCTACAGAAAATCAACAAATTAGCCAGATATGGTGGTACATGTTTATAATCCCAGCTACTCAGGAGACTGACAAAGGAGAATTGCTTGAACCCAGGAATTGGAGCCATGATTGTGGCACTGCACTCCAGCCTGGGTAGGAGAGTGAGACCCTGACTAAAAAATATTTATATTTTAAGCTGGATGTGGTGGCTCATGCCCGTAATCCCAGCACTTTGGGAAGTGGAGACAAGAGGATTGCCTGAGTTCGTCTCTATGATAAATAACTAAAGTAGCTGGGCGTGCTGTAGTTCTAGATGTGGTTCTAGCTACTTGGAAGGCTGAGATAGAAGGATCACCTGAGCCCAGCAGATGGAGGCTGCAGTGGCCGTGAGCGTGCCACTACACTCCAGCCTGGGCAACAGAGTGAGACTCCTACTCATAAGATATGTATAAAGCCGGGCTTGGTGACTCAGCCTGTAATCCCGTGCCTTGGGAGGCTGAAGTGAGTGGATTGCCTGAGCCCGCGGGTTCAAGACCCGCCTGAGCAACTTGGCGAGACCTCATCTCTGCAATAAATCAAAAATTAGTCAGGTGTGGTAGCGCGCACCTGTAGTTTCAGCTACTTGGAAGGCTGAGGCAGAAGGATCATCAGAGCCCAGCGGGTCGAGGCTGCGGTGGCCGGGAGCGGCCACTGCACTCCAATCTGGGCGACAGAAGTGAGACTCCAACTCAAGAAAAAAACAAAAGTGTGTGTATGTGTGTGTGTATTTTTTAATAGGAATGTTTAATTCCTTCCATATTCCAATTCCCTTAGAATTCTCAGCTGGTCATTAAGTTCAAACTTGTATAAATTACGGGATCTTTCTCAGACACTTGATTCAGCCAAGAAATTTTTTTTTTTTTTTGAGTTGGAGTCTCTCTCTGTCACCCAGACTGGAGTGCAGTGGCCGCTCCCGGCCACCGCAGCCTCGACCTGGTGGGCTCTGGCGATCCTTCCGCCTCAGCCTTCCAAGCAGCTGGCACTACAGGCGTGCGCTACCACGCCCGGCTAATTTTTTATTTATTGTAGAGATAAGGTCTCGCCAAGTTGCCCAGGCAGGTCTCAAACCCACGGGCTCAGGCAATCCACTCATCTCGGCCTCCCAAAGTGCGGGATTACAGGCTGAGCCACTGAGCCTGGCCCTAGAAATTTTTTCATAAGAAAAACTGGTGTTTAGTGAGACTTGTGTACACAGGTAATTAGTATCCAGTCTTGTATTTGATCTGTTTACTTGTCTCTAGCTAGGACTCTTATTGATATATCTATTCATTTTTATTAATATATGCCATTCTGGCTCTAATCAAGTACAGCTATGCATTAAACCTGTGTTGATCTTAAGAGTTGGGGTAGTTGCTGAGGAGAGAAAAATCCTGTTAGGAAATATTTCATGGAGGAGTGACTTTTTAAAAACAGCTTTTTGAAGTATAACTCATATACTTCACTCACTGAAAGTATACAATACAGGGTTTTTAGTATATTCATACAGAGTTTTGCAGCCATCACCACAGTTTTAGAACAGTTTTGTTACCCCAAAAGAAAACCAAATACCCCTTACTATCATTGCCCTATCTCCCCATTCTGTTCATCCCTAGGCAATTGCTAATCTATTTTCCGTCTCTATATATTGCCTGTTCTGGATATTTTATGTAAATGGAATCATACAATATGTGGTCCTTTGTGACTGCTTCTTTCTAGAAACATACAATATATAGGTCCTTTGTGACTGACTTATTTAGCACACTGTTGTCAGCATTATCCATGTTGTAATATATTTCTTACCTCCTTATTGCAAAATTATATTCCATTGTGTGTATATATTACATTTTATTTATCCCTTTATCAGCTGATTGACATTTAAGTTGTTTCTACTTTGGGGATATTATGAATAATGCTGCTATGAGTATCTGTTTGCAGATTTTTAATGAAGATATATATGTTTTCATTTCTTCTGAGTATACATGTAGGAGTAGAATTTCTAGATCATATCGTAAATATGTTTTATCATTTGAGGAACTGCCAGACTATTTTCCAAAGGGGCTGTACCATTTTCCCAGTATATAAGGGTTTCAATTTCTCTACATTTTCACCAACTCTTATTATTATGTTTTTTTATTAAATCATCTAGTGAGTATGGAGTAGTATCACATTTTGATTTTCATGTACATTTCCTTGATGGTTAATGATGATGCTGAGCATATATTTATGTGCTTACTGACCATTTGTGTATCTTCTTTGGATAAATGTCTAGTCGGGTTTTTTGTTCTTTTAATTGGATTGTCTTTTCTTTTCTTTTTTTTTTTTTTTTTTGAGTTGGAGTCTCACTCTGTCGCCCAGACTGGAGTGCAGTGGCTGCTCCCGGCCACCGCAGCCTCAACCTGCTGGGCTCCAGCGATCCTTCCGCCTCAGCCTTCTGAGTAGTCGGAATTACAGGCATTTGCTACCACGCCTGGCTGATTTTTTTTGATTTATTGTAGAGATGAGGTCTCGCTGCCCAGGCGGGTCTCGAACCCGCGGGCTCAGGCAATCCACTCACCTCAGTCTCCCAAAGGCGCGGGATTACAGGCTGAGCCACCGAGCCCGGCTGGATTGTCTTTTCAATAGTAAATTGTAGTAGTTCTTTATATATTCTGTGTACACGTCCCTTATCAGATACATGATTCGAAAGAATTTTTCTTCATTCTGTGAATTGTTTTTTTCACTTTCTGAATGGTGTCATTTGAAGCATAGTTTTAATTTTGGTTGTTCATTTTGTGTGTGTGTGTGTGTGTGTGTGTGTGTGTGTGTGTGTGTGTGTGTGTGTGTGTGTTTGCTTATGCTTTTGGTGGCATACCTAAGAGGCCATTACCTGTTCTAAATTAAGGACCAGAAGAAAAAAACCATTGTCTAATCCAGGGTCATAAAGATTTACATACATGTTTTCTTTTTGAAGCATAGTTTTAATTTTGGTTGTTCATTTTGTGTGTGTGTGTGTGTGTGTGTGTGTGTGTGTGTGTGTGTTTGCTTATGCTTTTGGTGGCATACCTAAGAAGCCATTACCTGTTCTAAATTAAGGACCAGAAGAAAAAAACCATTGTCTAATCCAGGGTCATAAAGATTTACATACATGTTTTCTTCTAAGAGTTTTAGTTTTAAGTCTTTCAGCCATTCTGAATTACTTTTTGTTTATGGTGTCAGGAGGGATCTGAGTTCATACTTTTGCATGCCAGCATCATTTGTTGAAAAGGCTTAATCTTTTCACCATGGGATGTCTTGACAGAGGAAGTAACTTTTAAGCATTGTTCTCAAAAGAGAGATATAAATGGTAGAAATGAGAGCATTCTTCTAGGTAAATTATGTGATATATGTGAGGTAAATTGATTTGAATCAGACAGGCATTTGCCTGCGGCTTGTTTGGGGGAATCCCCAAAAAATAATTTAAAAATTGTGTATTTATTCTTACATGTTTAAAATTAAGTCATCTTCAAAGTACTTTCCATTTGATGCAATACACCTATCGAGATGCTTTTTCCACTGCTCAAAACAGTTCTTGAACTCATCAAAGTACTTCTGTTGTTTTTTGTTTCACTTCTTCAACTTCAGCAAAATGTTCTCCTTTGAGGACATTTTTCATCCGAGGAAACAACAAAAAAAGAGATTGGGTGAATAGGGAGTGTGGGACACAGGGATCATGCTGTTTTGGATCAAAAACTGCTGAACACGCCGCGGTGTGGGCAGGTGCACTTGTAAATCACCCATCATGAAACGGGCAAACATGTTGAAAGACTGTCAAAGAAAAATTCACTGTAGTTGAATACAGCCTCTCACAACAACACTAGCTGGCCCACTGATGCCTATGGGTTCATAGAATACTTACTTGTAGCACTAGAGAAGCCTGTATTACAAGAATCCCGCCCTCCAAAAAAATTCTATTTTGGGGGGGTTCTCCCTCAAATGTAAATAATAGATAAGGTATCTGCCAACGAGGAGTTAAGAGATGAACTTATAGAATGAGTTTGTAGTAGTAGAAGTCTATTGAGAAATGACTGATGGTCTCTATTTCTTATGTTGAAATGAGTTGAGGAATCTTCAGTTATTGATTAGTGTGTGGAGAAACAGAAGTTTAAGTATGTGAGCGATGCTCTGTATTTCTAAGATAAAGCCAAAATAGAAAAAAATAAATGAAGGCAGAGGTAGAACATAAGGAATGTAATTTGCCAACACTTTGGGAGACTGAGGTGACGGGATTGCCTGAGCCCACAGGTTCAAGAACAGCTTGGGCAACTTGGCGCGACCTCATCTTTACAATAAATTAAAAAAAAAAAAAATTAGCTGAGCATGGTAGCTCCTGCCTTTAGTTCCAGCTACTTGGAAGGCTGAGGCGGAAGAATTACCTGAGCCCAGCAGGTCGATGCTGAGGTAGCCATGAGCATGCCACTGCACTCCAGCCTGGGCGACAGAGTGAGAATCCAACTAAACAAAAATGTATTTGCTGGGTGCAGTGGCTCATGCCTATAATCCAAGAACTTTGGGAGGCGGAGACAAGAGAACTCAGGGGTTCGAGACCAGCCTGAGCAACATGGCAAACCTCGTCTCTACAATGCATCAAAAAATTATCTAGGCTTGGTGGCTCATGCTATAGTTTCAGCTACCTGGAAGGCTGAGGCAGAAGGATCGCCTGAGCCCAGCAGGTCAGTGAGCATGCCACTGCACTCCAGCCTGGTTGACAAAGTGAGACTCCGACTCAATAAATAAATAAAGAGGGAACTTTTTATCTGTCTTTGCAATTCCTTTAGCAGGATTCCTGGGTTACTCACCACCTTTATTCAATAATAAAATTTTTTAAATGTAATTTATAATTTTATTTTCTCCAAATAAACACAGGAACGCAGGATTAGAGACACTCAACTCAATGGCAAAATATTAGAAAGGATGTTAGTGAAGACCCAGAAGTCTTTCATTCTAATCCTAACCTATATTAGGTGTATGACCTTGAATAAGTTACCTAACCTAAGGTTTGGTAGCTGACATTTACTGAGGCCCTACTATATATAGGACCTTGTGCAAACATCAGTTTTCTCTCTTGTAAAATGGGGATAATGTCAAATTAATTACTTTGAAAGGTTTTTGTGAAGAACCATACATATAGAAAGGATTATTATACTTGAAATTGAGGGCCAGGAGTGATGGGTCATGCTTGTTGTCTCAGCACTTTGGAAGGCTGAGGCAAGAGGATTGCTTGAGGGCAGGAGTTTGAGACCAGCAGGGCAACATAGTGAGACTCTGTCTCTACAAAAAAAGAAAAGTTAGGCAGGCATAGTGGTGCATGCCTGTGGTCCTTTGGGAGGCTGAGGCAGGAGGATCACTCAAGCCCAGGAGTTTGAGGCTATAGTTAGTTGTGACTGTGCCACTGCACTCCAGCATGGGTGACAGAGTAACATTCTGTCTCTTAAAGAAAAAAGAAAATTGGAAATTAGGACAGTAGTGCTAGTAGCAGCTGAAAGTACATGTGTCTACTCAAAACAGTTCTACAAAGAATGCTGTTTACTTGTTTAGAGATGAAGAAACCAGTGTTCAGATGTTATGAAAGTTATATTGTCGGTAATTAATAAAGCAGTGATTCTAATTCAGTTCTGCCTGATTTATTTATACCACCATGGCTTTGGCTTGAAAAATAGTAGTTTCAGGTGGTTAGAAGATAGAAAGAGAATATGGTATTAACAATGAGATTAAAATTATTATGCTTATGAAAGCTTAAGCTATAAGTCCAAAGGGGCAATGAGTCCTGAGATTTGGTGATGTCAGAGGTGAGGTGGAACAGTGATATATGTTAATAAGGTCAAAGGTATATCTCGTTTGATTAACTTGTGAGTCCCAGAAGAGCTAGATGTTATTAAGCTCAGTCATATAATATTTTATCCGTGTGAGTGCCGGAATCTTTGAGATTTTTGTACTGGAGTTAGAGGAAAGACAGAAGACCAGTGAAGTAATGAAGTCACTATGGGGAGCAGAGGTAAGTACAAGAGGCCATAGTAGACTACAGCTTGTGGAGATGAGTACACTTTGCTTTGAATTATGAGGAGGTCACTTCTTAGAATTGATTCTCATATTTATGCTCTTTGAAGACCCTTCTCCCCCCACCAACAAAGGACCTGTGGTTAATTTCCAAATGTCAGGAAACTAAGCATCTCTTGAGTGCTTCCTAGCTCTGGTCTCTGAGTCCCTCACAAATTTCTTGTCTTTCCCATGGTAGAGTTGAGAGCTTCCATGAGTTAGGAAAAATTATTTGGGAATATAAACCTAATTTAGTCATACCTGAAAAAAAGTACAGAAAAGAGCAGAACAGTTTTTATTTCTTGATTTATCCTGTAGCATTGCCTTTTTGTCAAGTACAAAGTTCCAGCTTTCCTTGTGCTGCTGCTGAGTTATCAGGCAGTGGACATGCTTCTCTCAGATGGAGCTAAGGTATTGGAGATGTCATCACTTGGCACAGGATAAGCAAAGAACTTTGAACTCATTCTGGTTCACAAACTTTTAATTTCTGCATAGAAAGCTGTGGTGATTGGTATCTAGGAGAATAGATCTGAGATGGCAAT
Source organism: Cephalopachus bancanus (assembly GCA_027257055.1). Classification (NCBI taxonomy): domain Eukaryota; kingdom Metazoa; phylum Chordata; class Mammalia; order Primates; family Tarsiidae; genus Cephalopachus; species Cephalopachus bancanus. The sequence continues at coordinate 1,396,275 of JAPVLO010000510.1, forward strand.
GTGGAATAGGAAGGGTAAGTAGTATATATTGAGCCCAAGCTCTATGCAAGGCAATCTGAAGCACTGCAAGTAAAGAAGTATCAGATCACGAAGACCTGAGCTGTTCTTGTTTATACTGCTCTGCTTCTCAAAAATGGCAGGACTGGGTTTCAGAAGAAAGGACAACTGGGCTGAGAAACATTATTTGAGAGAAAGCTAATGCTCTATGCCAACTTTGCATATACACATGTGTGTACATGTGTGCTTAATAAATGATAGGGAGTAGTAAAAGAGGGAACCAAAGGTAAGAGTCTTAAATCAAGCTTATCCCTTTACTATATAATGTTTAAGATCAAGAAGTATGAAATTATACTGTCTAGGTTTTCACAATATTTCCTTCTTTCATTAACTTATACAACAGAGCATTGAACCTGTTTGATGTAAAGGGAAACTAATATTAGGAAAAAAAATTTAGGCTGTAATAACATGGAGGTTATAAGCTGATTGCCACACCACTCGCCAGCAATCTCAACCTTGTATTGTATGCTGACGAGCTTCTGTCAAAAACACAGATTAGCATCTTAATATTTGGAAATCATATTTTAAGGGATATGCTTGCTACTTATCTGTTGCCTATATGGTCCCTCTTCCAGTAATCAAATCAGATTACCAGAAAACTGCAAACCTAAACTGTGTTCCTTTAGTTCATGAAGAAACTTACTACACTATGATTTTATAAGCCCTTGGTTATTGTTATAGATGGTTATAAAAATCATCTTAGAAGGATGTTTTTCCATTCTTTAGAAAATAATTCTTAAAGATTTTGTTAAGCAGTTTTTCTTACATAAAAGTTCATGTGCAAACTTCTCTTCTGGTTAAGTGTGCTGATAAATTCTTAAACATTTTTTAAATAACTAATGAAAAATACATACCATTGTGTCTCCATTTTTGCTTTGGTTGCCAGAAAACTCAAAAGTGGTGTTCAGCTGCAGTAACTAGCCTTAGTTTGTTTCTAGTTCAATTATCTGCTTCCTTATCCCCCATTATATTCTCTATGCTTTTATTGTTGTTTTTATTGAGTTTTTTCAAAACACATACATTTTAAACATGCATTTTTTAAGTCATCTAAAAATTTTTTAGAAGTAAGGTAGATTATGGGTTAGTAACTGGAATTACAACAGAATTATGTGATAGTATACAAAGATCCATTCCAGGAATATTAATTTCTAATGTAGAGATATACCTTTTGAAATGTACAGTGTTAGAACTGAGGGCCCAAATGTGAAAATTGAAAACTCTCTTTCTTATAAGAAAGAAGTACAGTTCTGGAGTTTACATATTTTTTTCTGCTCTAAAGCACTAATCATAGACCAATAGTTTCTAGCCTATGGGCTTATTAGTTCCTTGGTGACAGTAGAACTATTTTAAGTAGTCACTAAGTTTATATGTCCCATATGTATTTTTCAGTCAGTGTTTATTAAAGCTGTAATTTCTGTCATCTGGAAGTTTGTATACTTTTAAACCTTTTCATATCACTGGATATTAGATATCAGGAAATTATGGTTAGTGTAGTAGGTGTAATAATGGTTATTTATAGTTATTTAGGAGAATGGCTTTAAATTTTGGAAGTAGGTGCTGAAGTATTTTGGTATGTATCGTAGTCTATAGGGTTGCTATTACAAAATGCCTTAGATTGCTTAATTTATAAACAATAGAAATTTATTTCTCACACTTCTGGAAACTGGATCAAAGTGGAAGTTTATTTCTTATAGTTCTGGAAATCCAACATCAAGATGCAAGCAGATTTGGTGTCTGCTGAGGATCCATTTCTTATAGGTGGCACCTTCTTGATGCATCCTCACATGGTAGAATTGGCAAGAGAGCTCCCTCAGTGCCTCTTTTGTAAGGCACTAATCCCATTTATGAGGGTAGGGTGATCCCTCATGTCTTAATCACTTTCCAAAGGTTTTTAATACTATCACTTTTTAATACTATCACACTGGGTATTAGATTTTAACACAGTGATTGTTGGGGAGACATGCAGACCATAGCAGTGTGGAGGATTATATGTCATTTACTTTAAATGGTTTAGCTGTGTGTGTGTGAAAGAGAGCGGAGTTGGGGGGTGGGGAGAAAGGGAGGGAAGAAGTCCACATACAGGAGAGAGAGGTAAAGTAAATATGGCAAAAGATTAACAGTCGTTGACTGTGGATATATGGGTGTTCATTATAATATTTTACTTTCTGTATGTTTGAAAATTTTTTGTATTTAAAAATAAAGGGTGCTTGTATGTTAAAAAAAACTTATCAATGCTACTTCGACCTTCAGTTTTTAAGGAAGGAGAAGTTTCATCACCGTAATTCAACTGATTAGACTTGGGGTTTTTTTGTTGTTTTTTTTTTGAGTTGGAGTCTCACTCTGTCGCCCAGACTAGAGTGCAGCGGCCGCTCCCAGCCACCGCAGCCTCGACATGCTGGGTTCCGGCAATCCTTCCACCTCAGCCTTCAAGTAGCTGGAACTACAGGCGCGCGGCTACCACGCCCAGCTAATTTTTTGATTTATTGTAGAGATGAGGTCTCGCCAAGTTGCCCAGGCGGGTCTCGAATCCGCGGGCTCAGGCAGTTCACTCACTTTGGCCTCCCAAGGCGTGGGATTACAGGCTGAGCCACCGAACCCTGCTAGACGTGTTTTTGTCTAACATTGTACTACTAGCTGAAAGGGATAAGTAACTAAAGTATTAGATAATTGTGTGATAAAATAACTACTACAGTTTTCACTACCCTGAATGTATGGCATAGCATTCTTGGAGGCTCCTTAGAGGAAGCAGACATGTCCTGCCAGTTGCAAGATGCAGATGAGTCAATAGAATTGATAATTTGGCATTTGTGCCAGTAGATACCAAGTGAACACGGTGATCACTTGCTTACCTGCTCACAATCTCTGCATGAGATCTACAACCTTAATGCAAGTGACCCAGCAGATTTCTGGGTCTTTTATAAGATTAAAAAGACAGATACCCTACTACTTTCCTCAAGTCATTTTAGAGCCAGAAGAGGGTAGAATAAATTAGTAAACGCCCCTTTCTACTCTGGCAAATCACATAACTTAAGGTCTACAGATAAGAGCAAGTCTTTTGGCCATATTCAGTGTATGCTTATCTTTCCCAAAGGTTCCAAAGGCACCCCCAGATGGTAGGCTTCTACCGTGTTTCCAGCTTTGAGTGAATCACTGTCAGGCTGCAACATGTGCCAAATAAACCTGCTGCAATGTATTGTAGCAAGTGATGCTGGAGAAAGCAGAAGGTTCATAGAGTCATGAGATCCTTATATAGTATACGACAGAAGCTAGCCTGTTCATTCGCTTTCTCAGACATGCTCACATTCACTTACTGTCTTACATGTATACTCTTGAAATGTACTTAGGTCTTCATAACTCCTGGTTCTCTTAGCCTTCTTAAATACACTTTTTTGGGAAAGCGTGTTTGTGTCGGTCAAAGTGTTATTTCATTAAACATTAGAGTGTTAACAATGTAATTTATATATATTCTCATAGTTTTTGCTTTTGTGTTATAAAATATTTCAAACTGAAAAATAAAGAGAATAACATAGCACCCAAGCACCATTACCAAGCTTTTTCAAACTTAGTATTTTGCTTTATTTGCTTCAGATTAAGTTTATTTTTTTGTGTGTACCATTTCTCGATCCATTCCCCTTCTCCATCTTGAATTTAGTGTTTTGCATTAATACATATGTTTATGTACTTGTATTACATATACATGTATCCATAAATACTTTTTTTTTTTAATCAGAGTCTCACTCTGTCGCCCAGGCTGTGGTGCAGTGGCATTCTCACGGCCACTGTGGCCTCAACCTTCTGGGCTCAGGTGATCCTTCTGCCTCAGCCTTCCAAATAGATGGAACTACAGGCATGCACCACCACACTCAGCTGATTTTTTTATTTATTGTAGAGATGAGGTCTCACCAAGTTGCCCAGGCTGGTCTTCAACCCATGGACTCAGGCAACCCTCTCGCCTCCACCTCCCAAAGTGTCAGGTTTACAGGCATGAGCCACTGCGCCCCGCCCCATAAATAATTTATAGTGTTGGTTTACATGGTTTTAAATTTTATGTTACTGATTCTCTTTTACACTTTATGCAGATATCTGTATATAAAATTTCTGTAACTACCTCTTTTTACTCAATATCATGCTTTTGAAATTATTCACATTGATATATACAGTTCTAACCTAGTTATTTTAATTGTTATGTAATATTCTGTTTTATGGACATACCACAATGTATATATTGACTCTCCTGTTGATGGGTATATAGTTCCTAATATTTCATTGTTTCATAAGGTGTTGAAATGAAATATTCTTGAACATGTCTCCTTATGCAAATATATACAAAGTTTTCTAGTATATTTACCTAGGAATGGAATTGCTGGGTTGTACCATATATTCATCTTCAGTTTAACTAGATATTGCCAAACTGCTAGCCAGGATGACTATACTGATTTAAACTCCTCTCAGTAGCTTCTGAAAGTTCCTATTGACCTGCATCTTTAGAAACACTTCAGAGTTTTATCTGTATATGGGTGTGAAATGATACTTACATAGTTTCTTTCTACATAACTATGCTTATGTTGTATCTTAGATTTTTAACTCAGGAATAATTAGTGATTAATTATGCAAACAAGTTGGCAGACCATTCTGAATGAATTCCTGCTTGCTGAAATGCTGTTTGCTTTTCTTTGTTTTTTTTTTTTAAATAGATGCCTCATTCATTCTGTCGCCCAGGCTGGAATGCAATGGCACGCTTTTGGCCACTGCAACCTTGACCTACTGGGCTCAGGCAATCCTTCCACCTCAGCCTTTCAAGTAGCTGGAACTACAGGACACGCCACCACACACAGCTAATCTTTTGATTTATTGTAGAGATGAGGTCTCACCAAGTTGCTCAGACTGGTCTTGAACCCCTGGACTCAGGCAATCCTCTCGCCTTGACCTCCCAAAGTGCTGGGATTACAGGCTTAAACCACTGCTCCTGGTCTGAAATACTGTTTTTAAGAGCATAAAAAAAACTTTTAGGAATTCTGTACAATAATAACTTTGGGAAAAATTTTTCCCCATAGGGCATTTTCACTTTCCAAATATATTCTTGTCTTTCCCTTTTCTTCCAATGATTCCTTTAGCTCTTCTGACTGATACCAGTCAGGGCATGAAAAATGAGATGTTCTTTTTAATTTGTTTACTGACAAAGTATACGTGGCATCAGAATAAACCTTCATGTACTAGAGGACTTCCACAGTTTTTACTGCTGTCATTTTGATTACTCCAGTAATGAAATTGAATCTGTTTCTTAGGGGCTAAGTTAAAAAAGCAGAGACTAGTCTGTCACTGAATTGGTAACAATTTTCTGGTGAGAAAAGCTATAAAGAATATGTTATTTCATGTACACTGCACTTAAATAATTGCTTCTTGAGTTGGGTTGTATTCCATATCTATTGCTATGTGCTATGTAACAACCCACTCAAAATTTAGTGGCTTAAAATTCTGGTTATAGGTATGGTGGAGCAAGCACACTTCACCCTGTCTTTCGTATTGAATTCGGCTATAACACCTGGCATAGTGCAACTAGTTGAGCACTCCAAAAGATCGTAAAAGGTGGAGTGAGAAAGAAGAACAGATTTTAAAGTACTGTTGAGCCAGGGTTGAATTTATCATTTTCCCCTGTCATCTTCAGACTTGAATTCAACATAGCCTAAATCCTGTAAATGGGCATTATTGTGGATAAGAGAACTCTAGAAGAAGCCCTCAGTTCTGGTTTAAGGAATGGGAAAGGGATATTGTAATACTTAGAGAAAGTATAGAAACTTCTTGTTTTTCTTTTTCTATTCTCTGTTCTCTTGCACCATGAATCTCAAGCAATCCTGTGGTGACAGCAGATTGGAGTCTGGCTGGAGCTTAAAACTCTGAAGGGAGAGAAATATCCTCTCTGATCAGTGGAGCAGTAGAACAAATCCCAGTTGCTTCTTTTCCTCTTTCCTTCAGCTCTTTGCCGCCAAATACAGGCACTATCATGAAAATTGTATGGCAGAGCAGAGTAAATAAAGTCCCAGCTTTCTAACTAGATAATGGGAAAGGGGAACCTCATTGACCTAGAAAGTACTAGGGAGATTGTAAGAGAGAGAGACTTAGGAAATAAACTCTTTAAATTTTGTTATGAATTTCTGGGCTTACCCATGTACTGTGCATGTAGAAACCTGCCTCCAAACAAGCAGCATATGTAGACTTTGAGAAAAGAAGTATGAGTTAGACTACTGCCGGTCCCAGACTGGCAACAGGATAGTACACGTGTGGGACAGATCCAAGTAGTACTGCAAAGACTTTGGAAATTTAACTAACATTGGAATCCACAGAAGGTTGAACAGAATTATGGCCTGAGGGCAGCGAGGTTGATTGCATACCGAGAGAAAAATAACATTCTCTATAGGAATTTGAAATGACCTATAATCGCATAATAATGTTCAAAATATCCAGGATACCATAAAAAATTACTTGGCATATGAAAATAACAGAAAAATCAACTCACATGGAAAATGCTAGTCATAAAATGCCATTGCCAAGATGGCACAGACATTGCTGTTGCTGTCAAAGACACTAGAGCAGCTTTTACAAAGATGTTCTAGCAATTTTGGGTAAAAACTCTTGAAATAAACAGAAAGAAAGTCTGAGAAAAGATATTAAAGAGATAAAGAAGAACCAAATGGAAATTTTAGAACTCAATACAATAACTGAAAAAGAATTCACTGGATGAGATCAATAATAAAATGAAAATGACAGAGGAAAGAGTCGGTGAACATGAAAAGAAATAAGTTAGAAATATGTCTAATCTGGAAAAAATATTGAAAAAAAATGACAAGATTTGTGGGTCTAACATTCATGTCATCAAAGTTCCAGAAGGAGATGAAAAGGAGTAGTATAGAAAGTTGATTTAAAGATATAGTGCCTCAGCCCGGGCAACTTGGTAAGACCTCGTCTCTACAATAAAATAAAAAAATAACCGGGCATGGTAGAACGTCTGAGGCAGAAGGATCGCTGGAACCCAGAAGGTGGCCATGAGCATGCGTGCATGCCACTGCATCTCAGCCTGGGCGAAGGGTGAGACTCCAACTCAAAAAATAAAAATAAAATAAAATAAAATAAAGACATAGTGCCTATAATACTGAGTGATCTATCACAGAAACAAAGAACTGAGTATCACTTGTTCTCACTCATAAGTGGACCTTGGGCAATGATCATAATACTATAAGAAAGGGATTGGCAGTAGTGGGAAACTGCCAGGAAAGGGAGGGGGGACACACCTGATCAACAAGGGTACCTGCATAATAACCATTTGTTTACCTGACACTGAATTGTGCCCCACATTTTAAAAATAAAAATATAAAATTTAAAAAATAAAGAAATCATGCCTAGAAACTTTCAAAATTTGGCAAAAAGATAGAAATCTATAGATTCAAAAAGCTCAGGAACGCTAAATAGGATAAAGACAAAGAAACCCACACCCAGACACAATGTAAGTAAAACTATCATAACATCAAAACCAATGACAAAAAAAAAAATTGAAAGCAGTCAGGATAAAATGATGCAGTGCTTAAGGAGGAACAACGATTCAAGTGACTGCAGATTTCTCGTCAGAAATCTTAGAGGCCTTTAGAAAGAAGTGAAATCACATTTGTCTACCTGCCTGCCTGCCTGCCTCCCTTCCTCCTGCTCTCCCACCCACCCAAACTCCCATCCTTTCCTCCTTCCATTTTTCCTTCCTTGATGGCATCTCACTGTGTTACCCTTTCTGGCTTTAAGTGATCCTCCAACCTCAGCCTCCCAAGAAGCTGGGATTAAAGGTATGTAGTATCATGCCTATCCTGGAATTACATTTTTAAGGTACTGGGAGAAAAAATTTGTCAACTCAGGATTTTATATCTAGCAAAAATACCTTTCAGCAACGATCAGTTTTCTGTGAATTCCAGTGTTAGTTAAGTTTTGTTTTGTTTGAGTTGGAGCCTCACTCTGTCGCCCAGACTGGAGTGCAGTGGCACGCTCATGGCCACCACAGCCTCGACCTACTGGGCTCAGGTGATCCTTCTCCTTCAGCCTTCTAAGTAGCTGGAACTATAGGCACACGCCACCATGCCTGGTTAATTTTTTGATTTATTGTAGAGATGAGGTCTCGCCAAGTTGCCCAGGCTGGTCTTGAACCCCTGGGCTCAGGCAGTCCTCTTACCTCAGCCTCCCAAAGTGCTGGGGTTATAGACATGAGCCCAACTTAGTTAAGTTTTCAAAGTCTTTGCAGTGCTGTTGGATCTATGCCACATGTACACCACCTTGTTACTAGTCTAGGACTCAGCAATGGTCTAACCCATACTTCATTCTCAGATGAAGGAAAACTAAAAGAAAGTTCTTAGGACAGAAGGATACTCAGAACATCAATAATGAAGGGAGAAAAGCAAAAACGGTTAATATCACTCGTTTTCCTCTTGAGTTTTTCCCTCAAAAAATTATAGCATTGTTTGATGGGATTTTCAATATATAGAGAGGCAATACACAACAGGGAAGGTAAAAGAACATATTGTGATGGTAAAATATATTCATTCCACTTGGAGTGGCAAAATATCAATTCCATGTACACTATGAAAAGCTCATGTACATTGTGATACCTACAGCAACCACTTAAAAAAAATTTTTTTAAACTATAGTCAAAAACATATAATGGATAAAATGAAATAACTAAAAAAGTTCAAATAGCCCAAATGAAGGTAGGAAAGAAGAAAAAAACAGAATGAAAAACAGAACAAATAACAAAATGGAAAACATTGATCCAAACAAACCAGTAATTTCCTTTAAGTATAAATGGTCTGAATGCACCAACTAAATTAAAAGTATTGTCAGAATGAATTTTTAAAAATCTGATTGTATCTTTTTTGGAAAAAACAAAACAAAACTTCAGATATAGTGAAATAATTAAGTTACAAGTAAAAGGATAGAAAAAGTTATACCATGAAAACACTAATCAAAAGAAAAATAGAATGTCTTATATTGATATTAGACAACGTAGACTTCAGAGCAAAGAACTATTACCAGGGATAAAGATACTACATTAAAGCAAAAAAGTCAGCTGGGCATGGTGGCTCATGCCTGTAATGCCAGCACTTTGGGAGGCAGAGGTGAGAGAATTGCCTGAACCCAGGGGTTTGAGGCCAGCCTGGACAACTTGGCAAGACCTCATCTCTACAATAAATAACAAAATTAGCCAGGCATTGTGATGCACATCTATAGTTCCAGCTACTTGGAAGACTGAGATGGAAGGAGTACCTGAGCTCAGCAGGTGCTGGGATGTAATCGTGCCACTGCAATCCTGCCGAGGTGACAGCGTGAAACTGACTTTAAAAAAAAAAATCAATTCACCTAGAAAATACAGCAATCCTAAAATTATACGCATATGTATAATATTAAATGCTCCCCTAGCAACATAACTTCAGAATACCTAAATAAAAACTGGCAACCAAAAAGAGAAGTAAATCCACAATTATAGTTGGAGATTTTAACAGTCCTTTCTCAGTGATTCATAGAGTAAGCAAAAACTCAGCAAACATATAGAATAAATAATATCTTCCATTAACTGGATTATGGAACACTTCAAACAGCAGAATGAATGTTTTTAAATGTTATGAAACATTAATCAAACTAGATCATAAAACTAACCTGAAATAAGTATAAAAGAATTGAAATGATATAAATTATGTTCTCTGACCTGGGGGAGTAAGACTAGGAAACAATAGCATAAAGATAACAGGAGAGCCGGGCTCAGTGGCTCAGCCTGTAATCCCACGCTTTGGGAGGCTGAGGTGAGGGAATTGCCTGAGCCCGCGGGTTCGAGACCCACCTGGGCAACTTGGCGAAACCCCATCTCTACAACAAATCAAAAATCAGCCGGGCGTGGTAGCACGTGCCTGTAATTCTGGCTACTCGGAAGGCTGAGGTGGAAGGATCGCCGGAGCCCAGCAGGTAGAGGCTGCAGTGGCCGGGAGCGGCCACTGCGCTCCAGTCTGGGCGACAGAGTGAGACTCCAACTCAAAAAAAAAAAAGATAACAGGAGAAAAATCCCAACAGTTAGAAATTAAACAAGGCACTTCTACATAATCCATGGGTAAAGAGAAAGTCTCAAAGGAAATTAGAAAATATTTCGAGCTGACAGAAAATAAAAATATATATCAAAATTTGGGGGGTACACCTAAAGTAGTACTTGGGGGGGAATTTATAACATATTAAATACTTATATTAGAAAAGAAGAAAGGTCTCACATCAATAATCTAAGCAACTTTAACAAACTAGAAAAAAGAATAAAATAAACACAAAGCAAGCAGAAATTAGGAAATAATAAAAAACAGAAGTCAATGAAATTTGAAGCAAATAGAGAAAGAAAACAAAAACTGGATCTTAGAACAGAATGATAACTATCAAGCAAAAGGATGGCAAATAACTACTATCCAGAATGAAAGAGAGAATATCATAACAGACCCCACAGAGACATCGAAAGAATTGTAAGGAACTACTACGAGAAACACTGTACACATAAATCAGCAGCTGATATTAAGTGAACCAAATTCTCAAACAACAAACTACCAGATTCACCTAAGATGAAATAGATGCTCAAGTCTCTGTTATAAAATAATGTATAGTATTTGCATGTAAACTATGCATATTCTCCCATATTCTTTAAATTGTCTCTAGTTTGTTTATATTACCCAATACAGTGTCTACACATCACTTATTAGCATGGATTCAGCATAGTACTTGGTACATGGCAAATTCAAGTTTTGCTTTTTGGAATTTTTTTTCTAAATATTTTTTATTCACAGTTCATTGAATCCACTGATGCCAAAGCCATGAATACAGAGGACCAATTGTATTTAGAAACTCAGCTGGTTTGTATGGGTTGGCATTGTATCTTGCAACCTTGCTAAATTCACTTATTAGTTCTAGGAGTTTTTTGTGGATTCCTTGATTGTCTACATGGACAGTCATGTAGCCTATGAGTGGGGGCAGTTTTATTTCTTATTTTCTAATTTGTATGTCTTCCCCCCCCTTACTGTACTGGTGAGGACTTCAATAGAAATAGAAATGGACAGAGAGGACATTATCGCCTTGTTCCCAATCTTAGAATGAAAAGATGCTGGCCGGGCTCCATGGCTCAGCCTGTAATCCTAGCACTTTGGAAGGCCAAGGAAAGTGGATTGCCTGAGACTGCGGGTTCGAGACCAACCCGGGCAACTTGGCAAGACCTCGTCTCTACAATAAAAAAATAAAAAATAACTGGGCATGTTAGCACATGTCTGTAGTTCCTGCTACTTGGAAGGCTGAGGCGGAAGGAAGCCCAGAAGGTCAACGCTGGGGTGGCCATGAGTGTGCGTGCCACTGCACTCCAACCTGGGCGAAGGAGTAAGACTCCAACTCAAAAAAAAAAAAAAAACAAAACGAAAAGATGCTTTCTAATACTATCAAGTATGAAGTCAGCTGCTGTTCAAAACTTTTTTTGTTACAAGCCCTTTAACAAGTTGAGTGTTACCTCACCCTCCTGAGTAGCTGGGACTACAGGTGCATGCCACCATTTACAACGAATTTTTTGATGTTTTATAGAGATGAGATCTCGCTATGTTGTCTAAGCCAGTCTCAAACTCGTGGCTTCAAGCAATCTTCCTGCCTCGGCCTCCCAGAGTGCTAGGATTACGGGCTTGAGTCACCGTCCCTGGCTGGGAAATGCATTTAAAACCATGATGAGGTACCACTATTAGAATGGCTACAATAAAAAAACAAAGCAAAACCCAAAATACTGGTAATTCCAAATGCTGGCAAGGATGCAGAGAAAAGAAAAATGATAAAACAATCTGGAAAGCAGTTTAATTTCTTTTAAGTTAAACCTAGATTGGCTATGTGACCTAGCAAATCCATGCTAGGTATTTAACTTACATTTAAAAAATGGAAACTTACATTTCCATGAAATCCTTTACACTGTTTATAGCATCTCTATTGACAGTTGCTAAAAAATGGAAACCCCAAATGTCCTTCAACAAGTGAATGAATAAATAAGTTGCAGTATATCCATACAACGGACAACTACTACCCAGCAATAAAAAGGCATGGACTGTTAATATGTGCATCATATTGGATGCATCTCAAAGTAATTGTGCTGGTAAAAGAATTCAATCTCAGAAAATTATATACGGTATGATTCTGTGTATGTGATATTCTCAAAAAGAGAGCTATAGTGAAAAAGAATGGACTAGGAGTTAGTGGTGGGGTTAGTTGCAATTATATAAGGCAGTTTTATGGAACTTCTCTGTATCTTGATTGTACTGGTGGTCTAGAGAGTCTATGTGTGTTTTTAAATTCATAGAACTATACACTTGCCTAAGAAGTCAATTTTGCAGTGCTAATTAAAAAAATTTTTTTACTTAGTGGCTCAAAGTGACAGTTTATTATTTCTCTTGATTCTGTGGGTCGATCAGGTGCTTTTCCTGATTTGTATCATGTTGGCTGGGATACTGGGATGACCAGGAATTCCAAATGTGCTCACTCACATGCTAGCAGTTTATGTTAGCCACTGACTCAGAGTTCAGCTGTGGTTCTTGGCCAGGGGACTTGGTGGCTTTTATGTGGCTAGTTGGGCTTTTTTTGCAACATGGCAACTGAATTCCAAGGAGTGATCAAAAAGAATAATTTGGGCTGGATGTGGTGGCTTAGGCCTGTAATCCCAGCACTTTGGGAGACCAAGGCGAGAGGATTGCCTGAGCCCACGGGTTCGAGACCAGCCTGGGCAATATGGTGAGAGGACTTATCTTTATGATAAATAAAAAAAATGAGCTAGGTGTGGTAGCGTGCACCTGTAGTTTCGGCTACTTGGAAGGCTGAGATGGAAGGATCACCAGAGCCTAGGCGGTCGATGCCAGGGTGACCATGAGTATGCCACTGCGCTTCAGCCTGGGCGAGGGAGTGAGACTCCAACTAAAAAAAAAAAAATTCCCCACTTTTCAAGTGCTTACCAAGTCTCTGCATCATTCTTGATAGTGCTCCATTAACTATGGCAAGTCACATGACCAAGCCCAGAATCAGTGTGGGAGAGGACTACCTAGGGCATCAATACCAGGAGTGTTAACTCTTGAGGACTTCCAAATTACTGTCTGTCACAGATGGTGAGTGCTTTTGTTTTATTATTTTTTGTGTGACATAACTTTCCTTCAGGACTATCTATACCTTCAGCATAAAACATTAAGAGACTCCAATATCTAAGAGGGAGTAACTGAAGAAGATAGCCTATTATTTAAAAAGATGTAAACTGTGATGACCTGAAACATGTTGAAAATGTATTAGTTTTCTTTTTCTTTTTCTTTTTTTTTTTTTTGAGTTGGAGTCTCACTCTGTCACCCAGACTGGAGTGCAGTGGCCGCTCCCGGCCACCCCCCCTCAACCTGCTGGGCTCCGGCGATCCTTCCGCCTCAGCCTTCCGAGTAGTTGGAATTACAGGCGCGCACTACCATGCCCGGCTGATTTTTGATTTATTGTAGAGATGAGGGCTCGCCAAGTTGCCCAGGTGGGTCTCGAACCCATGGGCTCAGGCAATCCACTCACTCCAGCCTTCCAAAGGCACGGGATTACAGGCTGAGCCACTGAGCCCGACTGGAATAAATTAATATAGGACCCTCTACTTAGAAAATTCTGTCTCTGGATTGCCTGAGCCTGTGGGTTCGAGACCCGCCTGGGCAACTTTGCGAGACCTCATCTCTACAATAAATCAAAAATTAGCCGGGCGTGGTAGCACACGCCTGTAGTTCCAGCCACTTGTACTTGGAAGGCTGAGGCGGAAGGATCGCCAGAACCCAGCAGGTCGAGATTGCAGTGGCTGGGAGCGGCCACTGCACTCCAGTCTGGACGACAGAATGAGACTCCAACTCAAAAAAAAAGAAAAAGAAAATTATGTCTCAGGCTTTAAAGAAAATAATTTAGAGCTCTGAACGTTTCATTCCTTTATTAGGCATTCTTCTATTCTTTGTCTTCTGTTAATGCATATTCACTTTTGGCCTACAGTCTATAGTGGTATAGTATTGTATCTTATCTACCTATACAGGTTTCTGTAATTTGTCAGATGCTCACCTCTGTTACTATTCTGGTTCACAGAAGAAAATCAAAACATTAGTTCATGTCTCCTGCCTTTGGCAGTGGACTAAAACTCATACAACAAGGGAATGGCTCCCAGGTTTATTTTCTATTGGTCTTGTGTTAAGATATTACTATGAAAGGAACTCAGAACTACAAGGGAACTCAAAAACTACAGTATGATTATTCTTTTTCAATTGATAAAAACCTGTTTGGGGCAATATTCCCTGTTCTAAAACTGTGGAATCAAAATTTTCTTAAATAGTTTAGGTATAACAAATTCATGTTCAGAATACATTACTCTTTCAGAGGTTCCTATAAAATGATCTGAAACAAAGTTTATTAACATGGTAAACTGCATATCCAATATTTCAAAACTACCTGTTTTAAAACTACTCGGTAGCAATTTTTCTACTCAGTGATAAAAAAAATAGATGCTATATTATATTTTTATTGAAGTAGGATTCTTTAAAATGAGGAAATTGTATTAGAAATAATTATATTATCTATTAGGTGTTTGGGTACTAATGTAGGTCCCATAATATTGGGGAATCTGTAAGCAATCAAATTATGTATATTCCCTTTTAAAATTCAGTATTAGTAAATTAATGTTTATAAAAGGAAAGCTAATGTATTTTGTAAGCAAAAAGTATTTGTTTTATTTCGTTTATTTCTTTATCCCTTCTCATCCCACTTTAATTATGTATTAACATTATTAACTTTATTCATCCTGTGCTAGTATTGAACTATTGAAGAACTTCTTACCAATTTACTTTTCTGTTAGTGCTGTTATGCAGTTTTTGTTTCATCTCCATTGTCTTGTGTTTGCTCCTGTTTCCTGGCTAAATTTTCTTTATTAAAAAGATACTGGGTCACTTTTGGTCTACAAATGAACTTCCATAATGTAAGGGAAACCATAAAATGTAAAGGAATATCTATATTGCGCTGTTTTCTCTTGGTAAAAAGTCAGTGTTCTGGCTCCCTTTCCTATTTAAGACCTTTTTTAGTGTTCCTTTTCTTTTGGAGAAGAATTTCTAAAGGCACACATTCTTAAACTCAAAAGAAATGATGATGTACATTAGATTTGCCTTTTGGGAAAATGTGAAAATGAGGTTATTCACACTTTCAGTTTTGGAATATGTTCATTACTAAAAATATGTTTTCAGAATATTCTCCCTGCTTCATAGCAAAGTCACAAAGAAAGTCTGGGCCTCCTCAGCTAGGTCACAGTGTCCAGGAACAGAAGACTATACCTCACCTCAGAACAGAATCAGTATGTTATTTGTCATATAAATCACATTAACCAGTGGTTCTTCAAATTTCCTACTTTCTGTTCATTTCCTACAGACACAAAATAGGTTCAAGGAAGAAAGTTATTTTCTATCTTTTAATATTTTGAGCTGCCTGTGTTTGAGATTCAAAGCATTTGGGGTGCTTATTGCTTAACTGGCTGAAGATTATCTCATATGACAGCTTAGATCTCTTGTTTTGGAATTGCCATTACTTTCTAGAACAGGCATTCTGTACAGCTGCCAACATGCCCTGGATCCTCTTGCTTCATATTACAGTGATACTGCTTTGTCAGGGTAGAATTCAGCCTCACAGGGCTGGAGTCAGTCACTGCTGACCTCATGCCACAGTACAGCATGTTCAAATCTGGGAGAAACCCGAGGGTTATTCGGCATATTCCTCCTCCTCCTCTCTCACAAGCATGGAACCCTCACTCTCCTCGGAAACCGTATGTTGTATATGTGTGTGTATCTGTCTTTATTTTTAAAATCTCTTCCTGAATCCTATAGTTCTACAGCTTTAAGTCGGGGTTGGTTGAGTAGACAGACACAGGAAACAACCCAAGCTGCTGAAACTTGGCACTTTTCAGCAATAGATCTCAGCCAGGAGGAGTTTGCTGTTTTAGGTCAGACTTATATGAGGTTGCTATAATGAAGAAACATGATGTGAGTTTCCTAGTTGTTCATTTTACCCATAGCTATTTGGGCACAATGCAGAGGGTGCTTTATGACTGTGTGGGCATGCTCAGATCATCGTGGAGTGGCCTGTTTCTCTGTGTGATGGGCTGCTTCAGTGCAGAGTAAATGTCATTCTCACTTTCTCAGGCCACATAGTTATTGGAAAATAAGTGTTGCCTTCAATGAACAAAAGAGTTTTGTTTGCCTTTGACTGTTTGGGAAAAGCTTGAGTTAAATTTGAAGATGTCAGGCATGCGTAACAAATAGGAATTTGGTTTAGAGCCATTTGAAATATTTCTCATGTTTAAAAAGAGTCTTATCATTCAGCTACTTGTTTTCAAAATATTTTCCCCAAAGATTTGGCGATCTTCTGAATTGTAAAGCAATATACACATATCTCAGTGCTAAATATGTGTCTCCAGATCAGCAGCACAGGTCCCTGAGATAAAACTGGATTGGAAAGTGATCCAGTTTTGTGCAACGCAAACACCATGTTCACATTTCATCCATAGTCTTTAGTATAAAACTTAATCTATAGCTTGATTTTTAGCATATTTTGAGTTGGTTTTATAAATGACACATAAGTTTTTTTTTTTTTAGATAAATACTAAAGCAAAGCAGATTCTTTATAGTTTTGCCTGGTTCTAAAGTTAATGTACATTAATATTGTTTGCTGTTGAGCAGTTGGATTTAAGATCCAAACAGATTTTTCGCTCCGAAGGTTTATATTGAATTATTCTCTTACACTTTATGGTGGATAACTTAAATGCCAACTTTATTAACAGATTTGTGTGTCTGATCAGTACCCTCTTTCTGTTGTTTATTCTGTGTCTTGAATTTAAAAGCCCTAGCACATATCTGTTTGTTCTGAGGTTATTAAAGGTCAGTTTACTTATCTCTTTTATTAAGAATGCTAGCCCAGAGTGAATGGGGTAATCGGAAGGAAAGAATTCACAGGAGATCCCTAAGGGGGTAGTGGGTGGAGACTAATAGTATAACAGCAGTTAACTCTTTTTTTCTCCATTATTGACAGTTAGGTGAGAAAACATAATTTATTATTATATTATAATAAATAATAAACATAATTTAAACATTTTAAGTCAGTTTTATTTTACACAGTTGATTATATTAACTTATAAAGGTAGAGAAGGTTTGCTTAAAAATACAGAAAATATGGGCAACCCCTACAGGTCCCCTCCCACTGGGGGAGCTTTTCTATCCTCTCAATATATAAAAGAAATTTTTGTGTGTATATATATGTGTGTGTGTGTGTGTGTGTGTGTGTGCGCGCGCGTGTGTGTGTATATACAAAATATATATATATATGTAATAGCTGTACCTAAGTGAATGATTGTAGATTAAACTCTCTCCTTACTTTCCTACATTGTTCCCCTCTTACTTGAACTATTCATTGGTTCTGGTAAACTAAAATATTCTCAGTGAAACAATGATTAAAATGTTCATAAATGAGGTATTTGCCCCTGATATCTCAATTTGAGTCAGGATCTTACTCTGTCACCCAGGTTAGTGCAGTGGCACAATCACAACTCACTGCAGTCTCAACCTCCTGGACTCAGGCGATCTTTTTGCTTCAGCCCCCCAAGTAGTTGTGACTACAGGCACGCACCACCATGCCAACTAATTTTTTTATTTGTTGTTGTAGAGCCAGGGTTTCACTATGTTGCATAGGCTGGCCTCAAATTCCTGGGCTCAAGCCATCCTCTTGCCTCAGCCTCCCAAATACTGGGATTACTGCTGCCGACCTCTGAAATTTTTTTTTTTTTTGAGTTGGAGTCTCACTCTGTCACCCAGACTGGAGTGCAGTGGCCGCTCCTGGCCACCGCAGCCTCGACCTGCTGGGCTCTGGCGATCCTTCCGCCTCAGCCTTCCAAGTAGCTGGAACTACAGGCACACGCTACCACGCCTGGCAAATTTTTTATTTATTGTAGAGATGAGGTCTCGAACCCGCAGGCTCAGGCAATCCACTTACCTCAGCCTCCCAAGGCGCGGGATTACAGGCTGAGCCACCGAGCCCAGTTGATACCTGAAATTTTTAATGTGACTATCTGGACACATCAAACTACCTGAGATTGGGGTTCACATATAACCTCCTTGCATGAGATTGCATCATGTTTTGCAAAGTGTTCATTCTGAATTACAGAATGAACATTTTGAAAGCAGCCAAGTGGGGGAAATGTAGCTGACTTTAGGAAATAAATGGAGAGTTTTAGAAAAGTGAGACACTGTAAGAGCCCGCTCTATATTTTTTGAACTCATACCTATATGTTAACATGTAAGATTATAATATTCTCAGATGTTTATCATTTCTGAAGATGAATAATTCTTCATTTCCTTTTCATGGGCCCTGCAGTACCACACATCTGTGTGTTTATATGAAAGTCATATGCATAGTGCACACATTTCAGATAGTTCCTTGACAATGTTGACATTACCTGAGTTTTATCTACAAATGCCCAGAATTTACAATGACAATTTTTTTTTTTTTAATTGGAGTCTCACTCTATCACTCAGACTGGAGTGCAGTGACCGCTCCCGGCTACCGCAGTCTTGATCTGCTGGGCTCTGGCGATCCTTCCGCTTCAGCCTTCCAAGTAGCTGGAACTACAGGCGTGCGCTACCACGCCCGGCTGATTTTTTAATTTGTTGTAGAGATGACATCTCGCCAAGTTGCCCAGGTGGGTCTCGAACCCGCGGGCTCAGGCAATCCACTCACCTCAGCCTCCCAAAGCATGGGATTACAGACTGAGCCACCAAGCCTGGCTTACAGTGACAATTTAAAACATATATTTGATTACTTGGTCATTTATAGATGCTATACATTGGGCTGTCACTATTTTAAGTAGTGAACTTTGAAAGATGTAACTCAACCCCCCTTACATCTAAACCTTTAAATCACTGATTGACCTAAATCTCATTATTCCATTAGTCCCACATAAAGGTCAGATCCCAAAAGAACAATGCAATGGTGTACCCACATTATTTTGGAATTTTGGAATTTCTTTTAAATTGAATACTGCTTGAAAGAAATAGCTAAAGTAATGATTAGAATAGTGGATGAGAAGTATACAACACTAGGGGAGGAGTGGACTATTTCAAGTTACAGTATTTCCCTGTTCCCAATGCTCAAAATGCCATTTTTCTCCTCTTTAATATTAGTGAGTTGATCAGAATGTATTGTGTCCTTTAACACTGGAGGGAGAAACAATCAAGGACTCTGACTTAAAGCTTGAAAATACTTGTCACCGATTATTTTGATCCATATGAGAAAAAAATTTTTTTTTTTTTAGTTGGAGTCTCACTCCGTCATCCAGGCTGGGGTGCAGTGGCACGCTCATGACCACTGCAGCCTCGATCTACTGGGCACAGGCAATCCTTCTGCCTCTGCCTTTCAAGTATCTGGAACTACAGGCACGCGCTACCTGCCTGGCTAATTTTTTGAGTTATTGTAGAGATGAGATCTCACCAAGTTGTCCAGGCTGGTCTCAAACCTGTGGGCTCAGGCAATCCTCTCACTTCTGCCTCCCAAAGTGTTGGGATTATAGGCATGAGCCACTGCGCCCGGCCAGAGAGATTATTAAATGTCAGCTCTAGTATATTCTATTTAAACGGATATTATAAAGCAATTAGTTCATTCAACAAGTAAGTTGTTGAGAATCTGCTACTTACCAGGGTTTAAGATGTGAGATGGGCTTGAGATCTATCAGTGAACAAAACAGACAGATCCTCTGCCCTCATGCAGCTTAATTCTAGTTGGGAAATTTAACAACAAATAATAAACCTAATAAATAAATCATTATAGAGTGTGTTAGAGAGGGATGGGGCTATAAAAGCAGTAAAGTAGAGTAATGGGACTTGGAAGTTCTGGGACCTGGGGTAGACTGGCATTTTTAATAGGATAGTAAGCGTAAACCTCATTTTAAAAGAGATATATTTGAAGAAAGGCTTGAATGAGATGAGCAGGCTAACTATGCAACCAGGCAGAGGGACCAGCCAGAACAAAGGTAGGAGTGTTCCTAATGGAATTAGGAAGAGGAATTAGAAAGGTTGGTATCTAGATGCCAACGAAAGTGGACTGGATAAAGAAAATGTGGTATATACATAGTAGAGAACAAAATCATGCCCTTTGCAGCAACATAGATGCAGCTGGAGCCCATCGTTTTAAGTAAACTATCACAGAAACAAAAACCTGAATGTTGAATGTTCTCACTCATAAGTGTGCCCCCAAACGCCAGGCACATGAACACAAAGGAGGAAACAATTGATGCTGGGCACTGCCAGCAGAGGAAGGGAGGGAGGAGGGATAAGGGACACAGCCATCCATTGGGTACCATGTCCACTACTAGGGGAAGGAGGACTTGGGTGAAACCCAAGCCTTACTTGCACACAATTTAATTAGCTAGTATTAATAAGTCATCATAGGTACCCCACAACTCTATATTAATAAGTCATCATAGGTACCCCACAACTCTAAAATAAAAATTACTTCTTTAAAAAAATGAAGAGGTTCATATGAGCAATAATTAAAGGGAGGAAGAATGGTAGGAATTTGGGTGCAAAAGATGTTATAGAGTATCTCAGTTACCTGTTGCTATGTAACAAACCACCCTACAATTTAATGACTTAGCTGGTGTGGCTCATGCCTACAATTTCAGCTACTCAGGAGGCTGAGTTGGGGCCAGCATGAACAACATAATGAGATCCCGTCTCTTAAAAAAATTAGCTAAGTGCAGTGGCACACACCTATGGTCCTAGCTTCTATGGTCCTAGCTTCTAGGGAGGACAGCTTGAGGTCAGGAGTTTGAGGTTACAGTTAACTATGATCAGGTCACTGCACTCCATCCTGGGTAACAGAGCCAGACTCCATCTTTTAAAAAAAAGTATGTGTGTGTGTGTGTGCACGCGTGCGTGCATGCGCGCACGCGCGCACATCAGCTTAAAACAACTATTTTATTTGCTCACACTTTTGAGTAAACCATTTGGGCAGGGCTCAGGTAGGTAGTTCTTATGCTAGTCTTGCCTTGCATGATTGTAGTTGCTGGGTGGCTCAGGTAAGGCTCTATGGTCTAAGATGGCCTCTCTTCCTCACATGTCGAGCCATTAGTCTTGGCTGTTGGCTGAGCCTCTTTCTCCATATGGTACAAGGATATTAACTTGAACAGTTATTAGGATAGTTTTATCAATAACTGATATGTAAAATGTTCTGGAAATCTCAGTGCAACAAGAGAGGGCAAGCCCCAGTGTACTTTTCAAGCCTCTGCTTGTATCACATTTGCTAATGTTTCACTTGGCAAAGCAAGTTCATGGCCAAACCCAGTTTCTCGGGTTGAAGAAATAAAATTCCACCTCCTGATAGGAGTGGGAAAGTCAAATTGTAAAGGGAAGGGCATACCAGAATGGATGAATGTGGCTATTAAATCTACCACACAGAGGACCAGATCGGGGTATGCTCTTGAAGGCCACTTTAAGGGATTGGCTCAGTTTCTCTCACTGTACTCTCACGACATACTTCTGACACCCAATATGTGGAGATTTCTTCCTATGAGAAAGCAAATAAGCACCACCATCTTGAAGCAACCTAGGGGCTGTCAGTCATCAGTCATTTTGCTAGCATACAGAAAGACACTTGTTACTTTGGAGATTCCAAAGATTTTAGTAGTTATATGTCAGGAAACAAGGAGGAAGACCAAATATAGTTGACCCTTGAACAAGGTGGGTGGGGTAAGAGATGCTGCCTCTTCTCCAAGTTGAAAATCCGGGTGTAACATTTGACTTTCCTAAAACTTTACTAATAGCCTCCTGTTGACAAGCCTTACCAATAACATAAACACTTGATTAACACATATTTTGTATTTTATGTACTGTATTCTTACAATAAAGTAAGCCAGAGAAAAGATGTGATTAAGCATATCATAAGAAGGAGAAAATACATTTGCAGTATTGTACTGTATTCACTGATACTGTAAATTTACATCATCTATTTATAAGATGAATCATCTGTATGAAATGGCAGTCATCTGCAGCAGCAGGCCTTACTTTATGGTATATATCAAGCAATTCAACATATTCTGTTAATATGACCTTTTCTCTGTTTCTTGGGAGCACTCCAGTATTACTAGTGGCACTTCCTTGGGTTCCATAGTGCTATTTAAGGTGTTGTGCTAAACATGATGAAAAATATTCAAGAACCCCCAAGAGATCACTTTTTACCGTTAGACAAAATATGAATCATAGTTAAGACTAAAGTAGAAGTGAAGATGATTCAGAAGTAGTTAGATTTTGGATATATTCTGAAGTCAGTGGCAACAGAGTTTTCTGGTAGATTGGATGTAAAATGTGAAAGAGAGAAATCAATAAGATAGACTTGTCATTAACTGAGTGTAAATCCTGCTGGTGGGGCAGTTTTTGTGGGAACGAGCTGGAGTTTATTTTCAGGTGTCTATTAGACATCTAAGTGGGAATGTCAAATAGACAACTGTGTAAGTCTGGAGCCCCTTAGGAGAGACTAAGGACAGAGTTTCTGGACTGAAAATATAATTTAAGGAGGTTTCACAACTTGGTGACATTCAAAGTCGTAAGACTAAGTGAAGTCCTCACAAGAGAATGAGTGTAGATAGAAGAGAGGAAAAAGGCCTGAGCCCTAAGCACTCTAGTTTGAGGAGAGAAAGAGGAAGAAGAGTGACCTATGAGAGATAAAGAAAAACAAGAGAGGATAGTGTACTGGAAGCCAAGATGGAAACTCTGCTTAGGAGGAAGGAAACATCAACTCTGTCAAATCCTGCGAATAAGTCAAATAAAAAGAGGACTAAGAACTCCAGTCTGGATTTAGTAAAGTGGAGATGATTGGTCACTGCAACAAAAACTTTTTGGTAGACTGAAGAGATAAAAGCCAGTTGAGTGGATTTGAGAATGGGAAAAAAGATATTTGGAGAGAGTTTAGACAATTTTCATGAGTTTTACTGCTATAGGGAGCAAAGAAGTAACTGGTGGAAGAAATGGAGTCAAGAAGTTTATTTAAGATGGGAAAAATAATATTTACATGCTATTGGGGAAAATTTGTTAGAAAAAAATTAATGTATCTTTATTTTATTTAATGACTTAAATGGCACTTGTTATATGCAGACACTATTCAAAGCACTATGCAAATATGAACTAATTTAATGTAGTAATGAAACAATGACTTAGTGTAAAGTAAATACCATAAGGAGTTCAGAAATGTATAAGATAGTCTCTGACTTAAGGACTGATAGTCTCAAGTGGAAAATATAAAAATAGGAAGATGGTATATACTATAAAAATTAGTTTAGAAGTACAGAGAACTTGAAGGAGGAGGGTACTTTCAACTGGAAAATAAGGAATGTCAATATAAAGATAGGCTCATTTGGACTTAAATTCATATACATTTCATTGTAGGAAGAAAAACATTTGTCTTCAGAAATAGACAACTTAGAGAAGTATATACGGCTGTTTCACTATACAGCCTCAATATCTTTAGATTTAGGATAGTCAGGTGACTATCACGTACATTAATACATCTATACAGACATGTATAGTTTTTTTTTAGTTTTTTTTTGAGTTGGAGTCTCACTCAGTCACCCAGACTGGAGTGCAGTGGCTGCTCCCGGTCACCGCAGCCTCGCCTGCTGGGCTCCAGCGATCCTTCCGCCTCAGCCTTCCGAGTAGCCGGAATTACAGGCACGCACTACCACGCCCGGCTGATTTTTTGATTTATTGTAGAGATGAGGTCTCATTGCCCAGGCAGGCTCAGGCAATCCACTCACCTCAGCCTCTCAAAGGCACGGGATTACAGGCTGAGCCACCGATCCCGGCTAGATTTTTTTAAAAAAATACACTTTCTAGGCCAGGCGCAGTGGCTCAGCCTGTAATCCTACCAATTTCAGAGGCCAAGGCGAGAGGATTGATTGCTTGAGCCTCAGGGGTTTGAGACCAGCCTGGGCAACTTGGTAAGACCTCATCTCTACAGTAAATCACAAAAACTAGCCGGGCATGGTGGCATGCATCTATAGTTCCAGCTACTTGGAAGGCTGAGGTAGAAGGATCACCTTAGCCCAACAGGTTGAGGCTGTGGTGGCTGTGAGTGACAAGAGTGAGACTCCAACTCATAAATAAATAAACACACACACACACACACACACACACACACACACACACACACACACACACACTTGCCTGTGACTCTCATAAGTAGAGACTTGGGTTTTAAAGTTTTCATGCATTCCCTGTTTTTCGTCAGTTATGTTAGTCTTTTTTTTTTTTTTTTTTAAGTCTGAGTCTCATTCTAACACCCAGGCTGGAATGCAGTGGCATACTCATGGCCACTGCAGCCTCAACACGCTGGGCCCAGGTGATCCTTCTGCCTCAGCCTTCCAAGTAGCTGTAACCACAGATGCACACCACCACAACTGGCTAATGTTTTGATTTATTGTAGAGGTGAGGTTTCACCAAGTTACCCAGACTGGTCTCAAACTTCTGGACTCAGGCAATCTGCTTGCCTTTACCTCCCAAAGTGCTGGGATTATGGGCGTGAACCACCTTTGCCTGGCTATATTAGATTTTAAAAGCAATTTCTTATCTGGTTATTATTCTTAAATTACAAACTATTTGTAGAAGGTAAATGGGGGGATTTTTACATAAACTGGAACAATTAGTATGTAGAAAAATCTTGATTTAAACAAAAGCCAGCTGGGTGTGGTGGCTCACGCCTATAATCCTATCACTTTGGGATGCTAAGGCAGGAGGATCATTTGAGGCCAGGAGTTCAAGACCAGTCTGGGCAACATAGTGAGACTCCCATCTCTACATAAAATTTTAAAAATATATTAGCCAGGGATGGTGGCATCATTCTATAGTTCCAGCTACTTGAGAGGCAGAGGCAGATGGATTGCTTGAGCCTAGAGTTCAAGACTGCAGTGAGCTATGATGACGCCACTGTACTATAGCCTAGACAACAGAGTAAGACCCTGTCACTTTAAAAAAAAATGAAATAAAGAAACAAAAGCCTTATAACTTTGGGTAGGGGGATTATTTACTTTCAAAAGCATCCAACCAGTGGAGTACAGTGGCTCACGCCTATAATCCCAGTACTTTGAGAGGCCATAGTGAGAGGATTGTCTGAGCTCACAGGTTGGAGACCAGCCTGGGGACCTTGGTGAGATCTCCTCTCTACAATAAATCAAATGTCTGTAGTTCCAGCTACTTGGAAGCCTGAGGCGGAAGGATCACCTGAGCCCCACAGGTCGAGACTGCAGTGGCCGTGAGTGTGCCATTGCACTCCAACCTGGGCAAAAGAGTGAGACTCCAACTCAAAAAAAAAAAAAAAATAGCATTTAACCTAGACTTCCTTTAAATGGCCATTTTAAAATCCAATGTAAGCATGTAAGCTGGGCTCAGTGGCTCAGCCTGTAATCCCAGCACTTTGGGAGACTAAGGTGAGTGAATTGCCTTAGCCCGCGGGTTCGAGACCCACCTGGGCAACTTGGCGAGACCTCATCGCTACAATAAATCTAAAAATTAGCCGGGCATGGTAGCGTGCACCTGTAGTTCCAGCTACTTGGAAGGCTGAGGCGGAAGGATTGCTGGAGCCCAGCAGGTCGAGGCTGCGGTGAGCGGGAGCGGCCACTGCACTCCAGTCTGGGCGACAGAGTGAGACTCCAACTCAAAAAAAAAACACAAAAACCAATGTAATAACTATTATTTAATATGTAAATACTGAATTTGCATATTATTTTGTAGAAACCTAAAATCTACTTTAAGTGGGAGTAGCATATTTTATTATTTGATGTTAATCTCTGGTCCTACCAATGAATATATTGTAATTTGAAATTAGTAAAAATGTACAGTGAAGGGGTTGATACCATATGTATATGTATATTTTAAAATGAGGAAGTTGATGTAGGTTGTATTTGTCAAAATTGATGAGTTTTTTACAAACATTTGAGAATTAAATAAACTTTGTATATACTATTGGTACCTCTGTAAAACCTGTTACCTTTCAGTAGAGTGGTATTTTTGTTTGTTTGTTTGTTTGTTTGAGTTGGAGTCTCACTCTGTTGCCCAGGCTGGAGTGCAGTGGCACGCTCCCGGCCACTGCAGCCTCAACCTACTGGGCTCCGGCGATCCTTCCGCCTCAGCCGTCCAAGTAGCTGGAACTACAGGCAGCACGCACTACCACGCCCGGCTAATTTTTGATTTATTGTAGAGATGAGGTCTCGCTAAGTTGCCCAGGCAGGTCTCGAACCTGCGGGCTCAGGCAGTCCACTCACCTCAGCCTCCCAAAGGCATGGGATTGTAGCCTGAACCACTGAGCCAGCTGAGTGGTGTGTTTTGTATTTAGTGTAGCCAGACTGAGAGTTTGTTTGTTGTTGTCGACTGACTGCTTAGGATTGACCGTGGAAGAAGACATAGTATAGTTATCAAAACTGGACTTGGATTTAAAATATCTGTGCGCTCCAGATTTAGCCTGATTTACTATTCCTCAGTCTTTAAAGAGTTCCAACTTTTCATGAGCCCCAGGTTTCTTGTATTTAAAGTGAAATAATAGCTTGGCCAGGCGTGATGTCTCACTCCTGTAATCCTAACACTTTGGGAAGTAGAGGTAGGAAGATCGCCTGAGGCCAAGAGTTCAAGACCAGCCTGGGCAGCATAGTGAGACCTCATCTCTACAAAACATTTTTAAAAAATTTTTTAATTAAAAAAAAATAGCCAGGGGTGGTGTCTCAAGTTTGTAATCCTAGCCCTTTGGGAGGCCGAGGCGAGAGAACTGCGTAAGCCCAGGGGTTCAAGACCAGCCTGGGCAACTTGGTGAGACCTCATCTCTACAATAAATAAAAAAACTAGCTGGACGTGATGGTGCACGCCTGTAATTCCAGCTACTTGGAAGACTAAGGTGAAAGGATCGCCTGAGCCCAGCAGGTGGAGGCTGCAGTGGCTGTGAGCGTGCCACTGCACTTTGACCTGGGCAACAGAGTGAGACTCTGGTTCAAAAAAACAAAAACAAAACTGGGCACCCTGGCACATACCTGTAATCTTAGCTACTCGGGATGGGAGGATCACTTGAGCCCAGGAATTTGAGACCAGCCTGGAAAATGTAATGAGACCTCCCCTCTCAAAAAAACTTAAAAAAAAAAGGAATAATGGCTGCCTTAAAAACCTTACAAGATAGTCCAAAAGCAGAGAGCTTGAACCTAAAAGCAGAATTTTTTTTCTATCCACTAGGAATTCTGGTCATTGTGAAAGTCTTATCCCAGCCAGGCTCGGTGGCTCAGCCTGTCATCCCATGCTTTGGGAGGCTGAGGTGAGTGAATTGCCTGAGCCCGCAGGTTCGAGACCCGCCTGGGCAACTTGACGAGACCTCATCTCTACAATAAATAAAAAAATTAGCCGGGCATGGTAGTGCGCGCCTGTAGTTCCAGCTACTTGGAAGGCTGAGGGGAAGGATCGCCGGAGCCCAGCAGGTCGAGGCTGCAGTGGCCAGGAGCATGCCACTGTACTCCAGTCTGGGCAACAGAGTGTGACTCCAACTCAAAAAAAAGAGAAAGTCTTATCCCTAGATAAACATTGTCTTTAAATCAGACTTTCTGTCCTTAGCAGTGTGCATTATTGTTATTGTGCTACTTTGTCCTCCCACTTGAGGGTATCAATCTTCTGAGGCTAAAAAGTCTGAAGCCCAAAAATAACAAGTTTAACTTCATACATATTCATTGACACTTCTTGTGGTATCTAAATAGAATGTTCATCTCTAGTTATTTTTTATTGTACATGAATAGTATAGATTTATGATATAAAATAGTTGTCATTGTGTAGCAACAAAAAACTTGAACCTCAGGATCATGAAATAACCAAAGAAGAGTAAATGGTATTAAAGCCTTGGTGATCTAGTTTCTGAAACACTGAGTGTCTTAGAATAAAACTGTAATGCTTAAGTTCGGTTTTTAAGTAAGTCTTAAGATTAGGTGTTCAAAGGTATTTTTTTTAATTCTTTGAAAAAATAGACAAATTTTCAGTCTCCTTAACATTTAATTATTACCATTAAAGACCAGAGGTTAAGAGTACATAAATAAGTACTTTATAAAGGAAGCTCTAATTATTAGGGTATTAAACAGATTATCTAAATTTAAATTATCCCAGATTAAACCCATTTCCTTATTTGATAAGGTTACTGTACTAGTAGATCAGAGGTGCTCTGAAGACATAAGGTATCTGGATTTCAGCAGTGCATTTAACACAGTCTGTTATGATATCCTTGGGGGAAAATGACTGATTATTTATAACTGAATGAGTGAATAGAAAGCTAATTTAGATAAATGGCAGCTTGAAACAAGGTCTCTGATGGCATACTTCAGGATACTCTCTGTCTTGTTTTCATTAAAGATTGCCATGCTTGATCAGAGTTAAAGATGTCAAGCAGCCCAAAAGAATAAAAATTTTGAGCAACAGAATTGGAATCTACTTGAGGTATTCACCTGAGGTATTCTCAAATGAAAAGCAGAGGTCATCACATTATGTGATTCAGCTATACATTTATGTTATTTATGGAAAGGGCAACTATTCTTAACACTTTTCAATTAGAAAGTAAGCAGAAGTAGCCGGGCTCGGTGGCTCAGCCTGTAATCCCGCGCCTTTGGGAGGCTGAGGTGAGTGGATTGCCTGAGCCCGCGGGTTTGAGACCCGCCTGGGCAGCAAGTCCTCATCTCTACAATAAATTAAAAAATCAGCCGGGTGTGGTAGCACGCGCCTGTAATTCTGGCTACTCGGAAGGCTGAAGCGGAAGGATGGCCGGAGCCCAGCAGGTCGAGGCTGCAGTGGCCGGGAGCAGCCACTGCACTCCAGTCTGGGCGACAGAGTGAGACTCCAACTCCAAAAAAAAAAAAAAAATCAGCCGGGCGTGGTAGCACATGCCTGTAATTCAAGGCTACTTGGAAGACTGAGGCGGAAGGATCGCCGGAGCCCAGCAGGTCGAGGCTATGGTGGTCGGGAGCGGCCTCTGCACTTAGTCTGGGTGACAGAGTGAGACTCCAACTCAAAAAAAAAAATACTCAGTTCTACGTTGGGCAAGGTGACTCATGCCTATAATCCCAGCACTTTGGGAGGCCAAGGTGAGAGGATTACCTGAGTCCGGGGGTTCAAGACCAACCTGGGGCACTTGGCGAGACCTCGTTTCTACAATAAATAAAAAAATTAGCTGGATTTGGTGGCACGCACCTGTAGTTCCAGCTACTTGGAAGATTGAGGTGAAAGGATCGCTTGAGCCCGGTAGGTCAAGGCTGAGGTGGCCATGAGTGTGCCACTGCACTCCAGCCTGTTTGTCAGAGTGAGACTTCAACTCAAAAAAAAAAAAGAATATGCTCCATTCTGGTGTTACTAGTTAAATATTAGATTTATTACCATTTCACTATCCTTTAGCAATTCTTTTCAACTATCCTAGTTATGCTTTCTGTAGTTTTTTTTTATCTTCAACCTCAACCTTGCAAACTTCAGTCCTCTTTGTTAGGTACTAAGCCTGGATTCATTTTAAGCCCCATAAATCACAAGTTCCACAACTATTGAGGCGGCAAAGCAAGGACTCAATTCTGTTTCCTGTGCAGACTAGCATCCTTCTGACCCCATCTAACTCTCAAGTAAGACCTGTTTTCTAAGCTTATAATGTCAAATAATAGAAGACTCTGATGTAGTGTTATTGTAAAAGAAAGGGCAAAGAATGAGAAATTGGCCATTTGGTTGCTTTTTGTCAACAAACTTTAAGAAGTTTGGAGAGGGCAGGCACAGTGGCTCATGCCCATAATCCCAGTACTTTGGGAGGCCAAGGTGAGAGGATTGTCTGAGCTCACAGGTTCGAGACCAGCTTGAGCAACTTGGGGAGCTCTCATCTCTACAGTAAACCAAGAAAAATTAGCCAGGCATGGTGGTGTATGTCAGTAGTTCTAGCTACTTGGAAAGCTTGAGGTGGAAGGATCACCTGAACCCAGTAAGTCGAGGCTGCAGTGGCCGTGAGCTTACCACTACACTCGAGTCTGGGCGACAGAGTGATACTCCAACTCAAAAAAGAATTTTTTTTTTTTGGAAAGAGTTATGTTTCCATAACTAGCCAGTTAATATCTATCATATCTGTCTTCACCTTGCTTCCTATTCTTTCTTGGTTGTATCTTTGAGTCATATGGCTATTCGCAAAGAATTTTTGAACCATAAACTATGCAGCGTGGTGGAAAAAGTTTACTAGTCTTCGTATTTCTGAGAATGTAGAAAATGCTTATTATTCATAATTGAGCAGCATACCTGGTATGTTGTTTACCTGGGATTTATAAATGATAAAATAATTATCAAGTAAGGATTTCAAGAAATGGTTTATGTACCTCTGACATTCATGGAATATAGCCTGAAAATAGCTCTTCACTGTGGTGAATAGCATTTTATAAAACAGCATAGCTTACGTATATATTACTTTGTTTCCCAGCAGTGCAGGCACTGAATTGTGATGCTTGAATATATTCTAATGATTTACTTTATACTTTTGAAATTTCCAGGTATTTTATTTTTTTAACACTGAAAGTGTGGCCTCACTTGGAAAGTAAAATTAAATCAAGCCGGTTGCAGTGACTCATGCCTGTAATCCCAGTATTTTGGAAGGCGGAGGCAGGATTGCCTGAGCCCCGGGGTCAAGACCAGCCTGGGCAACAAGGCGAGACCTCGTCTCTACAGTAAAAATCAAAAAAATTAACCAGGCATGGTGGTGCGTGCCTGTAGTTTCAGCTACTTGGAAAGCTGAGGTGGAAGGATTGCTTGAACCCAGCAAGTGGAGGCTGTGGTGACCATAAGTGTGCCACTGCACTCCAGCCTGGGTAGCAGTGAGACGTCTACTCAAAAAAAAAAAAATTTAAATCAATCTGGTCCTTACCAAAGATTCTTTTTATTTTTTCTTTTTCATGAGCCTTCTATTGTGAAAATGTTAACTTACAACAACATATTATTTTCTCTTTTCTTTTTTTTTCTTTTTTGAGTTGAAATCTCACTCTGTCGCCCAGACTGGAGTGCAGTGGCCACTCCCGGCCACCGCAGCCTCAACCTGCTGGGCTCTGGCAATCCTTCCCCCTTAGCCTTCCAAGTAGCTGGAACTACAGGCGTGCACTGCCACACCCTACTAATTTTTTGATTTGTTGTGTAGAGATAAGGTCTCACCAAGTTGCCCAGGCGGGTCTCGAACCCGCGGGCTCAGGCAATTCACTCACCTCAGCTTCCCAAGGCACAGGATTACAGGCTGAGCCACCCAGCCCAGTTTATATTCTCTTTTCAAAAAAAAGTAACTAAGGACTAATAGCCAGTTGATATTTCTGAATAGCACTGGTACAGTGTTACTACCTGGAGTAGTTATAATTCCAGACTAAGTTTAATATTTATCTTTTAAATCTGTCTAACCAACTTCATTAAGGGTGAATGTACACTTTGTGTTGTGCCTTGAAAACAATTGACCCTTTGTGGACCACAGGTTTGAAGACCAGTATTTTATACTGTGTCTCATGAAATTAAAAATATTATTTTATTATCCCATTTCATTTTATGAAGTAAATTTTTGTATGCCTCTGCAGTTGCTTTGCAGCTAGTACTTGGGAGTTAACTTTGCCCATCCTCGAGTGTCAGGGCTTTATATGGTCCCTTGCAGTTGCAACATAGCTCCCTGCAGTACCTTTGAGTCTTTAGGCAGTAGATGACATTGTGGTACATGATTCCTTTGTGGTAAGCAGAGCCTAAATAGTACTTTTTGTTGCTTATTGTACTTCTTCAGTTAAATGCCTTGGATAGTAAGATGGGTAATTTAGCTAGTGTCTAAAGGTCAGTGCCTGTATTCTTTCCTGAAACTTCGTATTTCTGGCACTAAGCAAAAGCCTCTGTTGCCCTCCTTTTTGAACTAAATGATTCTAAGCAGTGAATAAATTGCCTTATTTAGAGTTTGTATGATCATAGTAATCTCAAAATATTTTAAACCCCTTTTCAGTTCTTGCTTTGTCATTTTTATGTTCCTTCACCCACTGACTGGTTATGGGGGTTTGATTTTGCATAAAGAGAGCTGCTGAAGTCAAACAAAATTTACACTTATGGAATCCCAGTAGGAGATTAATATAATTAGAAACATTTTAGCTGAACTGGTTGCCAGGTTAAGGAGAGCAGGGAAAGAGACTCCTTGAGTAACACACAGCCAACAGATTCACATTTTATCATTAATGCCATCCTTACAGATCTATTCTCTACTGTCATGACTACAAATAATAACTAATTTATTAGATTTATCTTTTTCCTTCCTTGACTCAACTTTTCTTTTTCTTTTTAATCAATATTTTTTATTATGATATTGTAGGGTACAGTTAAGGGTTAGGTATACAAATACGTTTCATTCAGGCACCCTTGTTGATAAGAGGTGTTTCCCCGTCCCCAGACAGATATTTGCTACCGTTAATTCCATCTCCCCCCCATAGTTTCCCACTACTGTCAGTCATTTTCTTATAGTATTACATTGGATGTTCAGGGTCCATTATATGAGTGAGAACATGTGATACTCGGATCTTAGTTTCTGTGAGAGGTCACTCAGTATTATAGACTCTAGTTCCATCCAGGTTGCTGCGAAATTCATGATTTTGTTCTCTTTTATGTCTGTGTAGTAGTACATCGTGTATATGTACCACATTTTTTTAATCCAGTCCTCTTTTGATGGGCAGCATGGTTGCTTCCAGGTTCTTGCTATTGTGAACAATGCTGCGATAGACATATGTGTGCAGGTGTCTTTTTTATAGAGTGATTTGAGTTCTTCAGGATATATTCCCAGTACGGGGATTGCGGGGTCGTATGGGAGGTTGATATTTAGAGCTTTTAGGAATCGCCACACTGCTTTCCACAGAGGTTGCACTAGTAATTAAATACTTCAACAGATGTCAAAACAAAAACCACATGATTATATCATTAGATGCAGAAAAAGCTTTCGATAAAATCCAGCACCCCTTCTTGATAAAAACCCTCGAACATCTAGGCATATGGGGAACATACCTCAAAATAGTAAAAGCCATCTACGAGAAACCCACAGCCAGCATACTCCTAAACGGACAAAAAATGGAACCATTTCCCCTGAAAACTGGAACAAGACAAGGTTGCCCACTCTCACCCCTCCTGTTCAACATAGTATTGGATATCCTGACTCGAGGAATCAGCGAAGAGAAGGCAGTCAGGGGTATCCAGATAGGAAAAGAGGAAGTCAAGTTACCTCCCTTTGCAGACGATATGATTGTGTACCTTGAAAACCCAAGAGAATCTGTCAAAAACCTCCTTACACTGATAAAGACCTTTGGCAAAGTCTCAGGATACAAAATAAATGTGCAAAAGACAATCACATTTCTTTATACCAATAATAAACAAACAGAAACCCAAATAAAAACCACAATTCCATTCACAATAGCCACAAAAAATATGAAATACCTTGGCATCTTCCTAACCAGAGACATGAAAGACCTTTACAACAAAAATTACAAAACACTGCTCAAAGAAATCAAAGATGACACAAACAAGTAGAAAAATATCCCATGCTCATGGATTGGAAGAATCAACATTATGAAGATGTCCATCTTACCTAGGCAATCTACAAATTTAATGCAAAATCCATCAAATTACCAGCAACATTCTTCTCAGACCTAGAAAAAACAACACAGGAATTCATATGGAAATGCAAACGTCCAAGAATAGCCAGAACAATCCTCAGCAAAAAAAAAAAAACAAAGCAGATGGTATCACATTACCAGACTTCAAACTTTACTATAAAGCTACAATCATCAAAACAGCTTGGTATTGGTATAGGAGCAGGCATATAGATCAGCTTTTCTTTTTCCATCTTTTGCCACTTTGGGAAAACTTATCCACTCAGTCTTCAGGCATCAATATCAAGAAAGTCAGTCTATGGGACGAGAACAAATTCTATGGCCCTTTGACAGTTTTTCCAGTGGATCCTTCATAAATAAAAATACTGTATAAGGTAGAAAAAGAAGGGAGATCATTAAACATTTTATACAGAAAATAAAATCTTATTTGTAAGGTCACAGCTGATAGACTTTAATAATGTGAAAGCCGGCCGGGCTCAGTGGCTCAGCCTATAATCCCAGCACTTTGGGAGGCCAGGGCAAGTGAATTGCCTGAGCCACAGGTTCAAAACCAGCCTGGGCAACTTGGTGAGACCTCAACTCATCTCTACAATAAATGAAAAATTAGATGGGCATGGTAGCACATGCCTGTCGTTCCAACTACTTGGAAGACTGAGGTGGAAGGATCGCTGGAGCCCAGGCAGGTCGACACTGGGGTGGCCGTCAGTGTGCCACTGCACTCCAGCCTGGGCGACAGAGTAAGACTCCAACTAAAATAAATAAATAATAATACGAATGCCTCTGGAACTAGCATCAGCTTTTATAATAAAGGAACATCTTTTGTCTGAGATTTGCTTCCTAATAATTGGGGAGGAAGATATGGTTGTATGGGCCATGGATTAATAAATTGAAGCTGCTTCTGTGTATGTTTAAAATGTTGCATAATAAACAGATTTTTAAAAGACATCTTTCCCAGGAATTTGGGATGGATAAAATCTATCTTTCTGTGAAATTTTTCAACCTCTCCCAATACTCAGCAATGTTGAACACAATAAAGATGTCTATTTTTAGGTTTATATTACTGAGGGCAAAAAAATTTCTTGTCAGAAATTATTTTAAACTTAGGTTGTTTTGTCTTTTTTATTACACAGATTATATGTATTCAGCAATGTGCAAAATTTATTTCTTAAATTCAATTCTGATGAAACATATGTTCGGTTTTGTTTTTGTTCAAGGGTATATTTAGTAAACTTCCATCAGTGATAAGTTTGATAAACTGCTTAGTTCAGATTGGCAGAAAATAATAATTTAAAAAATGAGTTTAGCTGGGCTCGGTGGCTCAGCCTGTAATCCCACGCTTTGGGAGGCTGAAGTGAGTGGATTGCCTGAGTCCACAGGTTCGAGACCCGCCTGGGCAACTTGGCGAGCTCTCATCTCTACAATAAATCAAAAATTAGCCAGGTGTGGTAGCACGCACCTGTAGCTCCAACTACTTGGAAGGCTGAGGTGGAAGGATCGCTGGAGCCCAGCAGGTCGAGGCTGCGGTGGCCGGGAGCGTGCCACTGTACTCCAGTCTGGGCGACAGAGTGAGACTCCAACTCAAAAAAAAAAAAAGGCTTGGATGGAAGTAGTAAATAAAATGATAGGTGGGCCATGCATGAACTAAAATAAGTATCAATTCTGAATTAAAGCCTGCCACCAGATGCAGCTGTACACTTTTTTTTATTATTAATTTAGTCGGAGTCTCACTCTGTTGTTTAGGCTGGAGTGCAGTGGCACACTACTCATGGCCACCACAGCCTCAACCTGCTGGGCTCAAGCGACCCTTCCACCTCAGGCTTCCAAGTAGCTGGAACCACAGGCGCACTATCACACCTAGTTTTTAAAAATTTATTGTAGAGATTGAGGTCTCGACAAGTTGCCCAGGTTGGTTTCAAACCCATGGGCTCAGACAGTCCTCTTGCCTGCCTCCCAAAGTGCTGGTATTTCAGGCGTGAGCCACTGTACCTGGTGCAGCTGTACAATTGAAGTACATCAACTCACTTGCCACTCACTGATAGGGTTTTGATATGAGTATGCAAGCAATTGATTTATTATGGACTCCGTACAGTCAAACCTCACTGCTAATGTTAATCTGTATTTGCAGCTGCTCCCCAGTGCTAGTACCACCACCACCACTGTCTCAGCTCTACCTCAGATCATCAGACATTAGATTCTCATAAGGAGCACACAACCTAGATCCCTTGCGTGCACAATTCACAATAGGGCTCGCACTCCTATGGGAATCTAATGATCTGACAGGAGGCAGAGGTCAGGTGGTAATGCGAGTGATGGGGAGTGACTGTAAATACAGATGAAGCTTCACGTGCTCATCCCCTGATGTGTGGTCCAATTTCTAGTAGGCCGAATTCTGTTACAGGTCCTTGGTCTGGGGGCTAGGGACCCCTGCAGTAGACAACACCCAACATTCCTTTGCAGGGCATTTAAAATATTTTATCATTTTGGTCTCTCTCAAATTTTGATGACAGTCTCCTATTCCTCTTGTGATCACTAATATTTATAATTTCCAAAGGTTATTCTTGATCACAAAATGGTTAGTCTCATTAGATTTGACACAGGTGCAGCAAGAGTGCTAGTTAGTCATACAGGCATCCTTCAATTTCCTTTGCAAATCTAGAGCCATACAGTTTTTGAACAGCTATTAAGACAATACAGTTTCTGTGTAGAAGTTTTCATAAAGAATCATAGATTACCTCATGCCTGTAATCCCAGCACCTTGGGTGGTGGAGGTGAGAGGATTACCTGAGCCCCAAGAGTTCAAGACCAGCCTGGGCAACTTGGCAAGACCTCGTCTCTACAATAAATAAAAAAAGATTAGCCAGGCGTGGTGGTACATGCCTGTAATTCCAGCTACTTGGAAGGCTGAGACGGAAGGGTCACATGAGCCCAGCAGGTAGAGGCTGCAGTGGCCGTGAGTGGGTCACTGCACTCTAACATGGGCGACAGAGTGAGACTTCAACCTCGCCCCCCCCCAAAAAAGGAATCATAGATTGGACTTTTAAACACTTCTATTATTTATTGTTCCAAGTTAGGAAACCACACCTGAGAAACTCTGACCAAATTTTGTGTTCAAGTCCCCAATATTTGCTGAGACTCGTCAGGAAGTGATAACCTTACCACCTCAATGCTGGGCCCCTTAAGCCAGGCATCAGGCATTTTCCTGGGAGGACTTTCTTTGTAGATGTTGACTCTGTATATGTCAATTGTTTCTTTTCTTTTTTTTTGAGTTGGAGTCTCACTGTTGCCTAGGCTGGGGTGCAGCGGCACACTCACGGCCACCCCAGCATCGACCTGCTGGGTTCCGGCAAACCTTCCACCTCAGCCTTCCAAGTAGCCAGCACTACAGGCCTGTGCTACCATGCCCCGCTAATTTATTTTTAATTTATTGTAGAGGCGAGATCTCACCGAGTTGCTTGGTCTGGTCTCAAACCCGTGGGCTCAGGCAATCCACTCACCTCAGCCGCCCAAAGTGCTGGGATTACAGGCTGAGCCACTGAACTTAGCCTTGTTTTTTTAATAAGTAGAGAGTCTATTTGGGGCAAGCTTGAGTATTACAACTGATCGCATAAATTCAAGTTGCCCAGAATGTACAACTTCAGCTATTGTTTCTTGAAGTGGTTTGTCATACCTGATTGAATGAAAATTATTCTCAGATATAACATTCTCATGTATGACATTCCAGATATATATGGTTACAAAATCCACTTATATCTTGATAAAAATGGAGATTAGTATCAATCCCATGCAAATAACAATAGTGCCACATAAAAAGATAAGGAAAACTCAGTAAGTTTCTGAATGTTGCGTACTCCGTGAAAATCAGATACTATTAATGTTTTATTCCATCACAGGCACTAAAATGTGGGTTAGAAATAGTTTAAAGAGAAAGTGAAAGAGCTTCCTCGTGTAGCCACAAAAAATAGAACACTAAGATAACATTAACAATTTTTTTGTTGTTGTTGGAGTCTCACTGTCGCCAGGCTAGAGTGCAATGGCCCGCTCCCAGCCACCTCAGCGTTGACCTGCTGGACTCCGGCAATCCTTTTGTCTCAGCCTTCCAAGTAGCCAGAACTACAGGAGCGCGCTACCACACCTGGCTAATTTTTTGTAGAGATGAAGTCTCACCAAGTTGCATAGGCCGTTCTTGAACCCATGGGCTGAGGCAGTTCCCTTACCTCAGCCTCCCAAAGTGCTGGGATTACAGATTTGAGCCACCCTGCCCGGCCACATTAACAATATTGTAAACAAATAACCACAATAAGATTTCACTTATCAATTTATTTAGTTCTATGTAGATAATTATTATTCAACCGAAACTTGGGCCAACAGTCTGCTTTTTTGAAACATCTCCTTTTGGACTAAAAAGCATCCTGGAAATCCTGACCCAGTCCACTGGTACAGTCTGAAAGTTGTCTAATCAGTATCAACTCAGGAACATGTACATGAGTTTGTTCTTTGGAGCTGCAATAGTTTAGAGTAACTTGGACAGTCCTTTCCATGAAATACTCAGACTTGTTTGTTGAGGACAGCCTCTCTGGCAGGGTCTGGTTGAGAAATATGGAACACATCAAACAAACCTAATTATTTCAAGCATATCTTATTTCTAATAATTCTTTTTTATTAAGTGAGAGAAAATCATGTGATCTTCCAAGGACACACTGAGAAGTCTCACAGATAATTTTAAGTGTAAAAGTTATCTTTAAAGTTTTGTTTTTCCTGTATTTAAGAGTCAATCCTGGGGAAAGCACAATGGAAAGAGGTGGCAAAGGAGATTCAGGACCTTAATTAAAGGATCATGGGTAAGAAACAATGCTTGATTATTTAATCAAAATGACAGTGAAAGATAAGGGACAGCAATGGTAAAGAACCCTGAATCTTTCACAAGTAGAGAACCTTTGTGACTGGCATAGTGGCTCAAGCCTATAATCCCAGCACTTTGGGAGGCCAAGGTGAGAGGATTGCCTGAGCCTGCGGGTTCAAGACCAGCCTGGGCAATATGGTGAGACCTCATCTCTACAATAAATCAAAAAACTAGCTGGGCGTGTAGCGTGCGCCTGTAGTTCCGGCTACTTGGAAGGCTGAGGTGGAAGGATCACCGGAGCCCAGCAGGTCAAGGCTGTGGTAACCAGGAGCATGCCACTGCACTCCAACCTGGGTGACAGAGTGAGAATTCCACTCCAAAAAAAAAAAAAAAAAAAAAAAACCTTTGTTCTTTCTGGGTTGGTTTGTTTTGGTTTTGATCATCAAAAACATAATAAATCCAATATAAAATCAGAAAATTATTCTGCTCTCTACCAAAATTACTCTGAAGATAAGGAATAATTTTTCATATTGTAGATAAAGACATTAATCAGTAAACAAAAGAAGCAGGTCCATCAAACAGATTGAAGTTTGCCAAAATTTTAATATATTTAATGGCTTCTTTTCAGATCCTAGTTGTTTATTTCCCAAGGCAAATCAAATTCACTTTTTCATATTTGTCTCTTTCAAATTCTGGAACAAAGTACCTCTTTACTCTGGGACAAAAATGCTATTTACAGTTATTACCTGAAAAAAACCTGGATTCCTTCACCTGGAGAATTACAAACGACTCCATGAGAATGCAGCTTTTGATCAATAGCAATCTTATTACTTGGCGCAAGTAAGAACACTGGGAGTGTTCTCTAAAGCAGTATCTCCCCCAGGTGAAGTAACAGGAGGGTTTTTTTATTGGCAATGGAGAGGGAAGAGGGTATGCAGGTAGAGGAAGAGTCCCAGTTGGCACTGAGGCAGTGAGTTATGTCAGCACATAGGTCACTTGTTATGGTAATGAACTATAGCTGCTCCTGGGTAGGGACTTTCACATGATAATGAGGAAAGTTCACTCCAGTTATCTTTAAGTTGCTGGTGCCTGGCAGGACCTGGTAGCCAAGTAGGTGACCCATTCCACCCAGGCTGAGAGAAAGCTGTTAAAACAGAGTGATTTCTCAAGTTGATTAAACTCCTGAAGACCCTTCCTATCTGCTTACACTATTGCCTGTAGCATAGTTCCAGCCACCTATATAAATTATAACTTCTGTTTCAGAGAGAAAACTGAGTGGAGGGTGTTAGGTCAGGCCCGTCAGGAGTGTGGGTCTCTGGTGTGCGACCTGATGCCACATGAAAGATGCAAAGAATTGCACAGAAGTTGGATTCGAAAATGTAGTTTGTTTAGAAAGTAAATTGGAGAGAAAGAGAGAGGGAATTCAGTCAGGCGCGATGCCTCACGCCTGTAATGTCAACACTTTGGGAGGCTGAGGTGAGAGCATTGCCTGAGCCCGTGGGTTCGAGACCAGCCTGGGCAACGTGGCAAGACCTCGTCTCTACAGTAAATCAAAAAATTAGCTGGGTGTGGTAGCACATGCCCGTAGTTTCATAGTTCCAGCTATTTGGAAGTTTGAGATGGAAGAATTGCCTGAGCCCATCGAGTTGAGGCTGCAGTGGCTATGAGCAGTGTGCCACTGCACTCCAGCCTGGGCAACAGAGTGAGACTCAAAAAAAGGTGGGGGAATCATCTCCCCAAGAGAGGGGGAGGGGCCCATAGCTTAAGAGAACGTGGCCTGGGGCAATCCCTTCGAGTCCCTTTCTGCTCTGGGAATTTTTCTGACCTCTCAATAAATCCTGCTTTCAAAAAACAAGAAAAAGAAAACATGGCCTGGCCATACCTCAAAGAGTAAGTGGCTCTATCATAGCTTAGCAAGCCAGTGGTCAATGGCTGCTTGTGGTTGAGTACTTTTAATTCTTCCCTTTGATGGGGGAAGGTCCTTTAGGTGATTGGGTGGTAGTCTGTTCCATATCATTATGAAGGGGCAGGTAAGCACAGGTACTGAAGTCAGGTGATGGACAGCAGAGAGGAGTGGGTTAGTCACGTGATTGCTACCAGTGGTGGGGG
Organism: Cephalopachus bancanus; assembly: GCA_027257055.1. NCBI lineage: Eukaryota > Metazoa > Chordata > Mammalia > Primates > Tarsiidae > Cephalopachus > Cephalopachus bancanus. The sequence continues at coordinate 1,437,050 of JAPVLO010000510.1, forward strand.
TGGAGGTCTATGTCATGTAGGTCATGAAGGCTGATTAGGTTAACCTGGGGGTTTGGGCCCACACAAGGAACCTGAAAGTTTCTTAGAGATTATTATGCTAAACCATTGATTAAAAGAACCTTTCAAGGACTTCCCTTGTCTTGCATCTGATGGAGATTTACCCAGGGTGTAGAGTGGGCTGCCAGCTTGGCCCGCAGCAAAATGTCTGAATGCCTGTTAGAAATTTAGCTGTCGAGCTGGGCTTGGTGGCTCAGCCTGTAATCCCAGCGCTTTGGGAGGCTGAGGTGAGTGGATTGCCTGAGTCCACGGGTTCAAGACCCGCCTGGGCAACTTGGCGAGACCTCATCTTTACAATAAATCAGAAAATTAGCCGGGCGTGGTAGCGCGCGCCTGTAGTTCCAGCTACTTGGAAGGCTGAGGAGGAAGGATCGCCGGAGCCCAGCAGGTCGAGGCTGCGGTGACCGGGAGTATGCCACTGCACTCCAGTCCGGGTGACAAAGTGAGACTCCCAACTCAAAAACAAAGAAAGAAAGAAATTTAACTGTCTGTATCTAATCTGTGCTAGATAGATTCAAAGAGTGTCAGTCTAAGCAAAAATGACTATGCTGAGGCAAAATGTGAACTAAGTTTATTCTAAGTTTTTCAGGGTCCCTCCTTCCAGAGGGAGTGAGTAATAAAAACTGTCACACACAGGCATTTTAGCAGACTAAAATAAAAACTCACAAAGTAAAGCTCACAAATACCCACCAGGAAGCTCCATTTTTACACTTTTTTTTTTGAGTCAGATTCTTACTCTGTCGCCCAGGCTGGAGTGCAGTCGCACGCTCACGGCCACCATAGCCTCCACCTGCTGGGCTCAGGCCATCCTTCTGCCTCAACCTTCCAAGTAGCTGGAACTACAGGCATGCGCCATCATGCCCAGCTAATTTTTCTTGATTTATTGTGGAAGTGAGGTCTCGCCAAGTTGCCCGGGACATTCTTGAACCTTTGGGTTCAGGCAATCCTCTCACCTCAGCCTCCCAAATTGCTGGAATTATAGATGTGAGCCACTGCGCCCGGCCCCTTTTTTATACTTTTTATTTTTTTTGAGTTGGAGTCTCACTCTGTCGCCCAGACTAGAGTGCAGTGGCCGCTCCCGGCCACTGCAGCCTCAACCTGCTGGGTTCCGGTGATCCTTCCACCTCAGCCTTCCAGAACTACAGGCGCGTGCTACCACACCCGGCTCATTTTTTAATTTATTGATGAGGTCTCACCAATTTGCCCGGGCAAGTCTTGAACCCACGGGCTCAGGCAATCCACTCACCTCAGCCTCCCAAAGGCGCGGGATTACAGGCTGAGCCACCGAGCCCGGCTCTTTTTTACACTTTAATGTAGCAAAAATAAAACCATTTATATTAACATAACCCAAAGATATAACCACTCTAATAGCTAATACAAATAAAAAGCAAAAATATATAAACTTAAAATATGCTTAATAAGTAATATTTTAATATTCTAAGAAATTATCTGGGCATCCAAAAATTACTTATTAATTAGCTCCATTTAATATTAGTAAATTGCCATAAGATCCTGGAGATATTTAAGCTTACATATAAATTGATGTTTACATAAAAAGTTTGTCAGCATTGTGAGTCAATTTAGGTAAACACAGACTTTCATTTTTTTAAATAATAAACATGTAGAAAGAGTAATATAGTTTTTTGATCACTGAACTGTGTAAGTAAATTTAGAAAGTTAAGATTAATTTTTCTCTACGTGAAAAAACAAACCTGAGTTATTTTTTTAAATGTATATAGTATTATACTTAACTCTGACAACGCTAACCTTGATTTTCTTTTCTTTTTTAAGTCAGAGTCTCACTCTGTCACCCAGGCTGGAGTGCAGTGGCATGTTACTCATGGCCACCACTGCCTGGACCTGCTGGGCTCTGGTGATCCTTCCACCTCAGGCTTCCAAGTAGCTGGAACCACAGGCGTGCCCCACCACATCCGGCTAATTTTAAAATTTTTGTTGTAGAGACAAGGTCTCACCACGTTGCTCAGGCTGATGTCAAACTCCTGAGCTCAAGCAATCCTCTCACCTCCACCTCCCAAGATGCTGAGATTGTAGAAGTGAACCACCATGCCTGGTACAACCTTGATTTTCAAATACTTACCTTAAATATGTGAATTTGGATTCTTAGAATGTTTCTGAACTAGTAGAATCTGTAAGAAGAATTTCTTGGGCAGCCCCTTCGGGTCCCCTCCCAGTGTGGGAGCTTTTCTGTCCTCTCAATAAATCCTGCTTCCAGGCCAGGCTCGGTGGCTCAGCCTGTAATCTCACACCTTTGGGAGGCTGAAGTGAGTGGATTGCCTGAGCCCGTGGGTTCGAGACCCACCTGGGAAACTTGGTGAGACCTCATCTCCACAATAAATAAATAAATAAATTAGCTGGGTGTGATAGCGCATGCCTGTAGTTCCAGCTACTTGGAAGGCTGAGGCAGAAGGATCACCAGAGCCCAGCAGGTTGTGGCTGCATTGGCCGGGAGTGTGCCACTGCACTCCAGTCTGGGTGACAGAGAGAGACTCCAACTCGGGAAAAAAAAAAAAACAAAAAAACCTACTTCCAAAAAAATAGAAGAAGATTTTCTTTTTCTTTGTCTAGCATATTTAAAATATTAATGTTCACTTTCTTTTCTTGGGACTTAAAAAATGTTTGGTATATAAGTGCTGATTTACTCTATAAAACCAATGAGATCAGAGGTTCTCTAAGAGACATTATAATCTAATTTTTAAATGTTTTCTAAAGCTAGGAAAACATTTCATAGTAACATAACAAGAGGTGAAGGTCTTTATGAATCACAGGACACATATACACCTCTAGCTTTACTTCTACAGCTTTTCAGCCGTGGATCAAAAGTAAACACAGTATCTCAAAACCTTGCCAGATTTCTCCTTTATAGCACTCTTTCTGTACCTGTGTAAAAAAAAGAAAGAAAGAAAGAAATTGGCTGGGCTCAGTGGCTCAACCTGTAATCCCAGCACTTTAAGAGGCCAAGATGAGTGGATTGCCTGAGCCTGCGGGGTTTGAGATCAGCCCGGGCAATTTGGTAAGACCTCGTCTCTACAATAAGTAAAAAATTAGCTGAGCGCAGTAGCGTGCTCCTGTAATTCCAGGTACTTGGAAGGCTGAGGTAGAAGGATTGCCAGAGCCCAGCAGGTTGACACTAGGGTGGCTATGAGTATGCTACTGCACTCCAGCATGGGCGACGGAGTGAGACTTCAACTCAAAAAAAAAAAAATTATTAATTGAATTGCATGTGACATAGAAATGGACAAAAAATCGGGCTCGGTGGCTCAGCCTGTAATCCCATGCCTTTGGAAGGCTGAGGTGAGTGGATTGCCTGAGCCTGCGGGTTCGAGACCCGCCAGGGCGGCGAGACCTCATCTCTACAATAAATTAAAAAATCAGCCGGGCATGGTAGCGCACGCCTGTAATTTCGGCTACTTGGAAGGCTGAGGCGAAAGGATTGCCAGAGCCCAGCAGGTTGAGGCTGCGGTGGCCAGGAGCGGCCACTGCACTCCAGTCTGGGTGACAGAGTGAGACTCCAACTTAAAAAAAAAAAAAAGAAAAGAAAAATGGACAAAAAGAAAAGTATGACAAACTGAATTTTTTTTATTTCTTGCCTAACAAATAATAGATATTTACCACTCTTCTACAGAGACCATCAAATAGACCATAAAACCAAATTCTCAATCAGTGCTATCATCAGTGAGGAGTAACTTATCAATCATGCAAAAACCAGAGACAAAGAAAAGATCAGCAAGAGAAAAAAAATTGAGAGAACCAGCAAGTCAGCAAAATTAAAGTTCTGTTGCCATTTGGGGTTTACTTCAATAGCGAAGAAGGGTCATAACTTGGCTAAAACAGCCAGTGAGGAGGTATACTTCTCTGGCAACTGTTTACTTTGTTCTGTCAGTTGACATCTTGAGGTAACCTCTAAAACTGTTAAAGGACTTAAAAAAAAAAAGATAAATTATGACTGTCATATAAGTATACAATGAACATTTCTCATATACAAGGTCTGCTTTAGGCCCAAGCAACTCTCCAAGAGAGCTGTCATCCATGTGGCTACTCAACCAGTCAAGGGAGTTTTTACCTATAGCATCTTGTTTCAACACATGCTTTAGTAGTCTCAGTGGCAGGGAGAGAATGAAAGAGCCACACATTAACAATTAAATGCTTTGACTTAAGTGACACACTCACTTCCTTTCTTTTACAACCCATTGGTCAAAATTAGTCACATGACCATCCCTGACTACAAGGGGAATTGGGAAATTTAATCTTCCATGTGTGTCCCGGAAGGGAAGGAGCACAGAAAATGTTTATGAGTGCTAGCAATTATCCTTAGAATTATAGAATTGAAACAAACCTTGCCGGGTGCAGTGGCTCATGCCTGAGCTCAGGGGTTCGAGACCAGCCTGGGCAATTTGGCAAGACCTCGTCTCTTCAATAAATCAAAAAATTAGCCAGGTATAGTGGCGCACGCCTGTAGTTCCAGCTATTTGGAAGGCTGAGGTGGAAGGATCATCTGAGTCCAACAAGTCGAGACTGTGGTGGCCATGAGCGTGCCACTGCACTCCAACCTGGGCAATACAGTGAGACTCCAACTCAAAAAAAAAAAAAAAAAAGAATTGTAACAAACCTTAATCTTACAAAAGATTAAATCTTGTACCTGCCTGGGGAAGAATACACAATCCCCAACATTCAGCTCTATAATTGTGAAGAAAGTAGTAACTTACTAGATTTTATGTTAGGCTAAACATAATCCAGTAGCGCAGTACATATTTAAAAACCCTTATCAAAAGAAGATATTGTGATTTTTGAGAGAAGGGGAGAATTATAGAATTCTTCAAATTGAAGCCATAAGATCTGTTGATGTTTAAATAACGGAAAATACTTTTTTTTTTTTTTTTTGAGTTGGAGTCTCACTCAGTCGCCCAGACTGGAGTGCAGTGGCCGCTCCCGGCCACCACAGCCTCTACCTGCTGGGCTCCAGCGACCCTTCCGCCTCAGCCTTCCAAGTAGCTAGAACTACAGGTGCGTGCACCACACCTGACTGATTTTTGTTTTATTGTGGAGATGAGGTCTTGCCAAGTTCCCAGGCGGGTCTCGAACCTGTGGGCTCAGTCAATCCACTCACCTCAGCCTCCCAAAGCACAGGATTACAGGCTGAGCCACCGAGAGCCTGGCTTGTGTTACTATCTTAAAAGAAGATATTGAAAATGCTAATAGATAGAATTAACTAAACAGCAGCTAGTGTTGATGCTAGCAGTACAGGATTGGGTTTGGTTTTTGTTTTTTTTTTTTTTTAAGAAACATTGACTCAGCTGAAACTTTCCCATCTAATTTTTAAGCAAGGAAAAAACTTTTATGTCATAAAATTCTTTATTAATTTATTCTAGAATATCAGAGTCACAATTCTGTGCCTCTAGAGTTAGAAGAGGAATTTCTGGAGCCATGATTTTAGCCCAGCTTTCATTCAAGGTGCTTCAGATTCCATTTATAGAGGCTTCATCTAATTTAAATGAAAAAATATTGCACAAATCTGGTGAATGCTGATAGAAAGACCTTCTTTGACCTCTCAGTACTGTGCTGGCCTGAGCTTTCAGCCCCATACTTAACAAGAGGTACAGAAATTATCACAGCCCATAGAAAGACTGTAGTATACTATATTAAATTGTCTTTATGTCTGATTCCTTTCTGCATATTAACCTCAGAGAAATATTACTAAGTATTATACTTTATACATGCCACATGATATTTTATAATTATTAAAATTCCTCTTATAAGCCGGGCTCGGTGGCTCAGCCTGTAATCCCACGCCTTGAGAGGCTGAGGTGAGTGAATTGCCTGAGCCTGCGGGTTTGAGACCCATCTGGGCAACTTGGCAAGACTTCATCTCCACAATAAAACAAAAATCAGTCGGGTGTGGTACGCACGCCTGTAGTTCCAGCTACTTGGAAGGCTGAGCAGAAGGATCGCTGGAGCCCAGCAGGTCAAGGCTGTGGTGGCCGGGAGCGGCCACTGCATTCCAGTCTGGACGACAGAGTGAGACCGCAACTCAAAAAAAAAATTCCTCTTATATATTTTCTTCACAGCTTTTACAAATGAATGAGTAAAGTTCAGATCTGATAGCTTACCTAAATTCCAAAGTGACTTTTTCAGGATAGGAACAGTGTGTCATACACTGTCATGGGCATTCAGTAACTAGTATGTGATGATACAGGGGCTGAGCCTGGGCTTATGATTGCGGAGTTTTAATCTGTTGCTTTGATTTCAGAGAGTTCCAGTGCTTTTCATTCAGATGTGTTTTTTCCTTTGTCCATAGTAATTAAGATTTTGGAGTCTCATGCTCAATTTCTTTTTTCTAGTTCAGTTTTCTTACTCTTGCACAATTTTCATTTTAAGTGATTTTGTGAACCTAAAATGAAAAATAAGAGAAGAAACATTAGGAAAGCATGGAAATCTGTTTGTGCAATCTTCTGATTCTTTATTAAAGCATGGGTAGGTTGCTTTCTCTTTGTATTTATTGAACCAAGTTACCTAAGCAGTATTATTTTATTGAGAATATTTTTAATCTTCCTGTAAATTGTTCTTTCAGCCTTATTTGATTTAAATGAGAAGACAAATGTGAATGTTGAATTAATGCCCAGTAGCTTTAAATTCAGTTTAATGCTTTTGTCTTTTATAAAAGATGCCCACAGCTGGAGAAGAGAAGCAAATACACTCTGTTATCTCCATTCTCAGAGTCAAACTATTCATTTGCATTAGCAGCTCTAGCAAACTACGTGTGTACACACACACACACACACACACACACACACACACACACACACACACGGATACTTGTTTGGCAGAAGCTTTCTGTTTATTCAGCACAGAGTCTTCCTAGGCTCCCAGATGTAAAAAGCTCTAAGAGTTGATGCAAGAGACAGAACCGGAACTGTATATAGGCTGAGGTGTGCACTGCGGAGAATTGGCTATGCAGGGATATTGATGTGGTGTGGCTGTACCTGCCTGTTTTGTGAAAGGCATTTCTCTGAGACTGTGAAGGTGAGAAGCCCAGGGATCCACTAGAAACTTCATCACAGCTGGCTCTTTGGTGGGGGAATGCATTTCCAGTGGTAGCTGTCCTCATTTACAGCGTTATTCTCGGAAACCAAGTATGTGCAGCAGTGACAGACTATGCCACAGCTCCCCTGCAGTTTGGAAGCTGGAACAAATGGAAACAGCTTATAGCCAAGAGAGGTTGTGACTTGTTTTTACGATCCAAGCTTGGTCTGGCAGTGCACAAAGGAAGGATGAGCTTTGTGGCAAGCAAAATCAGCAGACTGCCTGACAAGGGGTTTTGGTAAGATAAATGTCTTATTGTGATTTTTTTTTCTTATTTTTTTTTTACTTTTCTATATCAGCTACATAGAACTGCTTCTTAGCAATAAGTGAAACATTTTGCAGAATCATGTATGGATGACCAAGGGAACCAGAAGGGTAAACAGACATCCTTTCTAATCATTCAGTTGTGACCTTCAGAAATAATCAAGTGTTCTCAGATATCCATGAATAGACACAAGCCAGGAATTTCCAGAGCAAAGAATGCTGACTACCAATTAGACCTCTTTTTCTTTCTTTGCATAGTCATAATTACCTCCCCACCCCCCTTTTCTCTGCTTTCCCCATGGCCTAAAGTAGAGAAGGAAAAATAAAGCCTTCTTCCTCTTATAGAATTATAGAATTACTGCCATCGGAGCAAAAGTATGGAGGTGGAGGAAGGCAAGATAAGGAGTCTGCTATTTTCATAGCTGTGCGTTGGTGAGTGTTTGTTGTGCGTTCATTATCATTGCTGTTCGATATCAAGTGATTGTGAATGCTGTGTCGCTTTGCCTCTAGTATGATTGAATCGCTTTTAAAGTCTCTTTTGTACATTTTTTTACCAGACCCAATGTTGTCAATATGAAGTCTTTTTCTGTTACTGTAATACTTATTAGCCTTTGTTAGAGAAAAGATAATTGTAGAAAGTAGCCCTGAAATATTTATAGACCTCAAGAAAGCTAAGGACATTTTCTCTTTATATTGTAGGCTTTGCTTTTAGCAAATTTTGGAGTTTGGGTTTTGAAATCTTTAATAAGGATTTTATTACAAATTAAATAAATGAATCACATTAGATTTGTGAAATCCTACCAGAATCACTTTGCTTTGAGTTGGATTCTATTTCTTATGTTTTTCTAAGCATTAGGTTTACTTTTCCTCATCCTAACTTAAGCAACTATTGCTAGAAGGTATGTGCCTATCTCAGATCTTGTTCCTTTAGCCCCTTGTCTCACCAGCGGGGAGAGCCAAGTTTCCTAACTGCTTAGAGTGGCCATAGAAGAGATCTATTGATACCTGACTTTTTGCTGACTCATTGGTTATATAAGCCTTGTACATAAAGCTATCCATACACACTATTAGGTTATGGGCAGGTGCCCCTCTCCTTGTTTACTCACCTTTTCTTCTCTCAACATCCTTCTTCTCCTTCCTTTTAAGCCTTTTTTTAAGATGGTCTTAATGTTTCACCAAGTGAATTCTAAAATGTAGTGAATAGATAAATCTTTTTCTACTTCTCTTTAATTGCTATATTCTTTAATTAGATTTTTATCTATTATGATAAAATTCCAAGTTCTCTGTTTTCTTGGCACATAAAACCTACAGTAATATGCTTTTCCTCACTTATGAGTTAACGTAACAACCTTTTTTTTTTAATCTTTGAGGGCTCAATTCAGATACCCATGTTAAAACAAGCCTTCTGTGACCTCCCAGTCTAAAGTAGATTTCCCTCCCTTACATTATTCCTTTTCTCACAGCACTCAGTTCTTTTTCTTTACAGCATTTTTCTACAATTTATGTTGTTTCTGGTTTTTCTGCTTCTACTCAGCCATAAGCCTCATGAAAGCAGAGACTTTGTTTTGTTCATCATTATATATCTACCTCTAGCAAAATGGCCGACTGAGGTTGAAGATAAGTAGGCAGTATTGCCTATGCACTATGGTGAGAAGAAACAGGATGAGCACTGAGGGCTGATAAAATGCTATTGTGACTAGAGTGAAGGAAATAAGAGGAAGCATACTATAAGATGAAGTTCTAGAAAGGAGATCCAAGGCATAGCCATGTAGGACTTTATAAAGACCATGTTCAGCTGGGCTAGGTGGCTCAGCCTGTAATCCCGTGCCTTTGGGAGGCTGAGGTAAGTGGATTGCCTGAACCCGTGGGTTCGAGACCCGCCTGGGCAGCGAGACCTCATCTCTACAATAAATCAAAAAATCAGCCGGGCGTGGTAGCACATGCCTGTAATTCCGGCTACTTGGAAGGCTGAGGCGGAAGGATCACCGGAGCCCAGCAGGCAAGGCTGTGGTGACCAGGAGCGGCCACTGCACTCCAGTCTGGGCGACAGCGTGAGACTCCAACTCAAAAAAAATCAATCAATAAATAAAGACCATGTTCAGATTCTTATTCTTTATTTTTAAAGTTGTAGAAAACTACTAAAATAATGTAAGCATTGAGTGATTTAGGACTTTGTCTCTTTTTTTAAATAGTGACAGGGTCTCACTATGCTGGCGAGGCTGCTCTTGAACTCAAGCAAACCTCCTACCTTAACTCCCCAAAGTGCTGGGATTACAGACGTAGCAACCATACTTGGCACTTGGCCAGGACTTTTTAAAAAAGAATTTCACCAACTTCAGTGAGAACCTAAGTGAAATGTTGGTAGATCGGTCAGGATGAGTGGTCCAGGAGAGAGAGGATGAGAGTTTTTCCTGAAGTGGTGACTATGCATGTGGATAGCGAGCATTATGTATTATGGTGAAAATATTGAAAGTAAAATTGATAGGACTTAGTGTTAGATATAGATAGAAGGCAGAAGATATCAAAAATGACTCTTGGGCTTTGATCAATTTTGGTTTGGGCTTGTGTAACTTGATGGACAATAATGCTTTTTCACTAAGATATGGGACACTATAAGACCTGGTTTAAAGCAAGATTATATTTGATTTTGGCCATGCAGATTTTTATATAGTCAAATAGCCTTTTTGAATCTATAAGTCTATATCCCACAGCAGATTGTACTACTTTTATCATTGGGAAACCTTTGGTGATATCCTTGCAATAGTCCAGTCTTTAGACTTACCCTTATTACAGTCTGACCAGGTTCTTATGTCCACTGTACAGAAAAGCCAGTATACTGATAGCAGTCGTTACCATACAGAAAGCATTTAATAAATGCAAGGCCACTGAGCAGGACAGGAGATATTTCTCAAGTCAGCTTCCCTGAGAATTTTAGACCAAGGTTTTTAAGTTTTGCTGGCAGAGGTCTAAGGAGCACACACTGTTGATTGTTTGAGGGTGAAACCATGGAGGTTATTGAAGTTGTCTATAGGCAGAGCTAGTTTTTGAGAGAGGGATCACAGGACCAGCAGAGTCACCACCTTGGTATGTGACCCAGGTCTGGATGGAGTCTTGGGTCTATCAGAATGCAGTCTGAAAGACAACTCAAACATCACTCTTAAGTTTTACAACAGAGTCTGTCTACAAAGCAAGTCCTGCCATCATCAGCTACTGATCCCCGGGCAGTAAGCCATTAGAGAGGTAGTTTAGGATGGAGGTATGCAGGGATGGAATCCCTGAAGATTAGAGCTGCTCTTGCCCTTCCACTGATCAAAATTTAGGATTCCATCAGGAGAGTCTTTGCAAACTTAGGCTCATTGTTTAAGGGAAAATATGTTTATCAACGTCTGTGCCACTCTCCCCTCCCCCAAGACATGAAGATAATCAACTGCTCTCTGTTGAAGTGACTGTGCAAACAATTATGCAAGGAGGAGAGCAAACTTAGAAACAACAGGTTAATTTCTATCCATGGCTGCAACTTTGCAGGGCTCAAGTCTTTTCTGTAGCTTTTTTCTCATGACTCTATATTAATTTTTTATAGACAGTTTTGCCTTGGCAGCACATTTCTCTCTTATGCCATTATTTTACAGCCTCATGAACCACTCAGTTATCTTTTTTCTTTAATCTATTGTAGCAATGAGGTCTTGCTAAATTGCCCAGGCTGGCCTCAATAAATTTTTTTATTTATTGTAGAGGCAAGGTCTCACCATGTTGCCTGGGCTGGTCTCAAACCCACGGGCTCAGGCAACCCACTTGCCTCAGCCTCCCAAAGTGCTAGGATTACAGGCTGAGCCACCAAGCCTGATCACCAAAGATTTTGTTTAAATTTTTTTTTTTTTTTTTTAAGTCTGGGCACAGTGGTTCACACCGGTAATCCCAGTGCTTTGGGAGGTTGAGGCAGGAAGGATTGCTTGAGCCCAGGAGCTTGAGATTTGCCTAGGCAACACAGCAGGAAACTGAGGCGGAAGGATTGCCTGAGGCCACGGTGAGCCGTGATCTGCTACTGCACTCCAGCCTGGGTGACAGACTAAAACCTGACTCAAAAAAATAAATAAAATGTTCATTTTACTGAGAACTCTTTTTTAGAGACAGCTCTTCTCTGCCACCAGGCTGGAGTGCAGTAATATGATCATAACTTACTATAATTTTCAACTCCTCACCTCAGGCAATCCTCCCACCTCAGCCTTCCAAAGTACTGGGATTGCAGTTGTGAATCACTGTGGAACTACAGGTGCGCACCTCCAAACCTGGTTAATGTTTTGATTTACTGTGGAGATGAGGTCTCACCAAGTTGCCCAGGCTGCTCTTGAGCCCCTGGGCTCAGGCACTCCTCTCACCTCTGCCTCCCAAAGTGCTAGGATGATAGGCATGAGCCATCGCACCCGGCATTCAGTTATCTTGAAGGTGTTTTACCTTTTCTTCTGGACCCTTGTGCATACTGGATTGTCAACCAGAGATGGATTTCCTCATTCCTTCTCTATTAAAAACTTATTTCGGCCGGGCTTTGTGGCTCAGCCTGTAATTCCGCGCTTTAGGAGGCCAAGGTGAGAAAATTGCCTGAGCCTGTGGGTTCGAGACCCGCCTGGGCAGGTGAGACCTCATCTCTACAATAAATCAAAAAATTAGCTGGGTGTGGTAACGCACGCCTGTAATTCCGGCTACTCGGAAGGCTGAGGCGGAGGGATCGCTGGAGCCCAGTGGTTCAAGACCAGCCTGGACAACTTGGTAAGACCTCGTCTCGCGCACATCTGTGGTTCCAGCTACTTGGAAGGCTGAAGCAAAAGGATCATCTGAGCCCTGCAGGTTGAGGCTGTAGTGACCATGAGCATGCCACTGCACTCCAGCCTGGGCGACAGAGTGAAACTCCAACTCAAAACAAAAAACAAAAAAATCTGGTGACTCTTTTAAGATATTAGAGACCAGTATATGCAGCAGATACTTTCACCAAGTTTATGGATGTATCTGCTTTATTCTGTTGTACAAAAAAAACTGTGTTCTCAAAATTAAGTACAGATTTTAGGAAAGATAACAGCCTAGCATATTCCTTACCAAATTTTTTTTTTTTTTTTTTGAGTTCAACTCTCACTCTGTTGCCCAGACTGGAGTGCAATGGCACACTCATGGCTACCCCAGCGTTGACCTGCTGGGCGCCGGTGATCCTTCTGCCTCAGCCTTCCAAGTAGCCAGAACTACAGGTGCATTCTACCACACCTGGCTAATTTTTTACTTATTGTAAAGGGGCAAGGTCTCACCATGTTGCCCAGGCTGGTCTCAAACCCACGGGCTCAGGCAATCCATTTGCCTCGGCCTCCCAAAGTGCTGGGATTACAGGCTGAGCCACCAAGTCTGGCCACCAAAGATTTAATTTTTTTTTAAAAAGTTGTTTGTTTTTTTTTTAGGCTGGGCACAGTGGTTCACACCGGTAATCCCAGTGCTTTGGTAGGCTGAGGCAGGAAGGATTGCTTGAACCCAGGAACTTGAGACTTGCCTAGGCAACACAGCAGGAAGCTAAGGCGGAAGGATTGCCTGAGGCCACAGTGAGTGGTGATGTGCCACTGCACTCCAGCCTGGGTGACAGAGTAAGACCTGACTCTGTCAAAAATAAATAAAATGTTCATTTTATTGAGAACTTTTTTTTAGAGACAGGTCTCTGCTCTGCCACCAGGCTGGAGTGCAGAAATACGATCAGAGCTTACTATAATCTCAAACTCCTCACCTCAGGCAATCCTCCCACCTCAGCCTTCCAAAGTGCTGGGATTACAGTTGTGAACCACTGTGGAACTACAGGTGTGCGCCTCCAAACCCAGCTAATGTTATGATTTATTGTGGAGATGAGGTCTCACCAAGTTGCCCACGCTGCTCTCGAACCCTTGGGCTCAGGCAATCCTCTCACCTCTGCCTCCCCAAAGTCCTGGGATCACAGGCATGAGCCACCACACCTGGCTCTTATTTTTTTGATTGTCAGAAACTTGATTTGTTGAAGATTTTTATCAAGAGTACAAAAATAATCTTTGTTTAAATAGATTTCTCTTATAATAATTTTTATGCAGTTGCAGGTAACCAAAAAATGATAGAACTGCAATCTCTTAAAGATCAGGCATGGGTATACTATAGAATAGAGAGTTCAAGATTTGGAATCAAAGGCTGGAATTTACCTTGAAGCCGGGTTTTTCATGTAGAAAATGAGAACAGTAGTGCCTGCATCACTGGATTAATTAGATAATATTGTTAGGTGCCAAACACATAGTGGCAAATGTATGTACCTGTTAATTCCTCTTTTCTTCTGTATAACTCACAAGTCATGGGGTCACTCAGGTTGTGATTCTCAAGCAGACAAGTAGCTGATTTCTTAAACAGACTGAGCTAGGGAAGAAAGAACCAAAACTTCTCACTACTCAGCAACAACTCTTGATCTTGTATTAGGTGAGATAGAAGAGATGCAGCATAGAGTAACATGACTTTTTTTTTTTTTTTTGAGTTGGAGTTTCACTCTGTTGCCCAGACTGGAGTGCAGGGGCACGCTCCGAGCCATCGCAGCCTCAACCTGCTAAGCTCCGGTGATCCTTCCGTCTTAGCCCTCCAAGTAGTTGGAAGTATAGGCACACGCTACCACGCCCAGCTAATTTTTTTTTTAATTGTAGAAACGATGTCTTGCCCAGTTCCCTGGGCTGTTCTCGAACCCACAGGCTCAGACAATCCACTTGCCTTGGCCTCCCAAAATGCTGGGATTATAGGCTGAGCCACCGACCCCAGCCAAGTAACATAACTTCTAATAAAAAGACAAACAGAAATTCCCTTCTCCAGGGTTGAGAGGCAAAACTCACCATTGGGTATTATGCTTTGTTTTTGCTTTTTTCTGTTCTTGCCAAGAAGTAGTGAATTTCACCAAGATTTGCCATAATTATCACCCCAAAAATGGCATTTAAGAGAATTCTCAAATTATCAGATCATATAAGTAACAATCTGATGTACTTCCTTTCCAAAAAGGTAATGTCATCATTTTTTTTAAATCTTAAGTACAGTGGAGTAATTGGATTATTGTTAATTTGGCCTATCTTCTAGATTTGGCAGGGGCTGTTCTGTTTCTTTGTCAAGTTAAACATGTTTGTTCTTGTTTCAGTAACAGATAACAAGCTGTTTAGGTAGGAAATGTCATCTCCTATATCAGGAAGCAATTTAAATGAAACTCTCAAAGATGAGGAAAGTACTATTATTTTTATATTGGAGTTGCTAATTACAGTGCTCTCATGGTCATTTTTCTAGTAGGTAAAAATCTCTATCATATTATATAGGGTTTTTTTTAGTTGTTGTTTGGTAAAGATTTGCTGCTCACATAAATCTTAGAATATTTAAGGCAACGTTGTTTTAATCTAGTCTCAAAACTTTGGTCTAATACAAAAACAGAATTCTTCGAAGAAACCTAAATAATGCTCTATAACTTAACTTAATATTTGTAGCTACTTTGGGGACCTTTTAGATTTCAAGCATGTACAAAAGAATTTGTGTATTTGCTTATTTAATCCTGCAAGGGAAGTGCTGTTATCCTCACTTTAAAAATGAGAAAAAGGCCTCAGAAGTTAAATAGCTCAGATAAGTAAGTTTTAGGACTAGGATTCAAATTCTGGCTGTGCTTGACTCTAATATCCACACTATTTCCACTCTGCTCTACTGCCTCTCTAAAGTCACTACTACCAATTTTATCATTTACCTCCTTTGCCTTTTCCTTAAAATTATCTTCGTTTGGCTTTTAAGGAAAACATCACCATGGTAATGTGAAAGGCACCAGAAAATCATTGATAGCCTCATGAAAGCAGAGGTAGAACTAGAAAGATACGATTTATAGCAATATTTGAAGAAATATAATGTTGATCTAACTATTCATTCAACTTTATTTAACATCTGTGGACTAGATCCTAGGGAAAGCAAATTAGAAAAATACAATAAATCTACCCTTGGAATATTCAGGCTAGTGGTATGCAAGATAGATTGGGGTAAAAAAGGAGACTGTTGAGAAAATGCTCTGACATGTAAAGTCAACATGAAAAACACTGGCATACAGTATTAGAAAAGCAAAATCAGCAGAGCTTAGAAGCTGCTTAAAAACTTGAGAGAGATGGGAAAAGATCAAGAAGGTGATTTATTCTCAATTACTTGAAAAAGGATGAAAATTGGTTTATTAAAAGACGAAGTCTTAAGCCGGGCTCGGTGGCTCAGCCTGTAATCCCGTGCCTTTGGGAGGCTGAGGTGAGTGGATTGCCTGAGCCCGCGGGTTCGAGACCCGCCTGGGCAGCGAGACCTCATCTCTACAATAAATCAAAAAATCAGCCGGGCTCGGTGGCTCAGCCTGTAATCCCGCGCCTTTGGGAGGCTGAGGTGAGCGGATTGCCTGAGCCTGCGGGTTCGAGACCCGCCTGGGCAGCGAGACCTCATCTCTACAATAAATAAAAAAAACCAGCCGGGCATGGTAGCGCATGCCTGTAATTCCGGCTACTCGGAAGGCTGAGGCGGAAGGATCGCCGGAGTCCAGCAGGTCAAGGCTGTGGTGGCCAGAAGCGGCCACTGCACTCCAGTCTGGGCGACAGAGTGAGACTCCAACTCAAAAAAAAAAAAAAAAGATTTTGATTGGTCAGGGGAAGCACAGAAGGATATCCCCATCTAGAAATAGCCATTAGGCAGTTGAGAATTTTAACTGAGAGACAATGTTAGGGAGTCATCTATGTAGCAGAGAGTATGAATCCTCGAGAAGGTATCAGTTAAACCTACAGTGGTGCTATATTCAGCATGTACTGTAGGCCCAAGGAGGCAGGGAACTGAGCTCTTCAAGGGCCTACAAAAACCCCACCCTCTTCTCTTCTCTTCTCTTCTCTTCTCTTCTCTTCTCTTCTCTTCTCTTCTCTTCTCTTCTCTTCTCTTCTCTTCTCTTCTCTTCTCTTCTCTTCTCTTCTCTTCTCTTCTCTTCTCTTCTCTTCTCTTCTCTTCTCTTCTCTTCTCTTCTCTTCTCTTCTTCTTCTCTTCTCTTCTCTTCTCTTCTCTTCTCTTCTCTTCTCTTCTCTTTTCTCTCTTCTCTTCTCTTCTCTTCTCTTCTCTTCTCTTCTCTTCTCTTCTCTTCTCTTCTCTTCTCTTCTCTTCTCTTCTCTTCTCTTCTCTTCTCTTCTCTTCTCTTCTCTTCTCTTCTCTTCTCTTCTCTTCTCTTCTCTTCTCTTCTCTTCTCTTCTCTTCTCTTCTCTTCTCTTCTCTTCTCTTCTCTTCTCTTCTCTTCTCTTCTCTTTCTGTCACCCAGACTGGAGTGCAGTGACCACTCCTGGCCACTGCAGCCTCGACCTGCCAGGCTCCGGCGATCTTTCCACCTCAGCCTACCAAGTAGCTGGAACTACAGGCGCGTGCTACCATGCCCGGCTGATTTTTGATTTATTGTGGAGATGAGGTCTCACCAAGTTGCCCAGACGGGTCTTGAACCCACAGGCTCAGGCAATCCACTCACCTCAGCCTCCCAAAGTGCTGGGATTTGGAGTGAATTAGGAATCTAATTTTATGTTGTTATATATGGACAGCCTAATATGCCAGGAAAGGCTATTGAAAAAGGGACCCATTTTTCAGTTGATACCTTCCTAGCTCACAGCTGAGTACCAAGTATTCATGCCTGGAGCATGGACTTTCCCTTTAAGAACCTTGTTCATAGCTCAGAAAATATAATTAATGTCATTTCCTCCTCTCATTCTATAGTTCAATTTATCTCTTTCCTTCCTCCTCTCCTCTCCCTCTCTCCTACCCCACTCTCCTTCACCCTCTCTTCTTCCCATCTCCTCCTTTCTTCTGTCCCTTTCTTTCCACAGTTCTCCTATCTTTCCCTCTCCTCCCCATCTCTCATTTCTCAATATCTCCCTCCTTTTTAAAAATAGTGTCTGCCAAAACTGGGAGAAGTTAGAGTAATCTAGTAATTCATGGTTTCAAGTGTTAAATAAACTACCTTCTGGCTGAAGCTGTGTGGATTAGTTTCCTTTGGAGGCTGAAGACCTAAGGTCTGTCCACTGTACTTTTGCAGGCATATTGATGATTCTCAGTAGGAGCTGTGCCATACTGGAGGGCATGCTGTACCTCCAAACAGTCCAGGTAGGATAGAAGTCAGATTAAAGACTACCTAGTTTATTTCTTGAATTACTATGTAGGAAATAAAATCACATCTAAATTGTAATCATTTGTAAATAATTATAGTCATACATTGCTTAATACCAGGGATACATTTTGAGAAATGTGATTAGGTGATGTTGTCATTGTGTGAATACCTTAGTGTGGTCAAACAAACCTAGATGGCATAGTCTACTACACACCTAGGCTATGTGGTATAGCCTATTGCTCCTAGGCTACAAACTTGTACTGCAGATTACTGAATACTATAGGTACAATGGTAGAAATTTGTGCAGCTAAACATAGATGGGGAATAGTAAAAATATGGTATTATAATCTTTTGGGACCACTGTTGTATAAGCAGTTTGTCACTGGCTGAAATGTTATTATACAATGCATCATTATATATTGATAGTTTAGTGTGGATTATTTATTTATTTATTTTTTGAGTTGGAGTCTCACTCTGTCACCCAGACTGGAGTGCAGTGGCTGCTCCCGGCCACCGCAGCCTCGACCTGCTGGGCTCCGGTGATCCTTCTGCCTCAGCCTTCCAAGTAGCTGGAACTACAGAGCGTGCTACCATGCCTGGCTCATTTTGATTTATTGTAGAGATGAGGTCTCGCCAAGTTGCCTAGGCGGGTCTCGAACCCAGGGGCTCAGGCAGTCCACTCACCTCAGCCTCCCAAAGGCGTGGGATCACAGGCTGAGCCACTGAGCCCGGTGAGTGTGGGTTTTTTAAAAGATGTAGTCAAACCTTGATTCTAGTTCCTAATCATTTTTTACCAGTATAAAAATTTTTTATCTTCCCAGGTTAATAATTAAACTTGACTTTTATATCTATACTTCTTTAGTCAAAAGATTGCATGTAAGTTAATATTCATATTAATATCAGAGAGCCTAAGAGAGAAAACTAGAGCATGCATAAGCTTAGAGTCTTAGATCTAGTGATGTTAATCATAGTTGCTTTCCTTTATACTATGGTGGAGGATGATCTTAATTATTAAACAGAAATACTTGATCATATTATACGTATATTGTAGTTACGGAATCTGAAATCCCATTCAGAAAGAAAATGAAGCAATGAGAACCTTATATGACCTAGAAGACTGGTCACTGAAGAAAGTGGGTTTTCAGGCGCTCTTGTTGCAACTCTTGGCAACTTGCTTAACTATAACCCTTCCTTTTCCAACTTTTTTCTGATGCCTCTGGCCATTTCACTGCCTGTTAGCATGCACCTAAAGATGACTTGGTTAGAACGAAGGAATGCCACAGAGCAGTTATTGTGGTAGTCTGTAACTGTTCCAGATAATTTTCCTTTTATTTTGAGTTGGAGTCTCACTCTGTCGCCCAGACTGGAGTGCAGTGGCCACTCCCGGCCACCGCAGCCTCGACCTGCTGGGCTCTGGCGATCCTTCCCCCTCAGCCTTTCAAGCAGCTGGAACTACAGGTGCACGCTACCATGCCCGGCTGATTTTTTGATTTATTGTAGAGATGAGGTCTCGCCAAGTTGCCCAGACGGGTCTCGAACCTGCGGGCTCAGGCAATCCACTCACCTCAGCCTCCCAAAGGTGTGGGATTACAGGCTGAGCCACCGAGCCCGGCTCAATCTTTCTTATTAACACGTGAAGCATAATGTCTCTGCCATTAATTTCAGTATTAAATTATCTTTTTTTTTTTTTTTTTGAGTTGGTGTCTCAATCTCTCCCAGGCTGGAGTGTAGCCTCAACCTGCTGGGCTCAGGTGATCCTTCCACTTCAGCCTTCCAAGTAACTTTACCTACAGGCATACACCACCACGCCTGGATAATTTTTTGATTTATTGTAGAGATACGGTCTCATCAGATTGCCCAGGCTGTTCTCAAACCCGTGGACTTAGGCAATCCTCTCACCTCAGACTCCCAAAGTGCTGAGATTATAGGCATGAGCCACTGCACCCAGCCTATCTTTTGATTTTATTTAAAAGCACAGTATTTCTTATTTGTTCTCCTAGAAAATAAATAATACTGTTTTTATTCACATCAGTGATAATATATTGATTCTAATGAACTAGATGTGTTTTATGGCTCAGAGATCAGCATAATTCCTGCTCAGATAACAAACTGAGGTGATTCAGCTGAGATGGAAAAAAAAAGAGGATGTTATCTCTAGGTTGACAAATTAATTATTGGCGTTTTGTGAATATTTAAGACTTGGTGTATTATTGTCATGAAAATATAGGGTGGTGGTAACCTATATACAGTTATTTCTAGCAAATTGAGACTGGGTACAGATTAAGGATGAGAACCAAGAAAAAGGGTATGATCTTAGTCTCCAGGATGGTAAACTTGTAATTTTGACACTTTTACTGGGAATTTTTATTACCCTAAGTTGATTATTTTACTATTTATTTCTGTTGCTGCTCAATAAAGAGCATTTTATGCAAGCTTTTTTCTTGGGCCTTACTCTAGTTCACCACCACAAGCCACACCCAAGGGTGACCTCTTGAAGGATTTTTTTTCTCATGAACTTGGGAAACCTTACCTCTCTCCAGCTTTGGCTAAATGCTTTGAAGTGTGAGCTTTGGCTGACTGCTTTGAAGTGTGAACATTTAAACTTTCTTTTTTTGTTTTTGAGCTGGAGTCTCACTCTGTTACCCCTCAGGCTGGAGCGCAGTGGCACATTCGCTGCTTATGGTCACCACAACTTCGACCTGTTTGCTTACTTAGCTGTTGTTACTGTTCCTGAGTTTTCATGTTTTCTTGCCAAGATTACCACAGTTACCTGTGATTTAGTAACACTGAACCGTAACACTTTCAGCAGTACCTTCCCAATCTTACCTCTATGTCAAGCTACCAGTTAAAATGTAGAGAATGATTCCATCAACCTTGGCACAATTTGGATAAAAGGATACTGTGATAAAAATTGGATTTTTTTATATCTAGCCAGTACATATCTATTCTTGCCAACATTTTTAGATGACAATAATCTGTAAGTATGGATCAGAATTACTGTGATATCTGAACACCAAAATGGTTTTCATATAATTAAATTGAAATGCAACTGTACTTTACATATGTAGGTTGTCTAGATGTGCTTCTGAACAAAAATATACATGAAGAATGTGAATTAATTTATGCTTTAAACCCACCAAGGGAGTTTTGTTATTTCAAGAAACACTGTGATAAAACCTCTAGCAAAGGAAGAATAACTTCAGTTTACGCCTTGTGCAAATCTTTTTTGATCTATCTGTTTTGCTTAAAGCAAAGTAAGAGGACAGTATACAAGAGGGCAACTGGACTTATTCAGGACAGGAGGAATCATAGGACAACTATCTGTACTGAGATTTGAGAGTAGGTATTTTAAATACATTTTGGCTTTTTGGTTCTGGAGAGGTAATCCTCTTGGATTTCTTCTAACATCTACTTCTTGCTTTTATGCCAGATCGAGCGGTTGGAAGTAAGCAGCCTTGCCCAGACTTCCAGCGCAGTGGCCTCCAGTACTGATGGAAGCATCCACACAGACTCCGTGGATGGAACACCAGACCCTCAACGTACAAAAGCTGCCATTGCTCATCTGCAGCAGAAGATCCTGAAGCTCACAGAACAGATCAAGATTGCACAAACAGCCCGGGACGACAACGTTGCTGAGTACTTGAAGCTTGCCAATAGTGCAGACAAACAGCAGGCCGCCCGCATCAAGCAGGTCTTTGAGAAGAAGAACCAGAAATCTGCCCAAACCATCCTTCAGCTACAAAAGAAGCTTGAGCATTACCACAGGAAGCTCCGAGAGGTGGAGCAGAATGGGATCCCCCGGCAGCCAAAGGATGTCTTCAGGGACATGCACCAGGGTCTGAAGGACGTGGGAGCGAAGGTGACTGGCTTCAGTGAAGGTGTGGTGGATAGTGTCAAAGGTGGATTTTCCAGCTTTTCCCAGGCCACCCATTCAGCCGCAGGTGCCGTGGTCTCAAAGCCCAGAGAGATTGCTTCACTGATTCGGAATAAATTTGGCAGTGCAGACAACATCCCTAACCTGAAGGACTCTTTAGAGGAAGGGCAAGTGGATGATGGGGGGAAGGCTTTGGGAGTAATTTCAAACTTTCAGTCAAGCCCAAAATATGGTAGTGAGGAAGATTGTTCTAGTGCCACTTCAGGCTCAGTGGGAGCCAACAGCACCACTGGGGGCATTGCTGTAGGAGCATCCAGCTCCAAAACAAACACCCTGGACATGCAGAGCTCAGGATTTGATGCACTACTACATGAGATCCAGGAGATCCGGGAAACCCAGGCCAGACTAGAGGAATCCTTTGAGACCCTCAAGGAACATTATCAGAGGGACTATTCCTTAATAATGCAAACCTTACAGGAGGAGCGATATAGGTAAGTTATATGGAATTAAAATCCTAAATTAGCTGGTTGTGGTGGCACATGCCTGTAGTCTCAGCTACATGGGAGGCTGAAGCAGAAGGATCACTTGAGCCCAGGAGTTCACAACCAGCCTGGACAACTTGGCAAGATCTTGTCTCAAACATAAAAAATAAAAGTAAATCCTAAATGATTTGTGTTGGGTTCCCCTCCCTTTAGATATGGGGAAGTGGCTTTAAAAAGTTTTTTTCTTTCTCTAGATTGTCCAGAGCTCTTTAGGTATGTCATGTGACATCCACATGAGTTAGTTCCTTGTTCATAGAGAGCAAAATATAGAGGCTTAGGAGTTAAATGACTCCCAAGAACACATACTGATGAAGTATTACTGTAATTCTCTAGTCTTCCATTTCCAGTTTAGGGATTCAAAACTAACCCCAAACTTTCCAAGGCATTCTACCTATTTATTTATAATCTTAAGAACCACACATTTGTTGCAACCTATAACTGTACTCCATTGAATTTAAAAGATCTATAATTCTCAAAACTCTGGAGAAATCAAATATAAGCCAGCGAAAATCTAATGAACCCTGTAGATATTTGGCCTTAAACACACTTAACTGGGCAATTGATGTAAAAAGAGTAGACTGGAAATAAATCCAGATAAGAAGTTCTGTTGCCTTTATTATACAGTGGCAAATGTTTGAATGGGAGCGGACTTAAACATGAAATGGTGCTACAGTAGTTTGAAAGGGCTCTCAAAGGGCTAAATGCTTTTAGTCATAATCTGTACTAAAGATAGAAGTTGGTCTCTTTTTTGTGTTTCATTTTACATTATATATTAGACCACTCTTCTCTGTTCTCCATATGTGTATCCTTTCCCCTTGTTTCCTTTACATGCAGAGAGAAATAATATCCTCCATGGATAGATCCAAACTTTGTCAGCCAGAGACAGGCCACCTCATAATACAGATTGAGGACCAGTCTTAGGGTCATGGTACATCATCACCCCATGATGCAGTCAATTGAAGGACCTGGGTTCTGATTCTGTCCCAGTTTCTTAGTGGAGGGAATCCTTAGTACTTCTACTATAATATCAGAAGTCGAACTGACAATATCTTAAAGTCCCTTTTACCTCTTAAAAATAAAAGCAATGTTTTTAAATTTTTGCTTTTATAAGATAATCTCAGAGCCTGAAATAAATTGTTCATGTATATCAGTTATCACTAAGAAGAGTTACAGCAGCAAGCTCTTTTCAGATGGTGAAGATGCTAATCAATAATTCAACCTGGCCGGCCGCTGTGGCTCACGCCTATAATCTCAGCACTTTGGGAGACTGAGGTGAGAGGATTGCCTAAGCCCATGGATTCAAGACCAACCTGGGCAACTTGGTGAGACCTCATCTCTACAATAAATCAAAAACTTAGCCAGACATGGTGGCACATGCCTGTAATACCAGCTGCTTGGAACAGGCTGAGGTGGAAGATCACCTGAGCCCAGCAGGTCAAGGCTGCGGTCGCTGTGAGTGTGCCACTGCACTCCATCCTGGGTGACAGAGTGAGACTCCAACTCAAAAAATAAATAAATAAATATAATAATAATTCAACCTGCCTCTTATTTTTCCCTCACTTCTGGTCATCAATTCGAAATTAAGACTTCAAGAGAGAAGAAAAGGGAAGACGGAAAAAGAGCTCTAAAAGCAAATATTGTATATTACTGTTTTTACTTTGGTGTTTGATATATTTTTTAATATACTGAGAAGATGTCTAATGCAGTGAGCAGAGTAACAGATATTCAAATGGACTCTAAAAATACTTGGTCCTTTGTACCATATTAAATCTAACTCCCAAGTTTAAATTCCAGTTCTTCCAGGCAAATTTCTTAACTTCTCTAGGTCTTTGTTTCCTCGTCTGTAACATAAAAATAATAACAGTTCTTTAATATGATTGTAACCCACTTGATTGAATAATTTGTGTAAAGCATATAGCTTAGTGCCTGGCCCCATAGTGCTCTATTCATGTTAGGTAGCAACTGTTGATAACCCCCTCTTAGAACATGAAGACCTGGGCATTCCACAGTCAGTTACTCAGAAAATTAAAATTTAAAAAAAAAAAAAAACTACCTGCTTTTACTCCTTTATTTTGAATGGATACTTTCTAGTTTTTTAATTCGTCTGGGTGCCGGGCTCGGTGGCTCAGCCTGTAATCCCACATTTTGGGAGGCTGAGGTGAGTGGATTGCCTGAGCCCGTGGGTTCGAGACCTGCCTGGGCAACTTGGCGACACCTCATCTCTACAATAAATCAAAAAAATTAGCCGGGTGTGGTAGCATGTGCCTGTAGTTCCAGCTACTTGGAAGGCTGAGGCAGAAGGATCGCCGGAGCCCAGCAGGTCGAGACTGCGGTGGCCGGGAGCAGCCACTGCACTCCAGTCTGGGTGACAGAGTGAGACTCCAACTCAAAAAAAAAAAAAAAGATTCCTCTGGAGCTTAAAATTCATATAGAGCTTATTATGTCTTCAGGTCAGGTGCGAGAAAATCAAAGAGAAAAAATAGGTCTCTTGAGGCCTACATTTCTATCCATTTAAAATAAGTCAGAGATAGGATACAACTTTAGCTCCATACTAATACCTTATTAGAAGAAACAAGTCTAAGCCACTTAGGAGGTAATGAGCAGTGCATTTCTTTCATTGCACTTTGGGTTCTTTGTAGTAGGTAAAGGACTAGTTTTATGGAATGAAGAAAGAATATAGAAAGCTTCTGAATTTTCAAAAAGAGAAGTAAAACTTGGGAGGTGAAGGGAAGACAATATGTAATCTGACTTGTTTTGTTTTCCCACTTTAGCTTTAGAATGGTTTTTCTTTAAAACAGAATCTTGAAGAAAGAACATCCTTTTTTCAAAGAAACAGAGTGGAAGAGTCACAACTGTTTTACACAGCTACTTTTCTTCCACTGATAATTCCCTGTATAGTACAGTTAGAGATTTCCCCCTTATTACGTATGTCTTTACACAATAAATATTTTCATCTAAGTTTGTTTGCCTTTGAACAGTGTCACATAAATGAAATTTTTCTACAAATTGAAGCCTTTTTTTTTTTTTTAAAGAGACAGGGTCTCATTTTGCCCTGCTTGGTCGTGAACTCCCGGGCTCAAGCAGTCCTCCTGCCTCAGCCTCCTGAGTAACTGGGACTATCGATGCACACCACAGCACCTGGCTTTGAAGCCTGTTTTAAGCATCAACACTTTTCACATTTTAAGCACTTGGAGGGAATTTCTCTGTCTTCTTGTCTTTTTTTTTTCCCCCTCTTTGCTCCACACCTTTGGATCTTTGCCTTCCTTTACAAAGTACACTGAGCCTAACTTAATGGAAATAGCTTAGAATGCTAGTATTCTAGCTTAGAATATGATACTCTCAAGTAGTGAGGCTGTAAGTTTATGTGCCTCTACACTAAATGGTCCAAGACTTTTTTTTAGTTCCATCTACTTTTTTTATAGTTTGTTTTTTCTCCTTTCCATGTCTCCTCCACACTCTTAGTGAGCTGCCTGCAGCAGCTTTACTAATTATATTTCTACTCTGTTTTAGGTTTTGCCTTTTGCATAGGAAGGAAGTAGGTTAAGGATGGACTCGACGAACTCTTCGGACCAGCTAATGAGTACATGGCTGCTCTAGATGCATTTTTTTTCCCCTATGTCTCAGTTGACAAGAGGGTGTCATGCACAGTGCTACTGCTTGTTATCTTGTTATTTGATGATGATGGGGACAAGACTGCTACCACTAATAGTATTACTAAACTCTTATGATGTGCATAATATTAGATGCTTCACATACATTTACCAGTCCTCATCATAACCATAGCCCTGCAGGTGGATTGTATTATCCTCCCCTTTTTTTGGATTCTCTGTCACCCAGGCTGGAATGCAGTGGCATGTTGACGGCTTACCACAACTTTGACTTCCTGGGCTCAGGCAGTCCTTCCTCCTCAGCCTCCCAAGTAACTGGGACTACAGGCATGCACCACCACGCTCAGCTAATTTTTTTTTTTTTCCTGTAGAGACAGGGTCTCATTGTGTTGCCCAGGCTGGTGTAGGACTCAAGCAATCCTCCCTCTTTGGCCTCCCAAAGTGCTGAGATTACAAGTATGGGCCACCACACCAAACCTATCACCATTTTAAAGATGAGGAAATTAGACCTGAGGAAGGGGTAAAATTTGTGAAAGGTCACTTAGTAAGTGGTAAAGCCAGGATTCAAACTCAATTTTATATGACTTCAAATTCACTGTTTTCATACGAGGACATTTTTTTTTTCCAAGCTCAACCCTAAAAATCTATGATTCAAAGTCTAGCTGTATGAAACATTCAGTGCATTGGCAGTTGGGTATTGGGCGTTTCCCAGGTCCAAGTGTGTATTTACTAAAGATTGAGTCACTGTTTTTAAAAGAACATATATATTTTATAGAATTCTGTGACTATGTAAGCTCTGGGAAAGTTTTCTAGGATAGTACAACAGTGTAGGTTGTATAGGCCTACTGAAGAAAACCCCCACCCCAATCATTGTTTCCTCTTTTCAGAGTTTCTTCTCAGTAATGTCATTCACTTAATGTGATTTCATTCTTCTTTTTTTTTTTTTTTGAGTTGGAGTCCTCTTATCTTATCGTCCAGGCTGGAGTGCAGTGGCACGACTCACGGCCACTGCAGCCTCCGCCTGCTGGGCTTAGGCGATCCCTCCATCTCAGCCTTCCACGTAACTGGAACTACAGATGCACACCACTGCGCCCGGCTAGTTATTTTGTGATTTATTGTGGAGACGAGGACTCACCAAGTTGCCCAGGCTGGTCTCACACCCCGGGACTCAGTCAATCCTCTTGCCTTGGACTCCCAAAGTGCTGGGATTACAGGCTGAGCCACTGCGCCCAGCCTCATTATTCTTTACCCTAGTGAGTAGCTCCCAGTCAAGATAGTTGCCCAAGACCATCTGCTTAACTGTGGAATACTCAGATGCATTCTGAATCCTATAAAATACAGCTTGTCTCTTTCTTTAACCACATAATTGTGCCATGACTGACATAGTATTTCTTCAGGACCCACATGCACTTTACCCAAGAAACCACTGTAGCAGAGCTTGGATCTGCTACAACCTTTGCCTAGTAACTAGGTATTTAATCTCTTGAGTTTTCCATTGCACTCTTATATGTGAATGAGATCATGTATTTGGGGGAGGTAGGAGACAAGGTTTAGAAATTTTTTTAGTGATAACAATCTGTGCAGGTTTCAGATTCTTATCCAGCTAGTCTCTTCATCCTAGGTTTGTTTGTAGCAGTTGGATTCATAGTACTTCAGAGATAGAAGGGACCCTTAGATATCTAATTCAGTCTGATTTATAGATGAGAAGAACACTGAAGCACAGAAAGATAGTGACTTTTGCCAGGTCACACAGAGAGAGAAAATAAGACAGCTAGGAAAACATTTTTTTCCCTTAGGGGATCTGCCTGGAATCCTACTCAGCTACTGCCTGTACAAAGCCGTGTGGTGTAGGGCAGGCTAAAAGCATTCCTGGTGTTGATGAGCATTAATGCCATTTTGAAAGCTTCTATTTTAAGGAGATTACTGTCCTTTAGAAATCGGCTCCTGAGAATGTTTGTATTAAGCTCAGGGATATTTTAAATTGCACTGAGTCATAATAGCAAAAATACAGAAGGAGGCAGTCACCATGAGCAGTAGAACAGTTAGTAACTAGGCTGACCCAATTAGGCACAGGCTGTTGGAGTTCTAACTAAACAAATGGTTATCTAAGTATAGTTTTAGTTGATTTAACTACCACTGGACATAAGACAGAGATATGCTCAGGTGTAGCTCTTTTAGCTCCTTTACTCCAGGTGGGTGTTAGACCTGTCCACTGCAGAGTGATCTGAGAGTCTTCAGAGGGTACGTGGGCTACATTTGGACAATAAATTTGGATTAGAAACTGAGGATATTGGATCAGATTAGCCCTTCGTTTATACGAGAAACAAAAGCCCAATTAGGAGATTTTCTTATGAAGTATAAGACCTTTCATAAAGGAGATTTACAGGTGAGCTCTTTCCAGTTTTGCCACTAAAGAAGAATGGGGAGAAATCAGTCATTAATAATAAGCCCCCATTAATTCATTGGGGTTGACAAGCTTGAATTTGCTTGCCCTTTCTGAGTAAATTACACAACTCATCTGAGCCTCAGTTTCTCTATCAAAGGGAGGCCCAAACTTCACCTGTACAATGACTACTTGTGTACCTAATCCTGAATTGTACCCCATATCTTTAAAATAAAATAAAATAAGCCGGGCTTGTTGGCTCAGCCTGTAATCCCAGCACTTTGGAAGGCTGAGGTGAGTGGATTGCCTGAGCCTGCGGGTTCGAGACCTGCCTGGACAGGTAAGACCGCATCTCTACAATAAATCAAAAAATTAGCTGGGCATGGCTGTGCACGCCTGTGGTTCCAGCTACTGGAAAGCTGAGGCGGAAGGATCACCAGAGCCCAGCAGGTCAAGGCTGCGGTGGCCGGGAGCGGCCACTGCACTCCAGTCTGGGCGACTGAGTGAGACTCCAACTAAAAAAAAAATAAATAAATAAAATAATATAATGATATTTGTTGTACAGGGTTATTGAGATTATTGAGTGAGATATTGTGTATGGAAGCCCCTAGGATGTTTGGTTTAGAGTAGAAGCTCAGTAAATGTTCCTTCTGTCTTTACTTTTTTCTGGGGGTATACAAAGGTCTGAATTGTGCCAGGATATTAGAAAGCTGGTATTACCAAGTCCCCAAATTACATAGAAAGCCTTTCTAGTCTTTATTTATTCCCTGTATTCTTTAGATATCTACTGTTTCTTGACCTTAGGGTAATGTACTGCCCACCCTTGAAATTTTTGGTGGGACTGGCGTGCTTTTTCCTCTTTTCAGCAGAAGGCTAGTTCAGTGTTTCCTAGCCTCTTTTTAGGTTTCAACACAAACAAGATAACAAAAGGTATGGAAAAACCACTCTCCCCAGTTCAGCCAGGAATCTATTCAAACCTCTACCACATGTCATATCCCCTACCCAGCTATGTCTCTCCACTCTGGTCAAACACTGGCAGAAGCTACCTCAGGTTTCTGGTATGCATTTGGGAAATAGTATGGTAGTCTACTCCCGAAGTTCCCTGTGTGTGTGTCAGTCTTGGGACCTAGTTCTTCCTGTTTCTTTCAGTACCTGCTCTGCAAGTTTCTTCAGACATCCTGCCCTAGTGACCTATTACCCACCTAAGGAAGCACCATTGGCTCTTAGAGATAGCTCCAAACTTTTGAACCACACCCAAAGAGTAATAATGCTTTGGGTTGAAGCATTCCCAGCCTTTGTGCTCACCCAGTTTCTCATTCATCTGGAAATTTGATCCAAAAGAACACTTGGCTTATTTCTGGTCTATGAAGTGACTATTATGTTGACTAGTCCTGTGACCAAAACACTGCTTCAAAATCAGTATTCACTTATTTATTGATCAGCTACAACAAAAATCTGGGTGTGTTTAATACTTTGTAAATAGAGCGGGTTTTGCTTTCAGTAGGAGGTGAATTTCACCTGCCAACATATGATATAACCTGCTTTTAAAAAAACATTGCACTGGGCTCAGTTGCTCAGCCTGTAATCCCAGCGTTTTGGGAGGCCGAGCTGAGTGGATTGCCTGAGCCCGCAGATTCAAGACCCGCCCGGGCAACTTGGTGAGACCTCATCTCTACAATAAATCAAAAATTAGCCGGGCATGGTAGTGTGTGCCTGTAGTTCCAGCTACTTGGAAGGCTGAGGTGGAAGGATCGCCAGAGCCCAGCAGGTCGAGGCTGCAGTGCCCGGGAGCGTGCCTCTGCACTCCAGTCTGGGCGATGGAGTGAAACTCCAGCTCAACAACAAAAAAAAATTGCAATGCAAAGGCTTTCTGTTTGCTAATAGTTAAACTCATGCCATATTTAGGTAGCACTTTGGGTTGTAACAATTTAGGAAAGATCTCAAAATGAGATTATTAATCTTGTGCTACTTGTATTCCAGATGGAGTTGCATGAAAATTATATGCCAGCCAAAATTATATAGTCATGCTCTGAATAATGACATTTTTGTCAACAACAGACCGCATAGACGATGGTAGTCCCATAAGTTTATGATGCCATGTTTTTACCTTAAAGAAGAGTTCCTGCCAGACTCGGTGGCTCAGCCTGTAATCCCGCGCCTTTGGGAGGCTGAGGTGAGTGGATTGCTCGAGCCTGCGGGTTCGAGACCCGCCTGGGCAACTTGGCGAGACCTCATCTCTACAATAAAATTTAAAATTAGCGCGCGCCTGTAATTCCGGCTACTCGGAAGGCTGAGGCGGAAGGATCGCTGGAGCCCAGCAGGTCGAGGCTACGGTGGCCGGGAGTGGCCACTGCAGTCCAGTCTGGGCGGCAGAGTGAGACTCCAACTCAAAAAAAAAAAAAAAAAAATAAGAAGAGTTCCTGGTTTGTGTTTTGTTTTTTTTAAATCACAAATGAAAGGCTGTACACAATATATCTTCCTTTCATTTAATGAGAAGATGGAGTTGTTTGTACCTACTTTCTCCATTTTAGAATTTATACATGAAGTAAACACAAGAAAGTAAAATAAGCAAAAGAGATTGTAATATTAGTAAAGGGAGTGGTGCGAAGTCAGTGGGAACTAGAGTACTGGTGTTTTCTTAGTTTCGTTCAGATTTTACATTTGATTAACAGTACAGAAAAAAAGTTTTTAAAAAGACCATAATAAAATGAACCAGAAAACAGTCTCATTCTGTCGCCCAGACTGGAGTGCAGTGGCACGCTCCCGGCCACTGCAGCCTCAACTTGCTGGGCTCCGGCAATCCTTCCACCTCAGCCTTCCAAATAGCTGGAACTACAGGCACGTGCTACCACACCCAGCTAATTTTTTTGATTTATTGTAGAGATGAGGTCTCGTCAAGTTGCCCAGGCGGGTCTCGAACCCATGAGCTCAGGCAATTCACTCACCTCAGCTTCCCAAAGCGCAGGATTACAGGCTGAGCCACCAAGCCCGACCTCTTCTATATCTTAATTATAAAATTGAAGTACCTCCCAGGTAGAAAGGAGATTAGGATTAATGTAGAAATATCTTCATAAATCTTAGTTATTTGGAGGTAGATGCTACACATAAAAAGTCATGGGGGAAAGGGTAGTTATCATTGTTCTTGTTACTGTTGGTGCTGGTATTTTGATGCTTATGATGATTAGGTAGATTAGATTGAATCCTAAATTTCTCCTCCCACACACTTCTCCACCCAAAAATCACATTTGAGGGACTTTTTTTGTTAGCTTCTTTTTAGACCAAAATCTCACATGTATGTTATATAAGCCACACTGAGGCTGATGCCACTAAAAAAACAGTGCCAAATATGATCAGGTTTGTGCTTTCAAATTTTGAATTGTGAAGTTGTGAAAAGAGCTAAAAAACAAACTTCCACAAGTTGGGTGAACAAGTTAGGGGAAAGAGTTTTAGTAATGAGAGGCCAGTGAAGATATTTCAAGGTATTGAGAATAGCACAAAAGGACTGCATTCCAAGACACCAAGGGCATTCTGCTAGTCTCTTTGTTCATCATATTTTTATAAAAGACTCAAGGTTTATAGCTTTCTCGGTTTCTTCCCTGATGTCTCCTACATATTGGAGGTACTTACTGTGGTAACCCAAACACAACTGTTTGTGTGAATATAGTAGGATTTCAGCTACACAGTAACACCTGCAACTTTTCTGTTCTTTCAGAAAGTTGTCATTCCCCAGGTAATTCTTTTTTTTTTCTTTTTTTGAGTTGGAGTCTCATTCTGTCGCCCAGACTCACAGCCACCCGAGAGTCAACCTGCTGGGCTCTAGCAATCCTTCTGCCTCAGACTTCCAAGTAGCCGGAACTACAGGCGTGTGCTACCACACCTGGCTAATTTTTTATTTATTGTAGAGACAGGGTCCCACCAAGTGCCTGGCTGGTCCCCAGGTAATTCTTAAAACTTGACAAGAGAAGCAAATGCTGGTAGTTATTAGTTGATGAATTAATTGGGTCATTTTAACTGGACCCATTGTGGGTCTTGCTTCACCCTTGATTTCTGCAGCTTTGTATCACCTTGAAGTCTCTTGACCTGGTTGTTTCATCTGCAGAGCTCATTCTACTTACCCAATTACTTACTTTGCTATAAAACTACTTGCTGATAAAAAAAATAGATATATTTTCTCATTTGAGAAGACTGAGCTTTAGGAGAACTTGCTGTTAATTTTCCATGTAACTATGAGTAAATTGTTCAATTTACTGAAGGACTTTTATTTTTTACAAGTGCTTGGTGAGAATTAGCAGTTTCTACTCAACTCTTTTGAAGATTTTAAAAGATTAGATAAAATTTACTTGAGCTGTGTGTGGTGGCATACACCTGTAGTCCCAGCTAATTGAGAGGGAGGATCCCCTAAACCCAGAAGTTCAAAGCTGCAGTGTGCTATGGTAGCGCCTATAAATAGTCACTGCACTTCAGCCTGGACAACATAGCAAGACCCTATCTAAGAACTTCTTGAGATACCTTCCTTCACACATACAAAAAAACATGCCATGAAAGGAAGGCAGATTCATTAATATAAAATAAAATTTGGAACAGGCCAATGAATGGAACTAGTTGAATTATCTGGCAAATCTGAGCCAGAGATATGGC
The DNA here is from genome assembly GCA_027257055.1 of Cephalopachus bancanus. NCBI lineage: Eukaryota > Metazoa > Chordata > Mammalia > Primates > Tarsiidae > Cephalopachus > Cephalopachus bancanus. Next base: position 1,469,667 of record JAPVLO010000510.1, read on the forward strand.
AGGAACCTAGATGTATGCTTGTGCTGATTCTCTTGATGAAATAAGAAGTAAGAGAGGGCCAGCACAGTGGCTCAAGCCTGTAATCCCAGCACTTTGGGAGGTCAAGGCAAGAGGATTGCCTGGGCCCATGGGTTCGAGACCAGCCTGGGCAACTTGATGAGATCTCATTTCTATAATAAAAAATTAGCCGGGCGTGGTAGCACACACCTGTAGTTCTAGCTCCTTGGAAGGCTGAGGCAGAAGGAAGGATCTGAGCCTAGCAGGTCGAGGCTGCGGTGGCCGTGAGCATGTCACTGCCCTCCAGCCTGGGCGACAGAGTGAGATTCCAACTCAAAAAAAATATGAGAGACTTGTAGCATGAAAGATTGAGAAGAACAAAGTATGTGGCCAGTTAACACATTTGTGTGATATCATAGAAAAAAGCACCATAAATATACTGGAAACAGTGTAAATTTCAAAATAAAGGGGCAAAAAACTGGGATCTATTTATTTAAAATAGTGTTTTTATTTATTTATTTATTTTTGAGTTGGAGTCTCACTCTGTCATCCATACTGGAGTCCAGTGGCATGCTCCCAGCTACCGCAGCCTCAACCTGCTGGGCTCCAGTGATCCTTCCGCCTCAGCCTTTCAAGTAGCCAGAACTACAGGCGTATGCCACCACGCCTGGCTAATTTTTTGATTTATTGTAGAGATGAGATCTCTCCAAGTTGCCCAGGCGGGTCTCGAACCCATAGGCTCAGGCAATCCACTCACCTCAGCCTCCCAAAGGCACGGGATTACAGGCTGAGCCACCGAGCCCAGGTAGCTTTTGTCATTTTTTTTAATTTCACCTCTTCCACATCAGCAAAATATTTCCACTTGAGGACTTTTTTTAGGGGCGAGATCAGGTGAATAAAGAGGCTGGGGTACAGTGGTCATGCCATTTGTGAGCAAAAACTGCTGAATACTCAGTGTAGTATGGGCAGTGTCATGATGTAAGAACTAATCACCTATTTGCCACACTTCAGGACATTTTTTCCACAAATCATGACACCACCTTCTCAAAACTTCTAGATTGACGCTGTGGTTGACCATTTGATCCAGAAGAACAAATTCCGAGTGTACAATCCATCTGACGTCAAAGAAACAATCATTGTTTTCACATTTGACTTTACTTGTTGTGCTTTTTTGGGTCGCGGGGAAGTGACAGTTTTCCATTGACTAGATTGCTGTATCATTTTGGGGTCATAACCATAGCACCAAGACACATCTGCAGTTATGATTTCAGAAAAAAAAAATCAGAGTCAGCCTCCAACTGCTCTTTCAAAGCACAGCACACAGCCATGCGATTATCTCTTTGTTCAGACATGAGCAAGTGAGGCATGGATTTTGCTGAGACTCGTTTCATGCCAAATTTTCAGATAAAATTCCCTGACGGGAACTCTACGACACCCTAGTCTATTCCGCAAGTTCATCAATACTCCAACAGCATTCTGCCGAGGTGGCTTGATGAATTCTTACCATATTTTCTTAAGTTTGGCTGGTTGAAGAATGCCCTGAATGAAGTTGATTGTCAGTAGACATTTCACCTCATTTAAAATGGGAAAACCATTCGTAAACTTGTGGTTTACTCAGAACAGTGTCTTTGTTAAGCTGTCTGTAGCATAACAACAGTGTTGCCACGTTTTTCCCCAACAGAAGACAAAATTTCACTGCTTTACGTTGTTTGTGTAAGTCATCCATTATGAGATGGACAAATGTGTTGTAAGAACCTCCAGGAAAAAAAATTTTTTTTGAGTCAGAATCTCATTCTATCACCCAGGCTGGAATGCAGTAACACACTCACGGCCACCACAGCCTCAACCTGCTTGGCTCAGGTGATCCTTCTGCCTCAGCATTCCAAGTAGCTGGAACTACAGGCATGTGCCACCACACCCGGCTAATTTTTTGATTTATGTAGAAATGAGGTCTTGCCAAGCTGCCTGGGCTGGTCTCAAACCCGCAGGCTGGTCTTGAATCCGAGGGCTCACGCAATCCACTTGCTTCAGCCTCCCAGAGTGCTGAGATTACAGGCTGAGCCACCGAGCCCAGCTGCAGAAAAAATTTTAACTGAAGCCAAACACAGCCTCTCACGACAACACTAGTTGATACACTGATGCCAGTGGGTTCCCATATCGTTTGCCTAGCTGGGAAAGCTTATACTATAAGGGGCCCACCCTCCAAAAAGCAATTCTGGGGTTTTTTGGGTCCCCCTCATATAAAAAATTGAGAATGTGGAGATAGATGAAGAAATGGTAGCTTAGAGAAAAAAAGTTGGATGTGGGAATCAGTGAACAGTGGAGCAAGACCACATGGCAGTCAACAAACAGTCTTTTTGAACTACCGCACTAGGGACTGTCTAGAAGGGTCACAAGAGAGAAAAACAAAACCAAATGTAAACTTGTGATTCAGCTATCTCACACAGCACCTCTTCTGTGCCAGGCGTTTGACAAAATCTGTCTCTTCATGTAATCTTCAAAATTGCTCTTTGGAGTAGATAGACTTCCTCTTTATAGGTAAACAGGATCACTCAAATTAGTGAGTTTCAGCGTTAGGATTTAAATCCAAAACCTGATCTGAGCAGATGCATCAGCTGGTATAAATGCATTATGAAAACATTTCCATATGCAAGGTAGGTGCAAAGTATAAGGAGTGAAGATGGAACTCCTCTAGATATAATACCAAGTTAACCAAAATCTAGTTAGAAAATGACTTCCAAAACCTTTGATATGTTAGTGACTTTCATGTGATAAACATTGGCTTATGATAAAGTTCAAGCGTGTTGGGAACAAGTGCTGAGGATTTTGCAAGTATTCTCTGATTCGTATGTTCATCATCAGTCCATATCATTGTACTAATTAACAAATAAATCCCATTTCACTGTTTTACATATGTCTTAAATTATCACGATTTCGTGTACCTCTCTATTTCCTTTAGAGTTGTTAAACTTAGTATGTTGTGAAGAGAAAAATACCACAGACATTTAAACTGCCAATAATTTGAAAAATGAAAATAGGTTCCCTGATTAGAAAGAATCTTAAACTCTAGGTATTAGAAAAGATCTTAGCAGTCTAGTTAAAATCTCCTCAAATAGAGGAATTATTTCTGCAACATCCCTGACAAGCAATCTCTCTTTTTGAATACCTGCAGTAGCAAGGTCTCATTTTCCCTAAGACAGTTTTTTTTTTTTAGCTATTAGATAGACACAGCTATTAGAAAATTCTTTCTAAAACTGAGCTAAAAGCCTATTTTAGTTTCTAAATCCTACTCCTTAATTCTTTGGAGCCACAAAGAATAAGCTACCCACTAAACTACATGATCTCTGATACCTGAATTCAGTAATTCCCTAGATTTCTATAGAATTAATTCCTGGTAATGTCTTGCACTTGAATCTGTCCAGATCATTCTGAACTCAGTCTGTGGACTATGGTTTCAGCTCTCTCTCTTCTCATTCTCTTTGTAAAGGTAAGAGTACTTTCTATCCTATTGTCTTCATCCTGGGTATGGATGCAGAAGCCAGGCAAATAAAGGCAAGACCAAGTCAGAGCTCACAGACTGCTGCTAGAGAATACCCCAAGCCCAGTCCTGGGAACCGTCCTTGCTAGGGTGATATACATTTTGTTGTACAGACCGTCCCTGACTTAGGATGGTTCAACTTGATGATGTTTACACTGGGTTTAGGGAGAAGTAACACCATCATAAGTTGAGGAGCATCTTTATATTATAAAAGATCAGGTGTGAAAACAAAAAGAAGATGGGCACCTTCCTGCTCCTGTGAACTCTGTCTGCAGTAAGAAGGAGTCCATGTTGAGGGAGTGAAGGTATTAACCAGGCTATTTTGCAGTTTTGCCTAGGGCTCATGAATATGCATACATCTAGTTGAAAAGCAAAATTGCATTTGCATTTGTGTTTTATGTCCTAATGTTTCTGTGAGATCAGCCGAAGGATAAAGGAGGAAAGTGAACTGAAACTTGCCAGCTGGCAAGTGATAAGTAGATTAGGGTACAAAATACGGATACTTGACTTGTGATCAGTCAAGATGATATATGATTGTACAGTGAACACTCATACACATTTGGGTTGTTTCTGCTTTTTAGCTCTTATGAATAATGTTGCTATGAGCATTCTCTTATAAGCTTTTACGTGGAAGTAAGTTTTCTTGGTGTACACTGGAGTGGAACTGCTGGATCATATGGTAACTCTGTATTTAACTTTTTTAAGGAAATGCTAAACTTTTTCCAAGCGGTTGCACCATTTAACATTCCCACCAGCAGTATATGAGGGTTCTGCTTTCTCCATTTCCTCTAACACTTGTTATCGTCTTTTTTATTATAGGTTCATAATTTTTTTTATAACATCCCTTCTCCTCCCATCAACTCCACATTGACATGTCAAACTCCAAGTCATCATGTCAGTGTAGTATTGTCTAAGTGACTTGGATCACTATCTTATTTAAAAAGGAAGTTAGGTGATCTGGGCTTCTTGAGTAGTTTCAAAATGACATCACAGTGTAAAGTTTAAGGACTTGGGTTTTAAAGTCAAACTTGGATTTAAATCCTTACTCAGTACCTACCTAGTGTCTGTGTGCTCTCAGGCAGGTCACTTTAGAACTTCTCTGAGCTTAGGTTTCCTCATCTGTAAAATGCAAATGATACTTTCTACCCTCTTGGGATTTTTGAAATAAATTTGCACAGTAGGCACTGACTAAATGGTTGCTGCTGCTGTTTTTAAAAAATCTGTCCTAGTAGTATATATGAGCCTTGTTTAATATCAAGTAAGATTCTCCGAAGTCCTAAAAGACCTGAAAGCTATACAGTTTGTGGGCCAAGAGCTTGGTAGCCTATAGGATACGTACAGAGATGTCATATATGTCTGCTTTCATCATCATGAAGGCTGGTAACCACTACCAGTATGCTCTCCTCTGTACCACTCAACACTGCTTCTTAGCTTAGGAGAGTTATTTGCTGCCAGATATAACCTTTCTCTTAAGTCCCAAGAGATCAGCACTTTGGAACACCACTTTTAAATTATCCAGCCCCTCCCTGGTGAAAAGAGAATGATGAAATTAACAAACACCAGCCAGGCTTGGTGGCTCAGCCTGTAATCCCATGCCTTTGGGAGGCTGAGGTGAGTGGATTGCCTGAGCCCGCGGGTTCAAGACCCGCCTGGGCAACTTGATGAGACCTCATCTCTACAATAAATCAAAATGAGCCAGGCGTGGTAGCGCGCGCCTGTAGTTCCAGCTACTTGGAAGGCTGAGGCGGAAGGATCGCCAGAGCCCAGCAGGTCGAGGCTGCGGTGGCCGGGAGCGGCCACTGCACTCCAGTCTGAGACTCCAACTCAAAAAAAAAAAAAAGAAAGAAAGAAAGAAATTAACAAACACCAAAAACACCACAAAGCAATGGGCTAAAATAGGACAATCATGGAAAGACAGTATGTTAACATGATCTTACAGCATTTGGTGAACTTAAAATTTGGTGGAAAATCAATTCTAGAAATGGCACCTGTTTTTGAGCACCTGCCCTGAGTGGCATATGAAATGAAAAGCAGAGTCCCAGAAAATATCAGCCTTAGTTATTATACCAATAAAAAGTAGGGCTGCTTTCATATCAGTCTGTTTAGTTACATCAGTAATGGGAAGAGTTTTAGCATGAATAAAAGCAGTACAGAGATTCCTATCAAGGATAAAGGAGAGGCCAGGTGTAGTGGTACACACTTGTAATCCGTCCCAGCATTTTATGATGCCAAGACAGGATGATCACTTGAGCCCAAGAGTTTGAGACCAGCCTAAACAACATAGTGAGATTTTTCTACCAAGAAAAAAAATTTTTTAATAGTGAGTATGAAGTTTCTCAAGAGGGAACTAACTTGGCATGTCTGAGAGACAGAAAGTAGGTTAGTATGGCTGTAGCTAACAAGATGGAGAATGGAGGGAGATAAGATTCCTTGGGAGTAGGAATTATTTTATTCCTCTTGTATTTCTAGCACTTAGGGCCACATATGGGAAGGTTTACATAAAGATGAATTGGACAGGGCATCTAAGGACCAGGAGGATTAGAAAAGGTTTAAAGGATGAGATCATAATTTCTAGGTAGAAAAAGAACATGGGTGAAGGGCTGGAGGTAGAAATGTATAGAAGAACTAGAATAGTAGATCTCTGTTGGAGAAAAAAATGGAAATCTGTAAGACTGGAAGATTAGAAGAGTTGAGATTCTAGAATAGTAAATGAGCCCAAGGCAGATGACTGAGTGAGGAAGTCACATGACGAACACAGTGTTTTAGGAAAATGAGTTATCTGGCGGTGGTGAAAAGGACACACTGGGGTGGGTTGTTTGTGGAGTTCTTGGAACCAAGAAGCAAAGTAGGAGAAAGGTTGGAGATCACACATTTAAAAACACTAGAAACAGAGAGTAAGAGATAGAGAATAAACATGTCTCTGGATTCTGGTAACTAGAATGGAAGCCTCTCTGTCAGATAGAGGCAGCTGGGCAGGGCTCATCCCAACAGGGAACATACTGCTGCTCAGGCAACACACATTTAATACCTGCATTTGAGCCTCAGAGGACTTTGATATTTTTAAAATGCCGGAACAAACTGAGACATTTAAAACAAGCCCAAGCTGGGCTCAGTGGCTCAGCCTGTAATCCCACGCCTTGGGAGGCTGAGGTGAGTGGATTGCCTGAGCCCATGGGTTCGAGACCCGCCTGGGCAACTTGGCGAGACCTCATCTCTACAATAAATCAAAAAAATTTAGCCGGGTGTTGTAGCACACACCTGTAATTCCAGCAACTTGGAAGGTTGAGGCAGAAGGATCGCTGGAGCCTAGCAGGTCGGGGCTGCGGTAGCCAGGAGCAGCCATTGCACTCCAGTCTGGGCAACAAAGTGAGACTCCGACTTGTTTTTTGTTTTGTTTTGTTTTGTTTGAGTTGGCATCTCATTCCATCACCCAGGCTGGAGTACAGTGGCACGCTCACGGCCACCCCAGCATCAACCTGCAGGGCTCAGGCGATACTTCCAGGTAGCCGGAACTACAGGCGCACGCTACCACACCCAGCTAATTTCTTTCTCTTTTTTTTCTTTTTTAATTATTGTAGAGATGAGTTCTTGCTAAGTTGCCCAGGCTGTTCTCAAACCGTGGACTCTGGCAGTCCCCTCACCTCAGCCTCCCAAAGTGCTGGATTACAGGCTTGAGCCTCTGTGCCCAGCCTTTCCTTTTATTTTCTTTTTTTTGAGTTGGAGTTTCACTCCGTTGCCCAGACTGGAGTGCAGTGGCCGCTGCCAGCCACCGCAGCCTCGACCCACTAGGCTCCGGTCATCCTTCCGCCTCAGCCTTCCGAGTAGCCGGAATTACAGGCGCGCGCCACCACGCCCGGCTGATTTTTGATTTATTGTAGAGATGAGGTCTCGCCAAGTTGCCCAGGCAGGTCTCGAACCCACGGGCTCAGGCAGTCCACTCACCTCAGCCTCCCAAAGGCACGGGATTACAGGCTGAGCCACCGAGCCCAGCTTTCCTTTTGTTTTCAATCACATCTACAATATACAAACTTTTAAAGAATATTAAAAACTTTAGTTTAAGGTAATGATTTAAAATGTTTTTTCTTTTTGATTTTTTTAATTTTTGTTGAGATGGGATCTCACTGAGTTTCCTAGGCTGCTCTTGAACTCCTAGCCTCAAGCAGTCCTCCCACCTTGGTCTCCTGAGTTACAGGCATGAGCCAAAATGCCTGGCCTATTTAAGGTAATTATGTTGTAACATCAGTGTTCAGGTACTCTGCCATATACCCCCTATGGATCTTTGTTCTACTTATCCATACCTGAAATCATATTGGTTTTTCTGCCTGCCCCCTCCTTAGAATATAAACTCCTGAGGCATTCTGTCTTGCTTACCACAATGTTCTCAATACTTTGAACATACCTGGTACACAGCAGGCTCTCAGTAAATATTTGTTAACAGAAATGTCCTGTACATTGTGCTTGGCCATAAGGACAATGGGTGTCTGTGACTCTGTCATTCTAGGACTCTGAATCATAGACATCCAGGTGAGTAAGCTGTCTAGTATTGGAATAAGCTACTGATAACTGCTAGAAGGTCAGTTTTCACTTAAGTGCCATTTATCTTCTGATGAGTTTTGTTTAGTGGACCCTAGTTTTTGCCTCTTCCTCAGAACAACATAAGAACTGCCTCAGTATTATGGGTACGCTCAAAGCTAACCAGGGTAGCCAACATTGCTGCAAATACTGTGTTTTGAGAAGACTGTGGAAAGCCATGTTGCTGTATGAGTTGGCCTGGTAACAAGTTGTCTTTTCCAGAGACTAAGAGCTGTACCCACTGGCACACCCTGTTACCCCAGACCACTTAATTTCTTTGTGCTTTTATTTTCTTTCTTTGTAGAACGGGTTTGGGGAATTGAATGTAAATAATACTCAGAGAAATACAGAATGTATAAAATTCTAATCTTTCTTCCCTCCTAGATGTGAACGATTAGAAGAACAACTAAATGACCTAACAGAGCTCCACCAGAATGAAATCTTGAACTTGAAGCAGGAATTGGCCAGCATGGAAGAGAAAATCGCATATCAGTCCTATGAACGGGCCCGGGACATCCAGGTTAGCATGAAGTAAAAGCAAAATACAGTAGAGTCAGAAAGGAAAAAGGAAAAGAAAGGAGGAAGAAAATAGATGGGAGGGTGTTACCAAGAAAAACTTATACCTACCATAGTACATTACTCTTCGAGTGATTGAAATGCATTTCTCAAAAGTCTATATTGTTTTGAGGTGGTATGTCTGCTTGGTTCTTGGAAAATGTTTCATAGGTCACAGTAGTCTCGTGTATGGAAAACCACATGCACCGAGGATGTTGGCTCATGCCTGTAATCCCAGCACTTTGGGAGGCTGAGATGGGAGGATTGCTTGAGTCCAGGAGTTGAAGACCTGCCTGAGCAACGTAGCCAGACCTCACCTCTACAAGAAATTTAAAAATTAGCCAGGCATGGTGGTATGTACCTGTAGTCCCAGCTTCTTGGGAAGCTAAGGGGAGGATCACCTGAGCCCACAAATTGGAGGCTGCAGTGAGCCATAATTATGCCACTGCACCCCAGCCTGCGTGACAAGAGTGCAACTCCAAAAGAAAAAAGAGAAAACCATATGCATCCCATCTACTGGTTACTTCTTCAACACCTGCTCTAAAAAGCGTTAGGGCTGTCTTTCCTGTCTTCTCCTTCTATGGGAAAGGGGCTTTGTCCCAGCTGCTAAATCTAAATCTCTTTCAGGTACATTGCCAGGCAGTTTGCGAGAATAACCCAAGAAACTATAATGTTTAGAGCTAACAACTTGTCTATTTTATTATATGAGAAAATAAAATATTTAAAATTTTATTGGGAGCTCTCTGAACCTCTTCTGGGGTTCTGAGGGCTGCCCAATAAAAATTTTTTTTTTTTTTTGAGTTGGAGTCTCACTCTGTTGCCCAGACTGGAATGCAGTGGCCGCTCCCGGCCACGCAGCCTTGACCTACTGGGCTCCTGTGATCCTTCCACCTCAGCCTTCCAAGTAGCTGGAATTACAGGCATGCGCTACCACGCCTGGCTAATTTTTTTGATTTATTGTAAAGATGAGGTCTCACCAAGTTGCCCAGACGGGTCTCAAACCTGCGGGCTCAGGCAATTCACTCACCTCAGCCTCCCAAGGCACGGGATTACAGGCTGAGCCACCAAACCCAGCTAAAATTTTTTTAAAAACAAAAGAATAGTGTCAGGCGTGGTGGCTCACGCCTGTAATCCCAGCACTTTGGGAGGTGAAGGCGAGAGGATTGCCTGAGTCCAGGGGTTTGAGACCAGCCTGCGCAACTTGTTGAAATTCGTCTCTACAATAAAACACAAAATTAGCCAAGCATGGTGGTGTGCACCTGTGGTTCCGGCTACTTGGAAGGCTGAGGAGGAAGGATCACCTGAGCCTAGCAGGTTGAGGCTGCAGTGGCTGTGAGTATGCCACCACACTCCAGCTTGGGTGACAGAGTGAGACTCCTACTCAAAAAAGAAAAGAATATTGACTATTTTTCTTAAATCTGTAGGGAGATATTTCTAAGGAATTAGTTCTTGGTTATTTCATATGAAAGCATCTCGAAAAAAGCTAGTCTCAAAGAAGGGAAGCAACCCAGGAAACTTGTATTACAACAGCCTAAAAGCATAAAAGGAATGTGTAGGTCATTTGCCCAGCTACCATCTTCTCCGGGCCCTGGAATACTGTTTATGTTTTAATGTTTTTCTCCTGGAATTAGCAGCCATCCATTGTCTGTCCATTCTCTAGCTGGCTGCAGTCCGAAGTTGCCCAAGTCTTACTTCAAATCCCAGGAAGCCAGGACCTATTGAAACCAAGACTAGAAAAACTCAGGGCTCCAACCACTGCTAAACTTTGGAGGATGTCTGATCATAACTAGGGAAGTAGATTCTATACCCTGAATGTTATGGTGAAATTCATATAAACTCATGGTGATGGCCATAACCTTGAAGGGAGCAGATCACCTTTTTTTTTTTTTTTTTTTGCGTTGGAGTCTCACTCTGTCGCCCAGACTGGAGTGCAGCGGCCGCTCCCGGCCACCGCAGCCTCGACCTGCTGGGCTCCGGCGATCCTTCCGCCTCAGCCTTCCGAGTAGCCGGAATTACAGGCGCGCGCTACCACGCCCGGCTGATTTTTTGATTTATTGTAGAGATGAGGTCTCGCCAAGTTTCCCAGGCAGTTCTCGAACCCGCGGACTCAGGCAATTCACTCACCTCAGCCTCCCAAAGGCGCGGGATTACAGGCTGAGCCACCGAGTCTGGCTGCAGATCACTTTTAATGTTTGGTCTAGTATGTGAGCAAAGTGTCCTGTTTACAGAGGATCAGCCAAAAAGGGGAGTGTGCCCTTCTTAAGAAAGTAGAAGCCGGGCTCGGTGGCTCAGCCTGTAATCCCGCGCCTTTGGGAGGCTGAGGTGAGTGGATTGCCTGAGCCCGTGGGTTCGAGACCCGCCTGGGCAACTTGGCGAGACTTCATCTCTACAATAAATAAAAAAAAAATTAGCCTGGCATGGTAGTGTGCGCCTGTAGTTCCAGCTACGTGGAAGGCTGAGGCGGAAGGATCGCCGGAGCCCAGCAGGTCGAGGCTGCAGTGGCCAGGAGCGGCCACTGCACTCCAGTCTGGGCGACAGAGTGAGACTCCAACTCAAAAAAAAAAAAGAAAGTAGAGTCAGAGATCCCTTTCCACTAGTGTCAGGGATTGACTTGACTTACAAAATACCAGGTAGTATATATAAGGAAGCATGTTCAAAGGATGTTCACTGCTTCATTGTTACAGTGGAAAAATTGGAAACAACCTAAAAATCCCCAAGAGGGAACTGACTGCACAAACTATGACATAGTCTATAACTATAATGTTGCCAGGCTCGGTGGTTCAGCCTGTAATCCCGTGCCTTGCGAGGCTGAGGTGAGTGGATTGCCTGAGCCCGCGGGTTCGAGACCCACCTGGGCAACTTGGCGAGACCTCATCTCTACAATAAATAAAAAATTAGCCGGGCGTGGTAGCGCGCGCCTGTAGTTCCTGCTACTTGGAAGGCTGAGGCGGAAGAATCGCCGGATCCCCAGCAGGTCAAGGCTGCAGTGGCCGGGAGCGGCCACTGCACTCTAGTCTGGGCAATAGAGTGAGACTCCAACTCAAAAATAAATAAAAAATAAATAAAATGTTATGCAGCAGTTAAGAATGAGGTGGATCTTTGTGTACTGACATGGAGAGATCACTAAGATCCACTGTTAGGATGAAAAAAAAAAAGTAGCCTGGCATGGTGGCTCACAACTGTAATTTTAGTACTTTGAGAGGCTGAGGCAGGAGAATTGCTTGAGCCCAGGAGTTGAGACCAGCCTAGGAAACATAGTGAGTACTCATCTCAAATTTTTTTCAAAAAATTTTTTTAATAAAATAAAAAAGCAAGTTGTAGATCATTTCCAATAGTATGATACTATTCATGTTAAGAAATAATAATTCCAGATGTTTCCCTTGGTGCACATATGTATACACTTAACCACAGGTTAAAGGGTAAACACATACCAAACTGACAGCATTACCTCAGGGGCAGAGATTGGAACTGAGAGAAATGTCAGAAGAGACTTTATTCTATTAGAAATTTTTTATGTTGAACAAGTATGTATGTACTGTGCAACTTAGATTGATAATTTTTAAATATGAAAAAAAAAAAAAAACATCGACTGGGTTCAGTAGCTCAGCCTGTAATCCTAGTACTTTGGGAGGCCGAGGCAAGTGGATTGCCTGAGCCCACGGGTTCAAGATCAGCTCAGGCAAACTGGCGAGACCTCATCCTTAGGATAAATTTTTTAAAAATCAGCCAGACATGGTAATGCACACCTGTAATTCTGGCTACTTGGAAGGCTGAGGCAGAAGGATCACCAGAGTCCACAGGTCAGCGCCGGGATGGCTATGAGTGTCCCACTGCACTCCAGCCTGGGCGACAGAGTGAGACTCCAACACACATACACGAAAAGTCATGTATTTGTAGTCTTATCATTAAAATGTTCTAGACCAAATAAATCTAGGCGTGGCCATTGCTTCCTGTGAGGTATCTGCAGGAATGGAATGGAGGGCTAAAAGGAGAATAATAGACATCTGACTAGTGAGCTATGCATCTAGCCTTTTATATTCAAGACTCCAGCATATTTAAAATCACTGGCATAGCTCAATATGCATCTGGCTTGCCCATGGGGTATGTTAGCAACTCAAAGATTTATGAGCAGAAGGCTTAACTATTCCCTGTTATGGCCCACAGGAGGCCCTGGAGGCATGCCAGACCCGCATCTCCAAGATGGAGCTGCAGCAGCAGCAGCAGCAGGTGGTGCAGCTAGAAGGTCTGGAGAATGCCACTGCTCGGAACCTTCTGGGCAAACTCATCAACATCCTCCTGGCTGTTATGGCGGTCCTTTTGGTCTTTGTCTCCACGGTAGCCAACTGTGTGGTCCCCCTCATGAAGACTCGCAACAGGACGTTCAGCACTTTATTCCTTGTGGTTTTCATTGCCTTTCTCTGGAAGCACTGGGACGCCCTCTTCAGCTATGTGGAACGGTTCTTTTCATCCCCTAGATGATGCTGGCACAAGAAGGCAGTGCTCCCTACCCTCTGGCGAGTGCATGCAACGGAAAGTTAGACAGCAACTTACCTACTCTGAAGTTTTCTACAACAACAAAAGAGTTGAGTGAATCTGTTTACATTTAGAATAATGTTTTTTTCTTCAAGAGACACAATTGCAATAGTATTTTTTAGATTTTATCCAAGAAGTTTTTTGGGCAAAAATCTTGGATCATTTTTATGTAGCATGATTTTCCTTGGGATGCAAATCTTAAACAGTCCTTTAACATGAACCAACAATCTGGAGCACACTGAAGGGCATTCTAAATTGTGGCTTGAAGGACTGCATTAAAATTCACTCAGAGGATGCGAAAACCTGATTAGGGCAAACCAGTTAAACCTAACTCCCTACCTTGTCTGGGCTCACCACCTCTCCCCATCCCAGACTAACTTTACTGTGAAATCCTACCACATTCCATGTCTGAATTTTTGGATTCAGGGTGGATTTTCCTTGTCCATGGAAGAACACGTGGATCTCCCTGGCTTTCTCACTCAAGTTGGCCACTCACGCCAACCCTGGAAGTGTGATCACTTTTGAACCTGTTTCCTTAATCTTCACTAGGATACAAAAGTGAGAGCATCTTTCCCCAAAGGATCACTGCACAGTCCTACTACAGTATTTTGAAGTAGCCCTCTAAATACTTAATTTTACGTCAAATCCCTTGGCCGCACTTTTAAGGTTTTTTTTTAATATGTGTATAGTTGCCACCTTAAAAAATCTGAACAGCATACTTGAAGAATGTAATACTCAAACTCTCAGTGCTTCCTTATGGTTTCTAATAGGATTTTTTATTATTGTTATTATTATTATTGGGTTTTTTGGGAAAGGGTTGGGAGGGTCTTTTATTTTTCCTTTGAAATAAAGAAGTGATGTTTTTAAATGAAGAAATGCGTGGATATTTAAGTGTGCTGCTCCCTCTTGTCTTGAAACAGTTTGAGTAAGAAAGACTTGCTGTAAATGCTGCCCTCTGCTGCTCTTGTTTTGAGATGCAGCTTAAATTCCCTCCTCTGGCTGCTGCCACTGCTTTTTGGTGTCCTGCCACCCGCATACCACCACTGTATGGGCTTGGCTTGGTTGGAGAGGAAAGGGGTGTGCAGGCAGATGGGGAGGCTTTTTCCACAAACCAGCATGGTAGGATAGGGATTTTTTTGCCCCAAGTAAAGGTTTATCAAGTGACCATTGAGACTATGTTATGAGAGTCATAAATAATTCCTTATGTTTCCTTAATTTATTTTTAACATCCCCTAATTACTGAAACCAAAGTGATGTGGAGTCTTCTGTCTGCATTTTGGCCCCAACATCCTTAATTTCAAAGCTTTATTTTGTCTGCCTGGGAGAATCAGTTGCAGGTGATTCTCCTAAAGAGCAGAAAAGAAAATGTCAGGTTTTAGAAGGACCCAAGTCTTGGGTGTAAAACGTTGTCAGCTTCCTATTAATTTAAACTCACGTATTAACCTAACGATGCTCAGTGAACTTTTATAGACAGTTTAGAAAGATCAACTGAGCCTTCTTCCCCATCCTATAACCAGTTCCATCATCCTGGTGGAACTTGAACTTTTAAAGCTTATCTAAGAGAGCTTGGTTAGCTTTTCATATTACTCATAGTATTGGGTCACAAACACTGTTCCCTCTTGGCCTCCTTCTGCGCAACCAGGTGATGAGCAGGGAGCACATAATATGCCCCGAAAAGAACAGCAAAGCATGCTTTGCCTGTTTCCCCCATACCAGAAAATTCTTTCAGTAATAGCAGATTAGCATTGCCCTGCCTGTCTGAAAGAACAGTTCCATCCTTCTTTTGCTTTGGCAAGCTGGCCTTCTCAGAGCCAGCATGTTTCCATAACTACTCTGATATGTTAACTCAGGTACCCCGATCTTCACCCCATTCCCAGTTGATTGTAGTGTACCTGCTGGCTCTGTTGCCCCCTCAAAACTAGCACCCAGAGCAGGACCACATGGGGTGATTTCTCTTTTAAAAAATAATTAGAACCATTTCATGTCCATGCCAAAACCAAATTTTCCCCAAGCCTATATACTTAAAATGTTAACTTTGCCTAAAAATATTGCAGTGACTTTAGGCAAGAGTGCCAAAGGACACTATGACCTTGTCAAACTAGCAGTTTCTGCTTTAGCTTAATTGCTCAGAGTAGAGAGCCCCGCAAAGTTGTTGAAGAGATGCACTAGTAGTAGTCCACCCGTTTTTCTAAGCTAGAACATTTGAGTCCCTTAAACTACGGGCTAATAAGTTTTATGGGCACTGGAGGTCACTCTGATAGATCGATTGCAAGTGTTCCCATTTGCCTTAGGACAGTTTCCATCAAAGGAAGGTTTTCACCTCTGGAAAACCCCCTGAGCTCCAGCCAAACAGGCCCACACTGACTTTCCATCTTCCTTTCTCAAACTGTCTTAGAAAGGACCTTCAGTCCAGTCAGGCACAACAGCTTTCTAGCTTTGTCCCTTGAGTACTCACCAGGCCCAGCAGTTGTGTGCATTTAATGCTGTTTGTAACCATACATCTGCTTTCATGCTTTCCTATGCTTTTTGTTGCCCATCCCTGTTGCTTTTGAGTTTCTTTGAATTAGGGTTGTTTTCAGGTTCTCCCCTGTTCAAAGCTCTTCTATAACCTCGCTCTAATGACTTAACAATGGTTCTGGGTGGAGACTGACCCTCATTTGAATGCTCTCTTTAAAAAAAAAAAAAGACTATGTGCATTCCCTTTGAAATGATGCATTCCTGGATTTGTCTGTGCTAGTGCCTAGCCTGGATGAGTGAGGCTGGCTGTGTTGGCCTGGGTGACTCAGTTCAGGCTCTAGAAAGACCATCATCTTTTACAAGATTTATGATCATTAATGGGTACTTCTGTCTGCTCCAATTTTGATCCCTTGGTATACTCTGTGCATCCTAGCAAGGAAGGCTTTCTGCTGGCTCCTTAAGCAAAAATAGGTTAAATTTTATACTTCACTGACAGGGGTCTTCCCTCCCTTGTCCCAACTGGAGTAAAAATCTGAAGCCAAGAAAAACACTGGGATCAAGCCTTCCTGGTTAGCCATGTCCTATTAATGAGCATATTTTTGTGTGGTCTTCATTGCATTTGGTTTTGTTTCCGATTTCAAATTCCTTTGAGGTACAGTCAGATGAAACGCAGAGTTCTGAGTGAGTTCCAATGAGGAGCTGCCTTTTAGCTTTGGAAAATATGCATCTAAAACAAAACCAAACATTATTGTGATGAACAAGCTGGCACAAGCAAAAGTATGTTTCCCACACCCCCACCCCAAATGAAACCTGGGATTTTGGATGTGGCTCTACGAGTTAACATTTCTGTCTGTGTGTTGTGTATGCTAGGTGATACCCTCAGTAGGGATTGACTACTAGACTGTAAGTGTGTTTTATCAAAGTGTGTAAGAATAAAAACTCACTTGCACGAATTGAAAAGTAAAGAAATGACACTTGTGAACGTGTGAACGTTAACACTGTAGTTGATAGATCTTAAGCTGCTAATTGTTGAGAGAGAATTAAATTTATGTTCTGTCTGGTTGCTGCAGATTCTCAGCAGCACTTTTACTGTATATACAAACTGAAATAAAGACCTCAGCTATTAACCTGGTGGTCAGACTCAGGTTTGTTTTGCTCCTTGTTTTTGCATATTCAGTTTCCAGTGATATGTTTATTTAAAAACTTTCCACTAGTCTGTGCATTAGAAAGTGTGTGTGTGTGTGTGTGTGTGTGTGTGTGTGTGTGTGTGGCCAGTATCTTGAAGCTATAACTGACAGCTGAGTAGCTGTTCCATTCTTCCTGAATTTTATAGACATCATTTCAGACTGGCACTTCCTCACAATTCCTTTAGACTAGTAGATAAGACTACCTTTTATTGTTTGGAGGGGCATACAAGCAGTGTCCTCCAAATCCAGTGTGTAATGAGCCCCAAAATAGGTATAATACTCTCTGATCATCCTTAAGAGGATTTGCTAATAAATGTTTTGAGGCCATAAGCA
Organism: Cephalopachus bancanus; assembly: GCA_027257055.1. Classification (NCBI taxonomy): domain Eukaryota; kingdom Metazoa; phylum Chordata; class Mammalia; order Primates; family Tarsiidae; genus Cephalopachus; species Cephalopachus bancanus. The sequence goes on from JAPVLO010000510.1 coordinate 1,486,839, forward strand.
TACTTTTGAGACATTTAACATGTAGTTTTACATACATGTAATGAGTTATTATCCAGCCTAATCCTATCTGTGGTTTTGTTATAGAAGTAGTAATTTCTATTAGGGCTTTACCCTGATGATCTCTGGGAGGCATCTAGAAATCCAGAAGTCCTCAACTTGCCTTTGACAGAGTACCAAGCGGAGACATGATGACTTGCTCTTTCACAGCCCCAGTCTGAGTGTTGAGAACTTTGGGCCCCACTTCTGGCTTACTAGCTCTGTGCCTCGCCCCATCTATAAACTAGCCCAACTTGATCCTATCAGTGGATGCTGTAAGAACAAGGGATACCTCTTGTGAGCTTTGAAAATTGCTGTGAGATTGCCCTTATGCCTCTTAAAATATGGGCCATGGCTGGTCTGAAGATAGTGAGTCATCTCTATCAGTTACAAATGAAACTCCTTGTTCTGCTTTTCCCCCCCTTCTCACTATTACACTGACTAGTCTTAATAAAAAGTCACACTGGTGCCCGCGTGTGGGCGAGGGCGGCGGGGCCTGCAGTTCCAGCCAGCGGGTGACTGCTCACGGCACCGACTCAGTCATTATGCTGAAGAGAAAGTCGCCAGAGAATCCAGAGGGCAAAGATGGATCCAAAGTAACTAAACAGGAGCCCACAAGATGATCTGCCAGATTGTCGGCGAAACCTGCCCCACCAAAACCTGAGACTAAACCACGAAAAACATCTGCTAAGAAAGAACCCAAAGCAAAGATTAACCAAGGTGCTAAAGGGAAGGAGGAGGAAAAACTGGAAGCTGGAAAGGAAGGTACTGCACCATCTGTAAATGGTGAAGCCAGCTGGAGAGGCACAGAAAACTGAATCTGTAGATACTGAGGGAGAATGAACTGTCATGAAAAATTGGGGTTGATTTTATGTATCTCTTGGGATAACTTTTAAAAGCTATTTTTACCAAGTATTTTGTAAATGCTAATTTTTTTAGGACTCTGCTAGTTGGCATACAAAAATATATAAGGATGGACATTTTACCCTCTCATAGTGGGGCTTTTTGGAAATTTCCATCATCGTCAAGTAAAATAAATATCAATTTAATATTGGAAGCTGTGTATAAACTTGATCCAGCATTCCATACACTTGGTTTAAAATTTTAGTCCTGTCCTCACCGTGGTGTTTTTACTGTGCATATTTGAATTTTTCATGCAGTTTTTCTAGAGCAATAATCAGTGGTGCTTTTGTACCTCGGTTTTATGTGATTTAATGGAACATGGATAGTTGTGGCCACCTGCTGACTACTTGTGGTTTAAAATAAAAGGTTTTGTCTGCAAAGAAAAGAAAAGAAAAAAGTCACACTGTCATGTGCAGTTTGTACATTGCTTAACCCCAAGGGACTTCACTGCTACACTGAGAACAACATCTAGGAGGTATGCAGTGCATAATGGGCACACACAGCCCTGATAATGGGTGATATATAATTTCAAAGTCTGCTTTATTTTTATCCATTAAAAACTTTGGCGAGTGGGACTGGGCACAGTGATCCCACCTGTATTCTTAGTGCTCTGGGAGGCTGAGGCAGGAGGATCACCTGAGCCGGGGAGTTTGAAGTTACAGTGAGCTGTCATCGTATAATTGTGCCACTGCACTCCACCTGGACAACAGAGCAAGACCATGTCTCTCAATTAAAAAAAAAAAAACCTTCAGAGAATGGAGGACTAGTAACAAATCTTAGAAGCTGTGGTGTAGAAAACACTGGGGAGGCAGGCAGGGAAAGGTATGGCCAACTAGAAAATGTATGTTTCACCTAACGGGTTCAAATGTATTATTTTTAAATCCTAGGGGCCAAACTAAACCTTTAGCCAACTTGTAACCCCAAGTCTCTGTAGGAAAGAGCAGCTAACATTATAGAGTACTTACTGAGTGCCAAGCATCATGCAGTTAAATAAATCAATCCTTCCACAGTCTTATGCTGAAAGTATCACCTTATTGTCTAGGTAAGGACACGGAAGCTTGGATAAAATGGCTTGGCCAAAATCAATGTTAAGAAATGGTAAATTAATGCAATGAAAGCTAGGTCTATACAACATATGTAACAAAAGATGAGTGTCCACAGTGTGTAAGTACGAATCAATAAGACAGCAGCTCAGTAGAAAAGATAGGAGGGTCGGGAGCAATGACTCACGCCTGTAATCCCAGCACTTTGGGAGGCTGAGGCAAGAGGAGTGCCTCAGTCCGGGGATTCAAAACCAGCCTGGGCAACTTGGCGAGACCCCATCTCGACAATACCTCAAAAAATTAGCTGGGCATTGTTGTGCACACCTGTAGTTCCAGCTACTTGGAAGGCTGAGGTGAAAGGATCGCCTGAGCCCAGTGGGTTGAGGCTGCGGTGGCCAGTAGTGTGCCACTGCCCTCCAGCCTGGGTGACAAAAGTGAGACTGCTACTCAAAAAAAAAAAAGGCAAAGGTTATGAACAAATAGTCTGGCCAGGCTCAGTGGCTCAGCCTGTAATTCCAGCACTTTGGGAGGCCGAGGCGAGTGGACGGCCTGAGCCTGCGGATTCAAGACCAGCCGGGGCAATTTGATGAGACCTCATCTCTACAATAAAATAAAAAATAGCTGGGTGTGGTAGCACACATCTGTAGTTCCGGCTACTCAGAAGGCTGAGGTGGAAGGATCACCTGAGCCTAGCAGGTCAACGCTGGGGTGGCCATGAGCTTGCGTGCTACTGCACTCCAGCCCAGGTGAAGGAGTGAGACTCCAACTCAAAAAAAAAAAAAAAAAAAAAAGGCAAAGGCCATGAACAAATACTTCTTGGAAAAAGAAATGGCCAATAAGCATTCCAGAAAATTGTTCAGCCGCCTGTTTAGTCAGTGTATTAAATGAGAAAAACAATTTTGGAACAATATATTTTCATTTATGTCAAAAATAGTTGTGTAAATGCATGCATGGAGATGTATAGAAACTTCACATTAAACAATCCCCAGTCATTTTGGGAAAGAGAAAGAGGGAGGAACAGTTGTGAAACAGGACTTTCATGCTTGGCTCCTATAAAATATGAATCTCTTTAAAGATAATTGTGTATTTTTTAATCAAATATATAAAAAGCTTTTTTGGTTTTTTGTTTTTGTGTAAAGAAAATAGGTCCAGGGAAGAGAAGTGAAAAAAAAAATTGATAGTGTTTCTAATGCCAGAATATACTAGACATCTTTTGCCTTAAGAGTGCCTTACAGGGGCTCTGGACCAAGTTTAGGCCACCCCTTGAGCTTTCTTCTGGCTCTGGATTTCTAGGCATGGTGGTCAAATAGATGTCCTGCTGCTAGAGGCCTGGAGGACTCAGAGGGAACACATGAAGAGGAGTGTTAAGGTATGACGGCAGCAGCTGGTACCTCCTGTTTAGTTCAGTCCTGCACCCTCTGTACAAGACGACTGTGAAAGTGTGCTAAGCCAAGGAAAAAAGAACTTGGTAGTGTCACATACACATGGTAACAGAAGCAGAAGTCATGTGTGGGAGCCAAGAGGAGGAAGCAATTCTGACAGGGCAATTGGGAAAGGCTCGAGGAGAAGGTAATGGTGTCTGGGATGAGATGGATTTGTGATGAACAGAAATAGGTGAGGAGAGCATTTCATATCCGCAAAACCACAGAGGTGAAAAAGGCTGAGGTGGGCAGTTCAAGCGATAGATGAGAGCCCTGAGTGGCTGGTAGAGTGCCTGGAAGGATGTGTGAATCATATGTGGGGACCAAGTTGCAAGAAATATTGAATAGCATGCTAAAGGTTTCCTTTGCACTACAAGAGAGGCCATTACAGGTGTTGAGAGGTGACCCAGCCTTGTGTTTAAGGATAATTATGGCCCTTTCAAAAAGGAAACAGTAACCTGTTTTTCGTGTAATTCAAGTCAGTTGGGTGGTTGAGAAATGGTGTCCAAGATATTTGATCTTTTGCCTATTGATCCTGTAAGTGGAAGAGCTTCACAAATTTTTTTTGATAACTGGAAACTGAGGGTGTAGGAAACGGAGTTGTTATTTAAAAAAAATAAATTACGAAAAAAAAAAAAGCCCTGTCACCTTTAGCATTAGAATCCTTAAATCCTAGCTGGGTGTGGTAGCACTCGCCTGTAGTTTCGGCTACTTGGAAGGCTGAGGTGGAAGGATTACCAGAGCCCAGCAGGTCGAGGCTGCAGTGGCCAGGAGCGTGCCACTGCCCTCCAGCCTGGGTGACAAAAGTGAGACTGCTACTCAAAAAACAAACAAACAAAAAGGAATCCTTAAACCCTAGAGCAAGAGTACTTGACAAAACTTATTCAGGCTTCTGCCTTACTGGATGTTTACACTGTTCAAGAAAATTTTACTTTTGGAAGAATTCAGTTCAATAGTTTTCAAGACTATATTAAAAGGTACAACAAACAATTATGAAAATGAATTATATTAAACTGAATTAAGTTTGGCCTAAAGCTGCTTCTGTGCTTGTCTGAAGTTTGGCCCAAAGATTTCTCCATACACCCTGAACTGTAACTGGACTGGATATGTAAACAGACTAATCTACTCTTGCAACAAGTAGCTAAATCTTAGCCAATCACAGAAGCTGAACTGCAGTCAACCACAAGTAGCCAGCAATTCAAAAGAAGTTCAAACAGGGCAGGTACTCAGCTGTAACCAATTCAGTTGTCTCTGTACCTCACTTCCATTTTTTATGCATCACTTTCCTATTTCTGTCCATAAATGTTAGCCAGTCATATGGCAGCCATGGAATCTCACTAAACCTGCCCTAGTTCTAGGGGTTACCCAATTCATGAGTCATTCTTTGCTCAAACCCTGTTAAAATTTAATTTGTCTAAAGCCTTAACAATTTTAATAACCACCATATCTTAAAGAGAAAGTTGTAAATGAAATAATTGGATTTGGTAGGGCGTGGTGGCTCAAGCCTGTCATCCCAGTACTTTGGGAAGCTGAGGTGAGAGGATTGCCTGAGCTCAAAGGTTCGAGAACAGCCTGGGCAACTTGTCGAGACCTCATCTCTACAATAAATTAAAAAAAACAAAAAATTAGCCGGGCATGGTAACATGTGCCTGTAGTTCCCGCTACTTGGAAGGCTGAGGTGGAAGGATTGCCTGAGCCCAGCAGGTTGAGGCTGCGGTGGCCGGGAGTGGCCACTGCACTCCAGTCTGGGCGACAGAGTGAGACTCCAACTCAAAAAAAGAAAAATAATCAGGCAGTGCCTAGCCCAGCACTTGGCAAGAATAAACTGCTACACAATGATCTTGATTATTATTATTATTATTTTTTGAGTTGAAGTCTCACTCTGTCGCCCAGATTGGAGTGCAGTGGCCGCTCCCGGCCACCGCAGCCTCGACCTGCTGGGCTCCGGCGATCCTTCCGCCTCAGCCTTCCAAGTAGCTGTAATTACAGGCGCGCGCTACCACACCTGGCTAATTTTTTGATTTATTGTAGAGATGAGGTCTCACCAAGTTGCCCAGGTGGGTCTTGAACCCACGGGCTTAGGCAATCCACTCACCTCAGCCTTCCAAGGAGCGGGATTACAGGCTGAGCCACCGAGCCCGGCTGATGATGATGATGATGATGATGATGATGATGATGATGATGATTATTATTATTATTTTAGTTGGAGTCTCACTCTGTCGCCCAGACTGGAGCGCAGTGGCCATTCCTGGTCACCGCAGCCTCGACCTGCTGGGCTCCGGCAATCCTCCCGCCTCAGCCTTCAAGTAGCCAGAACTACAGGCGTGCGCTACCATGCCCAGCTAATTTTTGATTTATTGTAGAGATGAGGTCTCGCCAAGTTGCCCAGGCGGGTCTCGATCCCGTGGGCTTAGGCAATCCACTCACCTCAGCCTCCCCAAGCGAGGGGTTACAGGCTGAGCCACCAAGCCCAGCTTTTTTTTTTTTTTTTTTTTTGAGTTGGAGTCTCACTCAGTCACCCAGACTGGAGTGCAGTGGCCGCTCCCGGCCACCACAGCCTCAACATGCTGGGCTCCAGCGATCCTTCCGCCTCAGCCTTCAAGTAGCCGAACTACAGGCGTGCACTACCATGCCCGGCTAGTTTTTGACTTACTGTAGAGATGAGGTCTCGACAAGTTGCCCGGGTAGGTCTCGAACCCATGGACTCAGACAATCCACTCACCTTGGCCTCCCAAAGCACTGGGATTACAGATTGAGCCACCAAGCCCGGCCGATCTTGATTATTAATGTTATTAATAGACAGAATTCCTTAAGGACAGGTATCTGTGTCACTCATTTAATCTCTTCAGCATGTTTCATTCTCACCAAAGAAGAGCCCAGTGGCCATAATCTGGGCAATCCCTGGCCAGTGCTGACTCTTGAGTTAGTTTAGGGAGCCAAAAAAATTAGTATGTGTCAGAGAATACCCTGGCCATAGAGACAAAAAAAAGAAAAAAATGGCCATAGAGAACTTGCAATGGATAGACATATAATTGGCTGATAATCGATTTTATTTTATTTGTGATTTCTTAACCAGCACAATGACACAGACATCATCATGTTTGTGGCTATGTCCTCAGTGCCTGGAGCAATATCTGGCACATAATTGGTGCTCATCAAAAAGTGGAACTTAAAAATTGCTATTTATGGAATCTCTATTCTGTGCCAGGCACAGTCTACTTGTTATATTTGTATTTCTTTCAACTGCTCTGAAGAAGAAGTGGTATAGTTTCCATTTTTCAGATGAAACCAAAAGCTTGGATTGGTTGTTTGGATTTTATCCTATGGACAAGTCATTTCTCTAGTAAATGGTAAAGTCAGAATTTGAACTTGGCAGTGTTTGACTTTAAAGTCCATGCAGTTTTCTGCTATTCCATTTTGCTGGATAGAGAATCAAGATTTGTGGATTTCAGACTTTGTAAAAAGTAGCAAGGATTCCACTTTTTCTGAATCTCTGTGTCCTTGCTATAAAGTTCCCTTAGTTCTCTTCCAGCAATAAAATAATATTCTTAGTTCCAGCTCATGATTTCCCTAGGAGCATAGGCCATGACCACTGAAAAGGTTAAACATCGGGACTTGTCAAGGAGGGAATTTGTAGCTGAGATCTAGGCATGACCATAACAGGATTGTGTATACTGGGGGGGGGGACAGGGAAGGGATTTGAGGCAGATATACAAAATGTCTGCATGATGGTGACTACTGGGGGGATTTTTTTCTTTTAGACCCTCTATAAAATATTTCAGGATCTAAAAGAGAAAACATAAGGAATCATATGTTGACATATAGCTCATTAATGGGAGCATTAAAATGATGGTAATGGGACAGATTCTTACCTATGTTCTTTGTGAAATATTTGAGTTATGTTCAACTGGTTAGATTTTTTTTTTTTTTTTTTTTTGAGTTGTAGTCTCACTCTGTCGCCCAGACTGGAGTGCAGTGGCCGCTCCCGGCCACCGCAGCCTCGACCTGCTGGGCTCCAGCGATACTTCCGCCTCAGCCTTCCAAGTAGCTGGAACTACAGGCGCGCGCTACCATGTCCGGCTAATTTTTTGATTTATTGTAGAGATGAGGTCTCGCCTGCCCAGGCGGGTCTCAAACCCGTGGGCTCAGGCAATCCACTCACCTCAGCCTCCCAAAACACTGGGATTACAGGCTGAGCCACCGAGCCCGGTAGTTAGAATTCTTATAGAGCACAGCAAGATGTCTCTGGTATTTCAAAAATCAGTGTTCAGAAGGAAAATATAGTATCAACTGTGTCCCACATAGTTTCTCATTTGCTGTGATGATTAAAGACTCATACCTACAGTGGGTCAACAGAAAAATAGTTGCGGCTTAAAATTTTTTCTCTCATCATGTTCTTTACAAACTAAGTATAAGGATTATTTTCTTTGAGTATTTTCCAGCTCTGCTGCTCAGGTCAGCCCCAAGTCCTCCTGCGGGCATCCTACCCTGCTCGCTTCATGCCCTGGGCCACTTCACTCCTCTGCACCTTAGTGTGCGCTGTTCTCTCTTGTAATGAACAACCCCAGCCACTGTCTGCCTGGCAAACTCCTATTCATTCTTTTTTTTTTTTTTTGGCATTATTGAGGTATACTTGACAAATAAAAAGTGCATCTGTTTAAGGTATACAATGTGATGTTTGGATATATGTATGTGTTGTGAAATTATCACCACAATCAAGGTAACTGACATTTCCTCATATAGTTACCTTTTCTGTGTGTCCCTCGCTGGACTGTAAGATCTACTCTGTCAGCAAATTTCAAGTATACAACACAGTATTGTTAACTATAGTCACCATCCTATACATTAGACCCCCTGAACTTATTCCTGGTGTAACTGAAAGTTTGTACTCTAACCAACATCTCCCATTTCTTCCCTCTCCCAGACAACTACTGTTCTACTCTCTGGTTCTATGAGTTTGACTTTTTTAGATTCTGCATATAAGTGAGATCGTACATTACGTGTCTTTCTGTGTCTGACTTATTTCACTTAGTGGGATGTCTTCCAGGTTCATCCATGTTGTCACAAATGACGGGATTTCCTTCTTTTTTATAGCTGAATCATACTCCATTGTGTTAAATACAATGGAATACACACACACACACACACACACACCATTTTCTTTATCCTTTCTTCCTTCAGTGGACACTCAGATTGTTTCCATATCTTGGCTATTGTGAATACTGCTGCAGTGAATAGAGGGGTGCAGATGTCTCTTTGAGATACTGATTTCATTTCCTTTGGATATATACCTAGAAACAGGATTGCTTGTTGGGTCATGTATTAATAGTTCTATTTTTAATTTTTGTTTTGTTTTGTTTTGTTTTGTTTTTGAGTTGGAGTCTCACTCGGTTGCCCAGATTGGAGTGCAGTGGCCGCTCCCGGCCACCGCAGCCTCCACCTGCTGGTCTCCGGCGATCCTTCCGCCTCAGCCTTCCGAGTAGCCGGAATTACAGGCATGCGCTACCACGCCCGGCTGATTTTTTGATTTATTGTAGAGATGAGGTCTCGCTGCCCAGGCGGGTTTCGAACCCGCAGGCTCAGGCAATCCGCTCACCTCAGCCTCCCAAAGGCGCGGGATTACAGGCTGAGCCACCGAGCCCGGCTATTTTTAATTTTTTTAGGAAATTCTATACTGTTTTTATAGTGGCTGTTTACATTCCCACCAAAAATGTACCAGGGTTCCCTTTTCTCCACAGCCGTATCAACATTTGTTATCTCTTGTCTTTTTTATAATAGCCATTCTAACAGGTATGAAGTTATGTCTCATGGTGGTTTTGAGTTGCATTTCTCTGATGATTAGTGATGTTGAGCACCTTTTTATATCCCTGCTGGCTATCTGTATGTCTTTTTTGGGGAAATGTCTATTCAGGTTCTTTGCTCATTTTAAAATCGGATTATTTGGGGGGTGTTTTGCTATTGATTTGTATGAGTTCATTATATAGTTTGAATATTAGCCCCTTATCATACATACCGTTTGCAAATATCTTCTCCCATTTCATAGGTTGCCCTTTCCTTTTGTTGGATATTTCCTTTGCTGTGCAGAAGCTTTTTAGTTTGATGTAGTCCCACTTATTTTTTGCTTTTGTTGCCTGTGATAAAAAAGAGGACTCAAATCAGATTATAAATGAAAAAGGAGACATTACAACTGATACCACAGAAATACAAAGAATCAAAAGAAGCAGGGCTTGGTGGCTCAGCCTGTAATCCCGCGCCTTGGGAGGCTGAGGTGAGTGGATTGCCTGAGCCCGTGGGTTCGAGACTTGCCTGGGCAACTTGGCGAGACCTCATCACTACAATAAATCAAAATGAGCCAGGTGTGGTAGCGCGCGCCTGTAGTTCCAGCTACTTGGAAGGCTGAGGCGGAAGGATCGCTGGAGCCCAGCAGGTCGAGGCTGCGGTGGCCAGGAGCGGCCCCTGCACTCCAGTCTGGGCGACAGAGTGAGACTCCGACTCAAGAAAAAAAGAAATGTATAAATCTCTAGGAACACATAATCCACCCAGACCGAATCATGAGACAGAGAAAATCTGAGCAGACCAATAATGAGAAAGGAGATTGAAGCAATAATAAAAAAGCCTCCCAACAAAGAAAAGTCCAGGCTCAGATTACTTCATGGATGAATTCTACCAAGAGTTTAAAGAAGAATTAATTCCAATCCTTTCCAAACTCTTCCAAAAAATTGAAGAGAACACTTACAAACTTATTTTTGAGGCCAGCATTACCCTGATAGCAAAGCCAGGCACTACAAAAAAAGGAATATCCCTGATGAACATAGATATAAAAATTCCCAACAAAAATATTAGCAAACCAAATTCAACAGCACATTAAAAGGATTGTATACCATGATCAAGTGGGATTTTTCTGTGGGATGCAAGGATGTTTCAACATGACATTAATAGAATGTGATAACACTACATTAATAGAATGAAGGATAAAAATCATATAACTGGTCAGGCATGGTGGTGTGCACCTGTAGTTCCAGCTGCTCAGGAGGCTGAGGCGGGAGGATCACTTGAGCCCAGGAGTGAGGCTGTGGTAAGCTGTGATCATAACACTGCACTACAGCCTAGGTGACAGAGTGAGACCCTGACTCAAAAAAAAAAAAATCCTTTTATGAAAAGTTAGATACAGAAGGAATGTGCCTCAACATAATAAAGGCCATATATGACAAGCCCACAGCTAACAGTATACTCAGTGGTGAAAACAGAAAGCTTTTCCTCTAAGAAAATGGTGTCTACTCTGGACACTTCTATGCCACATAATATTAGAAGTCGTAGCCAGAGCAGATAGGCAAGAAAAAGAAAGAAAAGACATCCAAATTAAAAAGAAGTTAAATTGTCTCAGCAGATAACATGATCTTATATATTGAAAACTCTGAAGACTGTAACACACTCTTAGAGTTAATAAATTCAGTAAAACTGCAGGATAGAAAGTCAACATATGCCAGGCATGGTGGCTCATGCCTGTAATCCCAGCACTTTGGGAGACAAAAGTAAGAGGATTGCCCAAGCCCACAGATTCGACACTAGCCTGGGCAACATGGTGAGACCTTGTCTCTACAATGAACAAACAAACAAACAAACTAGCTGGGCGTGGTGGCGCATGTTCCAGCTACTTGGAAGGCTGAAGTGAAAGGATTGCCTGAGCCCAGCAGTACAAGGCTGTGGTGGCTGTGAGCATGCCACTGCACTCCAGCCTGAGCAACAGAGTGAGACTCTGACTCGAAAAAAAGAAAGAAAAAAGAAAATTAACATATAGAGGCTAGGTGTGGTGGCTCATGCCTGTAATCCAAGCACTTTGGGATCTGGAGGCGAAAGGATTGCCTAAGCCCAGGGCTTCAAGACCAGCCTGGGCAACTTGGCGAGACCTAGTCTCTACAATAAATTTAAAAATTAACCAGGTGTGATTGACATGCACCTGTGGTTCCAGCTACTTGGAAGGTTGAGGTGGAAGGAACTCCTGAACCCAACAGGTCGAGGCTGCGGTGGCCATGAGCGTGCCACTGCACTCTAGCCTGGGCGACTGAGTGACTCCAATTAAATTACAAAAACAAACAAAAAAACATTCTAACTGCCACAAAGTTTTCTTTTTCTCTAACAGCTAAACAAGCATTGGCCTTGAGAGAAGCAAAAATATTAAAACAATTGCCAGCTGGACTCAGTGGCTCAGCCTGTAATTCCAGCACTTTGGGAGACCGAGGTGAGTGGATTGCCTGAGTCCGCGGGTTCAAGACCGCCTGGGCAACTTGGTAAGCCCTCATCTTTACAACAAATCAAAAACTAGCTGGGCGTGGTAGCATGTGCCTGTAATTCACGGCTACTTGGAAGGCTGAGGCGGAAGGATTGCCAGAGCCCAGCAGGTCGAGGCTGCGGTGGCCGGGAGCGTGCCCCTGCCCTCCAGTCTGGGTGGTGGAGTGAGACTCCAACTCAAAAAATAAAATTAAATTAAATTAAAATAAAACAATTACCGCTAGTGAGCTGCAGATGCTGATCAACCAATCCCCCTGTTCCACTAGCCACATCTACAGCTTTGACTGAACGAGAGGTTGGTATCACTAACTTTCTGCTGTTAAGAGACCACTGACCATGGACTGGTTCTGGCTGGTTTACAGAGGCTGCACACTGAGTGACTTCATGCCCCTATTTCAACTTTTCGATGTATAGGGCCTAATTGTAATACATTTAAATGTTGTCTCCACCCCGAAGTGAACATGGGATGTATGTAAAATGCATGTTTGTGTCTATATTTGCATGCACCTCTGACTTCATGAATATTCACAAGTCCTCTGATAATGTATTGAATATGTATATTTGGTAATCTATTCAGCATAAATTCCTGTCTCATCTTCCCTTCCCTTGAAGTGCTTGGTTTTGGTCAATGCCACAGGCTACACTTTCCAGCCTGTCAGGATAACCACTCTGCAGGATGCAACTCATTATAAGAAATAAAGCTCTCTACAGGCACACGCTACCATGCCCGGCTAATTATTTGATTTATTGTAGAGATGAGGTCGCACCATGTTGCCCAGGCTGGTCTCAAACCCGCAGGCTCGGGCAATCCTTTTGCCTTGGCCTCCCAAAGTGCTGGGATTAAATGTATAGATAGATCTTGTGATTCTTTCATTGACAGTATGAAATTACAAAAGACCTCAATTAGCCAAAGCAATCTTGAGAAAGAACAACAAAGTTGGAGGCCTCACACTTCGTGATTTCAAACTATATTACAAAGCTACAATAATCAAAACAGTAGGGTACCAGCATAAAAACAGAAACATAGACCAATGGAACAGAATAAGAGAGACCAGAAATAAGGCCATGCATATTTGGTCAACTGGCCTTTGACAAGGATACCAATAATATACAATAAATGGTGTTAGGAAAACTACACATCCAAATGTAAAAGAATTAAGCCGAACTCTTATCTTACACCATAACAAAAATTAGCTCAAAATAAAGACTTAAATTGAGTGGCATATAATACATTCACCGTATTATGTAACCACCACCTCTAATTTGAAAACATTTTCATCACTTCAAAAGGAATCTCCATATCCATTAAACCATTGCTCCCCGTTCTCCCCTTGTGCCCAACCCTGGCTGCCACCATTATGCTTTCTGTCTCTATGAATTTACCAATTCTGGAGGTTTCGCATAAATGAAATCATACAATATGAACCATTTGTGTCTGGCTTCTTTCACTTAGCATGTTTTCAAGGTCCATCCATGTAGCGTGTCAGTACTTCATTCCCTTGCATGGCTGAATAATATTTCATTGTCTGAATAAACCACATTTTGTCATTAGTTGACGGGCATTTGGGTTGTTTCCATCTGTTGGTTATTATGAACAGGGCTGCTGTGCACATGGGTGTACATGTATTTGTTTGCGTCTTCGATTCTTTTGGGTATATACCTAGGAGTGGCATTGGTGGGTCATGTGGTAATTCTCGGGATAACTTTTTGAGGACTTAAGCAGTCTCTCCTCTGGGAAGACTGGCCTGATTTCCTCATAGACACAGCTGAGCTCTCTACCTTTACTGCACTCTCTGTTATAGCACCTATTCACTGAATTGCTCCTGTTGGTTAATGTGTGGTTTTACCATGCATCCATCTTCTGGTAAAGTCCCTACCCTAGTCTCATTCCTGTTAACAAATGTGAACCTAAAAGAGACAATCTTTCAAAATAGATCCTGAGTGGCTAACTGGACCTAAATGTAAAATAGAGCCAAGCTGCCATCTGCTAACTAGAAGTCACACCCATACTCTTGAGATCCCAGAAGCACACCTTTGTTCAATTTTGGGACTTTCGGAGCTTGCTTGAACTAACCAATCACCGCTCAGTTGCATCAACCATTCAGAGCCCAGCTATATCCACCAATCAGGACTCAGCAGTATCAACCAATCAGACTTGAGCTTGAATTCTTTATTTGCATAAATGGACCTGATTGGGAACCTGGGCGGAAACTTTCTCTATAAATCCTGAACCCTCCCTTTGTCCTCTGGAACACAACTTCATTTTACACCAATGCCTGTATCTTTCCGGTTTGCAGACTGTTCGCTGGATTCAAGTCTCTTTCACCCAAATTCCTTTTCAGAGTTTGTTCACACTCGCCATAGTTCACGTGGAACTAACCCCTACATGACCTCTGGCTCAAGAGAGGACAAGTGATCCAAGTCAGGCCAATTGGAGTAGGGCCTGGGACTCTTGCTGGCTGTATTGGAAGAGAGGAGCTCTTCCCCCTGGACTCACTACCCGCAAGGACCCTGTGTGCCCAAGGCTGCCGGGAGCACGGCCTGTCTAAGCATGAAGTCACCAGGGAGGAGGCAAAGCCAAGACAGAGAAAAGAGCTGGGTTTCTGATAAAACCAGTCCAGCTCCTGGGCGCAGCCCTGCTGGAAGTCTCTTTTGCTTAACCCTCCCATGAAGGGAGCCAGTAATTTTTTTTTTCCTGCTGAAGCTAGTTTGAGTTGACTTTTCTCGCTTGCAGCCAATGCAAGTGCATTGCATGCGATGGGAGACATGTGACACCCCTCTTCCAGGACCGGTCTTCCCTCTCTCCAGCCATGCCGCCTGCATGGGAGCCGTGACATTCTCAGTCTGGGGCTGTGGAACTTGGTACCAGACAGAGTCAATGCTAGTTCTTGAGCCCTCGGAGCAGGTCAGCGTGAGACTGGTCACCTGAGAGTTGTCAGCAGAGAAAGGCCCCAGGCAGGCGAGATGAGAGACAGCATACACTACGCTCCCTGGTCCGGCCCTAGCCTGCTGCACCCGCTGCTCACTCATCCTCCTCAGGGTTTGGCGGATCAACCTGCCTCTTGGTCATGTAAGAGACGCCCGTTGACTCCACGCGAACCCAGCTGAATCGAGATCGGGCTGTGTTTCTGCAACCTGTGTATCCGTATGTCTCCCACAAGCTCCTTAAGGCACAAAACCCTTCTTACTGGCTTCTGTGTCCTTCACCCTAGTGTAGCGTTCTGAGGCTCCTGACCGAGTGCTGGCAGGGACCCAGTGCCTTACCGCCTAGAAAGTGTGGGCCCACGCTAGAGACTATGCCAAGTCGTCTGGCTCGGGCCTCCCAGAATCCCCACTGGATATTAGTTGAGCCATGGACATTTCCCAACATCCAACTGATTTTGGATCCATAGAAACGGCAATTTCATAAGACCCAACCTAATATGAATTTTTTGCTGAGGAAGCCAGAGAGGAGGGCTTGCCCAAAGTAAACCAGGTGGAGAATGGTGATTGGCATGGACAGGGAAGGAGGTGAGCCCTTGATCTTTGGATGGCACGAGTACGTGAGAGAAGGGAGGTGGAAGAGGAAAGTCGTGAAGTAGAGCCCCTGGCCCTGCCTGTCGGCCCTCTGCTCCGTGGACGGCGGAGAGTCGAGGACCAGAGGTGCAGCACCCACACCAGACCGTCTGGGGAGTGCCTTGATGTGGGCCCCAGTGTGGCCCAGATGCAGGGCCTGTGGGAGGAGCTGCAGGCTCCCAGCAGGGGCATCCGCTACCTGCCATAGGGCCCAGCCCAGAAGCCCCATAGTGGGGCCACAGCATCTCTGCTGCCTCTGGGAGCCCTGAGCCACATGGACAGAACAGCAGAGCACCCCCAGGGCTGGCCTTGTCCTGCAAACCTCTGGTGGTCAGGATAGAGGGCAGAGTGGGGCCTCTGGGGGTGCTCTGTGTGTCTGTGAAGCACACTCTGAGTATGCAGTGAGCTCTCTGCCCTAGCTGGAACCCCAGTGACCTCAGGCAAAACCCACTTCGCCTCCCAAGGCCTCTTCAACACAGCTAATACAGCACATGAGTTACTCCGGGTAAAGAATCCAGAACAGCATGTGGCACATAGTAAGTGCTCAATTAACACAAACCAGCGCTGCTGTGATTTGGACCCCACACCCCACTCTGTCCCCTGCTATGATCCCGCCTTGCTGCCCGCCCATGCCGTTGCCCGACCACCCTTCTCCCCTCCCTCCCTCTGCTCAGGAAGTTTTTCTTCTTCCTCAAAGAGCAACTCTCCTCAGACGCATCCCCTGGTCAGTGCTCTCTCCTCACACAGGCCCTCTTAGACGTCTCTCCCGTCTCCACTCTGGCACCGGCTGTGGGCTGCGCTGTGTGCATCCACGTGTCTGTCTACCCTGCTGGGCAGGCCCTCCTCCCCAGGAGCCTCTTGGCCACTCAGGGGTGCTAGCGTGGATGGGGTCCTGGGGACACATGTCCCACAGAGGCGCTTCAGAATGCTCCTAGCTTTGGAAAGGGAGAGACCAAGCATGAAGCAATCAATGATTAGAACAGAAATCTCCCGGTTATAGACAGGAACCCAGAGGAACCTGAGTCGGAGGAAGCCAGCGTGGGACAGGCTCCCGCACTTCAAGTGTAGGCCCCACGCGCTGCCCGGCGGGGAACTGTAAGCTGTTTTACTGGTGGGCCCCCCAAAGGACATGGAAGCGCTGTGCACCCTCTCACACACTTAAAAATGGACATCGACATTATAGTTCAAATAGACACGAAGGTAGGGTAAACAGCACCCAACTACTCACACCGAAAGTGCGTGGACAAGCTCTTCCTGTTTAATGAAGTTTCGCCTCATTTGGTTTCTCTCTGAAACTTGCATCCAGGTCCCCTGTGCCCACAAAGTGTGAGCCCGATGTCACAGAGTCTCATGCCTGAAAGTCTCTTGTTGGTCACACTTTCCTGCTTCTCCACAGCAAGAACTACGGATGCAAGGTGAAATGCAAAAACTTTACACTTTTCTCTGACTAGAAGTGTTTTAAAAAGTATTCTGCAGCCGGTGGCTCAGCATATAATCCCGCGCCTTGGGAGGCTGAGGTGAGTGGATTGCCTGAGCCCGTGGGTTCAGGACCCGCCCGGGCAACTTGGCGAAACCTCATCTCTAAAATAAATCGCTACCGGATGTGGTAGCGCGCACCTGTAGTTCCAGCTACTCGGAAGGCTGAGGCGGAAGGATGGCCGGAGCCCAGCGGGTCGAGGCTGCGGTGGCCGGGAGCGGCCACTGCACTCCAGTCTGGGCGACAGAGTGAGACTCCAACTCAAAAAATTAAATAAACAAATAGATACATAAAATAAAATAAAAAGTATTCTAGGCTGCGCAGTGGCTCACGCTCTAACCCCAGCACTTGGGAGACAGAGGCGAAAGGATTGTCTGAGCCTGGAGGTTCGAGACCAGCCTGGGCAACATGGCGAGACCTCCTCTGTACAATTAATACATTTTAAAATATAGCCAGGCATGGGGCACGCGCCTGAAGTTTCAGCTACATGGAAGGCTGAGGTAGAAGGATCGCCTGAGCCCAGCAGGTCCAGGCTGTTTTGGCTGTGAGCGTGCCACTGCATTCCAGCCTGGGTGACAGAGTGATTCCTACTCAATAAAAAAAAATTACTGTGGAAAGTTTGCAATTAATCAAAACAATACACATTTGTTACAAATGCTGATAGCTACTCAGTAAACAAAATAAAATCTTGCTGGCCGTGCATGTCTTTTCAATGGACTGTCCCCGCCACCGCCGGATAAATATTCTTCAGCATGGTCTCCCCCTAGTGTCCCTTTTCCAGGTGTCAGCACCGAGAAGTCTCGTCACATAAAGGAAGGACTATTGGAGCAAGGCCGCTCAATTATTTTAACTCCCTTTGAGTTTTCTGCCCAAACCCACAGTAATCCATCATAAGACTTATTTTTTGTCGCAACTGGGTGATGAGTGAGAGTCCCCTACTTGTGCCTCTGTTTACAGTTTTCTTTTTCTTTTTCTCTTGAGTTGGGGTCTCACTCTGTCACCCAGGCATGCTCTACCACGCCTGGCTAATTTTTTTGGTTTATTGTAGAGATGAGGGCTCACCAAATTGCCCGGGTTGGTCTCGAACCCGCAGCCTCAGGCGATCCACTCGCCTCGGCCTCCCAAAGTGCTGGGATTACAGACTGAGCCACAGAGCCCGACCTGTTTACACTTTTCATAGTAAAAGTCAAAGCAATTACTTTGAGTCTCTACTAAGTGACAAGTTGACTGGACTGTCCTTCAGGTTTGTTGCAAATGCAAAATGGAAACCATCGGGTTCTCAGAAGGATCTGTCTCTTGAGCCTCCCTCTCTCTCCAGATTCACAGCAAGACTTCCAAAGGGTCTTTTGTCTCAGGATGGGGGGGTGCGTTTGCTTTTCTTTCCCAAATTCCTTTACGAAGGAGTTGGTGCCCTTTGGGGGGTGTCTTTGATGCCGCATTTGAAGACTGTGGCGGGTGAACTGACAGACCCCCTGGCCAAGGGCCTGGGAAAGTGGGTCAGGCCGGGAAGGAGGGGGAACGGCTCCATCTCAGAGCACAGTGCATCCTCTGCCCTCTCCAGCCCTTCCCAGGGGCCCAGCGCAGATTCATGGGAGGGAACCCGACTCCTGTCCAGGGTTGTGCAGTTAGGAAGGGTCAGGCCAAGACCTTTTACACCCATCTTCTTCAAATCACTTCAGCCCAGGAAAGCCTAGGGAATACGTTGCAATTAAGATAAAGGTGAAAACCCGAATGTGATCCGGGACTGGGAAGGGCTGGGGAGGAGGATGCTACGAAAGACCTCGGTGACATCTGAGTTCAGTTTTGCGGATTAAATGATAGTGTTGCATCATGGCTCAATCACTTTATCTTGAAAGCCCTGCTGTGGCTGTGCAACAGAAGGTCCCTGTTCTTGGGAAACACGCCACAGGGCTTAGGGTCCAAAAGGCGTGACGCTCGCAACTTACCCTTCTGTGCTTGCAAAGGGACTAGAATACGCGAGGGACGGGAGAAACTGAAAACTTGGCGAGGCTGTCAAGAAGGCGGTCCGGGTGCTATCCTCCCTTTTCTGTCACCCTGAAACGGGCGCACCCCGAAACGCAAGCCCGGCCTCTGCCTCCGCCTGCTGGCGGCTTCGGGGAGCGCCGGCTCCGCGACCTCCCGGCTCCGAGCCCTCTCGACTCCCGGCCTCGCCCCGGCGGGCGTGGCTTCCCCAGGCTCGGCCGTCCGCCTCCGCGAACCGCCCGGGCCCGTTTCTTTCTCCCCCTTTTGCGTGCCTGTGGTCCCGGCGACTCGGAAGGCTGAGGCGGGGCCCGCTTCTGGTCCGGCCAGAGTGCAGTTGTGTCCGCCTCGGTCTGAGAGGCGCCGGAGCGTCAGCCCTCCAGCCCCGAGGCTTTCCAGCTCGGGACACGGAGGCCGCGGACGCCCGCGACCGGCACGACGAGACCCCAAGCCTGGCTCGCTCTTTCCGGGCAGGCCTCCTGCTGGGACCCGCCCCCTCCCCGGCCGCGCCCCGAAGCCCGGGCCCCCGCGGCCGCTCCCGACCTCGCCCCGCTCCCCGCGCGACCCTCCGCCGGCGGCCTCCCCGGACCGCGCCGCGGCCGCCTGTGAGCTCCCGGGCCTCGGCGGCCAGCCCGGCGACGCGAGCACCTGGCGCCACGTGGCCGCGCCGGCTCGCTGGTTTCCCGGGAGTGCCCGGGGCGCGGCGCAAGCCGGCGTCTGGGCGGGGGCGCGAGCGTGCGTCCTGGCTCCTCTGCCGCCTCGAGGGCGCGGCCCCGCCCGGGACCCCCGCGGTGCCCGCGGGCTCGGAGCCCCGGGGGCGGGGCGGGGCCGTCCTCCGGGCCGCGGCGAGGAGCGCGGGCGCAGTCGCCCCCCGCGGAGCGGAGCGGGCGGGCGCCCTCACTGCGGCGGAAGCCGGGCTGCGCGCTCGGCCGGGCCTCGCGCCCGGGCTCTGCGGGCCGCGCGGCCCTCCGGCTCCGCGCGAGGGGCCGTGCGCGGGCGCGGACCGCCCCTCGGGCCCCTCGCCCCCGCCGCGGGTCCCGCCTCGCGTGGCGGGGGCGGCGCGCCGGGCCGAGCCGGCCGCGGGCGACCAGGGGCCTCCCGCCCGCCCCCGGCCTCGCGGTGGGGCGCCACCCCCCGGGCGGGCGTCCTCCCGGCGCGCCTCCCGCGCCCGCCGCCCTGGAGACCCGGGCCGCCGCGCCCCGCTGTGTCCCCGGCCTCGGGCCGCACCGGCTGGCCGGTGCCTGGTCTGGTCTGAACCTTTGACTCCGAGTTTGTCGGCGTCGAGGGACCGATGGCAAACGTGAAGCCCGAGCACGCTGTGCGCGTCGGTACCCCGCAAACTCTCCGACGAGTCACAGAAGCTTCCCCGCTCCCAGAAAACTCCCCGGTGCCCCTTCCCACTCACTCCCTGCCCCCAGCCCCGGGCAACCACCGATCCGTCTGCGTCCCGGTCGCCTCTCCCAGGATGTGCGGCGAGCGGAATGACGCGGCACGGAGCCGCTCGAGTCCGGCTTCGAGACTCCTCCACGCTGCTGTGTGTGGCCGCCCCCCCATTGGCTTCGCCCTCGAGGGCTGTCCGGCTGTCTCCAGTCTGGCGCAGCGATGAAGAGAGCGTGACAAGCCTTCGTGTACAGGTTTAGAGGGCCTCGTTTCGTCTCCTTCTGACACGTGGGGTTGCTGGGTTGCTGGAGTCTCCGTCTGACTTTTTAGAAAAAGAACTGAGCCGGGCTCGGTGGCTCAGCCTGTAATCCCGCGCCTTTGGGAGGCTGAGGTGAGTGGATTGCCTGGGCCCGCGGGTTCGAGACCCGCCCGGGCAACTTGGAGAGCCCTCATCTCTACAATAAGTCAAAAAATCAGCCGGGCGTGGTAGCGCGCGCCTGTAGTTCCAGCTACTTGGAAGGCTGAGGCGGAAGGACCGCCGGAGCCCGACAGGTCGAGGCTGCGGTGGCCGGGAGCGGCCACGGCACTCCAGTCTGGGCGACCGAGTGAGACTCCAACTCAAAAAAAAAAATTAAAAAATAAAAAAAGAACTGGCTTTTCTGGGAAGGGCTGCCCATGTCGCCCCTGCCCTCCCACCCACCCACAGTGCAGGAGGAGCTGTGGCACAACAGTTGTGCCACACCCTCACCAACACTTGGTGCTGTAGGTCTTTTATCTCAGCCATTCAAGTGGGAGTGGAGTTGTCTCCAAAGTGTTGACTAGACAAGAGCAGATGCCCAGAGAACGGCCCCCGCCCGGGAAGTCCACTGCCTGAGGCACTGCGGGAGGCCTCTGCCCAGAGCCAGCCCAGGAGACCTGAGGAGCGGAGCTGGCCGCCCGTCAGCCCCAGGACGAGCCACCAGCGGGACCTTCTGTGCTCAGGTCCTCCCCAGGCACCCAGCTGAGCGGGGGAGGTGCTGCCACTGAGTCCCCAAGTCAAAAGTGACGGGCTGGATTTCAACCTGGGCCCTCCTGACTCGGCCGTCCAGCCTCCCTCCCACACAAGGGACCTCTGGAAGAATGCTGGAAGACAGATGTGGAAGACGGGGTGAACACGGGTGCTGGGCTGGAAGCCCATGGTTTGGTTCAGGTGGCTGTGGGGCAAGTAGGCATCGTGCTGGACCCCCGAAATCCACGGGCCACCTGGAGGCCCTGCTCTGCCTCTGAGCCCTGGGACCCCGAGTTTTGGAAGGTGGGGAGGTAGTTCCAGGAGGGCCAAATCTTTATTGTGCACCTATTGTGTGCTGGGCCCTGCGTAGCACACGGGAATCAGCCGCTGCCCTGGTGAAGGCCACTGTCCGGTGGGAGCCATGGTCGCTAACCCCATGAGCACTTTGGGCAGGGAAGGCCTCTCCAAAGGGGGACATTTGAGCAGAGACCTGAGGGCTAGGAAGGCGGCAGCCCTGGGAAGATGTGGGGAAAGGTTGTAACAGGCAGAGAGCGAGCGAATGCAAAGTCTCCGCTGTGGGACCATGCTCAGGTGCGCACGCAGCAGCGGAGGCCCGGGCTGCCACCGCAGAGGAGGGGAGGTCAGACCAGGCCGCACCAGAGGTGCCGCAGGGCTGGTGGTGTCCCTGTCTGCTAGGCTGCTGAACAGAGGACCGCAGACTCAGTCACTGCGACGGGAAGTGTAAGGCCAAATATGGTTTCTTTCCTTGACTGGCGCCTTCGGCTGTGTCCTCTCATAGTCCTTCCTGTGCATGTGTGCGTGTCCCAGTCTCCTCTCCTTAAGGCCCCCTATGTCACGTGATGACCTCTTTAAAGGCCCTGTCTGCAGTTACAGTCACATTCTCAAGTGTTGGGGCTTCAGCATTTGGATTCAGGGAAGACACATTCAGCCACTGACAGTCTGCTTTGCTCCGAGGGAGACAGGGCCTGGGTCGGGCTTGAGCAAGAAGGAACAAGATCTGAGCTGCATGGTTTTTTAATTTAATTTTATTTTATCTTAGAGCCAGGGTCTCACTGTCACCCAGGCTGGAGTGCAGTGGCATGATCATGACTCTGCAGCCTCGACCTCCTGGGCCCAGACCATCCTTCTGCCTCAGCCTCCCTAGTAGCTGGGACTACAGGCACTTGGTGTTTTTGTTGTGTTTTTCGGTAGAGACAAGGTCGCTGTGTTGCCTAGGCTGGTCTCAACTCCTGGCTCAAGCGATCCTCCACCTGGGCCTCCCAAATTGCTGGGATCACAGAGCCACCGTGCTGGCCCCTACTTTAAATGTTAATAGGCAGCCTCTGGAGCAGAGGCTGCGGGGGTGGGGGTAGCAGCAGGGAGGCCCTCCAGGAAGCTACTTCAGGGTCCGGGCAGGAAGCCGGTGGTTGGACTTTTGTGGCAGGAGAGGGGGGAGGTGGGGAGCAGCTTTCCCCCGGGATCAAAAGGAGAGGCCTGGGGGGCTCCGAGAAGGCAGAGGAGTACGGGGGGGGGGGGGGGGGGTTGGAGTTGGTGCCTGAGCCCCTTGCTGAGAGCGGCCTGCACCTCCTTCCCGCATCATTCCGTAGCCATTAAGCGCCAGCTGTGTGCAGCCCTGCGTCTGGGGGTGAGGAAGATGAGGCCCAGAGGTGCGATCCTGCCAGCTGGCCGACACCGCTGACTCGGGCCTTCTGCTCCTCGGGCCCTTCCTCCTTTCCCCGGTGGCCTAACCCCCACTTGGACAAACATCTTGTGGCTGCTTCCGCCTCGCCTGCCCGGAGCCCCATCCCCGCCTGAACAAACACTCGGACGCGGGCTTCCGGTCTGGGCTCTGGGAACAGCCCAGCCAGGGGCCGGTGAGGTCAGCCCTGGGGGGAAGTGGGGAGGGGTGGCACCCAGTCCCTGCACGGGGTCCGCCTCTGCTGCGTCTGGAGACACCAGCCCAGTGCCCGGACCTCAGTGCCCCATCCGTGACATGGCGGGGCGCCCTCCTGGGAGGCCTGTGCCCCTTCTTCCCACGTCCACCTCTGTCCAGAGCCCACACCGAGCCAGGAGCTGAGGCGCGGCCCTCGCCGGGGTTTCAGGCCGCGCTGCCGGTGTCGGCACTGGGGACCGCACATCTCCTTCGTGCGCATGATCTCAGATGGGGCTGTGTCCGTTCAAAGCTGGGCCCAGGCGAGCCAGCACGGGCGAGGAAGGAGAGGAGGGGTGGGGCGTCCCTGGCGCTGCCCTGGGCATGGAGGTCCGGAATTACACAAGGAACCTGGCTCAGGGAATGGCTCTAGCTCGCAAAGCCCGGATCTCGGCCCTGCCCGGGAGTCGATGGTTCTTTACAGAAAGGCTGCTGGCGGGTGTGGGGGCTGAAGGCTTGCGTGGGATGCACCTCCCGTCCCGTCCCATCCCCTCATCCCAGAACCCCTGGGTCTCCTGGTTAGAAACTAGAACCCCGGCCACAGGTGGGGGCAGGAGTGGACATGTCTAACAACGAGAAATACGTGAAAAAGGCTGGCCTTGAAGAGGGAGCTCCCCAGCCCTGGAGGGGTTGATGATTCAGGTGAGCTGGATAAGCCGGAGCGACCCCACCTGACCTGCCTGTGCTTCCTCCTCATGAACCGCTTCTAGAGCCCCAGGATGGCGGCACCAGCTGGGCTGGCTAGTGGGCTCTGGGTCAGAAAGCCTCAGGCTCCAGCCCCAGCTCGCTGAGGGACGGAGGACACAGGAATTGCAGGGCATATGCCTGTCCCGAGCAGCTGGGGAGCTTGCTGACTGGTAGGGAAGCTCTGGCTGGCTGCCCGCTGTCTGCACGGGCCGCTGTCAGCGGGGCCTGGCCTAGGCGCCACCCACCCCGCGCACGGTGACTCTGAGCGGGTGCTGAGTGCACCGAGGCGTCTGCCTTCTCCACCATCTGCAGGGGTCCGGGTGTGCATCCACCATTCAGTTCCCTCGGTTGAACGCTTTGCCAGATGAAACTTCCCCAGCTGGAGTTTGATTTTGTTTTTGTTTTCCAGGCAGGAACTGGGAGCAGAGACAATGAAATTAATGTGACATTTTTTTTCCTTCCAGGCAGCCTCTCCTCATCTGAGAGCTTCGGGGCCAGATTTCCACCTTGCCCTCTGGTCTGCAGAGGATGGGTGTGGGTGGGGAGGCCCCGGAGGGGAGGCCAGGAAGGTGGTGGGGGTGGGCTGGACAGGGCCAGCGGCAGGAAAGACTGATGTGATATGCTCCTTCCTGCCTCTGAGACTTGGCATGTGCTGGTCCCTCATCTGAATTTCCACCCCGACCCATTGGCAGCTGGCAGCTCCTTGCCTCTTTGAGGCTGGACAGCAGAAGCTCTCCCTGACCACTCACTGCCAAGGCTAAAGTGGTGTCAGCATTGTCCAGCTCTCATGAAGCCACACTCCGCCTTCCGCCATGGACTGGTATATTGGTGTAGCCCCCCTTCCTGTGCATAGGCTCTAGGATGGCCCCAGTGAACACTGGCTGAACTGAGCATGGAAAGGGACACCGGTCCCTGCTCTGAGGTCCTCACCGTCTACTCAGGGGTCTCAATCCTGGGGGTGAGGGACAACTGGGGAGAAAGCAGAGGGAGAGTCAGGCTCAGGGCCAGAGGATGGGATGGGGGCAGGGCGACAGAAAGCGTGTGGCTAGGACAGTGCACAAGGGCTGGACTCCAGTGATTCTGGCTGTGTGGCCTTGGGTAGTGAGTTCGCCTCTCTGAACTTCAGTTTCCTTCTCTGTAAAATGGGAGTAACAGCATCACCTGGCAGAACTAACCTGACCGGTCCCAGCGCAAGGCCAGGGAACACCCTAGCTTAGCAAGGGCAGGCGCCAGGGTTGGTGCCAGAGCGGCTGGGCCTCTTGTCTGGGAGGGCCCAGGGCATGAAAAGTGAGCAGAACCCACAGCCCATAAATCATATCCCACCACTCAACTACTGGTGCTAAAAATAGCACGACCACCCCCTCCTGCCTTCTCCGGCATCCTCCCCATGGGGGCTGAGCGTCATGCAGATGGAAGTGAGTTGTAGGCAGAGCGGGCTCAAGCCTGCTGTAAATCACTCTGTGGCTGCAGCGGGGAAGAATCTTCTCTGAGCTCCCCCCTTAACCTCTTGGCCCCTTCCAGTCCCCGTGGGTGGGCACAAGGAGGTCACAAGGGTCAGGGCTGTGTCCTGGGCTTCCTGTGCACAAGCCCCACTGGTGGCCTTGAGGTCTGGCGAGGGGAGGGGCTGGGATGGGGGAGACAAGGCAGAGGGAGCCCCCCGGGACTGACACAGCTGGGTCCAGATAAGCCCTTGCCCTGGAGGGTGCCTCACAGATGCTGGGGCTTCCCATTCCCTGCCCCTCCCATGCCCCCCGCAGGATGGGCATGACTCTAAGACCAAGGTCTGTCTGGTGGCAGCCACACTGGCCTGCCGTCACAGCTGCACCTGTGGCCTCTGACTCCCCGTAAAAGTCCACGTCTCCCAACCCATCACTTCCCCATCGTGCTTTTTTTCTTTTGTATTTATTTTTGTGTCAGAGTCTCACTCTGTCGCCCAGGTTGGAGTGTAGCGGCACACTCACAGCCACTGCAGCCTCAACCTGCTGGGCTCAGGCGATCCTTCTGCCTCAGCCTTCCAACTAGCTGGAACTACAGCTGCATGCCACCATGCCTGGCTAATTTTTTTGATTTCTCGTAGAGATGAGGTCTTGCCAAGTTGCCCAGGCTGGTCTTGAACCTCTGAGCTCAGGCAGTCCTCTCGCCTCCACCTCCCAAAGTGCTGGGATTATAGACGTGAGCCACCACGCCCGGCATCTTTTCTTTTTAAGAAAAAAGGCTTTCGCACAGGATGGAGTACAGTGATGTGATCACAGCTCACTTCAGCCTTGAATTCTGGGCTCAAGTGACACTTTGGCCTACCAGGTAGCTGCAACTGCAGACACAAACCACTGCGCGATGCCCATCCTGTGTTTATTTTTAACATCAATAAAACATACTCTTGGAGGAAAACTTGGAAAATTCAGACACAAAGAAAGAAAAACTTAAAAACCAGCCAGGTGCAGTGGCTCAGGCCTGTAATTCCAGCACTTTTGGAGGCCAAGGCAGGAGGATCACTTGAGACCAGGAGTTAAAGAGTAGCCTGGGCAGCATAGCAAGACTCCATCTCTACACAATAATTGTTAAAATATTTTGAAAACCAAAATCCACACCGCCATGACCCTGTTCAGTTACTAACCACCTCCTCGTCCTCTCCTTGCCCACCCTTGGTGGCCAGGCTCTATGGTGCCCACCTGCAGCTGCATGGAGCAGGCTGTCCACGCCCGGGCAGAAGAGTCCCAGCTCTGGCACTGAGGGGAAGTGAGAGTGGGGGGGCGGGAGGGGGGTGAGGAAACGAAAGTCCCCGAGTCCTGCCACCCGACAGGGCTGCCCACAGCTGGCACGAGCTGCCCCTTGTCTGGGATGAGGGCTCCGAGGGTGGTGCTGCTTTGCCAACCCGTCGGTACCATCTTTGGGGTCCCTGGCCCTAGAGACCACTCTGAGCCCCCTGCCCAGGGAGCCCCACCTTGAGAGGACCTTCCCAGTTGCAGACCCCTTTTGGCCCAGCCTGGCCAGCCAAGCCTCTGAAATGAGGCTGGGGAAATTGAGGCCTGGGGCTGGGGTGGGGAAACCTGACTGACCCTGTTTTCAGGTAGCGGCTGAGCCTGGACAGGAGCCCTGGCCTGGCAGGTTCATTCCCCCTTCCCTGAGCCTGCTCCAGCCTGCTGGTGGCCACCTCTGGAGTGGTTTTGGGATTCCCTGAGGCTCAAAAGCCAGAGAGATCTCCAGTCACACAGAGCTGAGTCCAAGCTACCCCTTCCTCCCCGTCGATGTGACCTTGACACACCTGGCCTTTCTTTCACCTTCTGTAAAATGGAGCTAGGGGGACCCTTGGCTCATGCCAGGAGTAAATGAGATCATCCGAGGGCCCAGGATGGTGTCAGTTGGGTGGGGGACTGTGCTCGTGGCCACTCCTGGTCCCCTAGGCAGGCCCAGGTGCAGCCAGACAACGGGCCAGGGGTGCATCTGCGCTGACCTCACCGGCTTCCGCGGGAGTCCCATGGGGCTGCCTGTTTCGCTGCGGAGAGGGTCTCCCTCCCCTCCTTTCCTCTTCCTCCAGGCCTCCTTCCTGTGGCCCTGGGCGGGCCGGCCCTTCCGTGCAGGCAGGCGCTCATCCATCGCACCCGAGGTGCCCGGTCTGCCTGCTCGCGCCATGACTCACTTCCTGTTTCTGGGAGCTGGAAATAGCTTCCCTGGACGCGGGCGGGATCGAGGGGCTCCGTCCCACACAGCCACTCCAGGATGTGCCCCCTCGGCCTCGCCCTCGCCCTCGCCCGCTGTGCCTTGGCCCCGGGAACCTAGGGTGGCTCGGGTGCAGATGTTGGAGCAGCTGCTTGTGGGGGCTGGCCTGGGGTCGCAGCGGCGGACAGGACAGATGAGGACCCAGGGCAGGTGGGGGGCTGCCCCTCGCTGGAAAGACCCTTGCGCTGAGTGGGACGGAGGCGGGAGTGCGCGCAGGAGATGGGCAGGGTGTCCTCGCGAGACAAAACAGCAATGGCCGGGGTCGGTGTGGGCCCAGGAAAAGGGACTGAGCTTCAGGTTGGAGAAAAGTGACTTGGGGAGAGGAAGGGAGAAGGGCTGTAGGTGTGGAAGGGGCCAGGCTCGGACCAGTGCAGTAGTCTTGGGGCTGGGAAATAGACTGAGAGGGCTGATTGGGAGGTGACTTTGGGTGAATGGGAGGCCTGGGTGCTTCCTGGGATCTGCCTTGGTGAGCTGGGGACCTGGAGGGGCGGGGAGGAAAAGGGGTGAGGCCCTGGGATCCTAGCTTCGGTTCGGACCCCTGAATTCACGTGAGCCTCTGACCCTGCCACCGACGTCCTCCCCGTTAACGCCCAGGGAGACGCACTTCGAGGAGGAGGCAGCGGGGCACTGTCTACACATCAGAAGTGCTTAAGGGAGGCGTGACTGGGAGTCGGAGGTCAGGGTCCTCTGTCCCCCTCGGCCTCTATGAGCTGCCCCCACTGAGGCTGCAGGACATGGTGAAAGGACAACCCTTCTCGCCCTGGCCACCCCCACTGCAGCCAGCCTCCCGCCTCAGGGATCTCCCTGCCCGGCCACCGCCCCCCAAGCATCCCCCACACAGGCCCCAGAGGCATCCCTCCCTCCTCAGCTCTGTCAGTCCCCACCCACTGAGAGCCACCGCCAAAGGCCTCAGTGGCTGCAGGGAACAGGAGCTAGCAAGATTCCAGCAGCGTCTTTCCCCCTCTGACCTTGGGGCCCTGCCAAGCGCCAGGGCTGTGTGAGGGTGTCAAGGTTTCCGTGAGTGCCCGAGGTACAGCCTCACCCCTCCTTTACAGATGGGGGGAAAGGCTTGGAGGGAGGAAGGCTCTGTGCAGGGTCCCCGGTGGGGAGGTGGCGAGGCAGGACTCGAACCTGGATCCCTCTGACGCCACTGCCTCCTCCAACCAGCGTACAGCCCCCCACCCTGTCTCCCCCGATCCTGCCTGGAAATGGAGATGAGACCGGCATGACTGTCCTGTAAATTCCATCCCAGTCAGATCCTGTCCTCGCTGAAACACCTGCGTTTTAGAGACACGAGGCCTCCCCGGGCCCCGGCAGGGGTGGCAGCCTTCCCCGAGCGCTGGGTGAGTGGTGGGGGGCTGCTGTGGGAGGCTGGGGAGAGAGGGTCGTGGCCGCCTCCCCGTTGTTGGCCTGTCCCGGGGTGAGATGGGAGCGGGCACTAGCTGGGGAGAGAGCGGGAGGACCTTTATTCCCCTCTCCTCCCGTTCACTCATTCATGCATCCACTCGCCTTGTGGGTCTGCCTCGAGGCCAGCCTCCCGGCGACGTGGGGACACAGCCATGCCTCCAAACACACTTAGCTCTTGAGACGTCCCCGGGTGGCAGAGCAACAGGGTTGCCGCCTGGTGTGGGTGCTTGAACGGGAGAAGCGAGGAGCAGCATGGAAGCCCAGACGAGGAAGTCTGACGCAGCCTGGGAAGGCCGCCTGGAAGAAGAGAGGCCACAGCTGAGTCCCGGAGACTTGACCAGGGGGAGGAGGCAGGAGGGGAGGGAGGGGCAGGGGCGTGGCGGGACTTCACTGCACACTGGCCAGGGGACTCGGGGCCCTCCGGGCCTCAGCTTCTAAGTCATGGTGGAAGTCACCGGGAAGGATGACGGCTCGTCCTGAGACACCAGCTGTGGTCTGTGGGCTGTGGAGCTCTTGAGTAAGGAGGGATGGTGTCACCCAAAGGAACCTACGGAACGGGGTCCAAGTTCCTCAGCAGAGAGGACTCTGGCCAGGGAAATCCAGAGTAAAATGGCTCACAGGCTGGGCTGTCCAAGCTTAAGGGCTGGTTCACCCAAGGCCAGAAGCTGGACGGCCGAAGGTCAGAGGCTGGACCACTCGAGGCCCGAGGCTGGACCACCCAAGGTCAGAGGCGGGACCACTCGAGGTCAGGCTTAACCCTCCAAAGCAGAGATCGGGCTATTGAAGATGGACCATAAAGATCGTGGCATTTCATGAGGAAACCCTCCTTCAGCCCCGGGGGGCAGCAGGACCCAGTAGTGGCCTTGACAGAGAAGGTCTCGATGGCCTCCAGAGGTCTGAATCCCCAGCCGAACATCACGAACCCTGGGCCCCCGAGGCCACTGGCTCCCAGCCACACCCTCGTCCACACGGACTCCCACGCGCCGTGGCAGGCGCAGACCTTTGCTCGTGCCTCATCCCGACATGTGGTCCGTCCCCCTCTACGTGCGTGGGACCCCAGTGTGAGCCCCCCACAAGCATGCGTGCCTCTCCCTTCAGAGCCACGGACCCGCCAGGGAGCTCTCACTTTCAGGAATGTGCAAACGGGTGTGCTGTTCACGCACCAAGTGACCTGGAGGCCCCTGCGCCATGGGCCAGGCTGGGGATCGGGACCCTCCAAGTTAATCCCCTCCCCGGTGCTCCAGATCCTTCCCCGCCTGCCTCCAGACTCAGGCAGGGCCCTCCTGCTCCTCCAGGCTTCACACACAGCCTCTTTTCGTGCCTCAGGCTCCGGCACCTCCAGGCCTTTGCCCTGGCTGTGCCCTGGCGAGAAAGCTCTCTTTGCCTTCCTGACTCCTCCGCAATCCTGCAAATCTCAGCCCATGAGTCCCCGAGGAGGATGGAGAAACTTCCAGAACCGCCTGGTATCACCCCTGTTAGGATGGGTGGCCCTTTGCGGCTACATAATTATTTGAATTATTATTATTTTTTTGAGCTGGAGTCTCACTCGGTCACCCAGACTGGAGTGCAGTGGCCGCTCCCGTCCACCGCAGCCTCGACCTGCTGGGCTCCGCGATCCTTCCGCCTCAGCCTTCCACGTTGCTGGAACTACAGGTGCGCGCTACCACACCCGGTCAATTTTTTATTTATTGTAGAGACGGGGGTCTCACCAAGTTGCCCAGGCGGGTCTTGAACCTGCAGGTTCAGGCAATCCACTCACCTCAGCCTCCCAAAGTGCTGGGGTTACAGGCTGAGCCACTGAGCCTGGCCCATTTGAGTTATTTTATTAAAGACTGACTCCCCCTGAAGCAGGGCTGAGGACGGGGCCATGCCTGTGGGTTCACCATGATGCCCCCAGAACCTGGCACCTAGCAGGTGCTTCGCCGAGGGTTCCTTCCAAAGGAAAGCAGGGAGGGAAGGAGGAGGGAAGGGAGGGAGGGAGGGAGGGAGAGTTCTGCTCCAGGGTTTGACTCTGCCCAGGGTTCTTCTTGCATGTGGAGGCGCGATGAGGGGGCAGCACCCTCAGAACCCCCCCAGCAATCCGGTGTGGGGGTCACCTTGAGGGCCCGCGGATCTCCCCAGTGGAGCCAGGCAGAGCAGGCGGGGCGGGTGCAGCCTGGCCTTGTGAAGGTGCCTGTGAGTATGGCAAGCGGTCAGGGAGGCAGCTCTGGCACTCTGCGCACTGCCGGGGAGGGGTCTCCAGAAGCCCACATGACCATCCTGCCTGCTGGGCAGACGTGTCCCCGGGGTGGTGCTGCAGCCATGGGCCCATTCCTACGTCTACTGCCAGTGGCCGTGTGTCTCCCTGGAACATCTTCCAATCCAGCGAGGAAGACACAGGTGGGCCCTCACACTGCGTGGGAAGCAATTTGATGGGAGGAGCTCTGAAGGGGCAGAGGAATGCCTAATGCTACTTAAGGCCCAAGGAAATCTCCTCAGAAGGGTCATTTAGACCAGGCCTTGAGGGATGCCTAGGAGTTTACTAGGAAAGACATTCCAGAGGAGGAAACATTTGGGCCGGGTCTTGAGGAATGCAGAAAGTTCCCCCCCAAAAAAAGCAGGTGGGGAGACCTCTCTTCTGGATGTCGGATTCTCCCTAGGGGCTGGTGTCGGCCTCTGGCCAGGAAGCCCAGGGGACTCCTGGGGCTGCTCCCCCATGCCGGCCTCTCTACATCCTACGTGTGACTGAACAGGACGGAGCCCCCAGCTCTCCCACCCTCGAGCAGTGGGGGCTGTGGCAGGGGCGGCAGCTCAGCACAGCAAGTGCTGGGCCAGAGGGGGACCTCGGGGTTGCACCAGCAGTCCACTCTGGGGCCGTGCCTAGGGCGGGACCTCACCTCTCCTTGGGGCGCTCCCCTTGCATACCTCCAAGGACTGACACTCATCCCCTGCAGGCAGCCCGCTCCCGGTTCAGACTCAGCAGCAGCTTCTGAAGACGAGGGAGGCCTTGTCACAGCAACTGAGCTGTGAGGTTTGGGGCAGCTGGAAGGACGCTCCGGTGGGGGAGCGGGCAGGCAGGGAGGCGGCTCGCCTGGAGTCGCCCGCACCCTCCCGGCCAGCCCTGAGGCTTCCAGGGACGGCCTCACTCGGTCTCCTGTGAAGAGGCCGAGGAGAGAAACCCGTCCTCAGAAGTTCACTGGGGCGTAAAAGGGGCGGAAAATCTTGCATCTGAAGTGGGTGTGTGCCAGGCGGAGGCTTGGCCTTGGGGCCTGAGGCCGTGGAGACTCACATTCGTTAAGCACAAGGGGCTCAGTCTGCAATCCCAGCACTTTGGGAGGCCGAGGCGCATGGATTGCCTGAGCCCACAGATTCGAGACCAGCCTGGGCAACCTGGTGAGACTTCGTCTCTACAATAAATTAAGAAAAAAATGAGCCGGGCATGGTAGTGCATGCTTGTAGTTCCGGCTACTGGGAAGGCTGAGGTGGAAGGATCGCTGGAGCCCAGCAGGTCGACGCTGGGGTGGCCGTGAGCGTTCATGCCACTGCACTCCAGCCTGGGCAACAGAGTGAGACTCCAATTAAGAAAAAAAAAGAACAAGGACCCTGGAATCTGGGCTTCCCCATGTGCCAGCTGGTAATCTCAGGCAAGATACTGCACCTCTCTGCCTCAGCTTCCTTTCCCCACCTGTAAATGGTGTAGGGTTACTGTAAGGCTTGAGTAAACACAGATATGCAAGGTGCTCAGGACAGGGCTTGGCCCACCCAAGTGCCGCAGGGTGTCAGTTGTTGTGTGGTTATCGCTAGGAGGCACAAGCTCTGCCGGCCGGGACGGGTGGGAGCGCTCGCAGGGGCACCTGCTACTGCCAGGCTCCGGCAAATGGCTGAGGACAGACCCAGTCTCTGCGGTGACCATCAGCCCACTCTGGGGGGGCGGGCAGAGGCAGCATCCCAATTTACAGAGGAGAACATCGAGGCCCAGAGGAGGGTGTGCCTGTCTGGGAGATGAGGCCCCGGCCGGAGGGGGCGGAAGGGGGTGGGCGTGGCCCTGTGGGCACCTGCTGCGGCGCCCAAGCTCCGTCTAGCCCGGGGACAGGACGCGGGCAGGACTTCTCCGAGTCAGAGCTGCAGGGAGGGGTCAGCAGCAACACCACCGCTACCCACAGCGTCACAGAGAGTGTCCCAGGGGCCAGGGGTCGGCTCCACGCCCCATGAGTGGGCGTCATCTCACGCTACTCCACCGCGTGCAGAGGCAGCGGCACCCAGGACCGTGTCACCGGTGTGGAGCCTGAAGCCTGAGGAGTCCCACAGAGACAGCCCGGCCCACGGGCAGGCAGCGCCCTAGTCCCAGGGGGTCCGGCCTGCCCCTCCCTGGGCCCCACTCCTGGAGAACAGGGAGGTACCTGTGCGAACCCCAGCTCCACCTTGCACAGCCAGGGGGCCCCAGGCAAGCTGCCTCCTCTCAGGGCTCCACCTGCTCCCTGTCAGCAGGCCTCGCAGGGCCCACCTGGCGAGGGTGGAGTTCACGCGGGGTTCCCTGGGACGTCGGCCTGCCGCTCCCCTCGGCCTGGCTGTTGGATCCCTCAGCCCTGCCGCCGCAGGGTGCAGTCACTGACGTGTCCCAGGGCAGACAGCAGGTGTTCACTCGTCGTCCACTGGATTGGGCGTGGGCAGAGAGACATGGGTTCGAATCCAGGGCCAGTGCCTCGTCTCTCGGAGCCTGAGTTTACTCAACCACTAAATGGGGTCAGCAGCACAGGCATTTGGCGGCCTTTGTAAGGATGGGCTGGCCAGTGTCCAGCACACAGTATGCGCTCAACCACATGCTGTCTCATCCTCCTCAGCCGTGGACTTTTCCCGCCTCCCCACGGCTCCTGTCTCTGGGGATACATCCAAGGAACACCTCCTGTCTACTCAGGAAGCGACCGCCTCCCGGCCCTCTCAGGGCAGCCACGGCCCAGAGATGGCAGCGGCCTGGGAATGTGGGTGGGGGCCCCCGGGGCGGTCCTGCCCCTCTGTGGCTGCCGCTGGACAGAAGCCTCAGTGTGGAGCTGGGGTCCCTTCCCGGGCCCAGACCCATGACTGGACGTCTGAGAATGCCGCCCATTATCCGACTCACAGAGCACAAAGGGGCCACGCGGGGGCTCGGCGGGCCAGGCGCCCGCCAGGAGCGCACGGGGTCTCCGGGTCCCCACGCCGGCCCGTGAGTCCCCTGACCAGAGGGCAAGGACGTGCCCAGAGTCGGCAGAGGGAGTGGCTCACACACAGGAATGAGAACCATTTCCTCCAGCCCACGGACACAAAGACGAGAGCACCGACCCAGGCGGCTCCCAAGGCGAGGGTGGGCACCGCGCCCAGGTCCTGACACCGGATCTTGAAGGCTACCCTTGGGGGAAGCAGGGGAAGGGACACTCCAGAGGCTGGAGGGGCCTGGAAGCCCTCTAGCTTTCTGTGTCATCTGTAGTGGGGGCCGCAGCCCTCGTGAGCAAAGGCCAGCAGGAAAGCCACACTCAGCACCAAGTGTCCGTCATTTAAACACATCAGCATGTCGGGTGCTGTGTCTGCGGTCAGCACCACTGCAGGAGGGTCAGTCCACCCCTCCCGGGCCACACTCTGGGGCACGGCGGCAATGACAGGAAGGAGATCCAGTGTGGAAGGGCCCGGGGGAAGGATTTGCTTTGGCCACCTAATTGCTGCGTAGCCTCAGGCAGGCCTCCAGGTCCCTCTGAGCCCTGGCTCCACTGTTATGAGAAGGGAGGGAGTAGCCCCACAGCCTCTCGGGACCCTCTGGAGAGTTGGCTAAAGGAGGCGAGCTCCCACATCGGAGCCCTTCATGGGAGCTCCTGGCACTGCCGACAGCTCCTCGGTGGCCGCTGGGGGGACCACGATCGATCGATACCTGGGCCGGGAAGCTCTCCTGAGTGAGTTCAGGGGGATCCCAGGAGCTCACAGGGCTCCACCCGGGGAGTCTAGGGAGAGGAACCCTGGGTTCGGGCGCGGGGGAGGCAGCGATACCACGCCTTGTGACACCTGGCGCTGGGACACGCACAGATGGTTCCGAGTAGCCTCCCCTTTCCAGACATGGAAACTGAGGCTCACAGCACGATGGCGCCACCGTGGTCACACAGGTCTCTCCACTCCAAGGCAAGAGGCCGAGGGTGCGGCGGCTCAGAGCACAGTTTGGATGCCCCCGAGCTGTGCAGTGCAGGCGAGGGGCGGCCCCTCTCTGGGTGTCCCCACCGGTTGCACCACCTCTCACGGCGGCTTCCAGGGGGAAATGAGACTGGGCCAAGCTCCTGAGAAGCCCCAGTGATGGCTCCCGGCACCACCTCGGCCCAGGGCTGGGTGCTGAGCGGTCCTGGAGGACTCTGTCTCCAGCACCTTCCTGTCAATAAGGCGGCGCTCTGAAAAGTCAGCGTGTCAGGAGCACTTCCTGCAAGGAAAATGTTCCCTGAGGCCAGGCCCGAGGGTGGGAGGGCAGGAGCCCCCTCCTCGGGAGCAGCCTGGCCCCACGGTTATTTTTTCCGATGGAAGAAGCAAAACATTTCCTCTCCTCGCAGCTCTGCCCTGGGCAGTCGGAGAGCTGAGAATGGACAGGAGGGGCAGGGAAAGGCCCAGCCTGTCTTCTCCGGGCCAGCCTCGCGGGCCGCGGGTGCCTCCTGCGAGGGCCTGCCCCTGCCTGGGCCACCATGTCCTCATCCTCGAAGGCACGGACACTTCCCAGCATTTCCCAGATTTCAGGCGTTGTCTGCCACCCGGATGATGACCTACTTCGTATTTGCCTTTAACTCACTTTTCAAAAGACTTCAATAAGTGCATCTATCAAGGATGCCTTGCATCGTGATTGGGCACAGAAGACCAGGACCGCTTGCCAAAACCAGAAAGTCACAGCAAATATAAAGAAAACAAAGTGCTATCAGTAAATTCTAGAATGCCCCTGTCAACAGTCCTCAACTTGAGACCTTCTCTATTAAAAAGGGACAGTGACAAATGTTGCAGTCACTAAAGACGCGTTAGCCCCAGACCGAGGCTTTTTCCTGGAGGTGGTCAGAAGACTTGAACAAAAGTGGGAAAGGGTCTGAGTCACGTGACTCGGGGCTCCCCGCTCGTCAGTCTGGGGTGGGCTCACCTGGGTTATTGCTGGGTCCCCCGTCCCCCCATTCCTGGGCACCACCCACCGCCCTTGGTTCCCGCCCAAGTCTCCTCTGAGAAGACATCCCTGGCATCGCAGCAAGGCCAGGGAGAGGTGGGACGGTTTACTCCCGCGTTCATCCGTTCATCCGTCCGCTGATGGTCGTCAGCACCTCCTCCGCTCACCCCGTTGGCTGGCTGCCACCACGACCCACCTGGCCTGACGGGGCCCCAGCTGGTGGGTGGAGGGGAGGCAGATCTGGGTTGGAGCCTTTACCTTGCCAACGCCCCTCAATTTCCTCCTCTGTGAGACGGTTGTGACGACCCCAGCCTTGTCAGCTGACTGCAAGGAGGATATAAGATCCCATAGGGCAGCACTGGGCATGGGACTCATCCCTTGGTGGACAGCGGCTCTACTAGCCACCATGAGGCTCACCCTCCACCCCCTGCTCCCGCATGGGTTTTGGGGGCTGTAATTCACTGCCACAGGGGAGAGGAACTGGGGTTTTCCAAGTGCCTGTGATGTGCCTGACACTTATTATGCTATATTCTCCAAGTCTCACAACCTCCCGGGGCAGTTGTGCTATTATAATTGTTCTCATTTTACAGTTGAGGAAACCGAGGCTCAGAGAGGGCAAGTGCCTTGCCCAAGGACACACAGCACTTCTTTCCGTGAGGACAGTTGGACTCTGGCATCTTACCTGCCCGGAATACTGCAAGTCTGGAGGCGGGGCGGGTGGGACTTCCAGAGCCTCACTGTTCAGCTTTGTGGGAAGTTTGTCTCCCAAGTGCCCGGAAGCATCCGCGGTGTGCTGGTCTGCAAAAAGACGCCACGGAGCATTATCCTCAAGGCTCAGTGGGGGGAGCTGCAGGATGCCGCAAGACGAGCCCAGAAGACAGGAAGGAAACCGGGAGCGGCGGGGAGCGGGGAGGGAGGGAGACAGAGGCACCCAGACAGAGAGACAGACTGGGAGCGGAACGGGGAGCGGGGAGAGGCGGGAGAGAAGGCGCGACAAAGAGAGGGCCCGGGAGGAGCCCGAAGGACGGAAGCAGAGATGGGGTGGGGCAGGCTCGAGAAAGGCGAGGCCGGGCCGGAGCCCCGCAGGCCTGGGGCCGGGGCGGGAGGCGCGCTGGGAGGGCGGAGGGAGGGCGTTGGGCAGGCCCCAGGTACCCTTGCTGGGCTCCCCGGGGGCCCCCACGGGGCGCGGCCTGGCGCTGAAGGCAGGGTCCCGGCCCTGCGGCGCCGTCCCCCGAGCGGCCCGAGCCCGGCTGGAGGGGCCCCCGTTTCCTGCCGCAGGGGGCCCTCAGAGCGGCGGCCAGGCCCAGGGACCGGGGGCTGGAGCCAGGCCGGCAGGACGGCGGGAAGGTGTGGGGCGAGGGAGGCAGGCGCGGCTGCGGCCCGA
The DNA here is from genome assembly GCA_027257055.1 of Cephalopachus bancanus. Taxonomy (NCBI): domain Eukaryota; kingdom Metazoa; phylum Chordata; class Mammalia; order Primates; family Tarsiidae; genus Cephalopachus; species Cephalopachus bancanus. Next base: position 1,524,162 of record JAPVLO010000510.1, read on the forward strand.
CCCTTCCGGCCTGCCCGAGGGGCACGGAGGCGCCCTGCCCCTCCTTCCGGGCGGCTGCGAGTAAGCGGGGCCAGGCCGCTCTCAGAGCGGGGCGCCGGGCAGCACGTGGCCGCTGAGGCCCGGTGGGAGAGGCCGGAGCTGGCGCCTCGGGCCCTCCAGCGCTGCGGCTCTGCTCCTAGCGAGCGGCTCGTCCGGGGCCAGTGCTTCCCCTCGGGAGACTCAGTTTCTGTGTCTGTGAGATGGGCACGAACAGTGCCCGGCCCAGGGGCGTCTGTGAAGACACAGTGCGTCCACACACAGCAAGCACTCGGCACCCCGCCTGCTGGCGCCCCGTGACCAGATGCTGTGCGCGACCCTCTCGCCGCCCCTGGGACCTCGGGATCACAGCCGCCTGCCCTGGCCACGGCCCACCTGCTCCTCGCGTGGTCCCAGGAGAGTCGTGCCGAGCACCGGCTCGAGCTGGGCTAATCCTCCGCTGAGGCTAGGACTCCGGGTCCCCCCGGCGTCCCCAGGAGGAGAGTGGCTGCTGAGGTGGGGTGGGTCTCCGCCGGAGGCCACGCGCCCTCAGGGCCAAGGCCGGGCTCTGGGCGTGGGCCGGCAGCCCTCCCCTCCCCGCCGGATGGCCCCTCCTGGACTCTCTTCCCTGGCTGCGGTCTGGTTTGCGTTTGATCCCCGAGCGGGTCCCTCTCTGTCCCTGCCACTTGTAAACCTCTTTCATGGGGCTGGGGTTCGAGAGGCCGATCACGGGGTCTGAGGGGCCCCGCCGGCCCGGCGCGCCAAGGTGTGGACAGCGCCGGAGAAAGGGCGGAGGGGAGGACCGAGAGGGCGGGCCCAGGGCCAGCGAGGCAGAGGGAGAAGGAACGGGCTCGGAGGGACGGGGGCAGCCCGGGGCACGCGGGGGGAGCCACGGGGGGGCGCCCCGGGCAGACGAAGCGGAGCAGCGCGGAGCCGGGAGAGGGCAGGGCGGGGCGAGGCGGGCAGTCGCGGGGAGAGCGGCGCCCGGCGCGCGCGGAGTTTGGGGGCGGGCGGGGCGCGGGCCGCGCGGGGGTCCGGCGGGCGGGGCCGGGCGGGGCGGCGCGCGGCCGGGCGCGGCGGGGGCGGGGCGGGGCGGGGGCGGGCCCGCGCGGCGCCGCCCCGCCCCGCCCCGCCCCCGGGCTGCGCGGCGCGGCGGAGCCGGCCGGGGCGCCGGGCCGGGGGCGGCTGGCGCGGGCAGGAAGCGCCGCGCGGCCCGGCCCGCCCCCGCCCGCCCCGCCGCCGCCTCCGGGCTCCCGGCTCCCGGCCGCGCCGCGCCCCCGGCACTCGCCGCGCCGCGCAGCCCGCGCACGCCCGATGGCTCGTCGCGCCCGGGCCGCCGCGGCCGGGCCCCCGCCGCCGGCCCCGGCCGCGGCCCCGCGGTGCCCGCTGCCGCTGCTGCTGCTGCTGCTGGGCGCGGCGCGGGCGGGCGCCCTGGAGGTGCAGCGCCGCTTCGCCTCGCCCACGCCCACCAACAACTTCGCCCTGGACGGCGCGGCGGGCACGGTGTACCTGGCGGCCGTCAACCGCCTCTACCAGCTGTCGGGCGCCAACCTGAGCCTGGAGGCCGAGGCGGCCGTGGGCCCGGTGCCCGACAGCCCGCTGTGCCACGCGCCGCAGCTGCCGCAGGCCTCGTGCGAGCACCCGCGGCGCCTCACCGACAACTACAACAAGATCCTGCAGCTGGACCCGGGCCAGGGCCTGGTGGTGGCGTGCGGCTCCATCTACCAGGGCTTCTGCCAGCTGCGGCGCCGCGGCAACATCTCGGCGGTGGCCGTGCGCTTCCCGCCCGCCGCGCCGCCCGCCGAGCCGGTCACCGTGTTCCCCAGCATGCTGAACGTGGCGGCCAACCACCCCAACGCGTCCACCGTGGGGCTGGTGCTGCCGCCGGCCGCGGGCGCGCGGGGCAGCCGCCTGCTGGTGGGCGCCACCTACACCGGCTACGGCAGCGCCTTCTTCCCGCGCAACCGCAGCCTGGAGGACCACCGCTTCGAGAACACGCCCGAGATCGCCATCCGCTCCCTGGACGCGCGCGGCGACCTGGCCAAGCTCTTCACCTTCGACCTCAACCCCTCCGACGACAACATCCTCAAGATCAAGCAGGGCGCCAAGGAGCGGCACAAGCTGGGCTTCGTGCGCGCCTTCCTGCACCCGCCCGCCCCGCCGCGCGGCGCGCCGTCCTACGCCTACCTGGCGCTCAACAGCGAGGCGCGCGCGGGCGACAAGGAGAGCCAGGCGCGCAGCCTGCTGGCGCGCATCTGCCTGCCCCGCGGCGCCGGCGGCGACGCCAAGAAGCTCACCGAGTCCTACATCCAGCTGGGCCTGCAGTGCGCGGGCGGCGAGGGCCGCGGCGACCTCTACAGCCGCCTGGTGTCCGTGTTCCCCGCGCGCGAGCTGCTCTTCGCCGTCTTCGAGCGGCCCCAGGGGGCCCCCGCGGCCCGCGCGGCCCCGGCCCCGGCCGCGCTCTGCGCCTTCCGCTTCGCCGACGTGCGGGCGGCCATCCGCGCCGCGCGCACCGCCTGCTTCGTGGAGCCGGTGCCCGACGTGGTGGCGGTCCTCGACAGCGTGGTGCAGGGACCGGGCCGGCCTGCGAGCGCAAGCGCAACATCCAGGTACGCGGGCGGCGGGCCGCGGGCGCGGGCGTGCGGGGACCCAGATGTGCGCGTGCGGGGACCGGTGTGCACGCCAGGATGCCGGTGCCCCCGAGGGGTGCTGCCGGCGCCTGTATCACCCGGACCGGCGCGTGCGGGCATTCTAGCGAGTGCCGGGCTACGGGTGCGCAGACCTCGGTGCGCTGGGAGGGGTCCTCCTTGCGACAGGACCCCAGGGGCTCGCTGGAGCGAGCCACAGGTGCGCACGCAGCCCAGGTGCGCGGTGGGGGTCGCGGTGCGTGCGGAGCGCGCAGCGAGGGCAAGCCTGCCCCAGGGTGTGTTCTGACGGCCGTGCGAGCCCCCTGCGCGTTGGCCGGCGTGTGCTGGGTTGCGGCAGGTGTGCAGGGAGGCGCGAAGCTGTGCCCCAGGGCCCTGCAGGGCGTGTGTGTGTGTGTGTGTGTGTGTGTGTGTGTGTGTGTGTGTCTGTGTCGGGGGACAGCAGAGCGGACGCCGCAGGGGCTGCGCACCGGGCTCGGGTACCTGCAAGCTGGGGCCCGTGGGAGTGCAGGACAGTGCTCGGGGGGCGGGCCCAGTGTTCGGCAGGACGCGAAGGGCCGGGAGGCAGGCGTTTGGGAAGCCGTAGGTCCTCTGGGGAGGCTGCGTGCTTGGCAAGCAGGTGTGTGCCGAGGCCGGCCGTTATTCACTCGTTGGAAAATGTTTCCCGAGCACTTATGCGGGGGCTGTGGGGTAAACGAGAACACTTGGGAAGCACCTACTACGAGCCTCGTCGCGTGCGTCTCCTACTTCTCACGGCCGCTCTCTGAGGTAGGCCCTGGTTTCATCCCTAGTTTACCGATGAAGAAACAGGCACAGAGAGATTAGGTAACATGCTCAAGATCACACAGCTGCGAAGTAGCCGAGATGGGATTTAAATCCAGGCTTCCTGGACTCAGCATTTGTGTTATTTTTTGTTTTTATTTTTTTTTTTTAGAAGTAAAGTCTTGGCCGGGCACGGTGGCTCGGCCTGTAATGTCAGCACTTTGGGAGGCCAAGGTGAGAGGATTGACTGAGTCTGGGGGTTTGAGACCAGCCTGGGCAACTTGGTGAGACCTTGTCTCTACAATAAGTCAGAAAAATTAGCCAGGCATGGTGGTGTGCGTCTGTAGTTCCATCTACTTGGAAGGCTGAGGCAGCAGCAGGATGGCCTGAGTCCAGCAGGTCATGGCTGCGCTGGCCGTGAGTGTGGTGCTGCACTCCAGCCTGGGCAACAGAGTGAGACTCCACCTCCAAAGAAAAAGAGAAAAGAAAAGAAAGAAAGAAAGAGAGTCTTGCTTGTCACCCAGGCTAGAATGCAGTAGCTTTATCATATCTCACCGCAGCCTCAAATTTGTGGGCTCAAGCAATCCTCCTGCCTCAGCCTCCCGGTAGCTGGGACTACAGGCATGAGCCACCATGCCCGGTTAATTTTTAATCTTTTGTAAAGACGGGGGTCTTGCTGTGTTGTTCAGGCTGGTCTTGAACTTCTGGCGTTAAATAATCCTCCAGCCTTGGCCTCCCAAAGTACTGGGATTACGGGTGTGAGCCACCAGGTCTGGCCAGCACCTGCGTTCTTCATGCTGAGCCTTTGCTGCCTTTTAACATGGAGCTCAGAGTGTGTGTGTCAGGGGGGTCCCAGGGAGCTGGGCTGGGCAGGTGCCAGGGCAAGGAGAATGGAGGGCGTGGGCAGGAGCGTTTGGGGGCAGGAGAGGACTGGGGGCTCGGGAGAATGAGGAAGGGCCGGGTGGGTGTAGGGCACAGATGTCCGAGGCTGGGTTGGGCAGTGGCAAGAGGGCCAGACTGCGGCATCAGTGTGTGCTGACCCTGGCAGGAGATGACTCAGGGGTGCGGGAGGGGACCTGAAGCAGCTCCCCTAAAGAAAGTCCACCAGCAAGGGGTCACTCCTTCCACCAGCCCTGGGAAGTAGGTCTGTTGATCCCCATGTTTTTTTGAGTTGGGTCTCCCCCAGACTGGAGTGCAAGTGGCGTGATCACAGCTCACCGCAGCCTCCACCTCCTGGGTTCAGGGGATCCTTCGCCTCGGTCTCCTAAGCTGGGACTACAGGCGTGCCCCCCCACACCCAGTTAATCTTTTTTGTTTTGGTCGAGACAAGGTCTCAGGATGCTGTCCAGGCTGGTTTCGCACCCCTGGGCTCAAGCAATGCTCCCGCCTCGGCTCCTGAAGTGCTGAGCCGCTGCGCCCAGCCTCCATCCCGTTTTCATCCTAGGGAATGAGGCTCCAACATGACACCGGAGCCTTCTCCACACTCTCCCCGTCTGAGTCTGGGAGTCCATTTCAACCCCACGGCTCACCGTCCCCCCGAAGCCTGTTTCTCCCTCAGCAGATGCGGAACTCCGCCCTCCCCTGGGGATTCCAGGGCCCTCTCTGGGGCCCTGCCCTGGCCCGTCTGCACGGTCCCCAGGCTGTGGCGAGCATGTCATGAGATTATTCCCCTGTGGGCGTTCCCCACAGTGGGGCTTTGAGAAGGCGCAGAGTCCCTCTCCCGAGGTCGAGGCCCTGCTCCCACAGCTGCCACCACCCAGCCGGCCACCCTGCGCATAAAGGGCATGGTGGGCGGGTGGGGAGAATGCTGGAGGGAGCCGTTCCACCCTGGGCTGGCTTGGGCAGCTGCTCCGTGCCATGCTGGGTTCATCCGCTGCTCCTCTCCCTGGAGCCCGGCCCCCACAAGGCTGCGTTCGGCCCTGGGGTCTCGGGGCTGGAGGAGGTGAGTGGGGAGTCAGCCCCTGCGGGCCGGAGGGCAGGACCAGGCCCTGTGGGCTCTGGAGCTGAGCCCTGGCCACCCCTGCCCCCCTTGGCGGTCTCAGGCCCCGGGTTGGCCCCTTGGTGTGAGCCAGCCGGGCGCCCCCTCCTCCTCTGGTTCCCACGGTCCTTGTCCCCAGCCTGGCCCGGCTCAGTGACTCACCCGGCTGAAGGGGGCTGGGGCTTTCTTCTCCCCGTGGGGGCAGGGCCTCTCCAGGGACACAGCTCCAAGGGCAGAGTGGCCCAGGGCCTCCTCCCGGCCCCAAGGCCAGGCCGATTCCCAGCTGAGGCCCTCCTGGGCCACCCTCCCTGCGTTTTCCACTCCTCTCTCTCCTCCATGCCTGACTGTGGACACAAGCCAGTGCCACCAACGGCACCTCCTGATGTGCCTGAGGCCCTGGGCTTCTGGTGGGGCAGGGTTGGGGGGGGGGCAGTTGTTCTTCTTGCTCTGGGCTGTTGCCAGCTCCCCCAGTTACAGGTTAAGAACTTAGTCATCTGACTCTGTCACTTTCCAGCTGTGTGATCTTGGGCAAGTAACTTAACCTCTCTGGGCCTCAGTTTCTCGTCTGCAAAGTGGGGACAATAAAAACAATCCTTACCTCAAAGAGTTGCTTTCAGGACCGAATGAACTTGTACCTGCATATGCAGTAAGAATCAGGTAGATATCAGCTGTTCTTGATGTCACTCTAGAGGCTATTATTAGCACGATCTCTGCTTGGTCCCCAACAGCAAACAGGGACCTACCTGCTTATTCTGCAGCATAAAGACCCACTGCCTCCCACTTCCAGCCCTGATGGAAACCTCGACAGTCCTGTGCTAAGCCCCTATTGTGTGCCCAGCCCAGCCCCATGCTGGGCGCTGGCAAGCCAGAGGCGACTCGCTTTGTTTGGACGGGGCAGGCGGGCGGGCGGAGACAGACATGCGGCCAGGCACCGACAAGCACAGGGTGAGGAGTGCTGTGAGGGACGTGGGCAGAGAGCCCGCAGGGGCCTGGAGGCCTCCGGGGAGGTGAGCGACTGAACAGGAGGTACCTGACGAAGCCGGCAGGAGAAGGCGAAAGGTGTCCCGGCAGGCAGAGGGAGCAGCCGTCGCGAGACCCCAGGAGGGAGGACGCAGCGGGTGGACTAGAGGAACGGAGGCGCGGTCGGGGTGGCTGGGCCAGCAGAGTGGGAGGCCCGTGAGGTCGAGGCTCGGGAGGTGCAGGGCGGACCCGGGAGCCAAGGAGGGTTTTGGCCCGAGGAGGGACAGGACCCCAGTGGCACCTCGGTTTCTTCCTCTGCAGAACGGGAGTGCTCACGGGAGTACCGCCTTAGAGGCCTGTGGTGGGGACGACATGAGACGACGCGTGGGACGCGCTCAGGCGCGTGCCCGGCACACGTGTCTGCAACCAGCGCGCGAGTTTAAATGTTCTAGAAAGTCCCTCGGTAGCTGGTGAGAAGAAGAGAGGGAGGCGGGGAGAGTAGCTGGGAGGCTGGTGCTACCTTCTCGGAGGAGGTCCACTCACCCAGTCGTTGATATTTCCTGGGCATTTACTTTGCGCCAGGCCTTGTGGCAGGCGCCGGGTCGCAGCGTGGAGACGGGCCAGCCTCGTTCTCTGGGGATGAGGCCTCCTGGTCTGCGGCAGTGCTGAGGCATGGATGGTGACAGGTGGACAGGGGGTTTCCAGACAGATTTGGGGGCTGGGAGGCAGCTCTCGGGGCGCAGACCGACAGGACGGGGGGCCGAAGGCTGCCTGGAGCTGGGCCCAGCCACGGGCAGATGTTGATGTCCGTGGGGAGTGATGGCTGCCTCTGCCTCTGGGAGGGAGGACGAGTTTGGCCTACTTTGGCTTGGCTTAGGGACCTAGAACCCCTGTCCTGTCTGGCCCGACTCCGCTGGCACTGCCCCGGGTGGCCTGGGTGGGGCTGTACCCTTCCTCTCCATCTGTTGCCAGGGCCGCCCGACCGGCCAGGGAGGTGACGCGTTCAGGCCTCTGGAAACCCAGCCTTCTGTTCCTGCTTGTGGGGTCTCCTGACGGAGCCTGGACCCTGCCAGGGATCCCTCGAGCCGTCACAGCTCCAGAGCCTGTTGGAGCAGCCCGTGACACCCCAGGTTTCCGGGGGCAGATCCCCTCTGCGCCCCACCTTCCGAAAAGCGGAGGCTGCCCCACCACCGTCCTTCTCGGAGCCCAAAGAAAGGGGCAGCTGAGGTGTGTGGCCAGCCCTGGAGGGCCCCAACTCCGCCCCAACTGCATTCAACATATCAGGGCTGCTGGAACATCTTGAGAGAGGAATTGAGTGAAGCAATTCACATCCACCCCATGTGGCTTGGATGTCTTTCAAATCACAGCCCATTTGAAGTGCAAGCAAGTTGGGAAGTTGTCCCATGCTACTGGTGAGGGAAACTGAGGCACATGGTCACCCGGCAAGGTGCGGGCAGGCTGAGTCTAACTTTGTTCCCCAAATCTCTCTCCTCAACCCCTGAATGACCATAACATTTGTGTTTTTAAAACAAAAGGAAAACCGACAGGCAAACGTCAGTGCTGCCTTTTCAAGGTGTCTTTTTATAGTCAAGGTGGAAAAAACCCGCAGGCAGTCTTAAACGGGCCGGCGGTGGGTGGGTGCACATCGTCAAGGCGGCATTTGTTGCATCAGTTTAGGGGCTGAGATGCCAGGTGGGGGTGGAGGGAGAGAGAGCTTCCAAGACGGGCTTTACGTTTGGGGTCTGGCTGGGGACAGAGAGTGAGCTCCCCGTGGCCAAGGGTGTGAGCAGAGAGACACTTGCGGGATTTGGGAGAGGGCCTTCTAGCCCAGAGAGACGGTTGACATCCCTCCCAGTCCTGAGCTTGTCTTGACTTCCCGGTCCCTGGGAGTAAAGCTGCGTCCTTTTCTCCTGCTTGTAAGCTGTGTGACCCAGGACCAGTCACTGACTCTTTCTGGGCCTCGTGCTTTTTGATTATCAAGCCGGGCCAGTGCCTCCCTCTGAGGCTATGTGCAGATTAAAACTTCACGAGCAGTGCTCAGGAAAAGGCAGGTGGCGGTGTTAGTATCAGGAGGGAAAAACACACCTGAGAAAAGTACGCTCAGCCTGGCGGGGAGGAGGCGCCCAGAGGAAGGTCAGACTCTCCTTGGAGGAGAGCGGGGTGGGAGAGAAGAGGGGCCTCTGAGGCTGTGTGTGGCCCCGGTGGAGCTCGGAAGCGGGGACACTGGCCGAGATGGAGACAGTCAGCCCCGAGCCTGGCCTGAGAAGCGTGGGCAGAACTCACTGAGTGTCTGGGGAGCCGCGAGGGGTGTGCGGCGGGCAAGGGCCCTGCCTGCTCCTGGACCGAGTCAAAACCATTCCTGAGCTCGTGCTCGTGCTCACAAGTGCCTACGCATCGGATCTCATGGCCACCTCGGTCAAGTAGACTGGCGTTGTTATTCCTCTCCGTTTGCAGATGGGGAAACCGAGGCTCAGAGAGGGGAAGGGACTTGCTCTGGGTCACCCAGCTGGTTCGCCAGAGTTGGGATCCACAGACGGGCCAACTGGCTGCGGAGTCCGCGTGTCCCTTGAGCTGTGAGCTCTGCGCGAGGATGCAGCAGCTCCCCCTCCGACTGGGCCACAGACATGTGGGCGGGCCCTTTGTCCAAAGCCCCATCCGTGATAGCAGCAGGGATGGGGGCAGGGGCTGATCCAGCCTCCCGAGGAGGTGGGGGGGGAGGCAGGGAAGTGCCTGGCTTTGTTTATGTCTGAAGGTGCGATGGTCTCCCCTCTGGAAGGAGTGAGCCCCTGGCCCTCAGGGCGTGCCAGTGAGCAATGTGGGTTGAAGGGTCAGTGTGAAGACTTGACAGATCACTTGAACACTGACAGTGGGTCCCACCCCGGCCTGGGACCGTGGGGCTGGGCCGGCCACCTCGGCCCCCTCAGGGGGTGCCTCACTGTCCCCACCCTGGGTACCTCTGCAGTTGAGGCCTTGCGCAACCAGACAGGCCAGCAGGTGGGAGCTGGCCCCGGTGCCAACCCCTCAGATTCAAATCCCACCTCTGCAACTGCGCAGCTGTGCAAACCCTTTATGTTCCCTGGGCTCTATTTCCCCATCTGTAAGGTGGGCTCAGCGCAGGGAAGAATGGAGTGGCCCGGCGTGTTCCACAAAGGCTATGCGGCATCAGTCCCTGTAGAAGCACCGTCTGCAGGTTGCAGGGCAAATGCCAGGGTGCTCCGCTCAGGAGAGCCCAGCACTCAGGGGAGCCTAGGGGCACTGGCCCCAACCTGGGCTGTCCAAGCTGAGGGAGGAGTTGGCCGGATGAGGAGGCCAAGAGAGGCCACGGAAGTCAGGGCCAGGTCAGGCTCGGTGGCTCAGCCTGTAATCCCAGCACTTTGGGAAGCCGCGGCGAGTGGATTGCCGGAGCCCACGGTTCGAGACCCACCCGGGCAACTTGGCGAGACCGCGTCTCTACAATAAATCAAAAATTAGCCGGGCGTGGTAGTTCCGTGCCTGAGTTCCGGATGCTTGTAAGGCTGAGGCGGAAGGATCGCCGGAGCCCAGCAGGCTGATTCTGGGGTGGCCGTGAGTGTGCCACGGCACGGCAGCCTGGGCGATGGAGCAAGACTTCGACTCAAAAAATAAATAAATAAATAAGTCGGGGCCAGATTGCGCAAGACTTTGAGGACCCGGGAGCACAGTTTAGGTTTATTTTGAGAGCACTAGGGTCTGTGTGTGACCTCTGCAGAGGCTGACTTGGCTGCCCATGGCTGCTGGTTTTCATGGAGGTAAAGAAACAGGCCAAGTTCTGTGTCCCGGTTGCTGCCGTGAACAGAGACGGCGGGTACAGGAGCGGGAACACGAGGGCAGGAGCCGCTTTCTGAGCCTCAGTCCTCGCCTGCGTGGGGCCGTGGGGAGGCAAGGCAGCGCTCACTCTGACTCCAGAACGTCCCCATCACATTACTATGATTATTGTTGTTGTTTCTTGAGAACTTACTCTGCAAAGTGCCCTTTGCAGAGCTCTTTACGTAGTGCATATCTTTTGTACCCCCAAACTTAGGAGCTGTGTGTTGTCCCCAGTCTCCACAAGGGGAAAACAGAGGCTCAGAGAGGATAAGTGACTTGCCTGAGGTCGCACAGTGGGTACAGGGTGGAGCAGGCATCTGGCTGCAGAAGCTGCGAGCGTCACCTTTGGTCTCTGGTTCCTCCACACACATTGACTGAAGGAGTGGGAGCCAGAGGAGGTGGGAGGGGGTGATGGGCCCATTTTAAAGGTGAGGAAGCTGAGACACGGGGAACTTCTACTCCTGCTGGGACCACTGTGGGAAGGAGTGAGGGCTTGCCAGTGAGGTCTGCGGGGCCGCCCAGCCCCAGCGTGGTGCCGGGCTGGGACTGGGGCTGGCCCCCCGCCCGTCCCCCGCCATCCGTGTGGGCTCCTGCTTCTGGACCTTCCGCCGTCTCCGCCCCTGTGCTCCGAGTCCATCCCCCTCAGCCACATCTCATGCCTGTCCGGGCTCCTGCCTGAGGCTTCTCTGGAGTGTGCAAGTATGGAGAGCTTGCTATATGACAGCTCCCACCAAGGACGAATCAAGGCAGGTGCGGGGCTCACACCTGTAGTCCCAGCACTTTGGGAGGCTTGAGGCCAGGAGTTTGAGGCCTGGGCAACATAGTGAGATCCTGTCTCTACAAAAAATGGGGGGAAAAAAGAAAACATAGCCAGGCATGGTGCTGCGAGCCTGTGGTCCCAGCTACTTGGGAGGCTGAGGCAGGAGGATTCAGCCCAGGAGTCATGGCTGCAGTGAGCTATGATTATGCCACTGCCCTCCAGCCTGGCCAACAGAACGAGACCCTGTCTCAAAAAAAGGAGGGGAGAGGCGGGGCGGATGAATCAGACCCCGTTCCTACCCTCCGGGGACCCCCAGAATGGTGAGAAAGGACCCCATGGCAGCAGACGTGCATTGTGCCTAGTGTGCCTTGCTCCTTCATAGGGAGTCGGAAGGCTTCCTGGAGGAGGGGTTGCTGGAGCAGGACTTTGACAGAGAGGGCCAGGGAAGGCGTTGCAGGCAGAGGACATGGCAGGGGTAAAGGCCGGAGATGTGGGCGTGCCACTTGGGTCTCAGGCAGAGACAAGCCGAGGGTGTGCCGCGCCCTGCCTGCAGGCCGAGGATGCCTTCATGTGGGCTGGGGGGACCAGGGAGGCTTCTGAGAAGAAGACACCATCCACCTGGTTCCAGAAGGGCCCCGCGTTGATCCAGCCAGGCGCGAGCAGGAGCAGGAGGCGGAGGCTGTTGCCTGGCGTCCCCACTCTGGCTGGACCAGGTGACTCCCGAGGGCCGCTGGGCTCTGGCGGCGGTGTCCGGGTTGCCACGGAAACCAGCCATCCTGGGGCGGGGACAGGCCCGGAAAGTCTCCGGGCACCAGCCGTGTGGATTTGGATCCTGGCTACCCTCCGACTGCTGCCGTTTTCTTCTTTCTGGAGGCCGAGTCCGGGCCAGGGCCAAGCCGAGCCGGCCACCCAGACGGGCATCCGGTGGGCTGGCCCCCGCTCCGCCGCTCTCAGCTGACACTCGGCGCACCCAGATCCGCGGACAGGCGAGGTCCTCCCCGCCCAGCCCCGTCCTTTACCCTGAAACTCGATAAATCACGCGCTGGAGGAGGGGAAGTGCCAGGCTCCATTTCGAGGCCCCAGTGGGGCATTAACCACGAAGCACTTTATGCTCTGATCGGTAAATAACGGGGTGGGGGGGCTTGGGCAGAGGCCTTGGAGTGGAGGCCAGGCCCAGGAAAGGAGCCCACGTGTGGGCGGTCGCTATGCCCACCCCGTGCCCCTCTTTGGCCTCGGTCACTGTCTGCATTTGAGGTGACTGAGCCCTCCAGAAGTGGCCTCTCCTCGATGGGTCTCGGTTTCCCCAGCTGGCACCCCTGGGCCTTCCAGCTCTAAGGGATTGATTCCTGGCAGCCATCAGTGGCTCCCGGCAGAGGGGCGGGGGTGGGAGGAGGCTGGGGCTAAGGGCGGGGCCTCTGTAGCCAGCCTGCCAGCTCGAGAGCCTTGGACCTGGGCGTTCAATCACTTCAACTCGCCGTGCCTCAGTTTACCTCACTGTAAAACAGATCAACTCATTGGGGTGTGGCGAGGGTTAACAAGGCCACACAGGCGGAGGTCCCTGCCAATCTCAGTTGTACGTAGCTGCTTACTGGTGTCCTCGTTGGTGATACTTTTGCCCTGTTACTGTGCGGAGGCTGTTCCTCCCCTCCTGGGTGGGATGTGTGCCTCTGGAGCGAGGGCTCCGTTGTCACCTCCATGGCCCCAGCATGTGGGCATGAGCCCAGAGATGTTGGCCGGGGGGCCCCACGCCGTCCCGCCTCTTAGCTGTGCCCTCGGCTGTTAGATGGTGTCTCCGGTACCGGCTGAGTGGTGATCCTGGTACAGGGCACAGCCTGCAGCCAGGCGGAGAGACTGGACGGAGGCCAGCACCCCCAGGAGACCAGGGGCTGGGAGGAGGCTGTGAGTTCGAATCGGCTTGTCCCCTCAGCCCCAGGAGGGGTCGGCCAGTGTTCCCGGGAGAGGCAGCTGCCTCTCAGCTTCTGGCCGGGAATCCCTTTCGGGAGGAAGCTGGGGCCGAAATGGTTCCAGGGCTTGGAGACTGCACAGCCTCTGCACCCCGCCCCCTTAGAGGGAAGGACTCTTCACTGGGCCAGGCCAGAACGGCTGGCTGCCCGGCCCACACTGTGCTCCTCTGGGACCCCGGGGGAGGGGAGCTGGAAGTGGGGCCAGGCTGGGCCAGAATGAGAAACAGCTTCTAGCGTCCAGCTAACTAAACAATGGCTGCTTGAGTCAGCGGCTGCGGTAGTTTCCCAAGCCGCCCTGAACAAAGTGGGCCTCGGCCCGAGGTTCCACCGCTGCGTCCTGAGTGCTCAGTGCGTCTGATGCAGCCTTCAGAAACAGCAGAGTGGCTTGTCCTTGTTCTTAGGAGCTTCTGAGCCTCTGCCCTGTGGCCGGCGTAGCTATTTGGGACCGTTTACCGAGCACCTTCCATTTTGAAGACTTCTGTGAGCTGAATTCTTTCCGTCAGCCCTTGTGGTGGGGCTGTTGTTGTTCCCGTTTTCGATGAGGAGGCTGAGGGTCAGAGGGGGTGGAGCATTCCCGACTGAGTGCAGAGCCGTGCGTCTTGGCCCATGAGAGGCCTTGGCTTTGTCATCTGTAAAATGGGGAATAACAGGAACGTGTGTGCCCCCAGGGGGCTGTAGGGTGATGCTCTGCACAGTGTCTGCACACAGTACGTCCTTAGTCCAGCCAGGCCTTTGGTTTCGGCCGGGGCTTGTCCCTCCAGGCTGTGCCTGTTGCGGGTGGACGGCTGTCCTGTGCCCTGACTGGTGTCCCTCAGGGCAGCCTGGCTGGCTGGTGCACGCAGCCCTCCCAGGTGGTGCCCAACTGAGTGACCTTGGAGCCCCGGTGCTGGGTGATGTACCTCCCTGAAGTTCTGGGAGGGTCTGCCCAAGCTGCCATGTCCTGTGCCATTTGTCTGCCTCTCTCTGTGCCTTAGTTTCCCTGAAGTGCTCCTCCAGGCTGCTCTTCCTCTGTGGCTCGGGCCCGTCCCACCCTGGCCTGGCTGGCCATCCCCACTCACCCTTCACCCTTCAGGAAGCATCTTGGCCACCCTCTGGGAGGTGCTGGTGTCTCCTTTCTCAGCAACAGGCGATTTCCTCTCTGGCGTGGGGGCTGTTGCCGGGGCCTCCCGGGCTGGCACGCAGTAGGCCCGCAGTCTTTCCGCGCCTCGGTTTACCCTCAATGGAGGTGTCAGCTGGGTGGAGCCACAGTGTTCCAAGGAGTCTGGGGTTACAGATGTGGCTTCAATTCCTGACCTGGCCGTGTGCCAGCTTTTGGCTCTTTGACCTTGAGAACACTTCCACCTTTGACTCCCAGAGTGCTGAAGAAGGCTGGGGGAGGGGCGGGGAGCGTGGTTGGGATGCGGGGAGTGACTGGGCTTTGCAGGAAGCCACCCTCCAGCCTGCTTAGCGGCCCTTTTCTCTAGGCCCAGCTTCGGAGGCCTCCCACATCTGTGCCCAGTGACCCCAGTAGGTACCCTGCCTGGTCCCAGTTTGCACCCTCTCCTTGGCTGCAGGCCCTTTTCCTGGTCTGGTGGGGACAGACGGGGCTTGCATTCGTTCGGGCCTTGGTCCTGAGAGTGGACACAGGACTGGACTTTGGTGGACAACTGCTGTGCAAATGCCAGACTGTTCCACTCAGGGGAGCTCAGCCCTCGGGAGCCCAGGAGGTACTGGCCCCACCTGGGCTGTCCAAGTCCTGAGGGGGGAGTTGGCCGGGTCCGGAGGTGGAGAGAGGTTTATGTTGACAGCACTAGGGACCCATGGAAGGCTGTTGAGCTGCAGAGGGGACATGACCGCTTTGCAGGTTTGAAAAAAAAAATAAACATTTTACTGTGGAATATTTGTAGATTCTCAGGAAAGTTACAAAGGTAGTAGAGACATTCCTGCACACCCACCCCCAGTTTTCCCCCATTGCTAACGTCCTCTCGTTACCACGCGTGGTTCATTTGTCCAAACTAAGAAGCCAACAGTTGTTCTTCATTCTTAAACCAAACTCCAGACTTGACTGCACAAGCATCGTCTTTCTTTTCCAGGATCCCACATTGCATCCGGCACTTTCTGTTTTTTGTTTTTGTTTTTTTTGAGTTGGAGTCTCGCTCTGTCGCCCAGACTGGAGTGCAGTGGCCGCTCCTGGCCACCGCAGCCTCGACCTGCTGGGCTCCGGCGATCCTTCCGCCTCAGCCTTCCAAGTAGCCGGAATTACAGGCATGCGCTACCACGCCCGGCTGATTTTTAGATTTATTGTCGAGATGAGGTCTCGCTGCCCAGGCGGGTCTCGAACCCGCGGGCTCAGGCAATCCGCTCACCTCAGCCTCCCAAAGGCGCGGGATTACAGGCTGAGCCACCGAGCCTGGCACAGTTTCTGGTTGTAAAAGCTCCTTCTGGCTCCCATGGAGGGGTCTCCGGGAGTGCAGCCCCTGTTCGGGGTATGTGTGCTGCGACCACCCCGCCGGCTTAATACCCCACATCGATGGTGCTCTCAGCTCCGGCCAGGAAGCCTGGCCCTCCCCGCGTCACACCCATTCAGGCATTTCAGGCAGGAAGGGACCCTGCTCCTTGCACACAAAGCCCCGACAGCTGTGTCGTAGCTGTGTAGTAGCTGTGTGGTCTACACCTGGGACGGAGCCACCGGATTTTGCAACCTGCCGCAGCGCCCGCCACAAGTGCCTCAGCCTCTCTGTAGTGCCACCGGTGGTGGGTCTGTGGGCAGGATGTGAGGCCTGAGAAGCCCGGCTCCTGCAGCTCCCTCCAGCTGGCTTCCTGGGGAGAGAAAGTCAACATAATTACACTTGGTAGTAAAATCAATATGCCAGACTTTTAATGGGAAAGTGGGCAGAGCTGAACTCTGGCCCCAGGAGGCAGCCAGCGGGAGGGGGAGGAGGTATCCTGCTCTGAGAGAAAAGCTGAGACCAGCGGCCACTGCTCATCCCATTTTAGAGGGGGACAAACTGAGGTTCACTGAGGAACTAAAACTAGCAGCCAGGTATTGCTTGGGCCTGAACACCCCCCCCATCCCTGCCCAGTGTAGCCACACATGCAGTAAGTATACACGTGACTCAGTTCTCTGGCACCCAGTGTGGCTGTGTTCCTCTCAAGCACCATGGTCCAAAAGGAAGCAGCTGAATGCAGTCATTCTCACTTTAGTCAAAATTAGTTTCCTTTCTTTGGTAAACACTCCAGAGCACAGCTTCCACCCTGGAGAGGCTCACACATACGCTACCGTGATAAATGTGGGAGTGGGGCCCAGCATGGTGCCCTCACGAGGTGGGACATGTCTTGAGCCACGTCTTGAAGGCTAGCTAGGAACCTGCTGCCTGGGCACACCTGGAGGGGGAACAGCACGGGTCCCAGCGTGGGGCCTGAAAAGTGTGGGATGGCCGGGAGGTGTGGGATGGGCCTTGGCGCCGAGGGAGCAGCTCTCAGAAAGGCACGGGAGCCCTGGCAGGAACGTGACGCGTCTGAGGCCTGTGGAGACTGACTTGGTGAGGCCGGAGCAGGAACTGAGATTGGAGGCCTGAGCCGCTGGCAGGGACCCCGTCACGAAGGCCTCGAGTGCCAGGCTGGGCTTGATCCTGGCAGCTGGAGCGGGTGTCGCTCCGGGAGGGGCTGACCCCCTTCCTGCTGGAGAACGATGGCCGGCGGGTCAGAGGGGGCTGCCGATTGTCCTGCCTCTCCTGCTGTGGGGGCTTGGAGTTTGGCGAGACCTAGTGAGGCTTGGAGGAGGGCGGTGCTGATGGAGGGACTTGGGCAGTGACAGGCCTGGGGTGGGATGTGGGGCCTTGGAGCTGAGCCCCTGGAGACCAAGTTCGGCCGAGGCCACACTCAGGAGGCTGCCTGATCCCTGAGTCCCCCCCTTCCGGCCCGCGGCCCCTCCCCCACGGGGCGCTTCCCGCCGGACCAGGCTTCCGTTTTCCAGCCTCTCTGCAGCCTTGTGATCTCCCCTGGCAGCGGGGAAGCAGCTTCCCCTCAGAGCACAGATCATTCGGAGCAGCCGATGCTCACTTCTCCTTTAACATTTTTTTTTTCATTTTATTTTTAGGATGAGAGAAAAAAAGTTGGGGGAAAGGCTTTTTAGAAAATGCCTTCGGTGCAGAATTAATGACTTGTGAACGTCAGGGCGGACAGGCGAGGGGGAGCGGGGTTCCCGGCATGCTCCCCCCCCGCCCTGGCCCACAGATCACCCGAGCCAGGCGCCTGGTCTGACTTTTCCCAGGATCCCTCACCCTGGCTGGCTGGGGCCCCCCATCGCAGGGCCCAGGGCAGAACGGCCCAAAAGTGCCATCGGGCCCGCTGATCTCCACGCTCAGGCCCCTGGGGAAGGGTTCACAATTTCAATTTTACTTTATTTTATTATTATTATTTTTTTGAGTCGGAGTCCCACTCCGTCGCCCAGACTGGCGTGCAGCGGCCTCTCCCAGCCACCGTAGCCTCGACCTGCCGGGCTCCGGCGATCCTTCCGCCTCAGCCTGCTGAGGAGCTGGAACTACAGGCACACGCTACCACACCCGGCTCATTTTTTTGATTTATTTAGCGATGAGGTCTCGCCAAGTTGCCCGTGTGAGTCTCGAACCCGTGGGCTCAGGCAGTCCACTCACCTCAGCCTCCCAAGGATTACAGGCTGAGCCACCGAGCCCGGCTCACAATTCAGTTTTAAAACAACTTATTTTTTAATGATGCAAATATACCTATTCAGGGAAAAAAGTTCTCTCGTTCCGAGGAAAAGAAACCTTAACAGCACCCTCACCACCCACTGCAGCTGCGGGGTCACTTGGGGTGTGGGGCCTGCCTGGGAGGGGCCGCTGGAGGTGGCTCAGTACCCATTCCCCAGGGCTGTCCCCCACTCGGACACACACAGGGTGAAGTCGGAGCTGAAGCTGAAGGAGGCCACTTAGGCCCGTCTGGGGAATGGAACTCCAGGCAGAGGGCACAGGGAGAGCAAGGTCTGTGAGGCAGGACCCAGCCTGCGGTGTCGGAGGCCTGGAAGTGAGGCCGTGCGGCTGGAGCGGAGGAGCCAGGGCGGGGGGGTGTGGGAGCGAGGTGGAAGGTCGTGGGACCCATGGAAGGGCTTCGGATTCAAGATTGAATCTGGATGCCCTGGGAACTAGGGGAGGGCCTTACGCAGGGGGAACCCGCTTTGCATGCGGCGAGGGCTCATGGGGCGGCCGTGGATGCGGTGGGAAGTGTCCAGATGGGCACGCGTGGACCCAGAGAGCACGGGCTGAGGAGCTGTCCGGTGAGGATATGGCCCTTGAGGCTGTCCGTGGCAGTCACGTTCAAACACTCTTGAGGGAGGCATGATTTGTCCCCAGTTTTATTTTATGACAGTCGTATTAGCCACAATCATGTCTGACACACAATGGTATCAGCTAACACTTCCCGTGTACTTCCGATGGACCGTGCATTGCGCAAGCCCTTGAAAACGAGTTAACTCGTCCCAGCCCCTGAGAGACAGGTACTGCAATGTGCCCTTTTCATAGTTGAGTAAACCGAGGGGCTCAGAGAAGTGAAATGGCTCGCCCAGGCCGCCCACAGCCATCCTCCAGAAGGCCACCCACTCGTGGGTTTTAGTCCAGGGCACCCCCTGCCTGCCCCATCTCTGGGCTCAGGGCCCGGCCCCCCAGCGACCTACTGGGAAACGGCCCAGCCTAGAAGTCCATTGGGCCTCAACCGTGTTTATTTGCCCAAGGACAGAAGGACTCACTGTGTATTGTTTAATTTTTTTTTTTTTTTGAGTTGGAGTCTCACTCTGTCGCCCAGACTGGAGTGCAGTGGCCGCTCCCGGCCACCGCAGCCTCCACCTGCTGGGCTCCGGCGATCCTTCCACCTCAGCCTTCCGAGTAGCCGGAATTACAGGCGCGCGCTACCACGCCTAGCTAATTTTTTTTTTATTTTATTGTAGAGATGAGGTCTCGCTGCCCAGGCGGGTCTCGAACCCATGGGCTCAGGCAATCCCCTCACCTCAGCCTCCTAAAGGCGCGGGATTACAGGCTGAGCCACCGAGCCCGGCCGTTTTCTTTTGAAAACTAGACCGGGCTCCGTGGCTCAACCTGTAATCCCGGCACTTTGGTTGCCCGAGGCAAGTGGAGCCCTCGGTTCGAGACCAGCCCAGGCAACTTGGCGAGACCTTGTCTGTACAATAAAATAAAATGAAAAGCTTAGCCGGGTGTGGTAGCACTCCCCTATAGTTCCGGCTACTTGGAAGGCTGAGACAGAAGGATCGCCGGAGCCCAGCAGGTTGACGCTGGGGTGGCCCTGAGTGTGCCACTGCACCCCAGCCTGGGCGAGGGAGTGAGACTCCAACTAAAAAGGAAAAAAAAGAGACAAAGAAAACCAGCTGAGCCTTTATGACCGGACACAATGGCTCACCCCTGTAATCCCAGCACTTTGGAAGACCAAGGAGGGAAGATTGCTTGAGCCTAGGAGTTTGAGACCAGCCTGGGCTACGTAGTGAGACTTTGTCTCTTCCACCAAAAAATATATATATGTACATATATATTAGCCGGGCTTGGTGGCCCACGCCTGTAGTCCTAGTTACATGGGAGGCTGAGGTGGAAGGATCGCCTGAGCCCAGAAAGTCAAAGATGTGGTGAGCCATGATCATGCTGCTGCTCTCCAGCCTAGGTGACAGAGTAAGACCCCAACTCAAAAAAATTAAAAATAAAACCCTGGCCAGGCATGGTGGCTCATACCTGTATTCCTAGCAATTTGGGAAGTCAAGGCGGGAGGGTTTGCTTGAGCCCAGGAGTTCGAGACCAACGTGGGCAACGTAGCGAGACCCTGTCTCTACAAAAAAAAAAAAAGAAAAAAAATTAGCCAGGCATGGTGGCACATGCCTGTAGTTCCAGCTACTTGGGAGGCTGAGGTGGAAAGACCCCTCGAGGCTGTGAGGTAGAGACCATTGCTCCAGCTTGGGCAACAGAGTATGACTCCAACTCAAAAAAAGAAAGAAAGAAAGAAAGAAAAATAAAACTATTTGAGTTGAGCAGTGGTTTCGACTTGAAAAAAAGCACAGAAGGAAATTAAAAAAGAAAAATTGGCCAGGCGCAATGGCTCACTTATGTAATCCCAGCACATTGGGAAACTGGGACAGGAGGGTCGTTGGAGACCAGCTTGGGCAACATAGTGAGGCCCCTCTCTACATAAAAATACGAATAAAAACAATATTAGCTGGGCATGGTGGTGTGAGCCTGTAATTCCAGGTACTTGGGAGGCTGAGGCAGAAGGATCACATCAGCCCAGGAGTTCGAGGCTGCAGTGAGCTATGATTGTGCCACTGCACTTCAGTCTAGGTGACAGAGTGAGACCCTGTCTCAGAGGAAAAAAAAAAAGACAAGCAAAATCTCTCTAAAGCTTCACCCTAAAGACAGTTCTGATGCTGCGTTCTGGTGACCTCCCTGAGTCCCTGCTCTGCGCCTCTGGTGTCCAGGTGCGGCTGAGCCACGGGCTCAAGTCTGCTGCCAGGTTCAGTCCTGGTGGTAGGACGTGGCGGCCAGTCCTCTGTCCCCCTGGGCCTCGGTTTCCCCCTCTGTGAGTTAGGGCCTCTGAGGACCACCCTGGCATAGTGTCGGCTCCCAGCAAATGTGGCCTGCTGTCATGCTGACTGCCATGACACCCTTTGGCTTTTCTCATGATTAACATGGACGTGGGGTGTCACTGCGGGGTAGGGCTGCTCTCCTGAACAGCGAGCTGTGATTGACCTGCCCAGTCCCATCAGACACGAGGTTGCGTCCTCCTTCTGACTCTTCTGAACCACCCTGTGCCTGCCATTTTGGATTTGCAGTTATCGTCTCAGAGGCGCTTCTGGAGGCCTGCTTTCTGTTTTTGTGCACGTTGTGTAAGGAAACTTTGGAAGTATCAACAAGACCCGGGAAGAGGCAGGGAAGGCAGGAGCAAGTCCAGGACATGGCCAGGGCCCGGGGTTGCATCTCCCAGCTGTCCAGCTCCGGCGAACGGGGGCTCCCTTGCCACTGAAGGGTGATGCTGGGGCGTCGTGGACGAGGGACTGTGTATTTGGACACACTTGGCCTCAGCTCACCCCTCCGTCGTGTGGGCGCTGGGGAAAGGAAGGGTGGGGACAGGGAGCTCTTTGTGCTTGGGCCTCAGCCCGGGAATGGGGGCATGAGGTTGGGGGAGGGTGAGACTTGAAGGGCTCTGCTGCTGAGGCCCGAGATCCCGCGGCTGTGCGGGCAGGGAGTGGAGGCAGGTTCTGGAGTGCAGGTCTGAAGGGCTGTTCCTCTTGCAGCTGCAGCCGGAGCAGCTGGACTGCGGCGCCGCCCACCTGCAGCATCCCCTGACCATCGTGCAACCCCTGAAGGCCACACCTGTGTTCCGTGCCCCGGGCCTCACCTCCGTGGCGGTGGCCAGTGTCAACAACTACACGGCGGTCTTCCTAGGCACCGTCCATGGGCGGCTCCTCAAGGTAGGGGCGGGGCGGGGTGGGGTGGGAGGCTGCCCTGGGGGTGGGCCAGGACGGCCCGGACTGTCAGGACCCGTGGCCCCTGCGGGTCCCGTGTGATCTCTGGTCTTCTCCTGTTTGCCTGGTACTTGACGGTTTGCGAAGCATTTTTCAAGTCGGCTCTCTCCACTGTTGCGCGTGATAACCAGTGGCCCCTCGGCAGGGGAGGGAGGCCAGGGCGCAGAGAGGGCCCTTCTCTCAGGGTCTCTGGGACTGGAGCCTTGGAGCCGGATGGATCGGAGTCCGGGCCTCTGGGCTCTGCTGGCTGCTGGCTTCAGCAGCACGTGCTTCCTTGCCGGACCTTAGTTTCCCCGTCTGTTAAGGCTGTACGTTGTCACGGGGCTTTGGTGGGGCGAGACGACAGCCTGACAAGCAGAGGCTCGGCTTCATCCCCCCGCCCTCGCCCTGCCAGCCGCCCACCCCGAGGCAGCAAGAGTGGGAATACCCAGCCCCTGGCCCCAAGGTTTCCGGAGCTAGGAAGGAGTGCTCGGAATCTGGGTTCCCTCCGCTGGGGCAGGATGGATGTGGCCCTGCAGGCGCAGCCCTGGACCTGCCCCACCCGACGGCCGCTCATGCTCCCTGCGGGGAAAGCCAGCTGCCCAGCGCAGGCCCCTCCGTGCACCAGGCCTGGCCTCCTCCACTCACATCTGCTCATCTGTTTCCCTTCAGCCGCCTGGGCAGGCCGTGGGCTGGGTGGGGGTGGGAATCAGAGCCCAGGACCCCACAGTGGCGGTGCAGGAGCGCAGCGGGGTGGGGCTCATGGTACCGGCCCAGCCTTCGAATTCCCCGGAGAAGGTCCTTGGTGGTGGAGGCAGCGGTCCATGGGGCTCGTATTTTGGGGCCTCCTTGGATTTGGATCCTGGCTCTGCCTCTCCCAACTGTGTGGCCGGGGGGCAGTTGCCTCACTCCTTGGAGCCCGTTGCCTCATCTGTCGCAGGGAAAATTAGCTGGCCAAGCTCCACTCCCCACCTCCCAGAGAGCTGCAGTCATTAGGCACCACTGTCTACCCAGTGCCGTGAGAGCATGCCAGAGCACCGTCTCAGTTAATTCTCACACCCTGCAAGGGAGGCAGAGGCACAATTCCCGTGTCACAGATGAGGACGCCGAAGCTCTGAGAGGGGAAACGACCGCCCAGAGCCACACAGCAAGGGGCGGGGTTGAGTTCTGGTCCTGCTGGCCCAGAGCCCACCCTACGTGTCAGCCTGGAGCCTCCTCGCCCACTACCCATGTGGTGTGGTGTCTGTCTCCTGCCGACTCTTCTCTGCTCAGGGATTAAATCACAATGCCCAGCCCAGGCCCCAGAGCATACTAGGTGCTCGGTACACGTTTGCAGAAGTGAAAATGAATTGCGTGTCTGCTGGATGCCTGGAGGTGACGTGAGCTAGGACGGTGACCTGAGCCGCTGCCAGGCTCTGCCAAGGTCCTCCCGGGACAAGGGATTTCTCAGGCGGAGCTGGAAAGAGAGTAATTTCTACAAGTTGTGTGGAGCATGCCTGGGCCGCATGTTCACTTTGGTAGAGGGAGCCTGGAGGTGGCATGTGCAAGCTGGGCTGCATGAGTGAAGGTGAGGCTGTGGGTGTGTGTCAGGGTTTGAACCTCAGGGCCTTGAATGCCAGAACGAGTGTATTCCGTAAGCAGAAGGGAGACTCTAAAGGGTTGTGAAGCCACGAGGGAAGGCTGGGGCAGGGAGCCCCAGAGAGAGGGCCTGAGGGGTGTCCAGACCACAGCCCCCACTTGGAGGCTTCCAGTGCACAGCCTGGCTGGGCCTTGGCGAGGCAGCATGTTGGGAACTGGTGGGGCCAGCTGAGCACCCCAGAGTTTTGGGGGGCTCTGATGGGCAGTCGCAGTCCGTAGGAGGATGTCCAGAGGGGCCCTCAGCACCAAGAAGCTTCTAGGCCCCAGCTAGTCCTGGTCTTCCTCTTCCCTGGGCCTCCCCTTTCCCCCTAGCCTCGGTCTCAGCCTTGGACGCTGGGGTCAGACAGGCCTGGGTTTGTGTGGTGACCTTGAGATTTCTTCCTTTTGTGACTCTCGCCAATCCCTTGGCCTCCCTGGGCCTGTCTCCTCATCTCTGAAGTAGGCGTGAGGGGGAGGAAGGAGAAGTGTGGCTGGCAGCTTCCTCCTTGTGTGGCCCGTGCGTGCTTGCCTGTGTCATCTCACGCTCGCCACGGTCCTGCAGGGCAGGAGCCATGTCGGCCCGTGACTCAGGAAGCAGTCTGAGAGAGGGGAGGCGACTTGTGTGGCTCCCATAGTTGGACAGCTTGGAAGCATCCAAACCGGAATTCAAACCCAAGCCCCTGCTCTCAGCCGTCGCTCCAGGCGGCCTTCCGAGCGTATCTGTAAACTGTAAAACCCGCACAGATTCACGGGGAAGCCCGTGTGGGAGAAGAGCCAGGAGGAGGCTCCTGGTGGGCCCAGAGAGGCGGACAGGCAGGCCCACTGCGCTCCCTCACGTGCCTGGCACGCCCCTGGGTCCCAGCAGGGGATGGGAGGCTGAGGCCCTGAGCCAGGGTCAGGATCTCCCTGCGTTGTCGGCCCCCCTGCTGGGGGCACCACCCCTCTGATTGTCCCCCCCCCCCGCAGATCAGCCTGAATGGGAGCATGCAGGTAGTGAGCAGGCGGGTGGTGACGGTGGCCTACGGGGAGCCTGTGCACCACGTCATGCAGTTTGACCCGGCAGACCCCGGTTACCTTTACCTGATGACGTCCCACCAGGTGAGGCCGCAGACAAGCCAGGTCTCTTGCCTGCCTGGCTTCGCCGTGCTGTTCCTCCCTCCAGGAGCACTCTCCTCCCCCTGCCCCTTCTCTGCTGCCTCTGCCTCGTCCTCTGCCCCCCAGCCCAGACTTTATCTCTGCTGGGAAGCCTCCTGTGTTCCCCCATTATCATGTCTAGCCTCTAGACAAGGGCCAGGAGAGGCCGGGAAACTGCCCGGCCTCTCCTGGCCCTTGCCATGCTCATCATACCGCCTCCCCAAGGGAGACGGGCTGGTGGCACCACTGAGCTGGGCCCTCTGCTCTGCTGCCCCCAGATGGTCAGGGTGAAGGTCGCCGCGTGTGAGGTGCACTCGACCTGCGGGGACTGCGTGGGCGCTGCAGACGCCTACTGTGGCTGGTGTGCCCTGGAGACGCGGTGAGGCCCCAGCGGCAGGGCTGTCTGGGAGGGCTCGGGGCAGGAGACGCCGGGCTGGCTCCTGACCCCATGGTGCCACGCCAGGTGCACACTGCAGCAGGACTGCGCCAACTCCAGCCAGCAGCATTTCTGGACCAGCGCGAGCGAGGGCCCCGCCCGCTGTCCCACCATGACCGTCCTGCCTGCTGAGATCGATGTGCGCCAGGAGTACCCAGTGAGTCTGGAGGGAGGCTGGACCCAGCTCCGGGGACACGGGGCGGGGAGCCTCCCTCCACCCGACACCCAAGCCCTCTGAGGTAGAGACTCCAGCTCATGGCGTCCCAGGGGCTTGGGGGCAGATCATGAGAACAGTGACAAAGGCTGGGCTTTGCCCCGCACATGTGTGATGTCCGGTTTCTGTTAGGCCTCACGCTAACCCTAGGAAGTAGATGCTGTTAATATCTGCATGTTACAGACATGAACTCTGAGGCACAGAGAGGCGAAACTACTTGCCCAGGGACGCATAGCCAGGAAGTGGGAGAACTGCAGTTTGAGCTCAAGTGGGTGGGCTCCAGAGTCCCAGGGGGAGGGGGAGAGTCGGGGGAGGAGACGAGCCCCCTTCCTGCCTCTCCCAGCCCCAGCACGAGGTGCCAGATGGCTGTCTCTTGTTCTCAGAAGCAGATAAGCCTACAGCTGGGGGGCCAGTGGCTCGCCCCTTGCTTGTGTCAGGAGGGCTCTGGGAGGCCGCCTTGGCGGCGGAGGGCGTTTCAGGCCCTGGCAAAGGGCGCAGCCTAAGGGTCAGACAGGCCCAGGGCCTGCCCGGTCTGATCTCAGTGACTCCTCTGAGGATGAAAGTCCTCATCTCTCGCCCTGGGGGGTGGAGGCGGGGCAGGGGGGAGTTCGGACAGCCCAACCCTGGTTGGCTGGGGGCTGCTCAGCATCTGGGCTCCTCTGCCCCCTCCGCCACTCTTCTGCGTCACAGGGTCTTTCCCTCACCTTCATTCCTCAGGCAGGCTGGGCATAAATTCGTCCATTCATGCATTGATTCATCAACGACTATTGAGCACCTGTTATGTGCCAAGCCACTTCTAGACTCTGGGGACACATCAGTGACCAAGATAGACCCCTGGCCCTCAAGGAACTGACCTGCTTGTGGGGGAGGGAGAGCAAGCAAGACCAAATGTGAAGGTGGTGGTTAGTACCATGGAGAACAAGAAAGCAGCACCCAGAGGGGTTGGGCAGTGAGTGCAGAGTGTAGCCATTCTAGATGAGGTTGGGGAGAGAGCAGAGCTGCTCACTGCAAAAGATGCCAAGGAGGTGAGCACAAGGGATGCTGTGGAAGAGTATTCTGGGCAGAGGGAACTGCCAGTGCAAAGGCCCTGAAGTGGGAACAAGATAGGTGTTTGGAAGCATATTGGGGGGATGGGGTCGGGATGGGGAGAAGTCACCGGGTCAGGCAGCGCCTTTCTGACCGTTGTAAGATGATGTTTCATTTTGCAGGTGGGGAAACTGAGGCTCAGAGGGGCATAGGTAGGGTGCTAGTTCACTGGCCCTGAGTTCTGGCCACGGCAGCCCTTCCCCCTAGGGGACACCCAAGCAGGGCCAGACCCCAGGCTGATGCTCAGCCCTTGGGTAGGGGCGGGGCGTGCGGGGAGTAGCCTGGCCCCGCAGCTGAGGACTCCTCGCCCCCCAGGGCATGATCCTGCAGATCTCGGGCAGCCTGCCCAGCCTCAGCGGCATGGACATGGCCTGTGACTACGGGAACGCCGTCCGCACTGTGGCCCGGGTCCCCGGCCCTGCCTTCGGCCACCAGATCGCCTACTGCAACCTCCTGCCGAGGGGCCAGTTCCCGCCCTTCCCTCCCCACCAGGGTGAGCGCTAGGCCGTGGGCACAACCCGCAGGGGCATCATGGCGGAATCCTGGCGTGGGATGGCAGGGTGGCCCGAGGTCTTGGCCCCTGTGTTGGTGGCGATCCCCTGCCCCCATACCCTCTCTCTGGCTCCCTCCCCGTTGCAGACCACGTGACGGTCGAGATGTCCGTGAGGGTCCACGGGCGGAACATCGTCAGCGCCAATTTCACCATCTACGACTGCAGCCGCGTCGGACAAGTGTACCCCCACGCAGCGTGAGTGGGGTGGGGCTCACCTGGTGGTCCCCAGGGAAGGGTCCTTGCTCTCGGGAAGGCCCTTGGAAGACAGGCAGGATCCTCAGTTGTTACTCGTTTCCTCTTGCGGCAAACTCTTACCACTCGGTACCTGGCCTCTGGGAGCACCAGACTGGGAGCAGCGGAGAGAAGACCTCGGATTACACTTAATGTCGTCTCCTAAAGCTCCACCTATCTAACTCCTCTTTGTATACCTCTTGTAGCAGGGGGTTCACTGCCTTACACGACTCCTCACCCTCTCTGGCAGCTCTGATGATGAGAAAGACCCTTCCCTGTCCCTCGGGGCAGGGACGAGGTGAGAGGTAGGAAGCCAAGAGTCTGAGGCCCCCTTGTCTTCCAGCTGTACCAGCTGCCTGTCAGCACCATGGCCCTGTTTCTGGTGCACCCAGCAGCACACGTGTGTCTCCAACCAGTCTCGGTGCGAGGCCTCATCGAACCCCTCGGTAAGCCCAGCAGGAGGGTCCCCCTGCTTCCACAGTTGCGTGGGTTTTTTTACGATTGTTGTGTGCTGAGAACATCTCCACGCCCTCGCATATTCCTCGGTGGCTTTGGATCCATCTGTTCATCACATGCCACAGCACGATGACCTGATCCCCTAGAGCTGGTCATACCGGTGACTTCTTCTCTTTGCATTTTAGTGTAGCCAGGACGCCGTGCACACCCTTGAATGCTCCCTGAAGGCACTTCTGATAAATGACGTTTTGGGGTGAAGGTCTGGCCATATTTTTACACCTTTACCCTCCACAAAGTCCAAGCCAATTTGTACTCCCACCATCAGTGGGACCGGCCATTTTAGCAACCCTCAGGGTCAGGGCGCTGCCCCTGAGGCCTAGGGAGGTGATTTGCTTAAGGCTACCCAGACAGGAGGTACCAGCCTCAGGCCTTGAATCCAAGTCTCTGACTCTGGAGCCCATGGGCTGCAGCTGTCCCTGGGAAAGGAGGGCAGGCTCGCCTCAAAAACTACCTGCTCCCAGGTCTTTTCACTGATTCCTTGTCAGCCCAGCCAGGGGCCTTGCTAGCTGCAGATCAGCTGGGTTGAAACAACTCAGCAGAAGAAGATGGAGATACACACAGATACACCACGGACCTCGCCACCGGTTGTTTCCGGGCTATGTTCATTTGCTGAGTGGCCTTTTGTCATCGTCTAGGGAGCCTCTAAGGCCGCCTCAGCCTGTGCCAGGGAGGACCGACAGGATTCCTGGGACTTCGGCTGGGGTGTAATACCTGGCCAGGTGGGATCGCCAGGGTCCTGAGGTGTCGGCCCTTGCCCTCTCACGCCGGGCTCCTGGGCCCCCTTTCTTGGATCGGGTCGTGAGTGAGGTCCCAGGAAAGGAATGCTCCTGCCCATTTTCCAGATGGCACAACTGAGGTAGCTCTGGCTCCCGCAGAAGGAGGTCGCTGGGCCTGCCCCGGACATGCCTCCCAGGGAAGCAGCCCCGAAGCATCTGAAGCCCAGCCTCTTGGCGCTAGGCTCGGAGACTCTCGTCAGGGCTCCTCGAAGCCCGGTCTACCCCCCACGGGTCTAAGGAGGGGCTCCGTGGCCTCCGCTGGAGTCCTCTGCTCTCAGTGCCTTCTGCCCAACCCCGTAACTGCTTTGAAGAGTCTGGCAGGAGCAGCGCTGAACTCAGAGGGCACTGCTGTGGCTCTGGGCAGCAAAACCACAGGGGAGCCCCGAGCCACTGCCCTGGACCCCAGGATTCCACAGTCAGGGCCAGCCAGGACCCCCACTCTTGGAGAGAGCCCCATCTCCATCACGTCTCTTCCTGCCAGTCCCAACCCAGGGGTGTGTCTGCAGCAGGGACTCCATGGATGTCAGCGGGAAGCACTTGGGTCGGCAGCCTGCTCCTTGTGCTCTAATCCAGAAGGGTGGCAGGGCGAGGAGGACCCAGCCTCATCACAGTCCATTCAGCGTTGATTGAGTGCCTGCTACATGCCTGAGTCTGTACTCGGCTCTGGGAAAGAACCTAGCTAGATGTGGTCCTGCCCTCCTTGTCATGAGCCAAGAACCTGTGGCGGTGTGACACTGGGCAGGCTACTGAACCTGTTTCTCCATCGGTTAAATGGGGCCCACCTCAAGGGCTGCCTGTATAATACCTGGCCAGGTGGGATCGCCAGGGTCCTGAGGTGTCAGCCCTTGCCCTCTCACACCTGGCACATAGTAGGTGTTTACCAAATGGCCACTATGCACCTGGGAGCTGATGGCAACTCTCTGTGGGTGGGCCAGGGAGGACTTCTCTTGAGAGGGGAACCTTTGTACCAGAACTTGAGAGGTTCCTAGGGGCCCACTGGCTGGGAGGTGTTTCCTTGCCAGCGCCCCGTCAGACTGCGGGTCTTCAGGCCAGGAGCCAGGGTAGGGGGCTGCCGGGGGAGGGCGAAGAGGGAGCCTGTCTTAGAGGATTACCACAATCTGGCAGGAGAAGAGGCAGCCTCTGCTCTGGACCTGCAGGAGGCTCTGAACTGATGCTTAATTTGGTATTTAATTAAGTGCCAGTTAGCCGTAGCGGCGCCGAGTCTCTCTGGGCGGATAGCAGGCAGCAGGGTCTGCACATCCACCTGAGCCCCTTGGGAGTGGGGAGGAGCAGTGTCCCAGGAAGGGAGGAGCAAGGGACTGAGTCTCCTTCACGGAGGAAGTGAGGAGTGTAGCCTCGCTTGGGTGGAGGATGCTGGTGGAGGGCTCCTGCTCTGCGGGGAGGCCAGGGAGGAGGGTGGCCACATGCTCCGTGTTCAGATGCCTAAGGGAGGAGGTGGCCTCCCTACTGATGTTAGGCCTTAGAAGCAAGGGGGCTTGGAGCAGATGGGGGAGGCGTGCTCCCTGGGTGGGCAACCTGGCATGGAATGGCAAGGAGGTGCACAGTCATTAGGGCCCAGTGGTGTCCTAGGAACATGGGAGCAGCTGTGGGGGGCCCATGGGGTGCCAGAAGGTAGGGAGGGACCAGGTCAGCTGGGGTCTGGGTCAATCCATGCTCCACTGGATTGGGACACCCACTGGCGTTTGGGTGAGACCGTGAGAGGGTCACGAGGACTCCTCCAGCCTCAGTTTCCCTTCTGGTCCACGAGAGAGCCATGCCTGCCCACTTTGCTCTGTGAGCTCCTCTGTGAGCAGCGCAGGCTGGGCCCACACCAGAGTTTACAGTGCCTTCTGTCCCTGCTCCCTGCTCCAGCCTTCTGAGCAGGAACCATGCCTGCTCCAACCTGCAGGCCATGCTCTATGCCCTGCTTCAGCAAAGGCAAGAAGACATTTGCCCTTTCTAAGGTGCTGAGGGCTTAGGTTGGGAGAGGAGAGGGAGGCTCAGATCCTTTGGTTGCAAGCGGGAAAACCCGGCTCAAACTGGCTCATGCGAGCGAACAGCCTGGGGGAGTGACATCACCTTCAGACACAGGTGGATCCAGGGGTTCCAACAGTGTATCTGTCAGGCCCCCCACCTCCTGGGGGCCTCAGTGCTCAGGCAGGCCCTCCCCTCTTGGCTGCAAGATAGCCTCAGCAGCTCCGGGCTGGCTCCCAGCCCCTTGCACCCCCTCAGCCCCAGGAAAGAGAAGAGCCTCTCCTTTTCCCTGGTTCTGCAGAAGGCCCGTATCTGAGTCTCGCTGGCCGAACTGGGGACACAGATACTCCCTGAGCCATTCGCTGAGGTGCTAGGGTAGACCTGGGATACCCGCCCTTCCCTGGGACTGGGGAGTAGGGTTGGTTTTCCCAAACCACACAGCTGTGGGGTCTGGAGGCCACAGCAATGACAGTGTACCAGCTGGACCCACGGAGGCTCAGCAGACCCTGGGGGGAGGCACCAGAGGAGAACAAGGAGGTGTCAGGACTTGCAGCCTTGGCTTCATCCCACAGAATGGGCATAGGCACCCAAGGTGCCACACCTCTAAGTGGTCAAGGGGAGGGAGGTGACCCTCAGGGGTAGTCCCACGTCATTCTCTATGGGGCCTCCAGTGAGAACTCTCCCTGTCCAGACCCCCTCCCTTTCCTGTCAGTCACCTATGCCCCAGGGGTGAAGCTGGGGGTACAAAGACGCTGGTTCCCTACCAGTTACAAAGCGGACCCGGCAACAGCTACAAAAGCTCATTGGAAGCATGTCTGTCCCCTTCTCAAGAAGTCCGTGGGGTTTACACACAAGGCCACACAGGACAGCAGCCTGGGGCCTGCAGGGGGCTAGTTCTGTCCCACAGCTTTGCCTTTCAAAGGCAAGAACTCAGAGGCCCAGAGAAGGCCAGCAACTTGTGTGTGCTCACCCCAGAAGCTGGATGCCAGCTCCTGCCACCCCCCTCCTGGGGCAGCTCAGGAGGCCTCTTTCAGACCTGGCTGTGTTTCTTCTTCAGCCAAGGCCCCTGTGGTCCTCACCAGGCACTGTCCCTAGGGAGACTCACCACTCTGGCCTCGTGGCCAGCAAATGATATGGACACCTAGAGCTTTCCTGTGCTGTCCAGTCTGCCTTGGGCAAACGGCTCTGCTTCTCTGGGCCTCCGTGTCCTATTCTGTAAAATGAGTGTAATGATACGATCTACCTCACGTGGTTGTTAGGAGGATTTGGTGAATTAATAGCATGCAAAGTTCTCAGAACTGTTGGGGGTGGAAGGGAGAGAGAGAGGGGTTCTGCGTGAACTGGCTGCTGCCACTGTTGTTATCATTCTTGAGTATTGTTGGTATCGGCATCCCCCCGAGTTCTGGTTTTGTGCTGGCGTCCTGAGGGGAATCAGCCCTTTCCTGCCCTCAAGGAGCTCCCTGTCTGATGTCGAATGAAAAGACCCAGGAAGGCCCCACATTCTGTCCTGAGGCCTTTGGCCCTGGCTGGGTGGCCTCTAGTAGACACACACGGCCTCTCCTCTCTAGCCTGACTCTCACCCAAATCCTCCCGGCCAGACCGGGGCAGGAGCAGGAAGCCTGGGCTGGAGGGTCCTCACAGGCCCTTGTTGTGGGTGTGGCTGCTTCAAGGTCCCCAGCCCTGCCCCGCTCCTGATTCTGGCAGGTCAGCCTCTGGGAGTGGGAGCAGGTAGGACATGGCCCGCTGGGGGCGCCAGACGTCCCCGCTCAGAGAGACCACTAAGGTCCCAGGCCCTGCCCCTCCCGGGGCTCAGTTTCTTATTCTGTGTGCTGGGGCGTGGCCCCCAGGACCCTGGAGATGGCAGTTTCCAAACCAGGCGTGGCCTCCCTGGCGCGGGGCTGGGCGTCTGCAAGTTGACACCAACCCAAGCTCATGGGACACGGGGCTCAGAGCCCAGCCTGCAGCGCCCTCGGGTGGCTCCCCCCCTCCCCTGTCTGCCTCCCCCCCCCCCTTCCTTCCTCCCTTCTCTCCCTTCTCTCTCCCTCCCCTCTCCCTCCCCTCTCCCTCCCTCCCTTCTTTCCGTCTTTCCATGAAGTAGCCACTGCTCTGCCGGGCCTCAGTGACTTCACCTCCAGTGACGGGGCCAGTGACGTGTCTGACCAGAGCCCAGGCTTTTCCCCGAAGTATCTGGGGGCCGGCAGACTTCGCCCAGAGGCTGTGACTTGTACCCAGGCGACAGGGAGGGCTGTCCACTGGAGTCTGGTGCTACCAGGACCCCTTTAAAATGTCCTCTTGCTCCGGTGTCAACGATTAAGCACATAAAATACAATAAAACGTCCATCTGGCATTCCTAGCCCTTGTGGCCTGTTTCCCATGGGCTGTTTGGGAGCCTGGGGTTTTTCTTTCATGAGTCATTTAGCACGTGCCAGTCTGGAAACCAGAGTTGCAGACCCAAGGGGAGCCTCAGGGAGCGGGTGCAGCCCCTTGTTCCACTGCTGGGGATGGCGCAGCCCAGAGACAGCCTGGGCCCTGCTCTCAGCCTCCTGGCCTCCTCTGAGGCCAGGAAGCAGTCATGGAGGAAGCGGACTCTGCACCACTGGGCAGGTTATTTCATCTTTCTGTGCTTCAGTTTCCTCATCTGTAATATGGGACTGATAAAACCTGCCCGTAGGGTGGCTGTGAGCATTACATACGGTGCTTGGGAGACGCTGGACCCGTGCCCTCGGCGGTGGCTGTCAGGACTTTATTGTCAGTGTTTCCTCACCGCACGGGCCAATGGGCATCTCCCCGGGGAGGCCGGGGCACCTGGGGCAGGCCAGGGGGCAGTGGACCCTCCTGCCTCGTCTCTGAAATGCCCCTGCAACCCTCTCCACGTGTTTCCACACAGAGCCCTCAGGATTGCCCTCGGACCCTGCCCTCACCCCTGGCTCCAGTGCCTACAGGCAGTTCCCAGACCATCCTGGTGCCTCTGGCCAACGCCGCCTTCTTCCAAGTAAGTAGAGACCAGGCCAGACCCGGTGGGCGCGACGGGAGCCTGGGGGCAGGCAGGCCACTAACTCCCCTCCTGCCGGCAGGCGACCCCTGCTTTGGCTGCCCCGGGCTGGGGAAAGGGACCTGGTGATGAGGGCCGGACCAACGGGCACAGCAGGTGGCAACAGCTGTTGAGGGAAACCCTGGCCAGCGCCCCAGACTTGCGACTCTCAGGCTCCCCTTGCCCAGCACTGCTCCCGTGTGTGGACACTGTCATGTTGTGCCCCCTCTGCTCGCCCCAGACACACCCACCCGGGGTCAGGGCTGGTTCTGGGCAGTTGGTGGCTTTCTGGTCCCCCCGGAAGCGGCCACAGAACTCCTTTGTCCAGATGGGGGAAATGAGACCCAGGAAGTCAGTGACCCCAGGTCACACAGCATAGGGCTGGACCTGTCCCCAGCCCCGGACTCCTGGTCCAGTGCTCTTCCCTGCAACTAGCCCCACCCCATCTGGGCTGGGGGAGGGGTGCAGCCCCTTTCTGGGCCCCTCCTGGAGGAGCGTCCTGGGTGGGAAGCGTTGACAAGTTCTGGAGGCGTGCCAGCCACCCCCTCCCCAGCTCCCTGGCATTTACCATCTGTCACTTCCACGGAGGAGCTGGGGCCCGCGAGGGCTGTCACACGTGGGGGCCACGTGCCAGGCATCTGGGATGTGTCAGGAAGCCTCGTGGCAGGGGCTGGTGCTCTGGGAGGGCCAGGGACAGCAAGGGCCTCCGGCAACAGCAACGGGCCTGGGCGGGTAGGAATGGCGTTTCTGCACCCTGGCTACGGGAGCCTGGACGGGAGGCCTGAGCCAAATCCGAGTCCTGACTGACTCTTTCCAGCTGTGTAAGGGGGCACGTCTCGGCTCTCGCCGAGCTGCCGGGATCCCTGTCCTCCTGCCCCCTGCCTGCTTCTACAACACCGAGAGTAGGCCTGGGGTGGGGCCCAGGCTCTGCAGCAGTCCTGCTTGCTGAGTCTGAGTCCTGGGGAGCCCAGGACAGGCTGGGTCGGCTGTCCCGAGGAGGCTGAGAACAGAGGTCAGACTCATCTCCAGCTTAGCTCAGCAGGGGGTACAGCAGGCTTTTGGCCCTGTCAGCAGCCACTGGTCTGTATTTGTTTCCGGGGTGGGACCCCAGAAAGGGGGAGGTTGACCTGCTTTCACCTCAGGGTGTCACATCTGCTAATGACAGGGACATAAACAGGAAGTCCTGCCACACGTCTGGCTGGGGTTTGGCGTAACACTTGAAACCTGAGTTTGTTCACTCAGCAAATATTTACTGATGCTGCTCCTGGGAGGGCAAGATGAGACTAGGGAATCGAGCCCTGATTATTTATTCAGCCAACATTTATGGAACACCTCCTGTGTACTATAATAACAATGCTATTGTTACATTATATACTGTAATAATAATAGCAAGCACATGTTAGACACCTACAGTGTGCAGCCCACTAGATACATGCTCTCCAGTTTCCCAGCAACCCTGCAAGGTAGGGAAGCCTATTTCTGTTGAGCAGTTAAGAAAATCAAGGTTCAGAGAAGTAGAGCAACTTGCCTAAGATTTCACAGCTAGAAGTAGCAGAGGTGGGATTTGAACCCAGGCCTGAGTGAGGTGGAACCTGAGTTCTCCCAATGGCTTTCTGCTGCCCTGGGGATGGGTATCCAAAGGACCAAGTCCCAGTCCCGACCCTCCCCAGTGGGTAAGAAGATAGGTGTAAACAGCTGGGCTAATGGGAGACCTGACACCGGGGGAGGGCGGGTTTTGGAGCTTCCTGGAGCCCCCAGCACACACCCAGATGGTCACTGCCGAGAGAATGAATGAGGACCAAGTGAGGGCACCCCTCCAAGTTGAGAGGAGCATCTGGGATGGTTTGGGCCATGCGACATCTGAGCCGGATTTTGAAGGCTGGGTGGAGCTTTACAGGGAGCCAGCTGTTCACCTGCAGGAGTGGGCTGGGGCGAGACCCGGGGCAGGGCAGCCTGGGCTGTGTTGAGGCGTGTCGTGGCACGTCTGGGGCGTGGCCTTGCAGGGCAGAGGTGACCTGTGCAGGTGAAGGAGCGGGTGGAGACTCACGGGCGCTGGGGCCGTGAGGGCGGAGAGAGGCGCCCGGTTTAGGCCGTCTGGAGATGTGGGAGAGGCTGTCAGTACAGAAAACACGGGGCCGGGTTCCAGGTGTTCGTGCTCTCCTTGCTTCCTTCAACTCCGGGACAAGACGGCCAGGAAGGGAATTCTGGGGGACAGTACAGCACAGGCGAAGGCCTGACAGGTGAACCAGGCCCCCCCTTTCAGGATAGCAGTCTGTGGCGTCTGGTGGAGATAAGCACGATGGATGCTGGCCTGGCTCTCCTCAAGCCCCCTTCCCCTCCCTGTTCTCCACAGGGTGCAGCCCTGGAGTGCAGCTTCGGGCTGGAGGAGGTCTTTGAGGCTGTGTGGGTGAACGAATCCGTCGTGCGCTGCAACCACGTCGTGGTAAGCGGTGTGGCTCCTGCCCGGGGGTGGGAAGGCTTGGTAAACTCCGATGCCACCTCCCTCCCTCCCCGGCCCGCCTCCTCCCCGCCTCCCGGTCCCCCCACCCTACAGCCCTACCCTCATCGCCTCCGTGACACCCCTGCCGGCGGAAACTCTCCGCCCTCACGGCCCCAGCGCCCGTGAGTCTCCACCCGCTCCTTCACCTGCCCGTGCCCCACCCGCTCTTCCCCATCCTTCACAGCTGCACACGACCCAGAAGAGCCAGGCGTTTCTGCTCAGCCTCCAACTAAAGGGGCGGCCGGCCCGAGTCCTGGACAGCCCTGGCCCCATGACAGGTGGGCACCCACACACCCACATGTCCATGGAGGCTCAGCACGGGGCGTGGCTCAGCCTTGGAGGACGCATTCTGGCAGGTGCCAGCAGTCACAGACGTCCCACGCTGCCGCGCCCCAGCAGACTCGCACCCCACTCTGCCACCCTGTGCCAGCACCAGCACCCCGGGGTCTGCGTGCTGACGGCTGCGCAGTTCAGACAACTTGCTTCCTTTTGCCTTTCTGGGCCTCATCGTGCCTGCGTGACACAAGGGCACCGTCCCGCTACAGAACGCTCAGTGAGAGTCTCAGGAGCTGAGGCACCCCAAGCCCTGAGGGCAGTATCTGGGCATTTCGGTGCCCCTCAAACAGGGGCTGTTTACTGTATGTGTTGAGTCGGCTCTCCAGAGGCCTGTCCATTCATGGCACGTCTCAGGCACCCCTGGTGGGCCTGGGGTCCTCCGAAGCCCCACCGTGAAGACCACAGAGGGGCCCCAGAGCAGTCCTGCACACCCAAGACCCTCCCTGCCCTCCACCTGGGCCACTCGGGGGGGTTGGGACCCTTGCACCCCCAGAGCCCACACTCCTCGGGGATACCCAGCATCCTGGAGCCCCATGAGGACGATCAGAGCCACTGAGGCCTGGGTGTGAATCCTGGCTCCACCACTCAGCTGCTGTGTGAGCTCGAGCAAGTCACTATTCCTCTCTGAGCCCAATCTCTTTTCTGTAAAACAGGGCTAGTCCACAGCTCCCACCTGACAGAAGTGCTGTGAGGAGAAAAGACAGTCGCAAGGCTGGGGTTGTGCTGTGCTTATGTATTAGCACAGGCCTGGGAGGACGGGGGAGAGGCTGAGAACCTCTCAGGTCCTCTGCTCAGAACCAGAACCTGCCTCGGGGTGGAACGCCACAGGGAACAACTGGCGAGTGTACAGGGGACAGCAGTGACGGGCACACGCTGTACAGTGACCCGTGCTGCCTGTGTCTCCCCAGTCGTGGTCTATAACTGCGCCATGGGCAGCCCTGACTGTTCCCAGTGCCTGGGCCGAGAGGACCTGGGTCACCTGTGTGTGTGGAGCGACGGCTGCCGCCTGCGGGGGCCCCTGCAGCCCCTGCCTGGCACCTGCCCTGCCCCCGAGATCCGGGCGGTAAGCACTCCCCCTGGAGGCCCTGGGCACCCACACACCTGCACGACACGCATGAGGCGCCCCGTGTAGGTCTCGCATGCTCACAGACTCACAGCCACACCGAGGCACACACGTGTGATATTAACGGTGAGCAAATCAAGTGCCCCGCCTCACAGAGTGAGTGTTGGAGTTGGGGAGGGGGCAGTCATGAATTAGGAAATACGTAAGTTAGACATAGAAGGTGACAGGTGCCGTGGAGAAATGTCACAGGGCAGGGGCTTTGGAGGGGCGGGGATAGAGTCTGAGTGTTTCTAGCTTTCACAGTGAGGGCAGGGAAACCCTGCTGGTCTGGTGATCACTGAGGCCACCCACAGCTCCCAAGCCTCCCTTTTAATTAAGAAAAAGATCTCTTCGGGACCCACCTGGGCAACTTGGCGAGACCTCATCCCACAATAAGTATCAAAAATGAGCCGGGCGTGGTAGCACGTGCCTGTAGTTCTGGCTACTCGGAAGGCTGAGGCAGAAAGATCGCCGGAGCCCGGCAGGTCGAGGCTGTGGTGGCCGGGAGTGGCCGCTGCACTCCAGTCTGGGCGACAGAGTGAGACTACGACTCAAAAAAAAAAATCTCAGGGGAGGATTCTGGTTGGCTTAGCCTGGGACACATGGCCACCCCAGACCCAATCGGCTCTGGCTGGGATGCAGGATCATGTGGTCAGACATGGCCACTGGGAACTGACCCCAGCGTCCCTCAGGAGACCCCCTAAGTGGCATCCCCAGGCCCACGTGGGCTCAGTGACACGCACATCCTCACTGATGACCTGGGACCTGCCAAGAGACCATCAGGCCCAGCACACCCTGAGCCTCCACCTTCTCTGAGCAGTGGGTCTGTGTGGCCCTGCCTCCCCAGGGGTGTGTGGCCATGGGAAGGGGAACCGGCACCTAGCCTCAGAGCGCCATCACCTGTTTCTCTGATCACCTGGCAGATTGAGCCCCTGAGTGGCCCCTTGGACGGTGGGACTCTGCTGACCATCCGAGGCAGGAACCTGGGCCGGCGGCTCAGTGATGTGGTCCACGGCGTGTGGATTGGCAGCGTGGCCTGTGAGCCACTGGCCAACAGATACACAGTGTCAGAGGAGTGAGTTGTGGGCCATGCCTCAGCCCTGCCCTCCCCAGCTGCACCGTCCATAGCTCTGCCTTCCCTGTCCCCTCTTTCCTCTCTGCTTCTCTCTAGAAGTCTCTCTCTGGGCCCTTGGGCCCTGCTCAAGCCATTCCCACCGCACACCCTGCCATTTCTGCTTGAGACACTCCTCCTCAACCTTCTGGTTCCAGCTCCGATGCCCACTCCTCTGGGAAGCCCTCCTGTGCTCCCTAGCCCAACCCTTCTTCCACATAAGCCTTGCTCTGATGAAAAGAATTTGCAGTTAAGAAAATTTAGAGGGGGGGTTGGGTGTGGTGGCTCAGCCTGTAATCCCAGCATTTTGGGAAGCCGAGGTGAGAGGATTGCCTGAGCCTGCGGGTTTGCGACCAGCCTGGATAACATGGTGAGACCTTATATCTACAATAAATCAAAAAATTAGCCGGGCGTGGTAGCGCATGCCTGTAGTTTTAGCTACTTGAAAGGCTGAGGCGGAAGGATCTCTGGAGCCCAGCAGGCTGACGCTGGGGTGACCGTGAGCGTGCCATTGCACTCTAGTCTGGGCGACAGAGTGAGACTGACTCAAAAAAAGAAAGTTTAGGGGCTACTGACATGGTGTAAATACCGGGGTCTGTAGCTGCTGGGCCTGGCCCAGAGGAGCCCCAGCAAGCATTTGAACAGGGGCTGAGCCGGATTTCCTTTCAGGAAGTCTGACGTCAGGGGTCAGCTAAGGTCCCCAGTCTACCAGCCCGGAGACCCTCTCATCCCACCCATGTCTTACAGCTGCAGAAATCATGGGTAGGGGGTGATCTCCTGAGCCTGGTATCAGAGTGGTCCTTGGGGGGCTCTGGAATGTGCTGGCTGCTCCTGCTGACCACAGCTGCCTCTCCTCAGGATCGTGTGTGCCACGGGGCCAGCCCCAGGGCCATTCTCGGACGTGGTGACGGTGAATGCCTCCAAGGAGGGCAGGTCACGGGAGCGCTTCTCATACGTGGTAAGGAACGCCGCTGCCCGCCGCCCCGCCTGCCCCGCCACATGCACCCTGGGGGCTGCCCGGAAGCCTAACCACCTGCCTCCCTCCCCACAGCTGCCCCTGGTCCACTCCCTGGAGCCTGCCATGGGTCCCAAGGCAGGGGGCACCAGGATCACCATCCACGGGAGTGAACTCCATGTGGGCTCCGAGCTCCAGGTCCTAGTGAACGACACAGACCCCTGCACAGAGCTCGTGTAAGACATGGGGGCTTGCCTGCCCCTTACAGCCTAGAGGAACTCACAGGGTTGGGGAGCTGGGGGCTGGGGTGACTTCCTTGCACCAAGCATCACCTGGGTCTTCGCTGGCTGTGTCCTCTTAGCCAAGCCCCTCCCCTTCACGGAACGTGTTTCCTCATCTGGTAAGAGCAGTATCGGTGCATTGAGGGAAGTGCCTTGTGCCTGGAGCGCAACAGGTGCTCCCAGGGAGAGTTGTCATGAAAGTGGTGGACTGTGCACACTCTGAGATCTTCGGGCTGGACCGGGGATGTGATTTAGAGCCTCCTGGTGAAACACTTTTGACTTATGATGCACTTACTGTGAACCAGGCCCTTTGATGGGCGCGGTCGGGGACGCCCAGATGAACCCTAGGGAACGCCAGACATTCTCACAGGAAATGGGATCCAGTGGGCCAGGATTGAGAGAAGTCAGTGCTCTCAAGGTCCTGCGGGGGAGAGT
Source organism: Cephalopachus bancanus (assembly GCA_027257055.1). Taxonomy (NCBI): domain Eukaryota; kingdom Metazoa; phylum Chordata; class Mammalia; order Primates; family Tarsiidae; genus Cephalopachus; species Cephalopachus bancanus. The sequence continues at coordinate 1,563,850 of JAPVLO010000510.1, forward strand.
CCTCACTCGGGATAGGCGTGGGAGGGGAGATCTGAGATGGCTTCTTGGAGGAGGTGGGATAGGACAGAATTGAGAAGTCTGGGCGGGGTCAGGGAGAAGAAGGGCAGGTGTCCAAAGCGGGGAGGACAGCCTGAGCAAAGGTGTGGCACGGGAATAAGGAAACGGTCGGCGCTTTCAGTCTCTGTTGGAGGGGGCAGGTGAGGCTGGCACCTGCCGAGGAGGCCTTGAACCCTGGGCCAAGCCCACAGGCCTGAGTGAGCCGTGGGGGGCAGGCACTGCTGAAAACACCCACCCCCACCCCCGCAGGCGCACAGACACCAGCATCACCTGCACCGTGCCCGGAGGTGCCCTGCCATCCCCAGTGCCCGTGTGTGTGCGCTTTGAGCGCCGGGGCTGCGTGCATGGCAACCTCACCTTCAGGTACATGGAGAACCCAGTCATCACCGCCATCAGCCCCCGCCGCAGCCCTGTCAGGTGAGGCCTAGACCCTGTTTGTCCCTCGGGGCCAGGCCCCACCCTCGAGGCTACAGGTGGGCTGACGGGTCTTGCTGTTCCCACAGTGGCGGCAGGACCATCACGGTGGCTGGCGAGCGTTTCCACATGGTGCAGAACGTGTCCATGGCCGTGCACCACATCGGCCGGGAGCCCACGGTGAGGGCGGCCAGGGGCTGGGCGGGCGGGCGGTGGGTGGGCCGGCGCAACCAGGACCCGACCGGCCAGGCCTTCTCTCCCTGCATCCTCTCATCCTCCTCCTCTGTTTCTTTGAACCTCACCATCCCCCGTTTCCCCACGTGTGTCTGTCCGTCCTCTTTCCCGGCCTCGGCCCCTGACCCTCCCGCACCAGCTCTGCAAGGTTCTCAACTCCACCCTCATCACCTGCCCATCTCCTGGTGCCCTGAGCAATACCTCAGCGCTGGTAGACTTCTTCATCAATGGGCGTCCCTATGCGGATGAGGTGGCCATCACCGAGGAGCTGCTGGACCCCGAGGAAGTGCGGCGCGGCAGCAGGTTCCGCCTGGACTACCTCCCCAACCCACAGTTCTCCACGGCCAAGAGGGAGAAGTGGATCAAGCACCACCCTGGGGAGCCTCTCACCCTCGTCATCCACGTGAGTGCCATGCGGCGGGGTGGGCAGGGTGAGGGGCGGGCTCAGCCTGGGCCTCGGCCCCTGAGTGTTCACTCCGTCCCCACAGAAGGAGCAGGACAGCCTGGGGCTGCAGCGCCACGAGTACCGGGTCAAGATAGGCCAAGTGAGCTGCGACATCCAGATCGTCTCGGACAGAGTCATCCACTGCTCAGTCAACGAGTCCCTGGGCGCAGCCGAGGGGCAGCTGCCCATCACAGTGAGTGGACGGGGCCCTGAAGGCCGAGGCGGACCTGGCCCCCTGGCCCATCTGCCAAGTGTCAGCCCCCTGCCCTAAACCAGAAGCGACTGAGCATTTTCACACTCGATAGCTCAGGCAAGTCAGCAAAGCAGAGCTTTACGTCCCCGCTCGACAGATGAGGAAACAGGCCCGAGAACTGCTCAAGCTCCGTGGTGAGCCCTGTCTGGACCTGATGGGTCTGGAGTATGAGGAGCCATAAGATGCTGCCCCTGTCCCACTTGGTGTTCCTGGGCTGCCTGCGGGTCACCGCGTAGAGGCATGAAGGGGAGGGAAGCAGGAGGACCAGAGGGGCCCCAGAAAGCAGGACTTTTTCTCCATGTATCCACTTGCATGCTCCCCAGGGTGGGGAGCTCACGCTCCTCCGGGCCACTTCTGGCGCCCCGGGATGGCTCTGATGGGGAAAGCGCCTTCTCACCTGCACCTGAGGCTGTCTGAGTCAGCGTACCCCACTATTCCCTGGTCCCAGGGAAGCCCTCACACATACTTGGGAACAGCAGCCGGGCCGTGAACTGTTCCCCTCTGGCCCCTTCACTGCTCCTCCCAGGCTGAAATAATCACAGCGCCCCGTTGAGTCTTGCCTCTGTGCCAGGCGCCAGACCCAGGGCCGCCTCGTTTAGTCCTCACAGTGTCCCCAGGAGGTGGATGTCATTATCGCTCTGTGACCGAGGTGGCATCTGAAGCTCCAAGAGGTTTTGTGACCTGCCCAAGGCCACACAGAGAGGGAGAAGCCACAAGGCATGAGTCCGGGAGAGCGACAATCCCCTTCCCCGACCTTTGTGCAGGTCCAGGTGGGGAATTTCAACCAAACCATCGCCACGTTGCAGCTGGGAGGCAGCGAGACGGCCATCATTGTGTCCATCGTCATCTGCAGCGTCTTGCTGCTGCTCTCCGTCGTGGGTAAGGAGCCCAGCCCTGCCCCCCGGCCCCAGCACCTCTGCGACTGGCGGATGCAGGAAGGCAGGTCGGGCTGAGGACACGGCTCGTCCCAAGGCTTGGGGGTGGGAACAGGCTAGGCACCCGGAGCTTGGGGGGTGCCACGGCTTTGGCACCGGTGGGCAGACGGCCCAAGGCATCAGGAGTAGACTCTGGGCCTAGGCCGTGGGCCCTGAGTGCCAGGCAAAGGAATGTGAAACCATGTTCTCCAGGCAATGGGGAGTTACTGAAGGTACTTAAGAGAGGGTTGTTCAGGGAAGATTAACCTACGTGTCTGGTGGGCTATTCCATTGTTAAAATAATGGGTGTAAAAGTGATGTACTCAGCATGACAGAGAAATGTCTGATGGTGCAGTTGTTTTGGAAAACATGTCAACAGTTCCTGGCGACATTAAACCCAGAGTTGCCATGTAATCAGCAACTCCACTCTTAGGTCTCTGTTCTAGAGAAATGGAAACGCATCCACACCAAAACTTGTACACAGATGTTTATAGCAACATTATTTATAACAACCAAGAGGTTGAAGCAACCCAAATGTCCATCAGCTGATAAATGGGTAAATAAAATGTTGTCTGTCCATAAAATGAAATATTATTCAGCCACAAAAGGAGTGATGTGTTGACATGTGCCACAGCCTGAACAAACCTTGATCATACTGTGCTAAATGAAAGAAGCCACATGAAATGCTTCGTATTATGTGATTCCATCTACAATAAATGTCCAGAATAGGCAAATCCTTAGAATCAGACAGCAAATTAGTGGTTGTCAGGGGCTGGGTGAGGGGAGATGGGTGACTGCTTACACGGACGGGTCTTCCTGGGGTGATAAACATGCTCTAAGTTGGCCGGGCTCAGTAGCTCAAGCCTGTAATCCCAGCGCTTAGGGAGGCCGAGACAAATGGATTGTCTGAGCCCGCGGGTTCAAGACCAACCCAGGCAACTTGGCAAGACCTCACCTCTACAATGAATTTGTTTAAAAATTGGCCGACCTCAGTGGCTCAGCCTGTAATCCCAGCACTTTGGGAGGCCGAGGCAAGTGGATTCGAGACCAGCCTGGGGAAACTTGGCGAGACCTCATCTCTACAATAAATCAAAAATTAGCTGGACGTAGTAGCACACACCTATAGTTCTAGCTACTTGGAAGACTGAGGCAGAAGGATCACTGGAGCCCAGCAGGTCGATGCTGAGTGACTATGAGTGTGCCACTGCATTCTAACCTGGGCGACAGAGTGAGACTCCAACTCAAAAAAAAAAAAAAAAAGTAGCAGGGCATGGTAGCGCACACCTGTAGTACTGGCTACTTGGAAGGCTGAGGTGGAAGGATCACCTGAGCTCAGCAGGTCGATACTAGGGTGGTCATGAGCATGCTACTTCACTCCAGCCTGGGTGACAGAGTGAGACTCCAACTAAAAAAAAAAATGCTCTAAATTTAGATAGCGACAGTGGTTGTACTGCTCTGTGAATATACTAGAAACCACTGAATGGCATGTGCATTGTATCAATAAAACTTTTTTTAAAATGAGTATATTCAGTGCAGAAAAGTTTAGGAAAAACTGGAAGAAGACAAATGGAAAAAAAGTATCCATCAAGAGCCTGTATATTTGTGTATATTTTCTTCTGGCCTTTTTTCTAAAATTGCTACATATAGACCAGGCTCGATGGCTCAATTTGTAATCCCAGCACTTTGGGAGGCTGAGGCGAATGAATTGTCTGAGCCCGTGGTTCAAGACCAACCTGGGCAACTTGGCGAGACCTTGTCTCTACAATAAATCAAAAATTAGCCGGGTGTGTTAGCTCACGACTATAGTTCTAGCTACTTGGAAGGCTGAGGCGGAAGGATTGCCAGAGCCCAGCAGATCGAAGCTGGGGTGGCTGTGAGCATGCCACTGTACTCCAGCCTGGGCGATGGAGTGAGATTCCAACTCAAAAAAAAAAAGCTACATATGTATAATATTTTGTATACATTACATTTGTATTCTCCCCTTGCCCCAGAAAGGGATTATAATGCAATACTGCATTTTAATCTGCTTCTTTAAAATTATTTTCTTTTCTTTTTAGAGTTGGAGTCTCACTCTATTATCCAGGCTGGAGTGAAGTGACACAGTCATGACTCACTGCCACCTCGACCTCTAGGGCTCAGTCTGTCCTCCCACCTCAGCCTCTCAAGTAGCTGGGACTATAGGAACACACCGCCATGCCCAGCCTATGTTTTACTTTTGTAGAGACGAGGTCTAGCTATATTGCTCAGGCTGGTCTTGAACTCCTGGGCTCAAGCAATCCTCCTGCCTTGGCCTCCTAAAGTCCTGGGATTATAGGTGTGAGCCACCACACCCAGTGCAGTCTGCTTTTAAACGTTTTTAAATTTACAAGTAGCGCCTGGTCGTTGATGAAGGCACAAAAAATGCTAAAAAGCAGAAAGAAGCAATCATAATTCCCTTACCCAGGGAAAGCCATTGTTAGCCACTATTTTACACACACACACACACACTTTTCCAAGAACGGATCGAGTGTGGCTTTGCTGGCTGTGCCCAAGTCCTCCACTCTGTAGACGCTCCGCCCACCAGGGAGGAAGGGCTGCAGGCCACGGATGCCCATCCTCCTCCTCACACCATGCCCAGGGGAACCAAGGCCAGTGAGCAGAGCTTCTCTTTCCCCTGGCCCTGCATACAGCAGGTGCCAATAAAGGACTTTGGAGGTCTGACCCACCTTTCTGCTGCCCCCAGCCCTGTTCGTCTTCTGCACCAAGAGCCGCCGCGCCGAGCGCTACTGGCAGAAGACGCTGCTGCAGATGGAGGAGATGGAATCCCAGATCCGCGAGGAAATTCGCAAAGGTAGCCAGCTGGGACCTGCAGGCCTGGGCCTTCCCGGCTAGGGGCAAGTCCTCTGTCCACTCACGGTTGCCTGTGTGTTCACCAGGCTTTGCTGAGCTGCAGACAGACATGACAGATCTGACCAAGGAGCTGAACCGCAGCCAAGGCATCCCCTTCCTGGAGTACAAGCACTTTGTGACCCGCACCTTCTTCCCCAAGGTCAGTGGAGCCGGAGCCGCCTGAAGGGCAACTGCCACCTGAAGGGCAGCTCCACCTCTCCGGGCCCTGCTGGCCTAGAGGGCACCTTCATGCAGTGTGGGCCCCTTGAGCAGTGCAAAACCTGCACAGCTGCCTGTAGCGGTCCTGGCCACCCTTCCTGGCCTACCAAGGGAGGGGCCCAGCTTCTCCCTGCACTTCCATTCTCTGCTCACTTGGTGTCCAACCGTCCTTCAGAGGCCAGCTGGCCACCCCACTCGCCCGGGGTGTGGGCCCATCTCTTCCCTCACGAGCGGGGAGCAGGGGTGGCCAGGACTGCTTCAGCCCAGCCTCTCCCGTCTCTGGCTCCTCCCAGGCAGGATTCTCTTGATCTCCATGTTCCTCGCTCCCGCCCACTGGTCTCGGCCTCACCTCTTCCGGGCCTCCCTGCCTCCCCTGGCCCGTCCGGGTGTTTGTGCTGGCGGCTGGCAGCCTCCCTTGCCCAGTCCACACCGCTCCCCGTGCAGCAGCCAAAGCAAGCCCCTGTCTGACTGCAACGTCTTTCCCGAAACCGTCCAGTGGCTCTTCCCAGCCTCAGGATGAAGCTCACTCTCCCACGGCAGCCCTACCTGGCAGCGTCCTCACCAGCCTCTCTGCCTCCGTCTCCCCCACTACGCACTGAGCTGCTTTTGCTTCCCCTGGAGTCTTGTGCTGTCTTGCATTGCCACACCTCGGCTCCTGCTGGTTCTTCTTCCTAGGACCCCCTCCAGGGAGCCCTCTGGGATGCCCTCCCTGCTCCCCTGGAATTCCACAGCCCCCTGAGCTTGGCCCACTGCCTCTTACTCCCTTACACGGGGTTATTTCTATGTCGGCTACCCCCAGCAGAGGCCCACTGGGCTAGCCCAGGTCGGTGCCTTTATCTGCTTGTGAGTGACCCTCGCGTGCCAATCCGGGGGTCTCCAGCCCCACTGAGATGCTAGGGTCTGTCTCCACAGTGCTCCTCCCTCTATGAAGAGCGCTATGTCCTGCCCTCCCAGCCGCTCAGCTCCCAGGGTGGCTCCCAGGTGCAGGAGACCCACCCACTGCTGGGAGAGTGGAAGGTGAGTACCCCCACTGCTTCAGGCAGCCCTGCCCCTCCTGGGCCCTGCTTGCCAGCTCATTGAACCCACCAATTCCGGTCACGCGGAGGGGGGAGGTAGCTGCCACTGTAAGGTACGGAGCCCTCCAACCCAGGAGGCGCTCCAGCAGCCATTCAGGGTGTCACAAGTGCTGACGGCTCAGCCCAGGTAGAGAGGACAGAGGATTGGGCCCCTGTGCACCTCATCCACCTGCTACTTAGAGAATGGAAGGTGAGGGTCGCCCACACTGGGATGGGGGTTGCCTCTGGGCACTTCGACCCTTCTCTGGGCCCACTTTTCAACTCAACTGAGCGGTTGTTTCCAGTCATGGGGAGCTAGGAGGCATCCATCATCGGAAGGCAGTGAGCTCCCATCCCAGGAGGTATACAAGCAGCCATTCATGGCATCATAAGCCAGGCAGGAGCACTGGGTCCCTTCGACACCCAACCACTGACTGCTTCTGCAGATCCCTGAGAGCTGTCGGCCCAACATGGAAGAGGGAATCAGCCTGTTCTCCTCACTACTCAACAACAAGCACTTCCTCATCGTCTTCGTCCATGCACTGGAGCAGCAGAAGGACTTCGCAGTACGTGACAGGTCAGGCTGTGAGGGACTCAGGTGGGGTGAGGGGAGAGAGCTGTCTAAGGCCTCACGACCGCAGGCTCTGGGGCTCCTGAGACCCCCCCCCCCGCCATGTTCCTGCCCTTCCTGGGCCTGGATGCCCAAGATGTGGGCTCACAGGATGTGGTGGCTGCTGTGGACATAGAAGAGGTGGCCCTCTGCCCAGGCAGGTTCCGGCCCCACTCATCCGTCTGCGGGAGCCGCCCACGCAGGCACACCCAGGACCGCTGGGTCGGGGCACAAGATGGCACTGAGGCCCCAGGAGCCCTGGGCCCCGGGTCCACAAGGCGTCCTGACGCTATCGCACCCACAGGTGCAGCCTGGCATCCCTGCTGACCATCGCGCTGCACGGCAAGCTGGAGTACTACACCAGCATCATGAAGGAGCTGCTGGTGGACCTCATCGACGCCTCGGCTGCCAAGAATCCCAAGCTCATGCTGCGGCGCACGGAGTCCGTGGTGGAAAAGATGCTTACCAACTGGATGTCCATCTGCATGTACAGCTGCCTGCGGGTGAGCCACGGGGGTTGGGGGACAGTGGGCAGGGGACGGCGGGGCCACGCTGCCCACAGCAGACCCGACGTCGTCAGACCCTCAGGCCCACTCTGCGGGAGGTTGGTGGTGTCCTTTTGCAGATGTGGGAAGAGGTAGTTCCGAGGGGGACGGGACAGTCCCCTGGGACCCATTCTGCAGACGGGGTCGCCCCGGCTCCGAGGAGGCCTGGCTGGCTTGCTGCAGGGGCTCGGGGCCCACTCAGGGCAGGACGGAGGTCGTGCGGGGCCCCGTCGTGTGCAGCATTTCCTCGGCCCTCCCTGGTTGGCTCTGGCCGGCCGCTCGGATTTAGGTGGTAAATCTGCCCCAGCTGGTCTCTGTGGCTCTCCCAGCCTTAGGCGAGCAGATGAAAATCAGACTCCTCAGTGCCACCCAGGAGATGCCAGCCCAGGGAGGGTTCACAGTGGCTTCCTGGAGCAGGTGACCCCATGCTGAGACCGAGGGCTTAGAAGGAGCCGGCCGGGTGGAGAGTCGGTGGAGAGGGTGCTCCCCGCCCCAGGTGCCGCACAGCGAGGGCTGGGGGACAGGGTGTTGGTGAGGCTGGCAGGAGGCCATGGGCCTTTCTGATGAGGGAGAAGGCAGGAAAGGGTGGTAGAGCCCGCAAGTCGGGCCTTCTGCATTCTGCCGCAAGGACCCCCACCAGGGCTTTTCTGCAGAGCAGGGCTCCTCAGCACCTGGTCCTGCCCCACCGTCCAGCGGCCAGGTGGGACCGAGGTCAGAGGGTCATCTGGGGGTCATGGGGAAAAGGCAGAGGCTCAGCAGGAGCCCAGAACCAGGCCTAGATGTCCCGGGCTGGAGTCCGATCTTGGGCACAACTCCACCGTGTGACCCTGGCAGGGCACTGCCCTCTCCGGCCGCGGCTTCCTTCGTCAGGGGGGCTTCTGGGCCTGGGGCTCATGAGTGCCAGATCGCCTGGTGGAGTCCTGTGGCTCCTCCTGGGGAAGGTGGGGCAAGGGGGTGGAGCAGAGGCTGCTCCCAGAGAGGCCATTAGGCCACCTCCAGCTCCCTCAGTGGCCTCATCAGTGGCCCTCGGCCTGTGCTGGGGACGACAGGGCCACCGTGGACTCTGGACCTGGCTCCTCTGGCCTTGCTGTGTGGCCTCGGCCAGGCCTTCCCCTCTAGGCCGGTTTCCTCTTCGATAGAGTGGGGCACCAGCACCCCCCCCCGAGCCTGGGGAGTCAGATCAGAAGTAATGGCTGGCGTGGTGCCTTCAGAATCTCTGCCAGGGCTGCCCAAGACGTTGCATACTTCGTTTTCTCTTAAATATCCCCTAGTGGAACACCTGGGTCACTTACTGAACAACAACTTTGAGAATCAGCTCCAGGCTGTGGGTGGCCGCGCCCCTTCCCGGAGAGCTGCTCTGTGTGAAACAGGAGATGGGCAGGAGCAGGGTCTTGGAGCCCTCCCTCGGCCCGAGGCTCCCCGCAGACATCAGGCTGTGATGGGTGGAGGCCACGTCTGGGTTCTGGTTCCACCTAAACTCACCCCGGCAGGCTCCCACTACATAGAAGGTCACAGACTTGGCCGTCAGTCTGGGGTCGGAGTCCTGCTCCACTGCTTCCCAGCTGGGTGACCCTAGGCAAGTTGCTTGCCTTCTCCGAGCCTCAGCCTTATCGGCTGCACAGTGAGGACAATATCCCATCCCTGGGAGAGTTGCCAGGATGATGAAATAACGTGCCCCCCCACAGCCGGTAGTGTTTAATAAACTCGAGCTCAGCTGGCCTCGGTGGTTCAGCCTATAATCCCAGCACTTTGGGAGGCCGAGGCGAGTGGGTTGCTTGAGCCCGCGGGTTCGAGACCAGCTTGGGCAACATGGCGAGACCTCGTCTCTACAATAAATCAAAAATTAGCCGGGTGTGGTAGCACACGCCTGTAGTTCTGGCTACTTGGAAGGCTGAGGAGTAAGGATTGCCAGAGCTCAGCAGGTCGACACTGGGGTGGCCACGAACATGCCACTGTACTCCAGCCTGGGTGATGGAGTGAGACTCCCAACTCAAAAAATAAATAAATAAATAGACAAACACAAGCTCAGAGTCGGTGGAGACACACGGGCAGGGGGCAGGGGGGTGTTGGCATCAGGACCCAAAGGAGAGCATTAAATAGGCAGCCGCAGAGGTGCTGGGAGAAGCAGGCGGTGAAGGTTTGGTCCCAGGTGTGGGAGCTGCAGCAAGAAGGGTGGGCGGGGAGGTGGGGGGGCTGCCCTCGGACCCTGACAGCCCATGCCCATGCAGGAGACGGTCGGGGAGCCGTTCTTCCTGCTCCTGTGCGCCATCAAGCAGCAGATCAACAAGGGCTCCATCGACGCCATCACGGGCAAGGCCCGCTACACGCTCAACGAGGAGTGGCTGCTTCGGGAGAACATCGAGGCCAAGCCCCGGGTGAGCAGGGGCTGGGCGGGGCCGGGGCCCGCTTGGCCCTGGTCTCCAGGGTGGACCCCACCGCCCTGGGCGGGTGGAGGCTGCCCGGGTCCCAGTGTGGTGGCGGCGGCAACTGACTCGCCCTCCCACCCTCTCTCCTGCAGAACCTGAACGTGTCCTTCCAGGGCTGCGGCATGGACTCGCTGAGCGTGCGGGCCATGGACACTGACACGCTGACGCAGGTCAAGGAGAAGATCCTGGAAGCCTTCTGCAAGAACGTGCCCTACTCCCAGTGGCCGCACGCAGAGGACGTTGACCTTGGTAGGTGGGGGTGGGGGTGGGTGCTTCCGTCAGCTGCTTCAGCTGGGTCGGCCCCTGCCTTGGCCAAAACGCTCCTTCCTTTCTGCGTGCACGCATGCGTAGTGACCCTGGGTACACTGAGGTGATCAGATGAGGTCCCCGTCAGCAAGAAGCTCTTATTCGACAGGAGATAAGTCCTGCAGTGTGAGCAAGCTGCAGGCAGCAGCAAAAAGCCTTCAAGGAAGGCTTCCCAAAGGAGGGACGCCAGAGCAGGTTTTGAAGGATGCCTAGGAGTCTTGGTGAGGCCAAGAAATGGAGGCCATTTGTTCCTAAGACCACAGGCCTTTCCTGAGCACTGGCTCTGAGCCAGGCCCTGTCCTGAGCACGGCCTGTGTGGTGAACAGGCACGTGCCGCGATTGTGTGGTTCAGGGAACTTAGGGTGGCTTGCTGGGTCTGGCATGCAGGCTGGGCAGGAGCTCCGTCACCTGGAGCCTGGAAGGGAAGTCGGGCACTTGGGCTTAGTCTGGAAGACGGCGGGGAGCCATAGAAGGCGTGTGGCTGTGTTCACACGTGGTGTCTTTTCCTGTGTTAGGAATAACCTGCAGGTGAGGCCATTTCTCTGTGCCCCCACCCTGGTGCCTTTGCTCTGTGTCTCCGCACCCTGGGCCCCAGGCCTTTCTCCTTCTCCCCACTTTCCAGTTGGGAAAACAGAGGCCTCGGCTTCCATGGAGAGAGCAAGAGGCCCCTCCTGGGTGGCGGGGCCGGTGCCTGCCCCTCGGGCCTGGCTCTCGCCCCGAGCCCTGATGGCCTGCTCTTTGCCCCCAGAGTGGTTCGCCTCCAGTACCCAGAGCTACATCCTGCGGGACCTGGACGACACCTCGGTGGTGGAGGACGGCCGCAAGAAGCTCAACACGCTGGCCCACTACAAGGTGGGGCCCCTGCCCTGCCCGCCCCGCCCCGCCAACTCTGACCTCTGACCCCTGACCTTCGCCTCGCCTTTCCCGTCAGATCCCTGAAGGGGCCTCCCTGGCCATGAGCCTCATAGACAAGAAGGACAACACGCTGGGCCGAGGTAGCGCCGGCGCACGTGGGGCGGCAGTCTCCCTCCCGTGCCCTAGTGGGGAGGCCCCGGGCGGGCAGGGCTGGGCTGGGTTGGGCGGTGGCCTCCTTGGTGCCGGTGGGGGCCGGCCAGCCTCCTCTGACCCAGTACGGCTCGGGCAGGGCCTGCGGCCAGGCCTCCTCAAGCTGATTTCTTGTGGCAGCTGGAGCGAGGCCCCAGGAGGGCGGGACGTGGTTCCAGGAGGTCTGGGCAGCGGCCAGGCCCGAGGACGGACTGGCGTGCCCAGCGGGGCCTTGGGCCGTGTCCCTGCCTCACCCGTGTCCTTGCGGACACCCAGGCACAGCCCGGCCTGGGAGCCTGGGCTTCCCGGGCCTCAGGGTCCCCTCCTGAGGCTGAGAGGCTGTCTTGGGTCTCTCCCAGCAACCTTGGGAGCTGGGCCGGCTGGAGCTCTGGGCTTGGGGGTGGGGTGGGCAAGGGCAGCCACCCTGCCCCCTTGGGGCCGCTCCCTCCCCCCCGTGACTGCATCTCTGTGTCTCTGCCCACCCTCTCCCTCTCTCTGTGCTTCTCCATCGCCGCGGTCACGGTGCGTGTCTTTCTCTCTCACTGTCTCTTTCTCACTCCGTCTCCTCTGTCTCTGGCTCTCGCGTCTCTTTGTCTCTCTGCATTTCTCTCTGTCTCCCCCTGACGCAGCCTCTCTGTGTGTCTCTGCATCTCTGTCTCTCTCTGCCTCATCACCTCTGCCTGTCCCCATTTCTGTTTCTCTCTCCCTCCTCCTTTCTTGTTTATTTATTGTGTGTGTTTCTGCTCTCACAGTTAAAGACTTGGACACAGAAAAGTATTTCCATTTGGTGAGTGCCCAGCTTTGGGCCCTGGGGACCCAGCCCCTCACTGGGTGTGGCCTTGGCTTTCTGCCACCCTGGGCCTCCAGGAAAAACCCTCCGGCCCTGGGAAAGGGTGGGGGTGGGGAGTGGGGACGGGGCCCAGAATTAGGGGCCAGGGCCCTCGTGTGCTGAGACGTGTGGCCGAGCCAGCGGCCCATGGGTGCAGGACGACCTCCCGCAGACTCCCAGGGGTGGTGCCTGCCGCGGGTGCTGACCACTGCCCAGCCTCCCAGGTGCTGCCCACAGACGAGCTGGCGGAGCCCAAGAAGTCCCACCGGCAGAGCCACCGCAAGAAGGTGCTACCAGAGATCTACCTGACCCGCCTGCTGTCCACCAAGGTGGGCCCCGCCTCGCTGCCCTCTCTGTACAGTGGGTACAAGGCCCTGGCCCGGCTCTGGGAGGTCATCACTCTAGTGGGTCAGCTGTGCCTGCTCCTCTTCCTGATTCCCCTGTGGGACTGGGTGAGTTTTCGGGCGAGAGGCTGAGGGCTTAGGGTCCCATCTGGGGAGGCCTTGGTTCACAGCCATGAAAGGTGCCTGAGGAACGCTTCTATGCTAGCTCTTGTAGCAGAGAGGGCAGCAGAGGCTCAGAGCAGACCTCGGTGGCAGAGTTGGCACCCTGCAGCCCACATTCTGGCTCTACCAGTTTTCGGTTCTCTGCCCTAGTGTCTTCCTTGGTCCTTTCAATGCCCCTGTGAGGCCGGCTTCATGAGCCCATTTCTTTTTTTCTTTTTTTCTTTTTTTTTCTTTTTTCTTTGAGTCGGAGTCTCACTCTGCCGCCCAGACTGGAGTGCAGCGGCCGCTCCCGGCCACCGCAGCCTCCACCCGCTGGGCTCCGGCGATCCTTCCGCCTCAGCCTTCCGAGTAGCCGGAACGACAGGCGTGCGCTACCACGCCCGGCTGATTTTTTTATTTCTTGTACAGATGAGGTCTCGCCAAGTTGCCCAGGCGGGTCTCGAACCCGCAGGCTCAGGCAATCCACTCACCTCAGCCTCCCAAAGGCGCGGGATGACAGGCTGAGCCACCGAGCCCGGCTCATGAGCCCATTTCATAGACAAGAATACTGGGGCCCAGAGAGGTCAGGTCCCAGCCTGCTGCCGTGTGCCCTCCCCACTCATCAGCCCGAGCACTGTGGGCTCTCCAGAGCCACCAGGGGCACCCCACTCACCCTCTGCACATGGCCCTGGGCTGACGGCGGCCACCTCACTCCCTGCAGGGCACGCTGCAGAAGTTTCTGGATGACCTGTTCAAGGCCATCCTGAGCATCCGTGAAGACAAGCCCCCGCTGGCCGTCAAGTACTTCTTTGACTTCCTGGAGGAACAGGCTGAGAAGAGGGGAATCTCGGACCCTGACACCCTGCACATCTGGAAGACCAACAGGTTGCTGGAGGACAGGCGGGTGGGGAGGGATGTGCAGACTTCACTGGATCGTTGAAACCACTGTGGCGTGAGGGTTCAGAGCCAAGCTCCTGACTCTACCTGCTTGGGTTCAACCCCCACCCTGACATTTCTCAGCTGTGTGATCTTGGGTGAGTGACTTAGCCTCTCTGTGCTTCAGCTCCCCAATTTTATTTATTTTTTGAGTCGGAGTCTCACTCTGTCGCCCAGACTGGAGTGCAGTGGCCGCTCCCGGCCACCGCAGCCTCGACCCGCTGGGCTCCGGCGATCCTTCCGCCTCAGCCTTCCAAGTAGCCGGAATTACAGGCGCGCACTACCACGCCCGGCTAATTTTTGATTTATTGTAGAGATGAGGTCTCGCCACGTTGCCCAGGCAGGTCTCGAACCCGCGGGCTCAGGCAATCCACTCACCTCGGCCTCCCAAAGGCGCGGGATTACAGGCTGAGCCACCAAGCCCGGCTCAGTTCCCCAACTTTAAACCAGGCAATGAAAGTAACCCTCCTTAGTTGTGAGAATTAACTCGAAGTGAGCCCAACAGGCATTATATAAGTGTTGCCCCTACTATCACTCTCCCTGCATCCCTCTGGGGTGGGCACCATCCCTCCATTTTACAGATGAGTACACTGAGGCTCACACAGAAGCAGCACCTGCCCACGATCCCACAGCCCCTGGAGTGGCAGAACCCAGCTCAACCCACACGATCTGAATCCCAGATCCAGTTCATAGCCCTCTTTTGAGGCACATCTTAGCTTTCCAGGGTCACACCCCACCCCATCAAGAAGTTGCTGAAGCTGGACGTGGTGGCTCACGCCTGTAATCCCAGCACTTTGGGAGGCGGAGACAAGAGGATTGCCTGAGCCCCTGGGTTCGAGATCAATCTGGGCAACTTGGCGAGACCTCAATACATACATACATACATACATACATACAATTAGCCAGGCATGGGGGTGCGTGCCTGTGGTTCCAGCTACTTGGAAGACAGGCGGAAGGATCCCCTGAGCCCAGCAGGTTGAGGGTGCAGTGGCTGTGAGTAGGCGGCAGAGTGGGACTCCAACTCAAAAAGAAAGTTCCTGAAAACTCAGCCTGACCCGCAGAAAAAATGCCACCAGCCCAGACATTTCTGTGCAGTTGCAGGAGCTTCTCGGAGCTCTGGGCTGGGGGTGGGGTGTTAGGAACCCTCTCTGGCCTCCTGAGGACACGGCCCAGGCTCCAGGCCCCGCCCCCTTCAGCCCTGCCTCAGCTGCTCAGCGCTGATGCTGGACTTCCTGCTGCCTTCGCGGGCGGGGGAGGAGCCCTGGGCTGCCCAGGCACCGCAGGCTGGGGGGGCTTCGAACGAGAGCCAGGTCCTGGCCTGAGGCTCCCTGGAGAGAATCGCGAGGCTCCTCAGGGCCGGCGGACTAGCTGAGCCCTGCGGCAGCTGCCTTGCTCCAGGAAACCCGGCCTTGGGCCTCACCGCCACCCCCGCTGGCCAGGGATGAGGAAGCCACGTTTCCCCAAGGCGACACCTTGTGCCCAGGCTCCACGGCCCTCCAGGGCCAAGCCGGCTCTCTCTCCCGGGCTGTCTGCTTCCCTCTCCCGCTCCCCTCAGGGTGGGCTCACGCCTTCTCGGTCGCCCCCACCCCACAGCCTTCCCCTCCGGTTCTGGGTGAACATCCTGAAGAACCCCCAGTTTGTCTTCGACATCGACAAGACGGACCACATCGACGCCTGCCTCTCGGTCATCGCGCAGGCCTTCATCGATGCCTGCTCCATCTCTGACCTGCAGCTGGGCAAGGTCAGCGGCTCCCGGGGGCAGGGGAAGGGGCCGGAGAGGGGTGCCGGTGGTGGGTGGCATGCTCCATGGCACTCTGGAGCGTGACTTCAGATGGATCTTTCTGGAAGTGAAGCTGAAGGGGCTCGAGTCTGGGGGACGGTCGTTCAGACAGGGGCCATCACCTCCCATCAGAAACGCTGAGTCGCTGTAGACCAGCTGCACCGGCCTCATGTGCCCAGCACCAGCTCTGAACATGTAGGCCGAGAGCCAGGTGTGGGGAGGCCAGCGTGAGCGCGGACAACCTGCGTGGTCAGGTGCAACCTCGTCTGAGAATCGGGCCAGGCCCCAGGCAGCAGCCCCTGGAGGTCAAGCCATCCAAGCAGGGCATTCCATGAAGGGGTGGGCAGAGAGGTAACAGGTGACCAGGACCTCTGAGATGCACTCAGGAGGGAGACACACGGGGTGGAGATGAGAGGTGACAGCATTCCAGGCAGAGGAACGGCATGGGCAAAGGCAGAGAGGTAGGAGACAGCTCTGGTCGCTGCTGTGAGCAGTGATGAGATTGTATCATTAAAGCCGGCCCTACAGGACCGGGAGGGCATGCCTGGCCCTGCATTCAGCCCATGCATTTCAGAGACAGACTGGGGGAGAGGGAGAAAGAGGGAGAAAAGCACCGCTTCTCACGTATTCTCTCAGAGGCAGGATGCCCAGCACAGAGAACTGGGAGTGCACTTGGCACTCTCCATCTTGAGGCGTTAGAAGCCTGTGGTGGGAAATATTCCACCAAGCCAGCTCAGGCTTCCGGAAATCTCGGCTACGGAGACCCATAACCCGAGCAGGGACACATCCTTGTGGTGCCGAGCGGGCTGCATGCAGCGAGGAGCTGGCATGGAGCCCACGTGCTTCTCCCCAGAAGGTCCCCTTCAGGTCTTTGTCCTGACAGTCCCAGGGAAAGTAGGGCAAGGCTTCCTTGCAAGAGGGCGGCAGAGGGAGGGTAGGGGAGGCAAGAACTCCTGGTCCAAAGCTGGTGGAAGGGGGGGCCTTTAGCCACAGGGCCCAGACTTCTTGGGCCCAAAAGGCCATTTATATGGCAAAAGGGATAAGGAATCACCCAGAAAAAGGCCATTTCTGGCTGGATGTGGTCGCGCATGCCTGTAGTCCCAACATTTTGGGAGGCCATGGCAGAAGGATCACTTGAACCCAGGAGTTTGAGGCCAGCCTGGGCAACATAGTGAGATCTCGTATCTACAAAAAAAAAAAAAAATGTAATAATAATTTAGAAAGCCCAGAATATCAGGCATGTTGGCTCAAGCCTGTAATCCCAGCACTTTGGGGGGGTGGCCAAGGCTAGAGGAGTGCCTGAGCCTAGGGCTTCGAGACCAGCCTGGGCAACATGGCAAGACCTCATCTCTACAATAAATCAAAAAATTAGCAGGGCATGGCGGCATGCACCTGTAATTCCAGCAACTTGGATGGCTGAGGCGGAAGAATCACCTGAGTCCAGCGGGTCGAGGCTGCGGTGGCCATGAGCGTGCCACTGCACTCCAGCCTGGGTGACAGAGTGAGACACCGACTCCAAAAAAAAAAAACAGACCTGCCCTTTCTCCACCGGCTGTCTGATTCCTCCCTCCCCTCTGCCAGGATTCGCCTACCAACAAGCTCCTGTATGCCAAGGAGATCCCAGAGTACCGGAAAATTGTGCAGCGCTACTACAAGCAGATCCAGGACATGACACCGCTCAGCGAGCAGGAAATGAACGCCCACCTGGCTGAGGAGTCGCGGGTGCGGTGCTCAGGGGCCCTGACAGGCCATGGGGCCAGCCAGACGGTCGGTGGGGGTTGGGGGGGGCTCGCTGTTCTGCAGGCCAAGCTGGGGGCACCGAGGGCACTTTGGGGACGGCCGCAGCGTCCCCTCTCGCTCACCTGCAGCTTCACCGCTCGCTTTCCCGCGGGCTGGAGGCGAGGGCAGGAGAGCCCTTCGGGAGAGGTTGGACCTCAGGGGGCAGGAGGCTGCCTCCGTCCTCAGGACTTGAGGGGCTGTGGGAGGCGGGGGGGCGGCAGCTGGCTTTGCAGAGTGGGTCCTGCTTTGCCCTTCAGGCTCACCCCCTCCCTCTCCCACTGCCTTCTTGCTTCTTGTAGAAATACCAGAACGAGTTCAACACCAACGTGGCCATGGCCGAGATTTATAAATACGCCAAGAGGTATCGCCCGCAGGTGAGTAGCCCCAGGGTGAGGCACCTCCCTTGGGGCAGGCAAGCTTCTTCCTCAAGCAAGCTTGTGCCGGCACCTGGACATTCACGTGTCGCAGCTGGTCGTGAGCGGGGCGCATTCAGGGGCGTGTTCTCCAAGAGCAAAGGGGGGCCCACCCCAAGCTGTGACCCACCCAACTCTGCTGCTGCCCCCTCAGATCATGGCCGCCCTGGAGGCCAACCCCACGGCCCGGAGGACACAGCTGCAGCACAAGTTTGAGCAGGTGGTGGCTTTGATGGAGGACAACATCTATGAGTGCTACAGCGAGGCCTGAGGTGCACGGGACAGAGCCTGTCGCAGCTGCTGCGGGGGCAGCGGGGCGTCCACCGGGTCTCAGCTTTGTCTTTCGCCCGGCGCCTCTGACTCGGGCTGGGAAACACAAAGCAGAGATGGCTGGGGCCGCGGGGAGGAGGAACGACTGCTCTGAGCCAGGCAGAGAAGCCCCCTGCCCGGGCCCCTTGGGCACCTCCCTCCCCTCCCACCCGCCCTAGTCCGGACTCTGGGATGGGGGCCTTGAATGCACAGCCAGTCCTGGCGAGGCTCCCTGGCAAAGCACGGCCTGTGGACTGTGCCCACCCACTCGCCCTGCTGAGAGCCCCCCGCCTGTCCAGGCAGCCCAGCTCAGACCAGGAGAGGAGGCCGCCTGGCTCGGAGGCTGCAGCCCAGACACACTACCTCATCCAGACGGGCGCAGGGGAGGCCTCCGGGAACCAGCCTTGACGGGTTTCTGCTTCCACCACCAAAAAGTTATCTCCGTGTTCCTCCCCCAGAGGACCACAGACAATTTCAAGCAGGGGTGGATTTTTGTTGTTGCTCAGCAGTGTTGGGAGAGTGGAAAGTGCCCACTGGCCTCAGGGGCGCTCTGTGGGCTTCTCCGTGAGCGGGGAGTGTGCAGGGGAAACGCCAAGGGAGGGGACAGGTGCCCGGAGCTCCTGGTCTCCTGGGAAGGGAGAGCGGTTAAGGTGCGCCAAGGCTGTAGCTGGACTACTCGATCTTGCTGGAAGTGTTTCTAAAGATAGTACCACTTTTTGTTGATTTTTTTTAAAAAAGCTTTTATATATTAAAAAAAAAGTATCTCGCGCCAACTGTGAATAGCTGCCACCTGTGCAGAGGACCCAGGGAGGGGGGTCCCAAGAGGCGCCTGAGGCAACACTGGAAGTGACTGTTCCGGAGAGAGCAGACCGGGCAGAGCCCCCCTCGGTGCCCTGAGAAAGTCGCCCATTCCATTCCTGTCAGAAGTGACCCTCTGTGCCTGATCCAGCCGTCCAACCCCTCGGGACAGACCCGGCCAGTGCTGGGACTGGCTCAGCACCCACGGGGGCTGGAGAAGGGCGGCTGGGACTCTCTGGAACTTTCTTTATAATAAAAGCCTGACGGGAAAACCTACTGCCAGTGGAGCCTTTGTCCTGAGATGGCCAAGGGGGCAGCGGGGCAGTTTCTTCACCCATTTGCAGCAGGGAGGAGAAAGGGAGCTGGCTTCTAATCCTGCCTCAGCCACGGTCTGAGGTTTGGACAGGTACCTGACTCGTCTTCGGAGAAGGCAGGAGGACACATCAAGATGAAAGGACACCGCGCAGACTGCATGCCTGTCGTGGGCCTGGCTCAGAGCTGACATTCCTTGAGCTCCGAAGGCCCCATGGGACCAATGGGACCACCAGGAAGATTTCACAGCGGCTGTGTGATGCCTGCCCTGGGGTGGGCCCTGTTCCTCTCCGGCTTATCTTCATAACAAGTCTGTGAGGAGCACACTGCCACCCTCACTTTACAGATGTAGAAACTGAGTCTCAGCAAGGTTGAGAAAGTTCCCAAGGTCACGTAACTAGGAAGGGCCAAAGTGGGGGCCAGGTTGTGTGGGCCCCCAGTCCTCTGTTCCGTGCTTCCTCCAGGCTGGAGTCTCCACAGCGGTCCCCAGACTGTGTGGGAAGGCCAGAGATCAGCCCCCTAGAAAGGGAGCTGAGGATTATGTACTTGCCTTGAGTTTCTCATTGAGCTTGGAAAGTATGTGTGATTGGCCCCAATCTTCAGACAAGGAAGCAGCTTCCCTGAGGCCAGTTCATCCCTGACCGTGGCCCCCGCAGCTCAGGCGGCTCCTCGTTGTCGCCTGTGAGAACGGTTTCCCTGCCTTGGGGTCGGCACGTCGTCGCCCTGCTGCCAGCCTGCCGGCTCTGGGTGCGAGCCGGGGGGTGGGGGAGGGCAGTCATTCCCCCACCTGCGGGAACGATCACTGGAGACCCCAGCTCCAAATTAGCGCAACTGCACTTAATTTTTTCCCTTCAATGAGAAAAAACAGTTACACGCATATTTATCAAGAGTTAAGAACTGGGACAGCCGGGCCCGGTGGCTCAGCCTGTAATCCCGCACCTTTGGGAGGCTGAGGTGAGTGGATTGCCTCAGCCCGCGGGTTCGAGACCCACCTGGGCAGCGAGACCTCATCTCTACAACAAATCAAAAAATCAGCCGGGCGTGGCAGCGTGCGCCTGTAATTCCGGCTACTTGGAAGGCTGAGGCGGAAGGATCGCTGGAGTCCAGCAGGTCGAGGCTGCAGTGGCCGGGAGCGGCCACTGCACTCCAGTCTGGGTGACAGAGTGAGACTCCAACTCAAAAAAAAAAAAGAACTGGGACAAAGATTCATAAAATTTAAAAACATCACAGGCCAGGCACAGTGGCTCAGCACTTTGGGAGGCTGAGGCGAGAGGATTGCCTGAGCCCAGGGGTGGGAGACTAGCCTGGGCAACTTGGTGAGACCTCGTCTCTACAGCGAATCACAAAAACTAGCCGGGTGTGGCGGCGTGTGTATGTGGTTCCAGCTACTTGGAAGGCTGAGGCAGAAGGATCGCCGGAGCCCAGCAGGTCGAGGCTGCAGTGGCTGTGAGCGTGCCACTGCACTCCAGCCTGGGCAACAAAGAGTGAGACTCCAACTGAAAAAAAAAAAAGAAACCACAAATACCAGTTCTAGAATTAATGAGAACAGAAAGTGAGGAAAAAGTAAACAGCATTTTGCTTTAAAAATAGCTTTTTCCTGTAGTGGCTTCTGGATGGAGAGATCTTCTGTATCTTTCAAATTTTCTATTCTGAGCATTGATTTCTTTTTATTAAGCAGCAGATTGTCTAATTTAAGTTATTGGCACAGTCGACAGTGCTTTTGGGGGGCGGGGGAGGGTGTGATTCCAGAATGAATGCATGTTTCCCGGAGAAATGTAGGAAGCACCAAAAGCACGAAGAAAATAAAAGCTGCCCCACCACTCTCGTGGGTCGCATTTCCGAGAACGCCGTCCCCCTCGGGGGCTGGTGCGGGGCCCAGGAGGAAACGCAGGATCAGGCGCACACGCCACTTGCAACCTGATTTCCCCCCATACAACAGTATGTCAGGAACATCTTTCTATGCCATTAAGCATTCCACAGCCTGTCTTAATGTCTGATTAACATGCAGTTTCTTCTTGAAATTGAGAAGCATATTTTCAAATGGAGGAAACCTCTGGTTTCTGGGGTCAATTTTCAGCCCAGAAGGTGGCTTTAACTTCCATGACACATCGACAATTCTCATCCAGGGCCCTGAAGACCTGGCAGCTATTGACAGGAGGGGGGGTCCCTCTTCTCCACCTGAGGGTCACAGGAGGGCGGGGACGTAGGTCGCATCCTCCAGCTACACTCCTTTCAAAAGGGGAGAAACCATTCCCGAGGTGTCATGGATGCCTGATGCTCCCCGCACCGACCCCTGTCCCCAGCTCGTGGACAGGAGATACCCAGAGGTGCCCCCGCCCTCCAGCCTGCCAGGAGGTGCCTCCCACAACCCCAGGCCAAGCCCTGAAGGAACTGAGGCAGAAGCAGACCCCCTCCTTGGGAAGCTCCAGCCCAGCCCCCGCCCTGCCATCTGCTCCGGGTGCCCCTCTGGGCCCTGCTGGCAGCCACATGACAGATACCCCGGGGAAGCTGTCGGCACAGCTAGACAAAGCCTCACGTGGGGTTCTGGGAGGAGAAGTGGGAGTGACAGCGGGGGCGGGGAGGGAGAAGTCTGATGTCCCATGCTGAGCAGCCTTAGTGTCCCCTTGTGCCCCCCCCGAATCCTGCCCAGTTTACCTCCGACTCTCTCCAAACACACATATCCCTTCTCTCCACCCTCCTTGGTTCAGGTGTGCCCTCTCATCTGGACCATCTCTCGGCAGCTTCGCAGCCCACACTGGGTCCTCACCTCGGGAACTGGTGCCCTCTAGACCCCGTGGCGGACTCGCCACAGACCAGCCCCTTCGTACACCTCACCCAGCAGCAAATCCTATTCTTGCTATCTTCAACGTCTGAGCAGAATCCAGCACCACTTCTCTTTTAAGTCAGGATCCCATTCTGCCTCCCAGCCTGGAACACAGTGACATGATCACCGCTCACAGCAGCCTCAACCTTCTGTGCTCAGGCAATCCTCCCACCTCAGCCTCCAAGTAGCCGGGACTACAGGCATCTGCCACCAAAAAACATTATTATTTTGTGTGTGTGTGTGTGTGGTGACAAGGTCTTAACTATGTTACCTAGGCTGATCTTGAACTCCTGGGCTTAAGCGATTCTTCCACCTTCGCCTCCCAAAGTGTTGGGATTACAGGTGTGAGCCACTGTACCTGGCCTAGCAGTCACCACTTCTTTTTTTTTTTTTTTTTTGGTTGGAGTCTCACTCTGTCGCCCAGACTGGAGTGCAGTGGCCACTCCCGGCCACCGCAGCCTCGACCAGCTGGGCTCCGGCGATCCTTCCGCCTCAGCCTTCCGAGTAGCCGGAACTACAGGCGTGCGCTACCGCCCCTGGCTGATTTTTTTTGATTTATTGTAGAGATGAGGTCTCGCTGCCCAGGCAGGTCTCGACCCCGCGGGCTCAGGCAATCCACTCACCTCAGCCTCCCAAAGGCGCGGGATGACAGGCTGAGCCACCGAGCCCGGCTGCAGTCACCACTTCTAACCCCTCCCTCCATGAGCATCACCTTGGCCCGCCACCTCCTCTAGCACCCGGCCTCCCCGCATCTACCCACACCTCGCTGCAGGGGCTGTTGCTTGCTGTCCTCTAACGGCTCCCTGGGACAATGAAAACAAAACCCTACATGCTCACCCTTGACCCACAGGGTCCTTCGCGACCCAGCCCTCGTCTGCCCTGCAGCCCTTGTTCCGGCTGTGACTGCTGTGGGACAAGCCACCCCAGTTCCCACCAGCTGAAAACAGCAACCACCTCTTTTGCTCGTGAACCTGCAGTCGGGGCAGGGCTTGGCTGGGAAGCCTTGCCCTGTTCCACCACGTGTCAGCCAGGGCAGCCTGACCAGAGCCGGAAGATCGAGGTCCAACATGGTGCACTCACATGGTGACAGATCGGCGCTGGCTGGTCAGAGAGCTCAGCGGGCTGAAGATCAGGTGCCTCAGCTCTTACTCACGAGCCACCTGGGCTTCCCCGCAGAATGGGGGTCAAGTTCAAGAGAAGCAAACAAAACCAAATCTCCAAAAGCCTAAGAAGTAGCCGGGCTCGGTGGCTCAGCCTGTCATCCCGTGCCTTTGGGAGGCTGAGGTGAGTGGATTGCCTGAGCCCGCGGGTTCGAGACCTGCCTGGGCTGCGAGACCTCATCTCTACAATAAAATCACAAAATCAGCCGGGCGTGGTAGCGCATGCCTGTAATTCAATTCCGGCTACTCGGAAGGCTGAGGCGGAAGGATCCCCGGGGCCCAGCAGGTGGAGGCTGCGGTGGCTGGGAGCGGCCACTGCACTCCAGTCTGGGCGACAGAGTGAGACTCCAACTCAAAAAAAAAAAAAAGCACTAGAAGTGAAAACTGCCGGTCTCTTCGGGCAGGTACCTGAAAATTGTCATAGTGTCACTACCACCATGTTCCCTCGGTGGAGCAGTCGGGGCCAGATCCGAGGGGCAGGGACATAAACACCACTTCTCCACAGGTGTGTCACGCCGTCCTCAGCTCCCACCCCTGTCCTTCTCGTCCATTGGGTTCTGGTCACGTGGGCCTTCCTGCTGCTCCCCAAACCCGCCTCACATGCTCCCACCCCAGGGCCTTTGCACCTTCTCCTGGCTGAAATGGTCCTCCCCTCCAGACATGGGTCCCTGCTCAGAGAAGCCCTCTTGCCCTAAAATAGCAGCCAGCCCCGCAGATCCCTCTTAGAGACCCCAGCCCTGCTTTTCCTTCAGCTCGCACACTCAGCTGGTTGGAGGCTTGCTGACCGCAGCAGTGCTGGACCCAGCTGTGCTGGGAACCCAGCTGCTGAATGGTCTGCAATCCTCTCAGCTCCTCTAACCCCAGAGCACTCCTTCTAAACGCATACCACATCAGTCGCTCCCCTGCCTGTAGCCCTCCCTAACTCCCCATTTCTGCGAAGAGAAGTCACAACTCACAACTCTGCCCTCCGCGCTCCTCTCAGTTGAGAAATCTCCTTCCCTCAGCCACACCTTCTAACCCCACCCCTCACTCGGTGCCAACTGCCTGCACTGCCCTTCTCTCATCTGTCTGGCAACTGCTACTCATCCTTTGGGATCACCTCCTCCTGGAAGCAGTCCCTGATCTCAAGGCTGGGCTAGGCTCCGTACTTCTGTGCTCTCGCAGGTCCCCCTGCGCCTCAGTGTCTGTGCCCCAGCCTCTTACATCACACGGCCTGTCTCCCCCAGGCCAGGTGCTCCTGTCTGGGGCCCAGCACTGGTCAGGTAAACAGTAGGTGCTCAATGGATGCTCATGAGGGACCGAATGGCCAAATCCTTGGACCTCAGCCTCCACTCAGACCCATTTGTGCAGAAAAAGAAACAAGAGTCTTTATTGATAAATAGGTTACAATTAAATAAATAGAACAATGGTTTGTTGGGGAATAAAAACTGAAGCAGAATTCAGTCTTTCTCCGGCTTCAGGCTTCAGTTCCCCTGGCTGGACGCCGCAGATGGTCAGGTCTTGACACACAGTCCAAGCTTTCTTGGGCGCTTGGGGGCCTCCGTCTCCTTGGCCAAGTGTGCTGGCACTGTTTTGGACCCACCATTCTTAACAGGAGAAGCTCCCTTGGGGTTTGGCCCTTCCCTGGTACCCTGGGCGACTGCCTCTTTAGGGGCCTTGGCCTTGGCCACCACCTTCTTTTTGGTCAGGGAAGCAGCACCATTCCTGACCTGTATGAAAGCAAACCAGGGACAAGGAGACAGAGATGGGCAGGACGGGACACACAGTTCAGAGCCCACGTTGACCAGGGTTGAAATTCCAACTCTGGGCTGGGCCCAATGGTTCATGCCTATAATCCTAGCACTTTGAGCGGTAGAGGCAAGAGGACTGCCTGAGCCCAGGGGTTCAAGACCAGCCTGGACAACTTGGTGAGACCACATCTCTACAATAAATCAAAAAATTAGCCAGGCATGGTGGCATGCACCTGTAGTTCCAGATACTTGGAAGGCTGAGGCAGAAGGATCGCCTGAGCCTAGCAGCTCAAGGCTGTGGTGGCCATGAGCGTGCCACTACACTTCAACCTGGGCAACAGAATGAGATTCTAACTCAAAGAAACTTTTTGAATTAAAAAGAATTAAAAATGAAATCCCAGCTCCGGGTCTTTGGGTGGGTAGCCTCACGTCTCTAAGTTCTAGTCCCTCTCTGTAAAATGGGGGTGGTGACACCCCCAGGGTGCTAGAGGGTCAGAGAGGAGGAGGGGTTGGACTGTGCTTTGTAGGAAAAGACATCTACCCCGCATCCCCAGCCAGCCCCTCCAGGGTTGGGTGTGTGATGCCTGAGCTCTGGCCTGTTCGGGGAGGGCGCCCAACTAGGGAAGTCACACACCTACCTTGTTGGCCATGGGCTGTGAGCTGTTACTCCTGGCTTTGGTTTTCTTGGAGGCCTCAGCATCTCCTGCAAGGTGGGGGGTAGTCATGTGGGAAGGACTCCTCTCAGCAGGAGACGCTGGTGGGGCAGGGAGGTCCAGGGACACCAGAGGCCCCTAGCCAGCCTAGATCCCAGGTCCCTACCTGGTGGGGCAGGCCATTGGCCCCTCTGAGCCTCCGTGCCCTGGTCTGCAAACTGGGGATGACAGTAACTCCCTCACAAGACAGTTGGAGGATCCACCAGGGCAGACCTGGGCTTCATGCCGGCCCACAACCTGAGGTTCTTAGCAGGTCTACCAGCTTCTGGCCCTCCATTTGTCTTCCACATGGCAGCCAGAACACATTGTACAAAACAATCCATTGTCTTCCGGATAAAGCCCAGGCTCCCTATGCCTTCCCTGCACTGCAGACAGACAGAACTATTTGCAGTTCCTCAAAAGCTCCAACTTCTTCATGCCTCCAGGCTTTGCACGGGCTCTTCTGCTTAGGACACTTCCTCCAGGAAACCTTCCCTGACCCCTGCCTTAGGGATGAGTCAGGCTCCTGGTCTCTCTGCTCCATAACCCTTGAAATCACTGCCCCCTGCCCCTTACTAGCTACCGGAGTTCTGCCTCTCCAGGTCAAGCCAACCACGCAGGACACATTTTCTAGAGAAGGAAACCCCCTCCCAGGGCTGGGCCTGCCCTCCCACCCCAGCGACTGCCAGAAACCACTGTCCCACACCCTCCTCTCCCCTTCTTCACACACCCACCTTGGCTGCTCCTGCTGCCTTTGACCTTCGACTTCCCACTGAGCCCATTGGCACTGGAAGGGGCCTTGGCTTTGTCTGCCTTGCAGGGGGCCTTCCTAGCCCTACCCGGCTTTGCCTCAACACCCTTGGCCTCGCTGCCTTTCTTGGCTGCAGCTTGTTTGGGAGGAGCCTTCTTCACCTCTCCCGGCTGCTTTTCCACCTCGTCCGAGTTGGGAGGGTCCTGCTTGGCCTTGCCTTGTTTCCTGGGGCCCCTCTCTTTGGCCTTGCCAGCTCTCCTGGGGGCCCCCGAGGTGGCCGTCTTCCTGGGCTGGCTTTTCCTCTTGTGCTTGGGAGCTAGCTGCCAGGGGGAGCGGAGAACACGGGTGGGATTGAGAGCAGAGGTTCTGGCATCTCGTGCCCCTGCACCCTCCTCCGTAAGACCCCGAGGAGGAGGCCCTACTCCCGACAGGGGTGCTCAGCAGGTGGGCAGGGGCCAGGGAGAAGATGCACAACCACCGCCTTCCGCCCACCCTCGCAGACGTCAGTCCACGCCATGCCTTCCGCGGGTTGTGGCTCTGGACTGCCCCTCCCCTGACCCCCCACCCCCCCCGCCTGCTTCTCCCCTTGATATGCCTGGCAGAACACGGGCTTTGAAGGCAGAGAGATCTGAGTTCACAGCTTCCTCCAGCCCCACGACATGGCCACGTCGTCTCATCTTTACCACGGGGACCATCCCAGAGGGTGAGCGTCAGGGGCGTGTGACAAACCACATGGCAAACCGGTGGTCCCTGCCCTTCTAGAGCCCAGCTCTGATGCTGTCACCCCTGCCCCTCGCCCTCACAGTCCCCAGCACCCACCAAAACTAGAAACGGCCTCTACCCCCACCCCAACAGCACACACACATCCTGAACACCGTGACCCAGAGGCTCCTCCCACGTCCCCTTCCCTCAGCCCCTAGTGCCCCCTCTCCGTCACCCCTGTCCACCTCGCCTTGCTGTGACTTGAGTCCAAGCTCTGACCCACACCCAGGAGTTCCGCGAGGTGGGGCACTCGGTGATCGGTCACCCGGTAGCCACAGGGACCAGCACAGTTACAGGGACCAGCATAGTTATGTTCCACGGTAACTATCAGAGCAGCTGCTCCGGGCCAGAGGTTGGGGTGCAACCATGACAAGACTGGTCCCACGTCTGGGTCCCTGACACTTTCCTGGTGGCCGATGGCAGTCATGATGCGGTCCCAAGTCTGCCCTCAGCACTGGGTGCCCTGGACTGGCCCCCTCTCAGAGCTTCCTGCCAGGGTGGGATTCCCCCCCTTTCAAAGGGGGGGACTTGGCGGTTCAGGGAGGTGTCAGCCCTCACCTCGGGTTTGGAGTCAGAGAGAGCAGGGAGCACACCTGCTGTGGTGAGGAATTCCAGAGAGGGCGCCCAGGACCCGTAAGTGAGCACACAGCTCCAGCAGTCGCTGGTCTCTGAAGACAGGTGCTGGGCATTAGGACCTGCCAGACACCAAAAGGGTGAGAACACAGGGCCACCACCAGCCCTCCCGGAGGGGGGCGTCTCAGTGGAGACACACAGAACAAGAGGACAGGACGGGAGGAGAAAGCCGTTCCAAGCAGAGTCAGGGCGTGCAGAGGCCAGCCAGACTGACGTCCCGACCCTGGGACCGTCCTCTGGCGTGGGGCGCTCACTTTGAAACTGCCGGTGGCCCCCTTGGCCTTGGAGTTGAGGGGCCTGGTAAGGAGGCCACGGCTCAGGCCCGTGGCCAGGGCCTGCTTCAGCAGGTACTTGAAGCGGATGACGTCCACCGTTGGGTATTTGTGCAGGATGAAGAGTTTGATGGCCACCACCGACATGCCCCGGCCCTGCTCCCGTGTCTCCAGCGCCTCCAGCACCATGCGCAGCATGGGAGGGTTGCGGCGCCCTGCCAGGATGCTGGTGCGTCTCGGGCCTACGGCATGAATGGCAAGATGTCACCCAGAGCCAGGCCACCCTCAGGCCCATTCGGCAACTGACCCGGGCTGGCACAGCTCACAGGCACCAGCTGGACCCCATGGGAGTGGGTGAGGGGCCCAGCAAGGATCAGATACACCCCCCCTTGGAGACATTGACTATGGGTCACCACCTGAGGCTCAGTGAGTCTCTTTTTAAAGAATTACATATTCCTTTTTTAAAAATCCTTTAGCCTGGGCACAGTGGCTCATGCCTGTAATCCCAGCACTTTGGGAGGCTGAGACAAGAGGACTGCTTGAACCCAGGAGTTCAAGACCAGCCTGGGCAACTTGGCGAGACCTCATCTCTACAATAAATCAAAAAAATTAGCCGGGCATGGTGGTCACACCCGTAGTTCCAGCTACTTGGAAGGCTGAAGTGGAAGGAACACCTAAGCCCAGGAGGTCGAGGCTGCAATGGCCGTGAGCGTGCCAGCGTGCCACTGCATTCCAGCCTGGGCGACTGAGACTCTGACTCCAAAAAATAAAATAACTTAACTCGTGCTGATTGTCTAGCTCCAACTGCTGGTTTAAAGACCTCTGTGAGCCAGTCTCAGCGGAACCCAGACTGCAAGGGACTCTCTGGGGGACACAGCCCGGTCTCTTCCACAAATAAACAAGAGGGAAGAGGGAAGGAAGGAGTAGGAGGGGTGCCCTGTGGATCAGAGACACTTAGAAAACCTCTTGACCAAATGCCAAAAAAAAAGGCGACCAGATATATGTGAACATTGGAAGAGACTATTGAATGGTACTAAGGAAAATGTTGTTTCAGGTGTGTTAATGATATTGCAATTAGGTTTTTTTTTTTTTGAGTCGGAGCTCACTCTGTCGCCCACACTGGAGTGCAGTGGCCGCTCCCGGCCACTGCAGCCTCGACCTGCTGGGCTCCCTGATCCTTCCACCTCAGCCTTCCGAGTAGCGGGAATTACAGGCATGCGCTACCACGCCCAGCTGATTTTTTGATTGATTATAGAGATGAGGTCTCGCCTGCTGAGGCGGGTCACGAAGCAATTAGTTTTTAAAAGGTACTTATCTGTTAAACATAAACACTGAAGTATTTACAGATGAAATGATAAATTCAGTGTTTGCTTTGTAATAACCCAGTCGATGAAAGAAGACTAGCCAGTCAGGCTCGGGGGCTCAGCCTGCAATCCCGCACCTTTGGGAGGCTGAGGTGAGTGGATTGCCTGAGCCGGCGGGTTCGAGACCCGCCTGGGCAACTTGGTGAGATCTCATCTCTACAATAAAACAAAAAAATTAGCCGGGCGGGGTAGCGCGCGTCTGTAGTTCCGGCTACTTGGAAGGCTGAGGCGGAAGGATCGCCGAAGCCCAGCAGGTCGAGGATGTGGTGGCCAGGAGCGGCCACTGCACTCCAGTCTGGGTGACAGTGTGATGAGGGTTGAAGTTGGGTGATGGGTGCAGGGGACAGGAGTCACAGAACACTCAGCGGCCTACTCGTTTATCTTCTGGAAGTTTTTGCAAGGTCAGGCACAGTAGTTCATACCTGTGATCCCAGAACTTTGGGAGGCCAAGGAAGGAGGATCATTTGAGCCCAGGAGGTTGACAGCAACATGGGCAACATAGCGAGACTTTATCTCTACAAAAAAATCAAAAGTCACCAGGCATGGTGGTGCATGCCTGTAGTTCCAGCTATCAGGAGGCTGAGGTGGAAGGATTGCTTGAGCCCAGGAATTTGAGACTATGGTGAGCCGTGATCATGCCACTGGACTCCAGCTTGGGAGATAGTGAGATTCTGGCTCAATAATAAAAGAGAAAGTTTCCATCATAAAAAGTTACAAAAGAATTTAACTCCTAGGTATATACCCAAGAGAGATGAAAACATGTGTCTTCACAAAAACTTGTACATGAATGTTCATAGCAGCATTATTCATATTAGTCAAAAGGTGAAAACAGCTCAAATGTCCATGACAATAATGAATGAATGGATAAACCAGATGGGCATGTAGCCATCCAATGGGATATCATTCAGTTTTAAGATAGAAGGACATTCTGACACATGCTACAACGTGGATAAACCCTAGAGACATGCTAAGTGAAAAAAGTCACATATTGTATGACTCCATTTGTATAGTATATCCAGAGTAAACAAATCCATAGATACAGAGAGTTGATCAGCGGGGGCTGGGGACGCAGTGACTGATCATGGGTAGATTTTCTTTTGGAGGTGATGAAAACATTCTAAAATTGATCGAGGAGAGCCATACCCAGCTCTGTGAATATACTAAAAGCCACTGTGTACTTTCAGTGGGTGAACTGTGTGGTATGTGAATTATTTCTCAATAAGCTGTTACAGGAAACAGTCACACATGAGCATAGGATCAAGGGTGGGGGAAGAAGTCGTCGATCACGCTCCGTGCACGCCAGCGAGTGGATGGTAAAAATCACTGTCTCCCCTGTGACATTTTGATGAATGGGAACAAAGGATTTGTGTGCCTAATCTCGGGCTGTAGTGACCCTGGTGCACTTTCGGTACTTTGTGGTATGAGTATACACGTTGTTTGATCCCTTTTTTGCCACCCATTTTCCCTTATTGCTGTGCTGTTCTACCGTAAAGAGGGGTAGCTAGGGTAGAACACGGGCCTAGAACCCCCATGGACCTGCTGTTAGAGCCGCAGTCTTGTCAGCTTTACAGTTGTTTTCGTTTTGTTTTTTTGAGTTGGAGTCTCATTCTCGTCGCCCAGGTTGGAGTGCAGGGGCACGCTCATGGCCACCACAGCCTCCACCTGCTGGGCTCAGGCAATCCTTCTGCCTCAGGCAATCCTTCTGCCTCAGCCTTCTGAGTAACTGGAACTACAGATGCACACCACCACACCCAGCCAGTTTTGTGATTTATTGTAGAGATGACGTCTCACCAAGTTGCCCAGGCTGGTCTTGAACTCCCAGGCTTGGGCAATCCTCTCACCTCGGCTTTCCAAAGTGCAGGGGTTACAGGATGAGCCACTGTGCCCGGCCTGTTTTACAGTTCTGACTAGACCAGTGTCTGCTCAGACAAACTTTTCCGTGGGTCTCTGAAACAAAAACTGGATGAGTTTTCCTTCTCATCTTGTTTCTGTTTCTGAGAGTTGACTCGTGACCACATAAGGGTACACTCTCTTGGTCTCTTCCATCTGGAGGGTATGATTTTTTGGGTTCACGTCAGGTAGCTAGTCTGAAAAGACTGGAAGCTGAGACATGTAATATTTTAAGCATGTTCATTTAGAATGTATCAAGCTCTTAGGGAGTTTTTGTCTTAAAATGTTCCATCTCGGGGTGGGGGCGGGGGAAGGTTCCATATCTACAGAGCTTTTGTCATCTTTTGCTATTTTAAGATTATTTCTGAGAGAGAATTTTGGGGGATTGCCTCCTCACATCCTCTCCAGGAATATATGGTCAAAACCTGAAAAGTTGTCACCTGGGCTTTAAAGAGGTTTTGGATTGAGTCACTATTGGAACTATTTGTATTCTATATTTATTGAAAATAAAGCTGGGCTCGGTGGCTCAGCCCGTAATCCCGTGCCTTTGGGAGGCTGAGGTGAGTGGATTGCCTGAGCCGCGGGTTCGAGACCTGCCTGGGCAACTTGGCGAGACCTCGTCTCTACAATAAACCAAAAAATAAGCCAGGCGTGGTAGCGCACACCTGTAGTTCCAGCTACTTGGAAGGCTGAGGCGGAAGGATCGCTGGAGCCCAGCAGGTTGAGGCTGCGGTGGCCGGGAGGGGCCACTGCACTCCAGTATGGGCGACAGAGTGAGACTCCAACTCAAAAAAAGAAAAGAAAAAAATATTTCAGAGCTCTCTTAATCTAAACAATTGGTGAAAAGGTTAAATTAGAAAAAAGACATGCCAGGCACAGTGGCTCAAGCCTGTAATCTCAGCACTTTGGGAGGCCAAGGTGAGAAGACTGCCTAAGCCCAGGGGTTTGAGACCAGCCTGGGCAACTTGGTGACACCTTATCTCTACAAAAAATAAATTTTAAAAATTAGCCAGAGTGGTAGCGTGCACCTGTAGTTCCAGCTACTTGGAAGGCTGAGGCGGAAGGATCACTGGAGCCCAGCAGGTTGAGGCTGTGGTAGTTGTGAGCATACCACTGCACTCCAGCTTGGGTGACAGAGTGAGACTCCAACTCAAAAAAAAAAAAAAGAAGAAAAACATATAATAGTATTAAGGCTAGCCTTAAGAATACTCTTGACTAAATTTGGTTAGGTGTGGTGGCTCATGCCTGTAATCCCAGCATTTTAGGAGGTCAAGGTGGGAGGAGCCCTTGAGCCCAGGAGTTCAAGACCAGCCTGGGTAACAAGACATCATCTCTAGAAAAAATTTAAAAATTAGCCAGGCATGGTGGCATGCACCTGTAGTCCCAGCTAATCGAGAGAGGCTGAGGTGAAAGGATCTTCTGAGCCCAAGAGGTTGAGGCTGTGGTGAGCCATGATCATGCCACTGCACTCCAGCCTGGATGACAGAGTGAGACCCCCGTCTCAAAAAATAAATAAGTAAAATAAAAATAAACTTTTTTTTTAAACCAACGAGATTTTTGCAAGTGTCTTATCCAAGGTTATGACTCAACCATGGACATGTGACATGTCTCCGAAGAGGTGGCAAGCAGTTTTTACAAGATCCAGAATTATCCCAAATAGCTCCAAGAAAGAAACATTTTGCTAGCCATAAACAAAATGCGACCCACATTTCTGTTTGGACTTATTTCCAGAGGTCTCAGCTTCTCAGTTGATCATCTATGTACAAAGGCCAAAAAGCCCCATATGTCCCCACAGATGGAAGACAGGAAATCAAGAGCTGTCCATGGAAAGGAAAAGGATCAATAAATGGCAAAAGCAACACAAATATCAAGCCAGAAAGGACTCAGGCTGTGGCCAGGAATTGAACCCAGGCCGCTGCAGGTGCTGAAAAGGCAGAACCTTAGCTACTGGATACAGCCTGGGGAAGTCTCTATTGCTCTTCCCAGAAGGAATCGAGAGCAGGCAGTTTGGAGGCGATCCTTCCGCCTCAGCCTCCCGAGTAGCTGAGACTACAGGTGGGTGACACCTCTTCAACCTAACTTTTTGTAGAGACGAGGTCTTGCTACATTGCCTAAGCTAGTCTCAAACTCCTGGGCTCAAGCAGTTCCCCCACCTAAGCCTCCCAAAAGTGCTAGGATTACGGGCATGAGTTTAAATGCCAGAAATATCAGCTGTTTGTTCTGATTAAAATCTGATAATAAGACTTTTGAAAGAATTTTTAAGCGCTCTATAGTTAAAAATCAGTTTAATTAAAAGCTAATATCTAAGCTGTGTGTGTGTGTGTAGAGATATATATATATATCTCTCTCTACACACACACATACATACACACACACACACACACACACACACATATATACTTTTTCTCTTTTTAGATCCTGTTTGGGGCAGTCTCACTCTGTCGCCCAGGCTGGAGTGCAGTGGCACAATCATGGATCACAGCAACCTCGACCTCCTGGCCTCAGGTGGTCCTCCTCCTCCTCCCTCCTGAGTAGCTGGGAGGGACTACAGGTGTGTGCTACCACGCCCAGCTAATCCTTTGATTTTTTTCTAGAGACA
Source organism: Cephalopachus bancanus (assembly GCA_027257055.1). Taxonomy (NCBI): domain Eukaryota; kingdom Metazoa; phylum Chordata; class Mammalia; order Primates; family Tarsiidae; genus Cephalopachus; species Cephalopachus bancanus. Next base: position 1,597,558 of record JAPVLO010000510.1, read on the forward strand.
AAGTCCCACTATGTTGCCTAGACTGGTCTCGAACTCCTGGATGCAAAACAATTCTCTCATCCCGACCTCCCAAAGTTCTGTGATTATAGGTGTGAGCCACTATGCCTGGCCTTCATTTGCTTTTATTGCATCCTATTCCTCCTTCCTCTTTGCCATCTTTGGTACCAAGTGAAAAGATCTAGAGAAAATTTCTAATGACTCAGACCCCTTAAAGAACTCAGAATTAAGGCACCATTCACCTCTTTTGGGGGGGGTCTTCTCCTTTCTTTGTGGAGTCTCAAGAGTTGGGGCAGATTCCTCTAGGATTTAAAGCTTTGCTCTCTTTTGTATCATGTGACCTGATCTTTTTAGCTTTGAGGTGTACCAGAAATTATGTTGCATTGTGAGAAAATTTGACCTTGACATGTGGCTAGGTAAGAAAAACACTTTTAGAGATGGCTGATGGCAGTTGCTTACAGTGAATGGCTATTACTACAGGGCATTAGTCCTTCCTTGCCTATGTAGATAAGAAAAGCATGGCTTAAGCCTCATTGCATGCTTTCTTGGCTCCGTGTATTAAAGGGCTCCACCCTGAAGCCAGTATCCTAAGAAACAAGCTGAGCGGGCTCGGTGGCTCAGCCTGTAATCCCATGCCTTGAGAGGCTGAGGTGAGTGGATTGCCTGAGCCCGTGGGTTTGAGACTCGCCTGGACAACTTGGCGAGACCTCATCTCTACAATAAATTTTAAAAATTAGCCGGTTGTGGTAGCGTGCGCCTGTAGTTCCAGCTACTTGAAAGGCTGAGGCGGAAGGATCGCCGGAGCCCAGCAGGTCGAGGCTGCCGTGGACGGGAGCGGTCACTGCACTCCAGTCTGGGCGAACAGAGCGAGACTCCAACTCAAAAAAAAAAAGCAGCAAGCTGGCCGGGTGCGGTGGCTCACATCTATAATCTCAGCACTTTGGGAGGCTGAGGTCAGAGGACTGCCTGGGCAACTTGGTGAGACCTCGTCTCTAAAATAAATCAAAAAATTAGCCAGGCATGGTTGTGTGTGCCTGTAGTTCCAGTTACTCGGAAGACTGAGGCAGAAGGATCTCCTGAGCTCAGCAGATTGAAGCTGTAGTGGCCGTGAGCGTGCCACTGCCCCTCCAGCATGGGCGACAGAGTGAGACTCCGACTCAAAACAATAACAACAGAAGCAAGCTAAGTTAAAAAAAATCAAAGCCGGACTCGGTGGCTCAGCATGTAACCCCACGTCTTTGGGAAACTGAGGTGAGTGGATTGCCTGAGCCCGCGGGTTCGAGACCCGCCTGGGCAACTTGGCGAGACCTCATCTCTACAATAAATAAATCAAAAAATGAGCCGGGCGTGTTAGTGCGCGCCTGTAGTTCCGGCTACTCGGAAGGCTGAGCGGAAGGATCGCCAGAGCCCAGCAGGTCGAGGCTGCGGTGGCCGGGAGCGGCCACTGCACTCCAGTCTGGGTGACAGAGTGAGACTCCAACTCAAAAAACAAACAAAACAAACAAAAAAACAAAAAAAACCCAAACAAACAAAAAAACAACAAAATCAAAATACAACTTCTAGCATTTAGCTAGCTAGCTATCTTAAAGCCCTTTGGTAAAAGAAATTGACGTCTTTAAGACAGTTTCCATTTATAAGTATATCTGCCTGTGTACTTTAGAAACTCTTACCATTGTTTTTAAATGTATAAGCCATACCTTTGTTTATGGTATTTTTCCTGGACATCTTAGTTGAACTTTTGCTAATACCATTTTTTCCCCTTCGTTTGAGGAAATAGTGGTACAGTATTTAGGCTAACATCTTAGCTCTGTGCTTTTGAAATATAAATTATCGACCACACGATGGTTCAAGCCTGTAATCCCAGCACTTTGGGAGGCCAAGGCGAGAGGACTGTCTGAGCCCATGGGTTTGAGGCCAGCCTGAGCAACTTGGCGAGACCTCACCTCTACAATAAATAAAAAAATTAGCCAGGCGTGGTAGCGCACGCCTGATGTTCCAGCTACTTAGAAGGCTGAGGTGGAAAGATCACCTGAGCCTAGCAGGTCGAGGCTGGAGTGGCCGTTGAGCATGCCACTGCACTCCGGCCTGGGCGGCAGAGTGAGACTCCAACTCAAAAATAAATAAATAAGCCGGGCTCAGTGGCTCAGCCTGTAATCCCGCGCCTTTGGGAGGCTGAGGTGAGTGGATTGCCTGAGCCCGCAGGTTCGAGACCCGCCTGGGCAGCGAGACCTCATCTCTACATTAAATAAAAAAAAAATCAGCCAGGCGGGTAGCGCATGTCTGTAATTCTGGCTACTCGGAAGGCTGAGGCGGAAGGATCGCTGGAGCCCAGCAGGTCGAGGCTGCAGTGGCCAGGAGCGGCCACTGCACTCCAGTCTGGGCGACAGAGTGAGACTCCAACTCAAAAAAAAAATAAATAAATAAACAAACAAAAGAAATATAAATTATCTTGCTTCATCTAAGAGTTGTGCCTCCAGAAATGCAAATTTAGAGTTGTCTAGCTGACAGTTGTTTAGGGCAGGGAACAGGTAATTAAGAGACTGATGGTCTAAAGCGGGGAAGAGAAATATTGAAAACTGGTAGATTGCTGGGCGCGATGGCTCAAGCCTGTAATCCCAGTACTTTGGGAGGCCGAGATGAGAGGATTGCCTGAGACCAGGGATTTAAGATCAGCCTGGGGAACTTGGTGAGACCTTATCTCCACAATAAAAAAAAAAATCACCCAGGCGTGGTGGCTCCTGCCTGTGGTTCCAGCTACTCAGATGGCTGAGGCAGAAGGATCGCCTGCACCCAGTAGGTCAAGGCTGGGATGACTGTGAGTGTGCCACTGCCCTCCTGCCTGGGCGACAGAATGAGACTCCAATTCAAAAAAAAAAGAAAGAAAGAAAACTGGTAGATGAAGCGTCTTATAAACCTATAAGATCTGCATTGATGTGTCTGTCTGTGTGTTTATATATGTTATATGTATGTGATGTTTCACTACCAAAATATATACAAGAACTCATTACTTAGCGACTACAAAAATAAGTGCTTATATCAAGTTTTTTGTTTTTGTTTTTGTTTTTAGTTGGCATCTCACTCTGTCACCCAGGCTAGAGAACCACCCCAGCTTCAACCTGCTGGGCTCACAACCACCCCAGCTTCAACCTGCTGGGCTCCAATGATCCTTCTGCTTCAGCCTTCCAAGTAGCCGGGACTACAGGCATATGCTACGCCTGGATAATTTTTGATTTATTGTAAAGATGAGGTCTTGCCAAGCTGCCCACGCTGGTCTTGAACCTGTGGGCTCAGGCAATCTATTCGCCTCAGCCTCCCAAAGTGCTGGGATTACAGGCTGAGCCACCGAGCCCAGCCTATATCAAGTATTTTATCAGAAAAATGGAAACTTTAACTCAAATGCCTTTTAGTTCACGTGACTTTAATAATCTTTAGTAAATATAGTTTTTGTTTTTGTTGTTGTTTTTGAGTCAGAGTCTCACTCTGTCGCCCAGGCTGGAGTGCAGCGGCACAGTCATGGCTACCACAGCCTCGACCCGTTGGGCTCAGGCAATCCTTCCCCCTCAGCCTTCCAAGTAGGGGGGACTGCAGGCATGCACCAGCATGTCTGGTTAGTTTTTTTGATTTATTGTTGAGATGAGGTCTTGCCATGTTGCACAGGCTGGTTTCGAACTTCTGGGCTCAGGCAATCCTCTTGTCTCAGCCATCCAAAGTGCTGGGATTACAGGCATGAGCCACTGCACCTGGCCAATAGTTTTTAAATTATTGATAAAGCAAAGTAGAAACATCTTGAGAATTTAACTTAGATATTTTGTCTGAGTCTATTGGTCTATTAGTCAGATACTGTCTCTGCCATTTTTTTTTTTTGGAGTACAGTGGCACATTCATGGCCACTCCAGCGTCGACCTGTGATCCACATCTGTCTAATTTTTAAAAAATTTATTGTAGAGACGAGGGCTCACCAAGTTGCCCGGGCTGGTCTTGAACCTGCGGGCTCAGGCAATCCACTAGCCTCGGCCTCCCAAAATGCTGAGATCACAGGCTGAGCCACTGAGCCTGGCCCCTACCAGATGTTTTAAGGTCACAAGTTGGTTGTTTCTGTGGTATTTTCAATAATTGTTTGACTTGTCTGATTTAGAGTCACTTGATTCTAGGCTCTAAACAAACGCTCGTGGTAAGGCCTAGGGATATGTACGGTGTCCCTGATCCAACTATGCCTCCTGGCTATGCTGTGGAGGGTCAGACATTATCTGCAGCTCTGTCCTTTATGTTGGGCTATGCATCTGGACCATAATTAATATATCTTATCTTCTAGATTTTTCACTAAAAAATATGAGTCACTAAGATTTAACATGATAACATATGTAATTAAAACTATATATGTTAGAAATATAAATAAAATTCTACATGCCAACTATAGCTAAAAAGTAGGATATGTTTTTGGTAAAAAGATTCTAAAAAGGCAAAGGAATGTGGTTTTTGTCAAAGAGAAAGTAATTTTGTCTAGTTTACAGATTTTTACATTGTTTTAAGTTGAAGGAAAAATTATGCAAAAAATAAACAGATATAAAAAGTTGGGAAAGAAAGTAAATTTTGTCCTAAGGTAAAATAATAAGACAAAACTGAAGGTTTAAGCAAGTTGTAGTTCTGTGGTAGACGGATTTGTAAAAGGAATTTTTTTTTTTTTTTTTTTTGAGTTGGAGTCTCACTCTGTCGCCCAGACTGGAGTGCAGTGGCCGCTCCCGGCCACCGCAGCCTCGACCTGCTGGGCTCCGGTGATCCTTCCGCCTCAGCTTTCCGAGTAGCCGGAATTACAGGCGCGTGCTACCATGCCCAGCTGATTTTTTTGATTTATTGTAGAGATGAGGTCTCGCTGCCCAGGCGGGTCTCAAACCCGCGGGCTCAGGCAATCCACTCACCTCAGCCTCCCAAAAGCGCGATTACAGGTTGAGCCACCGAGCCCGGCTGTAAAAGGAATTGTGTGTGTGATCAGTTCCACTGAAATTTAAAGAGAATTATTTAGTTATTCTGTAAATTAAATATTAATATCAAAATCACATTGATTCAGGGCCAGAGTCTGAGCTCCTGTGGCAAAATAACTGCATTTTCTTGGAGCACTGATCTGCTCTTTAATAAAAAAGTTATGAAAGGTTTATAGAAATCTTACCTTATGGTAACATTGATTAAAATTAGAGGTGTTTATGTTTTTTTTTTTTTGAGTTGGAGTCTCATTCTGTTGCCCAGGATGGAGTGCAGTGGCATACTCACGGCCACTGCAGCCTCGAATTGCTGGGCTCAGGTGATCCCTCTGCCCCAGTCTTCCAAGTAACTGGAACTTCAGGTGTGTGCCACCACACCTGACTAATTTTTTTGATTCATTGTAGAGGCAAGGTCTTGCCAAATTGCCCAGGCTGGTCTTGAACCCCTGGGTTCAGGCAATCCTCTCACCTTCGCCTCCCAAATTGGTAGGATTTCAGGCAGGAGCCACTGCACCTGGCCCATATCAAAGACTTAAAACATTTGATATTTGACAAACTTTTCTGAAATAAAATTCTAAATTCAGTCTTTTGACCTTAAACTAACTTTTTAGATATTAGGTTTCCCTGAAGTTCAAGAGAGACATATTCAATTCATTTGGCATGCTAAAAATCATCCAAGAAACACTGTCAGATAAGAAAGGGTGTTTAAGTTTCAGTTATCTTTATAAGTGTTATCAGTATGTGTTCTAAAATCATAATAGAGGGGCAACCCCTTCAGGTCCCCTCCCACCGTGGGAGCTTTTCTGTCCTCTCAATAAAGCCTGCTTTCTCAAAAAAGAAAGAAAAAAAATCCTGATAGGTGCCCATAATTCTAATACGTCTTACCAAATGGTCAGTAATAATTGAGATCAACATTGTTGAGTGCCACAGAAATAACCAAATCTCCTTGCCAGTTGTGTCCTTTACCCATGGCTGTTCTAAGGCTTCTGTCATCCACAAGTATTGTTTTACTGTGAGTCTTCTCAAAAAGCAGTTTATAATCAGCTCAGTCCAAAACTTGCTTCTTTAGAGGAGTACATGAAAAGGACTCTTGAATGCAGGTTTCTGATAACTTCAGAGATTATGACATTGGGCTGGATTTAAAAAAACTTCCAGGAATCTAATTAAAAAGTGGATGTGGCGAGAGAATTGCCTGAGTTCAGAGGGTTGAGACCAGCCCAGGCAGCTTGGTGAGACCACGTCTCTACACTAAATCAAAAAAATTAGCTGGGCATGGTGGCACACCATAGTGTGCATAGCGTGCATAGTTCCAGCTATTTGGGAGGCTGAGGCAGAAGGATCCCCTGAACCCAACAGGTTGAGGCTGCAGTGGCCGTGAGTGTACCACTGCACTCTAGCCTGGGCAACAGAGTGAGAGCCTGACTCAGGAAAAAAAAAAAATAAAAGGCCGGTGTGTTCATGAGAATTACTAACCCAATATCGAGTAGAACAAGCTAATTGCATGGGACTAAATTAATAGAGGAATGAAATATATATATATATTTTTTGAGTTGGAGTCTCACTCGGTCGCCCAGCCTGGAGTGCAGTGGCCGCTCCCGGCCACCGCAGCCTCGGCCTGCTGGGCTCCGGCGATCCTTCCTCCTCAGCCTTCCGAGTAGCCGGAATTACAGGCACGCGCTACCACGCCAGCTGATTTTCTTTTTTGATTTATTGTAGAGATGAGGTCTTGCTGCCCTGGCAAGTCACAAAGGAATGAAATATTTTAATGACCTTTTAGCTTTGTTTTCCAGGGTCAAGAAAATCTATATTTATTTTTGCTTTTGAACTATGTATAGTTTTAGGCAGTTGAATAAAGCATATTCTTTTTTTTTTTTTTTTTTTTTTGAGTTGGAGTCTCACTTTTGTCACCCAAGTTGGAATGCAGTGGCAAGCTCACAGCTCCTGCAGCCTCGACTTGCTGGGTTCAGGCGATCTTTCCACCTCAGTAAAGTATATTCTTGTGAACAAAATTTGAAGCCTATTTCCTTCTGGATTTCTCCAGAATTTGGAAGCTATTTGTAATTTAAGTCACTGGTTATTTTACTAAGGCTTTGACTAGAATGGTTTTTTCTTTTTTTTTTGAGTCAGAGTCTCACCCTGTTACCCAGGCTGAAGTGCAGTAGCACAATCACGGCTACTGCAGCCTTGACCTGCTGGACTCAGGAGATGCTTCTGCCTCAGCCTTCCAAGATATGTGCCACTGTACCTAGATATTTTTTTGATTTATTGTAGAGACAAAGACCACCAAGTTGCCCAGGCTGGTCTTGAACCCCTGGGCTCAGGCAATCCTCTCACTTCCACCTCCCAAAGTGCTGGGATTACAGGTGTGAGCCACTGTGCCTAGCCTGAAATGGCATATTTTTAGATATGAGCAGATGCTTTGAGGAATCGAGGTTTACTCACAGAGCTGATGAAAACCCCTTGGAATGCCTGGCCTTGAACTTTTTCTGTGCAGTTCCTTCACAGGGTTCTGACATGTGGTAAGGAAACAATGTCTCTATGACAGGAACCCCAAGTTACACTGGGATCTTGAGAAGAAAGGAATTCACACAAGTATCTGTAGGCATAGATAAATCCTTGGCTGGGCTTGAGAAACTTTTTCTTTTTTTTTTTTAAGGTCTAATCTGAGATTTCTTATGAAAAAAGTTCCAGAAAAGCCCCCTTAAAGAGAGCCCATATGGCAAATAAGTATTCTTGCTGCACTTTATGCAAATAATCAGGCCTAATAATCACATATAGCAGGACTAAATCTTATTTTGCAAATAAATTGGCCCTACTATGACTTGTCTTTGGTAGAAATGGGGACCAGATAGAGAAAAGTGACATTGCAGAGAAAACTAGAGTATACCTATTATCAGATTCTAGCTATGTCCATTATTTTTGAGTTTTTATTATTTTCTATAGTTTGGACTAACCCTGAATTCTCTCCTGGCTACAAGTCTTCAAACTAATGTTTTCAATGTTTGGTTCCATTCTCTTCTTTGGCTTGGGACTCAGTGAAATTGCTACTACCTTTTTTCCTGAGGCCCTGCAAGCTGAAGCTTACGCCTTGTGATGCAAGTGGAAAAAAACAGCCTCTTTTCTTTCCTCCCTTCCCTCCCTTCCCTCTCTCTTTTTTATTTTCTCTTACTACTTCCCTCCCTCCCTCTTTAAAAAACAAAAAAGAGAAAGAAAACAAAAACACAAAACCAGCATGTCAGATGGCCACTGCCATCTTTCTCTTTAACCAAAGATACTTTGAGTCTAACGTCTACACACCTCAACTAAACTACTCTCTGGACTCTCAGGAAACTGGTTTATATATTGCTGCTAACATTGACCTTTGTTCTTCTTCTGTTTGAAAGCCCATAGGCAATGCCATCTCCTAAAATGAGACACAGCTCTTTTTTTTTTTTTTTTGAGTTGGAGTCTCACTCTGTCGCCCAGACTGGAGTGCAGCGGCCGCTCCCGGCCACCGCAGCCTCGACCCGCTGGGCTCCGGCGATCCTTCCGCCTCAGCCATCCGGGTAGCTGGAATTACAGGCGCGCGCTACCACGCCCGGCTGATTTTTGATATATTGTAGAGATGAGGGCTCACAAGTTGCCCAGGTGGGTCTCGAACCCGCGGGCTCAGGCAATCCACTCACCTCAGTCTCCCAAGGCACGGGATTACAGGCTGAGCCACCGAGCCCGGCTGAGACACAGCTCTTTAAGGCAACTGGCCCATTCCCAGACTGGTTAAATGAAATTCTTTGTTACTCAGCTTTTAATGCAACGTTTCTCTTCCACAGCCACCTTCTCGGTTTTTAGTGTGTGAGACTTCCTGGGAAGTTTCGGAGAGGGGACTGATGGGAGCTGGAAACCTGTACCTCAAAATATGGCGTTTTTGACAGGCCAAACTGAAGACAGTCTCTCTGACTCCCACACCCCGGCACCGTCTTCCCCAAAGAAGTTGCTTCCCAGCTTCTGCTCCCTGTTATTCATTATCTCTTGAGGAGAGAAGACCAAGGAAGAGCCTAGTGTTGGGGAGTATTTGTTTTGGGGCCAAAGCTTGTGAGTGGGCAGAGTCCTGGCTCACTCCCAGGACGCCCCGCTCGGCCTCAGTCTTCCGATCGGTACAGCGGGCATAGGAGCCTCTGAGGAGGTCTGAGCCCTCCCAGCTGCGGTGTTCCAGGGTTTGTATGGGGCTTTTCGCCGGGGGTCCTCAGCCTGACCTCCGGAGGCAGCTCCAACTGCTTCCCACCGCCACCCCCAGACCACGGCCATCCCAGAGAGCTACTTTCGAAGGTCTTCCCCGCGGGCCGACTCCTCCCTCTCCAGCTCTTCATCTGACTGCTGTTAGTGACTGCTGTATACCAGGATGCCCAGAACGGAATTCGCCCGGCTCCCAAGCCTGCCCTCCATCCTCTCTGCCCCAGTAATTGCTCCCATTCCCCCCACCCCATACTCCCCAGACACCAAGCGAGAACCCAGGGGCCATTCTAGCCGTCCCTCCCTGACCGTAGCCACTCCAGGCCTCCCCACAGGCTTTCCTCTCCGCATTCTGGCCTCTCCTCTCCACTCCCACAGCCCAGCCTCCTCCCCTTTGCCTGTTTTCCCTCAGTGCTTTCTCCTCACCTCACCTCACACCTCTCACCACCCTGCTTGAAACCCTCGTGGCTCCCCACCACCTTAAGTGGAAGAATCAACTCAAGACGCCTTGGAGGCCCTGTCTCACCGGCCCCTCTCCCCACTGCGTCCACAACACTGCCCAGCCAGAAGGAAGACTGGCAGCTTCCCAGATGCCCACCACCACGCTTGCCTCTGGGCCTGGGCCGTTTCCTCAGCCTGGATGCCGCTCTCCTCTGCTGCTCTCATTCATCCTTCAAGGCTCAGAAAGCACATTGATTGGGAGCTTGACTTCCTGACTTCCCAGTTAAGAGTGAACCACTCTGCCCTTGTACTCTTTGGCTCCTGGAACCCCTTCTTTCCTCCCCGGAGCTTCGGCAGATACCTAGAACGCTTCCACTGGGTGAGCCTTATCAATCCTTCAGGGGTCGCCTCCTCCAGGAAGCTTTCCCTGACCTCCCAAAGTGGTTTAAGGGACTCCTCTGAGCTCCTACAGCCCTCTGGATTACCACCATTAAAGCACATGCCACATTCCCAAATGGCTTTTTTTTTTTGAGTTGGAGTCTCACTCCGTCACCCAGACTGGAGTGCAGTGGCACGTTGCCGGTCACCACAACCTCGACCCACTGGGCTCCGGCGATCCTTCCGCCTCAGCCTTCCGAGTAGCCGCAATTACAGGCATGTGCTACCACACCTGGCTAATTTTTGATTTTTACTGTAGAGATGAGGTCTCACCAAGTTGCCCGGGGGGGTCTTGAATCCACGGGCTCAAGCAATCCACACACCTCGGCCTCCCAAAGCGCTGGGATTACAGGCTGAGCGACCAAGCCCTGCCCCAAATGGCATTTATTAACGAGGCAGGTTGGGAGCACCTCGAGGGAACCACCTGGCTCTGGTTTGGCTTAGTGGCCCCTCCTATCCAGAGAAGCCCTGAGTCATTTGTTGATTGAATATGGGGGTGTCCAGCTCTGCACCAAATGCTTCTCGTCCCAGTCTCTCCATCTAGATGCCCCACAGCTGTAGCGTGGCTACCGCCCTCCCCCGCAGGAATGGGCTCCAGCTGGGAGGCCCTGTTGGCCTTCCTTCCCTGAGCCTAGCGGGTCTCAGACCCCAGGCCCCACCTGACGTCTGCTACCTGTGCCATCAGCTCTTCTGTCAAATGGGGGGGTGGAACTCAGCAGCTGGATGCTGGGTGGGTGCTGGGGCCAGGCTGGGAGAGGGCGAGAGAGTGGGAGGGTAGGAGGAGGAAGCGTCCAGGCGAGTGCTGGGAATGGGCTTGCAGGGGTGAGCGAGGGGCTGCCTCCCAGTGCTCACCTGGCTTTGCAGACCCAGTAGACCTGGATGATGCTGCCATGGAAGTCAAGGAGGTTGAGACGATGCTGGTGATGCTTCCAGAGGCCATCAGACAGGCAGAGGCAACTGCAGCCCTTCTCCGCCGGGTGTGAGGGTGCCGGGCCGGCCTACTCGGCTTAAATACCAGCGGTCGGCCCCACCACTCCAATCAGCCCTGATGGGCTGGGAGCGCTCAGAGCTGGGATTGGGGTGAGACGGTAGGATGGGGCATGGCAGTCCTGCCTTCTGCACAGGAGCCCCCGCCTGGCTACCCACTCCTATTGACCTTGGGTAGGCTGCTTGACTTCCCTGGGTCTCAGCCCCCATGGTGAGATGATGGGAGCTGAGACCCTAGATCCCCTCATGCCCTCTGCTCACCAGGGGCTGGACACGCTGATGGCGAACGGGGGCACCTGTGTTGCCAGGATGGCCGTGGAGGCCCTCTAATCCCAGCAGGTGGGCAGCGACCTGCGCCAGTACCTGCTCCTGTTCCGAGGCCCCTGCTGGCCTCAGTTTCTCAAAAAGTAGTAGATGGAGATCACCCAGGGGTTTACCTGGAGCAGACACCCCCACATCAGGCAGTAGCCTCTCCCAAGGCCAGCCAGGCTCTCCGGGCCTGTGGCCGCCTTCTGTTTTTTTTTTTTTTTTTTTTGAGTTGGAGTCTCACTCTGTCACCCAGACTGGAGTGCAATGGCCGCTCCCGGCCACCGCAGCCTCGACCTGCTGGGCTCTGGCGATCCTTCCGCCTCAGCCTTCCAAGTAACTGGAACTAGAACTACAGGCGTGCGCTACCACGCCCAGCTAATTTTTTGATTTATTGTAGAGATGAGGTCTCGCCTGCCCAGGCGGGTCTCGAACCCGCGGGCTCAGGCAATCCACTCACCTCGGCCTCCCAAAGGCGCGGGATTACAGGCTGAGCCACCGAGCCTGGCTCTGTTTTGTTTTTTGAGAAAGAAATTGTTAAAAGATGAAAGAGCAATTTTTGCAAATCTTCATAGATAAGGACAATGTCCACTGGGAAAATGGACAGAGAATATAAATAGACAATTCACTAGCCTAAAGGCCGATAAACATGAGAGAATGGATGCCCAGCCTCCTTGGCATCCAGGGAGATTCGAACAGACACGATGATGGAAAACTATTTTCCCCATCAAACTGACAAACATTGAAGTGTCGGCAAGGATGCCGGGAGCCAGGTCCTCGCTGCCCCTGCCGGGGTGTAAATTGGGATACAGCCTACTTTGGGGAGGTATTCCCTCGAGGCCAGCCACTCTGCTTCTTGTCTAGAAGTAGTGCTGCATTATTTAGAAGAGAAAAAAAAATTAGAGCTAGCTTCCAAGCGAATCACCCAGGACCTGGCCAAATGAATTCGTTTCTGTAGAATACTCCACAATCATCTAAAGTGACCACGTGAACGGAAACAAGACTAAGGCTGCATTTCATACCCAGCAGAATGACAAAGCCTTAAGTGTCTGTCAACACCGCGTGCCAAGGATTCGATGTCAGGCCCAGCTGCCAGGGGTGAGCTGGTAGCCACCTCGGGAAGCAAGGCCGCAGAGCGCCAGCGGCTTAAGGATGCCCTCACTCCACAACCCACGCATTTCACTCTAGGTGTTAGAAACCTGAGGATGGTCACTGCAATCTGAGCAGAAATCCAAAGCCACCTCATTGCCCACCCAGTGGAGAGTGGACATGTACACTGATTTCCTTGCACAGTGGAATAGTTCATAGCAGTGAATATTAATGAAGCAGAACATATCTGTAGAATATGCTCAGTCTGGGAGGGCAAAACTGGTGTGTGTGTGTGTGTGTGTGTGTGTGTGTGTGTGTGTGTGTGTGTGTACTTGTATAGAAGATCTGTAATAATTCATCCCAAGGTAACAGTAGCAGTAGTTACCTCTGAGGAAGGCATAGAATTTGTTTTGTTTTGAGTTGGAATCTCACTCTGTCGCCCAGCCTGGAGTGCAGTGGCACGCTCACAGCCCCCCAGCGTCGACCTGCTGGGCTCCGGCGATCCTTCTGCCTCCACCTTCCAAGTAGCCGGAACTACAGGCACGTGCTACCATGCCCGGCTTTTTTTATTTATTTATTGTAGAGACGAGGTCTCGCCAAGTTGCCTGGGCTGGTCTCGACCCTGTTGGCTCAGGCAATCCACTCGCTTCAGCCTCCCAAAGTGCTGAAATTACAGGTTGAGCCGCCAAGCCCGGTTGGGATTTGAGTTTTAAACAGATTTGCATTTTCCTCTATGTAATCTCTCTATTGTTTGGAATATTTCCAGAGGACTCTCTATCACCAGAAGTCTGGATAGAGGGAGCCTGTGGTCATCCGAGTGTTTTAAAGTGCAGTTGGCCCTCACTCCCCTGCCCGCCACCCTCATGGCCCCCTACTGCCTGTGGGTGAAAGTTGGAGCGCATAGCTACTTGGAAGGCTGAGGCGGAAGGATCACCTGAGCCCAGCAGGTGGAGGTTGCGGTGGCCAGGAGTGTGCCACTGCCCTCCAGCCTGGGTGACAGAGTGAGACTCCTACTCAAAACAAAAAAAAAAAGAGAGAGAAAAAGTTGGAGCTCTTTAGTCTGACTTACAGAGTCTCCTCCCCCCTTGAAAATCCCACAATTTGGGCTGAGCTTGGTGGCTCAGCCTATAATCCCAGGACTTTGGAAGGCCAAGGCGAGAGGATTGCCTGAGCTCACAGGTTCAAGACCAGCCCGGGCAACTTGGCGAGACCTCATCTCTACAATAAATCAAAAATTAGCTGGGCATAGTTGTGCACACCTGTAGTTTCAGCTACTTGGAAGGCTGAGGTGGAAGGACCACTGGAACCCAGCAGATCAACACTGGGGTGGCCGTGAACGGGCCACTGCAGTCCAGTCTGGGTAACAGAGTGAGACTCCAATTCAAAAAAAAAAAAATTCCACAATTCAACCACACTGTAGTTCTTGGAATGGGCCATACGTTGATATCTGGGCATTGCCCTTTATATCTCCTCTGTATGTGTTACATTGATGCAAAACTGATCCCAGTTTTTCATTTCTGCCATGTCTGTGACCATTTGCAATGCAACATTGCAAGCCTTCCCACATTCCTTAGATCTGAGTTGACCTCTGACTTGTTTTTTTTTTTTTTTTTTTTTGAGTTGGAGTCCCACTCCGTCGCCCAGACTGGAGTGCAGTGGCTGCTCCCGGCCACTGCAGCCTCGACCTGCTGGGCTCCGGCGATCCTTCCGCCTCAGCCTTCCAAGTAGCTGGAACTACAGGCGTGCACTACCACACCCGGCTAATTTTTTATTTATTGTAGAGATGAGGTCTCGCCAAGTTGCCCAGGCGGGTCTCGAACCCGCGGGCTCAGGCAATCCACTCACCTCGGCCTCGCAAGGCGCGGGATTGCAGGCTGAGCCACCGAGCCCGGCTACCTCTGACTTGTTTTGACCAGTCCCACTGCCATACGAACGCACCCTAGCTAGCCTGCTGGAGGTGCTGAGAGGCCCATGGCTGGTCACTCCTGTGGCCCAGCTGCCAGAGGGCCAACCAGCCAGTCCCCAGTCAGCCCTTCAGTTCACCACAGATGCTTGAACGAGTCTTCGCTGAATTCAGATCACCAACAGGGTCATGAACAACACGTGGTTTATCGTTTTAAGCTGCAAAGTCTTGGGGTTGTCTGTCACGCAGTTCCAGTTAATCGGTACACTCAGCCCAGAGGGCCGCTCTGTGCCCTCACCTATTTTTCTCTGGACTATCCCTCCTTGTCCTCTTGGCCTCGAGGTAGACACCGCTTCCTCAGAAAAGCCTTCTCTGGCCCCCAGAAGGTTAGGGGTCCCTCCTGTGGGTGCTGCTGGCCATTGGGCTTGCTCCTGGGAGCCTCAGGCGCTCAGAATGACCACTCCGCCTTGCCCGTCTGTAGCCTTTGCGCTCTGTGCCTGTCTTGCTTCCAGTGGTAGCCTCAGTGCCCGGCACAGCACCTGGCACACGGTAGGCACTCCATACCCACTGCTGTGCTACTGCGGAGTCCCAGTGCCAGAGCCCGGCATGGCCGAGTGGAGGGAAGCCTGAAGCCACCTCCTGGAGTCGTGTCTGAGCGAAGAGGCAGACGGAAGCTGGCACACACAGGGGCAGCGATTTGATCACATTTGTGGGGCATTTCCAGGAACTGAGAAATGGAGAAACACTCAGCGATAGAGACATTCCCATGAGCCTCCCCTGAAGCCCCACTTCCAGGCTGTGCCAGGATCGCGTTTTGCATTCGGAGGCAAGCAGCTCTAAAATGTGCTGCGTGATCTAAAAATTCCTCTCGAGGATTGCCTTTTCACAGGGAGATGATTATTTTGAGCATCAGCCTGCTGGAGAGAGGACCGCCTCATGGTGCACTGCCGGGACTTTTGTGCTTAGGCCTGTATGAAGTTCAACTTCTGCTGAAAACTTTGTCACTGTCGTGGGACACTGAATGGGGTTGCCTGTGAACTTTCTTGCAGTTCCAAAGATTGCAGTTCTGAACTTCTCCAGGCAGTTAGAGGGTGTCTGCTTTGTGTAACTCCAGCCCCTGAAGTATCAGAACATTTGGGACTTTTCTCTCCTGACTTAGGTCAATAAATGTAGAAAAGGCAGGGTAGAAATAGTAACAGCTGCCACGTTTGATGTCCATGGAAATATTTTATATTCACTATTTTACTTATACATGAAGGAGCTGAAGTTTGGAAAAGGCCCACACTTAGATCTTTCCAAGTTCAGACCCTGGGCTGCAACCCGGAAGCCCTCTGTATTAGTAAAGAAATCATCTATATCTCCAAAATAACAAATGGCTTAAATGAGAAACGATGACACTATATACTCATGAAGTTCTTCAAGTGGATGTTGTCCAGGGACAGCAAGGAAGCTACAGGAGAACGAGGCTCCTTCTACCTTGATGCTTTGCTATTTTCTGTCCTCATATTCTACCTCATGATCCCATAGAGCTGCTGAAGCTCTAGCCATCATGACTACATTCCAGTCAACAAGAAGAGTGGAAGTAGAGGGCACCTTCATTCTCTGAAATGCATAACCCAGAGACTGCACACGTCACTTCTGAGTACCTCCAATGGCCAGACCCTAAAGTCACACTATCACAGGTGCAAAGGAAGCTGAGAGATGCTGTCTTGTGTTCTAGCGGGTGCCCAGCTAGAACGGAGGGTAATATTACTAATGGAATGAAAGGGAAGGAATATTGGGGGCAGTTAGTGTTTCTTCTCTCCTTTCTTGAGACCCCCCCCTCGCAATATTCATGTTTTTTTTTTTTTAGTTGAAGTCTCACTTTATTGCCCAGGCAGGAGTGCAGTGGCAAGCTCACGGCCACCACAGCCTCGACCTGCTGGGCTCAGGCGATCCTCCCACCTCAGCCTTCCAAGTAGCTGGAACTACAGGCATGTAGCACCATGCCTGGCATATTTTTTGACTTATCGTAGAGACGAGTTCTCACCAAGTTGCCCGGGCTGGTCTCGAACTCCTGAGCTCAGGCAATCCTCTCGCCTTGGCCTCCCAAAGTGCTGGGATGACAGGCTTGAGCCACCGTGCCCAGCCTTATATTCATGTTCTTACATGTCCACTCCCACCACACAGGGCGCTGCCTCCTTTGAACTTGGCTCACATCCCTGGGAAGGGAATCCACATTTATTGGGGGAATCCACATTACAGCATCTTTTATACCAGTTAACTCACTAGTCCCTGTAGATAATTCTACCAAGTGAGACGATGCTCCCTTTTAAAAGGTTCTGAGGTCTGGAGCAATTCAATGACTTGCCCTGAGCCCACACAGCTGGGAAAGGCACCCACCGCCTCCTTGTGTGGGAGGGTAGGGCACATCGGGCTGCCAGGGGTGCATGTCTCTCTACCGGGGTGAGAGAGCACTGCAGCCCTGAGGCAGGCCAGGCCACAGCCCAGTGGGACTTGCTTCCTCCACTTCATCTCCAAGTCCCAGTTCACCTCTGAGAAGTCCCCAGGTGCGTTCTCCTGTGGGGTCAACTTCCTTACATCTGTCTGAATAAAGCTACGATTGTATGCAACAGGCACTCCGTCAATTTGTTTTGCAGCGTGGAGATGACGTGGGGACATCCTTTCTACAGCTTAAGCCAGCAGCTCTTTCCCTTCATATAGGGCAAGTGCCCAGTGACTGGCTGGCTGTCAAGTCATTTGCAGATTAAGGAGGTAAAGAGGCTTTCCTCTCTACAGGGGAAAAATTGGAGAATGTTCCAGTAAAAATTTTCCCTCGACATGAAGCTGAGGCCAACGTACCACTCTTCAGGATAAGCCGATTGAGGTGGAGGAGAACGGCGACGGGCCGTTTGCAAGGCAGGGCGGCTGAGGTGCCACTGTCTCACCCACTGCCATCCTGACTGATGTCGCCCAGTGAGACGTGCAAAGAGGGGCCAGTGGCAGAGATCCCAGCTATTTTGTGCCCCGGCCCCACCACGGCACCGGCATCTGAAGTGGAGGGTGGGCCCTTCGGGGCCACCCATGGGAATCTTCTCCCTCGTATCCCGGTCTGGGAGGGGGGAGGTCTGGCCTAGCCTTTCGCCCCCCTCCCCCCACACCGCCAACTTAGATGGAGCGCCGCCCCTCTGAGCTGATGTGGCCTCTGTCCTCTCTGCCTCCTGGCTTTCCTCTGGTAACAGCCTCAGGGGTTTCCTTTGACAAACCTACCTCTCCACACCCTCAGACCGCTTGGCTTAGGTGAAGTGGACGCTAATCTTGGGCTGCAGAGGGTAAACACGCAGCCCAGGCCAGCTAATCAGGGGAAGAATCCCCAGCCCGGCCGTGGCATGCCCTCAGGGATGATCAGGTGACTCAGGCCTGGCCAATAAGAGCCCTACCTGGGCCCTTGGGGGACCTAATGGGTAAGAGAAGTCAGCTTCCGCCGGGCTTGCTGTGCGTGGGGCTGCTGGGGGCCATTTCTGCCACTTCTTAGGAACAGTTTGCCTGTGAATGAAGCCCGCACAGAGGAAAGTGTAGCCAGAAAGGGAGAAGCACCGACAACATCGGCTGAGCACCTGCCTCCCGCTGGAAGCCTTGGGCTTTTGGTTTATGTGAGCCAGTCCCGTCCTTCTTTTGCTTCAGCCCATTGAGTTGGGTTCCCGATCACTTGTGACCAAAGGTCTCCCGACTGATGTCGCCCAGTGAGATGGAGCAAAGAGGGGGCAGTGACAGAGATCCCAGCCATCATGTGCCCTGGCCCCACCACGGCACCGGGGATCTTCCATCTCAGGCTCCTGCCACCCTTTCCCACCTTGGAGGCTGGCGCTGACTCTCAGGAGCTGTATCTCCATCCTGTTCCCCGTGGGGTTAGGGTCCCAGGCAAGGCTGGCTCTGAGCTGAGGCCCAGTAATGCCATTCTCTCACCGTCTGCTGCATGCAGGGAAGTAGGCTCCTCACTTAAAGTCCACAATCTCATCTAATCCCCCTTAAGGTCAGTTTTGAGATTTCCTTTTGCAGACAAGGAGACTCTGCGAGATGACACAACTTGTTTGCAGTTTCATAGGCCACCTGTGTCTTTATGACTCCGAAGTTAGGATTTTTTCTATTTCTGGGACTGCTCCCTCCACCCCCACCCCCACCCCCCACCTCCCACTGCAGGAGACTCTAGGCTGCTGGGTTCTGCCCATTGCTCAATCCAGCAGGGTCAGGGATCAGGTAGAATCTGCCCAATTTTGATCCATCCTGTAGATAAAGAGCTTGAAAGCAACAAAAACCACCACCATGAGTGCCAGTACAGGAGCTGAGCTTTTAATGCCCCAATTTGTCTTAGTCTCCAGACAGAGCTGGGGAAAGCTAGAGTTTCCAGCTGCTTATGTGGAGAACGAGGGGCAGTTACTGAGGTAGCTCAATTCTGATGCCCCAGAGTTCCAGCCGGCTTTTTGGAGCAGACTCTCCAGGTGGAGAATGGACTCGTAGCTGCTGAAGATGGGCTCGTCTGGCAAGGGAGCTGGAAACTGAGGCCCATGAACGTCACCAGGGAAGGTGGGCCCAGCCAAATTTCCCACTGTTTGTTTCTAAGCATTTCGAGACAAGGATGGCAGCAGGGACTCAGCTCTTCATTAAATGTGGGCAGGTGAGCATGGCTTCTAGAAGCTCCAGACTAGCCCAGAGATGCTGGGGCCCAGGTGCTGGGGCAAAAGAGCAGGTAGTTTCCAGAAGCTAAGAACAAGGCCTGTCTCTCAATAGCCACATTGGGAAGGGGAGGCACTGGGCCTGAGGCTCCACACTGGAGTTGATACCCCAGGCCCAGTCTCGCCCTCACTGGGAACTCGGCCCAAGACCCCGACGTTGGTTTTCCAGGTCTGATGACTGCATTCTGCATTCCTGTAACTGTTCCTCCCTGAAGCCCAACCCCCAGCCCTGGTCTGGATGTGATGCCTGGCTAATTTTTAAAACCTGATGAGGCTGGGTGAAACCCCATTGAACGCTTGGGGTGGCCTTGCCCAATTTCGGAATGGTCACTGTCAAGAGGTGGTGATCACAATGATTCACTAATTCTATTATTGAGATTATTCATAATGTTAACTACAATCTGTATAGCTCCTTACTATTTACAAAATGCTTAAACACACACACACACACACACACACACACACACACACACACACGCACACACAATCCATTTGGTCTTTGAGCAGCCTGTATCGGCAGGGCCAGGGATTTGGAATTTCCATTTTATGGGGGAGGAAAGTGAGACCCAAGGAGGGGGTCATCGACAAGTGAGTCGCTGATGCTAAGGGGATCTGAGAGGACAGATACGTTCTCCCTGCCCATGAATTCCTGCATTCACTCCTCCATTCCTTCCTTCATCCATCTAGCATTTATTAAGCACCTACTGTGTGCCCCATTCTGTGCTAGACACTTATCCCTAAGCTGGGACACGTTTCCAGAGAGCGCGAGTTCTCGTGTTCCTGAGAGATGTATTGGGGGAAGGAGGGTACAGATCCTGCCAGCCTCAGGGAACTTGGGATTTCAGAGGGAGGTCTTGATGGATGTCCCTTCTCAGGCCTTCCCCGCTGAGTGGGGAGCCTCATTTTTCTCTCATTAATTCTTTCTTTAAAAACAAAAAACCAAAAAACCTCAGGGAGCCTGTGCGACTTTGTCCCGCACAGGCGCGGCTCCTGGTAGGGTGGCTGTGGCTGGGGGAGGGTGTGGGGGATGGGAGACTCCTACAGCCGGCCACAGAGTCCTTGGCAGGGCTTAGGCCGGGGCCACCTGGCTGGTCTCGGTCTTGGAGACAGTGGTGGAGGCCTCTTCGTCACCCAGTGGGTTCTTGCCGCAGCAGATGGTGGTGACCATGCAGGTCCGGAACTGGAAGGAAGGGAAGAGGTGTGAGTCGGAGTCAGGGTCCACCCAGAGTGTGTAGCAACTGCTGGTAAGATCTGCCTCTGAACATTCCCTGCTCGGCCCCTCCCAGACTCCACCGGCCTCTGAAATCTGGCTCTCCCGAGGGAACTCACTAAGCCTACGTTCTCCCACCCCCAGGGATGCCAGCGACCAAGCACGAAGGAGCTTTGACCCCTGTGACATTCCTTGATGTTCTCCATATGCCAAGGGCGTCTGTAAATTATCTCATTTAATCCGAGAGCTTGGTATTTTGTCTTTTCTATGGATGAGGGAACCAAAGCCCAGACGGTGACCTGACTTGCCCAAGGTTTCACAATAGAAAACAGCAGAAGCCGGGCTTGGTCGCTCAGCCTGTAATCCCGTGCTTTGGGAGGGTGAGGTGAGTGGATTGTCTGAGCCTGCAGGTTCGAGACCCGCCTGGGCAACTTCGCGAGCCCTCATCTCTACAATAAATCAAAAAATTAGCCGGGCATGGTAGTGCGCGCCTGTAGTTCCAGCTACTTGGAAGGCTGAGGCAGAAGGATCACTGGAGCCCAGCAGGTCGAGGCTGCGGTGGCTGGGAGCAGCCACTACACTCCAGTCTGGGCGACAGAGTGAGACTCCAACTCAAAAAAAAAAAAAAAAAAGAAAGAAAAGAAAAAACAGCAGAGCTGACTTCAGAAACTTTCAGCCCACTCATGGATTCCATAGAGAAGCCACTGGTCTCTGTCACAGGGCTGCTTCATCCATCCCTTTCTCTCTCAGTATAAGCCTTATTTTTAGCTCCCTGTTCTACTTTGCAGGGACTGGCACTATCGCATTTCCAGGCTTGGGACCATTTGATTTTGACAGCGGGCTTCCAGAAGCATCTGGTCTGGATTTCTCACACTTGAGCAAGCATCCTAGCCACCTGGAGGGCTTGTTAGAAGTGCAGGTTGCTGGGCCCTCCTTGAGATTCTGATTCAGCAGGTCCTGGTGGGCCCAATAATCTACATTTCTCACAAGCTCCCTGATGAGGCTGCTGGCCCATGAGCCCCACTGACAGTGGCCCTGCCGGACACCCACTCCCCTGTCCCTGGGCTGTAGCTCGTCCTAGGCAGGCAGTGCCGGTGGCCTGGGGCACTGGGGTCCTCCCGCCCCCAGCAGGCACCTGCTTGTTCATCATGATATAGATGACAGGGTTGTAGATGGAGGCGCTCTTGGCAAAGAATGCCGGGAGGGTCATGAAGATGGGACCAAAGTTGGAGCCCTGGTGGGTGAAGATGTAGAATGCCACGCCAGCGTAGGGCAGCCAACAGATCAGGAACGCGATGACCATGATGATGACCATGCGGGTGACCTCTTTCTCTGCCTTCTGTGTGGTGGCTGATTCCTGCTGCTGGGCAGCGGCCTGCAGGGACACAAGACCGGTGTACAGACTGTGGCTGGGCCCGGGCCCAGAGCAGGAGCGGCGGGTGCACACTGGGGGCTGGGCCCTCTTAGCCGCAAGGCCGCCCCCATGCCCATACCTCCTTGACGGTGAAGACGAGCTGTCCATAGCAGAAAAAGATGACAGTCAAGGGGATTGTGAAGTGGACCACAAACATGTAGATGACAAAGGACTCGTTGTTGACCTCTGGCTTGAGGGTATAGTAGTCGATCCCACATGAGCACTGCATGCCCTCGGGAATGTACCTGAGGACGGATTGGGTGGGGTGTGAGTGGGTGGGTCGGGGAGACCCCGCCTGGGAGGGGCTTGGCAACGCAGCAGCCAACACTTCTGTGGTGTGGCTGGCCCCTCTGGGCCTCACATTTCCCTTCTGTAAAAGGGGATGACAAACTACCTGGCTGCGTGGGTGACTGGAATCAGATTCAGAGGCACCTTGTGCGAGGAGAGTGTTGCTTTATTGTTTGTTGGGTGGCTGTGCCACTGGATGAGACCACTCAGTCTCTCCCTGCCGGGCCCAGCCCCCAGTAGCCCCTGCCTGCCGAGGAGGAAGGAAAAGCCCCTGGGCTCTGGACTGGAGGCAGTCTGTACAAACCAGGCCCTTCCTAGCAGAAGGGTAAGGGTATTTTCTAGACCAGCGATGGACATGCAGGGAATCTAAGGGCTCTTTTTGCAGCTTCTGGAAACAAGAGGCCCAGGGCATGTAGTTAGGATGCATCAATAATTTCTGAGGATGGTGACAGTGGACCAACCTCGGAAAACCCAACCCCAGAATAACCACATTGGCTGTGCTTATTTATGTAAGGAGGATGTCCCTAGGCCAGATTGGAGAAAAAGGCCTGGGGTTGGGCTCAGATCCATCAAGAGGCAAGAAATGGACACCAGGAGGACTGAGGAGGAAAGGGAGGTGAGAGTGAGAACTTTCTGGAAGCAGAGGGACATGAGGCCTATGGGAAGCAGAGTCGCCAGTCTGGCTGTCCAAACCGTTGAGCACATGGATCCTGGAGACTGGATGGGATCCAGTTCCCAGGAGCCCCAGTATCACCGCCTGTGCTCGGAAGGCTTGGCCTCCTCAGGGGCTGAGGCCCAAGGTCAGTGGAAGCTGCCCACAGGGCACTGGACCAAAGAGGATTGGAATTGCCCCTGGCTTAGTTGAGGATTAGGGGCATGGCCAAGGTGAAGGGTTGAGGCAGCTTGGGTTCTCCTTGACATGGGGCTCAGGAGGTGGGACCAGCCCGCAGAGCAACATCAGGGTCCGTTTCTCTCTCCTTCTGCCCTGAACGCCTACCCTGAGAACATGGCCTGGGCGGGCACTTGGGCCAGAGGACATAGGAGGTCAGTGCCTGGAAGCTGACCGCTCCAGGTTTGAGTCCTGACTGGGGGACCCTACGGAGAGCCCCAGGAGCTCCTTCCCTTCTGCTCAATGTCTTACCTGGACCAGCCGACGAGGGGGGGTGCAGCACAGGCCAGCGCCATGACCCAGGTGAAGGCGACGCCCATGATGGCATGGTTCTCCCCGAAACGGAAGTTGCTCATGGGCTTACACACCACCACATACCGCTCGATGGCCAGCACCACCAAGGACCACAGGGCAATTTCACCTGCAAGGCAGTTAGCGGGCAGTCAGGACACCACCCGCCTGGACCCCACTGCTCGTCCAAGGAGAGCCGAGCCTTCTAGGTGGGAAGACGGTGGCAGAGAAGGCTTCTGGGAGCAGGACTTGAGGAGGGCTTATGGGTAGAGAGGGCTTGGGTGTTGCGAAGAAGAGGGGAGGAGGGGCGCCCAGGGGCATGAGCAGAGGCGTGAGCAAGGGAGCCACACAATGGGTTTGCCCAGAGCTCTGGGCTCATGAGGGACGCTGGGATCGGGTTAGGAGGTCAGGATTGGCCTGGGCGTCCCGCAGGGAGTCTTCGCAGAAGAAGCATCCCTCACGGGGCAGCATGGGGCAGAGCTGGAAAGCAGTGCAGAGGCGGCGGAAAGCCAGGTCGGAAGTCCTTCTCCCTGCCCCTCTAGGGAGATAACCTGGGTGTGGGGCCCTCTCCCAGGAGCCTGAAGAAGGGCAAGAGAAGGAGGAAAGGGGGAGACCCAGACATCTGCCCTGCATATCACATCACCCCAAGACGTGCAGTAGGGAAGGTGGCCGTCTAATTCGCCAAACGGGGACACTTCTGAGAGTGAAAGGGGACATTACTGATCATTATTCCTGCGCGATAGCTGGACACTGGGGCTGGCCCTGCAGAGAAGTGACCGTGAAGGCTTGTGGTACCTGCGGGCCAGAAACGGGATGATCTGCGCTCACTGAACACCCAACAGTGGCCAGAGAGTCCCTGAGGATGGGGCTGAGTCAGCAGCCCGGACACATGTGGAGAGAGACAAGGCCACAGAGCAGCCCTGGTGGCTGGCCCTGAGGGTTCCCGTCCCCCTGGCTTTGCATTAAACTCCCTCTAGTCTCCTGTGCCCTGGGGAGACATTCCTGGGTCAGAGTCAGGAGGCCTGGCCTCAGCCTGCCCTGCCACAGCCCTGAATGAGCCCCTTCGCTTTCCCTGCCTCTGACGTCTCATCTGCTAAATGGGAACTGCAGCGCCCAAGTGAAAGAAGAGATTCAGAAGCACTGTCCACAGCTATGGACCACCACACAGGTCTGATGCCTCCCTGCTTAAGGGGCAGCTTCAGAAAGGGATACGGTTCTCAATACAAGAAGCATTCAAGACTGGGCGTGGTGACTCAGCACTTTGGGAGGCTGAGGCAGGAGATTTGCATGGGCCCAGGAGTCCAAGACCGGCCGGGACAACATAGTGAGACCTCACCGCTACAAAAAATAACAAAATTAGCTGAGTGTGGTAGTGCCTGCCTGTAGTCCCGGCTACTCAGGAGGCTGAAGTTGGAGGATAGCCTGAGCCCAGGAGATCGAGGGTGCAGTGAGCCGTGATTGTCCCACTGTACTCCAGCCTGGACAACAGAGTGAGACTCTACCTCAAAAAAAAGAAAGAAGCCGGGCTCGGTGGCTCCGCCTGTAATCCCGCGCCTTTAGGAGGCTGAGGTGAGTGGATTGCTTGAGCCCGCGGGTTGGAGACCCGCCTGGGCAACTTGGCGAGACCTCATCTCTACAATAAATCAAAAAATTAGCCGGGCATGGTAGCGCGCGCCTGTAGTTCCAGCTACTTGGAAGGGTGAGGTGGAAGGATCGCTGTTGCCCAGCAGGTCGAGGCTGCGGTGGCCGGGAGCGGCCACTGCACTCCAGTCTGGGCGACAGAGTGAGACTCCAACTCAAAAAAAAAAAGGAAGAAAGATGAAAGATGAAAGAAAAGGAAGCAAGGAAGGAGAGAAAGAGAGAAAGAAAGAAGGAAAGAAAAAGAAAGCCAGCATTCAAACATGGCAGAGGTTAGAGGACAGTCAAGGATCAGGTTGGCTGGGAAGGGAGTTGGATAGATGCCAGGGGGCACTAAGCCCGTTGCCCAGTGCAGAGAAAACCAGTGACTGGAGGACTGAGAGTCTGCATCCCACTCCAAGACGGGGGCCCCTGGCGAGGAGGAATCTGGCTTGTCCAGCCCTCTCCTCAGTGCCCAGTCTGGGTCTGACCCAGCACAGCTGCTCCAAGAGAAACAGAGGCTTGGTGTTCAGAACGTGGCTGAGGGGCCACATAGATGTGAGCTCCAAACCTGGCCCTGCCCTCCTCCCCACGTGGCCCCTGGCAAGCGCCTGAATTCCTCCACGCCTCAGTTTCCTTGCTGTTAAGTGAGATCAAAGCACCCAATGAGGTAGATGCAGCATTCAATGTCTCCCTCCACAAACAGCACCTCGCTCGTCACCAAGAGCAGTGTTAGCTGACTGAATACACACTGAGGGCTTTGGGTAATGCTGACAGGAGAGAAGAAGTGGGACGAGGGCCTCTTGGCTGTCTCGCCCAAGCTCAGTATGGTGCCCACACCCCTGCACGAGCCCTGGCTCCTGCGGCCCCCACCCACCCGCGCCCTGGTTCATACCGCCCAGCGTGGCAAAGAAGCCTTCCAGGTTGCATCCTGTGGGCCCGAAGACGAAGTATCCGTGCAGAGAGGTGTAGAAGGTGGAGGGGAAGCCTCCGAAGACCATGAAGAGGTCAGCCACGGCCAGGTTGAGCAGGATGTAGTTGAGAGGCGTGCGCAGCTTCTTGTGCTGGACGGTCACGTAGAGCGTGAGGAAGTTGATGGGGAAGCCCAGCACCATCAGCAGGAACATGTAGGCGGCCAGCAAGGAGAACTGCCATGGCTCTGCCAGGTAGTACTGCGGGTACTCGAAGGGGCTGCGCACCACGCCCGTCGCGTTGGAGAAGGGGACGTAGAAGTTGGGGCCCTCCGTCCCGTTCATGGCTGCGGCCCTCGCGGCTGCCCAGTGGGCTGCTCTGACCAAGAATGCTGCTGAGGCCTGAGCTCAGCCACCCAGGGCTCTGGCCGGACGACTCTGGGCTCTGACCCCCCCCAGACCCTTATAAAGTGACCTCCCCTCCCTAAGCTCCTGGCTGAATCAGCACCTGGAAGATTGGGGTGTTCATAATCACATTAATCCCCACTTCGGAAACTGAGGGCCTAATTGGCTTCTAAGAGGGGCCAAGGTGACACCAGGTGGAAGGCGGAGGTCAGGGAGGGGAGGCGCTCCGGGCTGGGAAAGGGAAGGGGATGCCCCCAACTTGTCTGTCCCATAGCTTCCCCCCCAGGAATTTCTGCCCAGCCCAGACTGGTGGCCTTGGCCTGGGGTAGGCACTGAGGACCCCATGCCATTTCCTCTGCCTCAGCACGAGCTGACCTCCAGTCTTTTTCTGAGCTGAACTCTGAGCTCCCAGGCGGCCTGCTTATTCTCTCAGCCTCTCCTCCCAACACGTAGTCTCTTGCCTAGTCCTTCCCTCCCTAGGTGACCTCCAGCTCATCTAGTCACCACACTGACACCGGCTCATCCCGCCGTCTCACGAGCTCTGTGAGGGCAGGGGCTGCATCCTGCCAGCTGAGGCTCTCCCGGTGCCAGACACATGGGCTGGCGCCCAGGAGCTCAAAAACTATTTGTTGCATTGAGTTGGAAGGCACTCACTCACTCTTTCATGAAACATTGATGTGCAGGCCGCTGGGGTACGAAGATGGAAGAAGCACCGGCCCTGCCTGGAGGAGCTTAGGCGCTGAGGAGGACTCAGATGTGGGCAGAAGCAGATTCCCCCAGGAAGGGGTGTCTGTGAGGCCACGGAGGCAGGGGGCTGACCACTGGGGAGACGCTGCCCAGGGAGGCCATGCTTGGGCCGTTGAGGGAAGGAGCAGTTTGTTATGTTGCTGAGTGGGAAGACGTGGGTCTTGAATGCAAAGGCCAGGAGCCTGACTTTATCCAGAGGGCAGTGGACAGTGAGCAGATCTCAGAAAGGTGACTCAGATGCCCCCAAAATGGAGTAGAGGGAGGAAGGATGGAGGGGATGACTGGAGCAGGGAGGGGACAGAGTCTCTTGGGGCTCCCAGAGCAAGGCCTTGCAGCCAGGACCCCGTGCAGACAGGTACTCCAGTCTGAAGAGGAGACCGACCCTGGAAACAGGCCCACTTGGACACTGCAGCAGACAGGGCACTGGGGAGGTCTGGTCAGCTACAAGGAGCCCCATGAAGGCCAGTCCCAGGACAGCAGGATGCACTGTGGGGAGGAAAGAAAAGGTTTGGGGGCAGATGGAGGCGTGACAGTGGCAGGTGTCCTGCCCCAGCCGTAAAAGGAGCACGGTGACACTTCCGAGGAATGAAGCGGGGTAGCTGGGGTGGCCCGTGTGGGCGCTGGGAGTGCCCAGTGTGGGGGAGCTCGATGACCACCGTCCAGCCCACGTGTGTACCAAGTGCCTAGTGAGACCCAGACAGGGTGCACAGGGACACGAAAGGTCAAACCCTTGCCCACAAGAAGCCAGCGTTTCTGTAAGGGGAGGAGGGAGGGGGGCCCCCAACAAGTAATGAAACAACAGCAGGGAGATTTCCGTTTCTACCCACTCCCAGAGCCGTGGGGAGAGGCCTGAGTAGCCAGAGCTTGAGCTGAGAATGGAATGGGAGGAACCTTCCATTTTCATCTGGAAAAGACACCCAGGCAGAGGGACCGGCAAGGGCAAAAGCCCTGAGGCCAGGCATAGAGGGCCTGCCAGGGAAGGGCTCTGTCTCCAAGACTCGGGCCTTAGGCCCTCTGCTGCCTAGTCTCTCTTCCCACTGGCGATTCCCAGGTGTGTCTACTCAGAAGAGTGTCCCCTGCCCTCTAGCCCACCTGGGCTTCGGGCCTCTGCCTGTCTTGGGCAGTGTTGGGGTCTCATAGGACTTGGCACCCAGGGGACTGAGGCAGGGCGGGGGTGGGGTGTGGCCTCTCTCCGTGTAAGGCGCTTGGCCTGGTGATCAGGCCCAGTGCTAATGAGGTCAAGGTGGATGGTTTGATTCTGCCATGGGCTCTAGTGGCCGGATGAAGGGGGCTGTGCTGGATGCCCTGGGTCTAGTCGTACGCACAAGCAGCACCCCAGGATGGGCTGAGCCCCTGACCCCCCGCACAGCTCAACAGTATTTAGCACCTTGCTGATCACCTAGTGCTGTGACAGCTTGAAATTTTTATTTGTCCTGTTCGCACAGCTTTTATCCATCTCTCAGGCTGTAATATGAGTCCACAGGGCAGACCTGGGTCTGTCTTGCTCATGAGAGGGTTCCCAGAGCCCAGCGTGGTGCCTGGCATGTAGTAGAAAGAGCTGGAATTTTAGTCTTTTGTTCACTGACGAGTCCCCAGGATCTGGCCCATAGAAGGTGCTTCCTGGGCATGTCTAATGCACAAGTGAGTAGGTGAATGGAGCTAGACGATTTCCCTAAGTACTTCCCCTCTCTGCCCAGGTTCTTCCTCTGTGAGAGCTTGACAATCCCAACAATCCTTAACTTCCCCTGGTGATGGGGAACCAAAGGCCATCCTTGAGGTGACACTGCAAAGCTTGATGGAGAATTTTTTTAAACCAAAAGTGCCGCTTATTCTGAGCAATAGGCTCAGAGTGAGCTGGAAGGGTCACTAGAAGTCACCTACCCTGATCCTCCCTGCTACGTCCATGTAGCGGACGGAAAGACTGAGGTCCAGGTCTGCGGCGAGTTGCTCAGGTCCTGGGTGACACATCAGTGACGGCCTGGGCTCTAACCCACCATCAACTGGGCCTTGGGGGGTTCCCGTCGTGCCTCCCTCCCCCCACGAAAGACAGATCTCAGGAAAAATCGGCCAGTCCTTTACACTGTGGTATAACTGAGTAAAAAAAGATTGGGCTGGGGTGGGGGAAAGGCCCTAGACTGAGGCCCCAGAGCTGGTGTGGAGCAGTGGAAGCCCTGAGGGGAGGAGGCTGGATCCCGGCTGGCCTCCGAGGCACCCGACACCCACTTGCCCCGTCTTGGCCTGGTTTGCTGGGATGAAGAAACCTTGGGGGTGGAGGGTCTACAGCCATCTCTAGATTGAGCTTGACCCGCTTTCCCCGCCAGGACTCGGTTATGAATCTTCAGACCCCTGGGCGAGGCTCCCTGACAGCCACCCTTCCTTGGCACTGAGGCCACACACCTGAGTGCACCCAGTGCTCTCCCGTCCTGGTCTCAGAGCCCCCTCTGTCATATGGAAATGTGGCCTGTCGGGAGTGCTTGCAAGTGACCAGTACGTGTCGCCGACAGTATTAATCTCTTCCTGAGTCTCCTTTAGTCTCAGCTCACATGCATGTCCTTGGAGAGACCCCTGTGCTCAGTGTCCACACGGTACTTGTCACCCTCAGTGCTGGGCCCGTCTTCTTACTAACCGACTCACCTCTCTCTAGAATGCAGGGCTGGCCTGTTCATTGCTGCATGTGAACTTGCAGCCGCAGTAGGTGCTCAATAAACGTTTGTTGAGCGAGTGAACAGATGACCCCTGTGAGGAGGGCCTCCCTCCCCTCTGACTACTGGGAACTGGAGGGTCAAGGTTCCTAGGCAGGGCTGGGCTCTCAACACAGGCCTGGCCAGTGTTCCCTGTGTGTTCGGCCGTCCAGAGAGGGCCCATGGTTGGGTGATGGCCAAGCCCGCGTCTGGGTGACTTTCTGAGCCTTTGCCTCTCTGCCAGGCGGGGAAGGGCTGTGAGGCGCTGAAGAGGCGGGGTCAGGGCCCTGGGGCTGCTGTCTCTGAAGGCTGACGTGGCCGTCTTGGGGTGCCCGAGCCCTCTCCCGTGGAGGATTAGGGGCTTAGCTGGCAGGGCACAAATTGCTCTTAAGCCTCCGCAGGGAAGGAGGTGCTGGGTCAGCATCCTCCCCCCCCCTTTCTTTTTCCAGGCCCTTCCGCAGGACTTAGCTGGCTGCGTCACTGAGGCTGTGAGGCCTTCGCCATCCCTGAGGATGTCAAGGGGAGCGAGGGAGGGAGACAGGCCAACTCTGCCTCCCTCCTTCCTCTCCTTCCTCCCCTCCCCTTTGCCAGACTCCTTCCATGCGGCCCTGGGGACACTGAGACAGACCCTACACGGTCCCTGACCCCAGGAAGCTCCCGGTCTCATGGGCAGCAGACAGGCGAATGAATCACCATGAGAGATGGGCATGTGCTCCCCGCCCCGTGCTGTGGGAGCCCAGAGGAGCAAAAGTGGACCAGGAGGGCATCCAGGAGGCTTCCCAGAGCGGCCCACCTTGGCAAGAGCCTCCTGGGCAGGGAAGAGGGGAGGGGCCAGCTGGGTGGAGCAGTGCTGGGGCTCTGGGGTGGTGAGGCAGGGATGGAGGGCAGGGCCTAGGAGTCTGGGGTCAGCTGGCTAGCAGTGTGGACAAGCAGGGAAGGGCGCTGTGAGGCTTCCCTTCCAGGAACGTGTTCTGGAGTCTGGGCGGAGGGGTCTCAGGGAGTCCTGGTGTTAAGCGTCTCCCCAGTGACGGCCTTCCCCAAACCTCCTCTGCCTAGCTTGTCTTTGCTGTGGGCACACAATCATCGTGCCAGGGAGAAGACACAGTAGCAACCTCGGAGGAGGGGCATCCGTCCACCTGTGCACGAGCCATGAGGGGTTCCCAGCTTCACAGCCTTGCTGGGGACAGATGGGAAACCGAGGCCCACGACACCCAGCTGGCTGAGGCGGGGCCAGAGTCAGGTCCACCTGAGGTCGCCCAATCCGCCTCCTCCTTCCAAGGACATGGGCATCACCTTGAGCACTTGGAGACAGGAGACTGGGATCAAGCCCCAGCCTGAACCACCGCCAAGCTGTGCAGTCTCTGGTGGTTGCTCCTGTCTCTGGGCCTCAGTCTCCTCTTAGTTAAATGGGCATATCGGGTCCCTGTGGTGTTTCCTTGTCACAGGCATCGGAGGGGTGGATGGGGTTCCTATCAAGCCCTGTTCACAGATGCAGGCTAGGCTGGAACCTTGGTGGCACAGTTGTAAGCTGGGGAAACAGCCTGGGAGAAGGACGGGACATGGTTAAGACCCAGACCAGGGTGGGACAGGACAGCACAGAACACAAGGCTTACGTTCAAAGGCCCCACCTGGGCTTGAAGCCTGCCTTGGCGGGGTGCATGTTTGTTGAATGAAAGAAGACACAATGTTGCTGAGCCTCAGCTTCATCATCTGCACAGTGGGCAGCCTTGGGGGCTGTTGCGGATGAGAAGCGCCGATGTGTGCAAGGGCTCGGACCGGCGTCTGGAGCTTAGCGCGGGTGCGAGAGTAGGCGCTACGATTCCCTGTGGCAGCAGAGCCCACACGGCAGCCTCAGCACCTCCTGCGTGCGTTACTCCCGCTTGCGTTCCTGGAGTCTTGGCTGGGTCCCCTCCCCCGCTCCAAGCCAGGGACCATCTGATCTGCCGCTGTGATTGACTGTTGGGTTGCTGGAGCCGTTTCCCCCTCTCCCCTTTTTCCTAGCCATATGCAAATGATTTCAGTTCGAGTAACGCGTTAATGGAAACCCTAACACATTAATAAATGTTTAGCGAGAGAGAGCATGCATGATCGCGAGTAATTAGACACTCCACGGAGTTCTGTTGGCACGACTGTCTGGCTTCCTTTCTCCATGTTCCTCCATCATCTCCAGAGGGTGAGGCAGAGGGAGGCAGGGAGGAGGGGGCTGGTCTGGATGGGTTCAGGGTCCCAGGTTGGGCTCTAGCTTGGACACTTTCCACTGGGTGGCCTCGACAGACGCTCCCCTCGCCGGGCCTCAGCGTCTTCGCCCCCTCCAGTGGACACACGGTCCAGCCCTGCCCTTCGCACTGAGCATCCCGAGGGGTGGTTTGCAGCAGCTCCCCAACAGCCCAGTCCCTCTCCCGCTTGAGCCTGGCTACTGTCAGGCTTGCGCGAAGCCCTGCATTGCTGCCTCCTGGCAGGCAGAGCAGTGGGCAGAGGGGACAGGGCCTCGGGGCTGGACAAACCATGGGCCTCTTCCTCAGGGCTGGGGGCGGTCCTGGGACTCCTTGAATCCCCTTCCCTAGAGCAGTTGGAAATGAGAACCTTTCCTTCCCAGGGCTGCCATGAGACTCGAGACAACACGGGGAATGTTGTCAATGCTGAGAAGGTCCCCAGGGCAGGTGAGTTCTCCTGCCCCAGCTTCCCCCTCCAAACTCTGGAGTGTTGGACTGAGTACCGGGGTGCCCACGGGAAGGAACCTCGGCAGTTGGGAATCGCAAATGGAACCTACCTGCCTGAGGAGCTGAAGGAAAAAGGAGCATGTCAGCTGGCTGGCGCATTCCTGGGGGCTGGGGCTGGTGGAGGGAGAGGGTGGGCGTGCTCCAGAATCCAAGAGGAGCCTCGATCAGGTGGCCACGCAGGAGACTTCGTTTCAGCCTCTGCCATCTTCTTTGGAGCCAGGTATCTTATTTTGTCGAGTTCCCTTTAAGCCAAAATAAATCAACAAAAAAATACCCACTCCTACCCTTTTCCAGATTGCCATGTCAATTAGATTAAATTTTAAGAGCACACAAATGCAATGTTCCTTTAGGATCAAATTAGAAACAGGTGCACTTTTGCATAAGGAAATTAAGTTGCAGACAATACAAAGATTTGCTAAAATGCAGACACTGATGAAAATAAGTCGCCCTTTTATTTGTCGTCATCGAGGCGATCTGTTGGCAAAGTGTGCATGTGAACGGTCTGACAGATCTGTGGACTCCAGCAGGCTGCTGTGAACAACTCGGAGCCCTTCTGAAAGGAACAGATTTTTTCCCTTAGAAAATATATGTACATTCGCTTCCCCATCTCCCGGTGCTATTTACAAGGCACAAGATGCCATAAATAGGGATTCCATGGCTGCACAGGCCCTCCCTAAACACGAGCTTCATCTGGGGAGACACATTCTGACAGTTTAACTCTTTCTTGTCTTCTATAGTCCGGCAGACTCCGAGGTGGGTGGAGGCTGCTGCGAGTCCCCAGGGCATCGTCAAGGGCTGAGGTCATCAATGTGCCTGCGGCAGTAGGGGCAGCAGGTGTGCTGAAGCACCAGCAGCTCATAGTCCTCGGAGTGGAACATCTGAGGAGAGACAACCATCACCCCGGACTGCAGCTCTGGCTCTGCAGCCCTGAGTCTGGGGCCAGGGGTGTTGCCCAGCCAAGGGGAGGGGTCTGGGCAGTGAGTTGGGCCTGAAACAGTCCTGAAGCTCCCTGGTCTGAGGGCTGGAGAGGGAGGGGGTTCTGAGGCCCCTTCCTGTGAATGAAGGTCAAAGGCATGTCACATGTGCCTGGCCCTCCTGCATTCAGGGCAGGAGTGGACAGCACAAGATCGGTGAAGCCGACTCCAGCCAGCACTGGGAATGCAAGGGGCAGGATGGGGATAACCTCTCCCCAACACAGAGCTATGGCTGTGGCCCCGGAGTGCTCACTTGTGCCCAGAGGGGCATTTGGGAAAAGGAGCGCACACGGCTGCCAGCAGTGGTTACACACCTGGAAGCAGGAGGGGCACATGGTGATGGAGGCATCGGGCAGCAGCGAGCGGAAGTACTGCCACCGCAGGGGCAGGGGCCAGCGCTTGATGAGGACATCCCGGCGGCTCATGCAGCGAAGCACCATCCGGCTCACCACCACGGGCACGAACTCTGAGCCGCCTTGCTGCGGGTGGGTGGGAAGCAGGCACCAGCACCCTCCCTCAGCCGTGGTGACATATTTGCATGGATCATGAGCCCAGAATCTTTGGGGATGACCAGGGAGGACCCCACCACTTCCTATCCCTCAAGCGACCCTGACAGCGACAGGCTCCTCCTCCTGCCAGAGCTGAAGCTGCATCCCTGTCCACAGCCCTGTCTGCACGCTCACCTGGGGCCACCCCCTCAGGCCCCCAGAAGGGGGTCCTGCCCCTCCCTCCGGCTGTTACATCTTCCTTGGCCACGTCACTAGCTGAGGACCTCTGTGTGCACAGGAGAAGGGAGAGACCGCCCTCCTGCAAGCCCCAGCAGCTCAGCACTCAGAGAGACACCCTCACCTCAAAGCTCAGCTTTGCTGTGAACGGGTCTCCGTCTCCCATGGAGTCTATGGTCTCATCCAGCCGCAGAGTCTGGGAATCTGGAGTCTGGTCAAGGATGGAGCCTGATGGAGTAGGAAACAGGCCGTGCCTCCACCCAGCATGTGGAGTGCACAGAGCTCAGCCAGCCCTTGCCTGTCACCCCTGGCCATGGGGGAGAGCAGTAAGGCACAAGACCAGGCTCCCAGGGAGAAGAGTGGAGGAGACACAGGCCAAGGAGACGGCCCCAGTGCATGGGCTGGGCAGAGGGAAAGGGCCTCTGCTGTCCTCACCCACCTCCCCACACAGGCCGCACCATGGCTCCTGTGAGCTGGCTGGACAAAAGACCCTGTGGGCAGAGGTCCGAGAGCCACTGGGAATGGGAGCAGAGATGACAGGCCCAGCTGGAAACCATGGCCAGCAAGCCCAGAGTTCCTGGAGGAACACTCAGCAGTCGTCAGGCCACTGAAGGCCTCACAGGTCATACCTCACAGAGCAGAAGCGGGTGAGAGGTCCTGCAGACCTCTAGCACAGGCCAGACTTGCCTGGAGGTCTCTGGAAGCTACCCCCTCTGCCAGGGTGGTGATGGAAGAGCTGATGTGACAGAGGAAAGGGCAGGGGAAGATTCCACTGGGAAGCCCCAGGGATTGGAGGCTGCTGGTGCCAAGTCAGGATAGGGGCCTGGCACCCACATGCCAGCCACCGCCCGGACTAGCCTGTAGTGAGCCCACGTGGCAGACATGGGTTTTGTCTCCCTGCTTCAGCAGGTGGCTCTATAGGTTCTCCTCTCACTTCTGCTCCTCACAATGTGGCCCATGGGCAGGGGCATCACCCAGGAGCTTGCTAGAAACGCAGGCTCTTGGTCGCACCAGGCCTGCCGACTCTGTGCCGTGTGACAGTGTGCATGTGCACATTCCCTGCAAGAAGCCGCCCTCATCTCCCACCTCAGCCTCCAAGTGCAAGCGAAGCTCCAGTGGGATGCAGGACCTGGCCTGGACACTGACATGCCTCCCTCCCGGCCAGCAGGATCAGCTGAGGTGTGCCCTGGTGTTTCTGCTGACAGGGCTGAGAGGAGAGCTGGCTGCTGCCGTGGGCTGTGAGGCTAATGGGATGTGGGGTCGCGCTGCTGGTGGTCATCTCTGTCCTGTGTTGGGGGGCAGGGGCAGTGCTGCCAAAGAATGAAGCCACCCAAGAGACCCAGACCCAGCCTCCCTGGTGCAAAGTAAGCGTGTGGAATTTCCAGTATGACTAGGCCTCCTCTCACTCGTTTGCTCTGCCTCTTTTGAGTCATGGTTTCTGTCACCTGCATGTAAAAGAGTCCAGAGCAGAAGAGTTGGGGGACACCATAGTGTGCTGGCCACTTATGAGCTGTGTGTGGCCAGGAACATGACCTTTTAGGAGCCAGGGGGAGGTGGGAGACCCTCACAGGAATAAAGCACGGGGTAGGCCAAGGTGACACTCATTGCTTCTGGGGCTGTGGGCCCTGGCCAGCTCTCTGCCCATTTCTGGCCCCATCCTTGCCACCATGTGAACCTCTCCAATCTCTCCGCTCGGCTCTCCTGCCTTCCACCTTGGCCTCAGCCCAGCGCACATCTGGCAGACATGGGCTCTGGCTCAGGCAGGGCACAGGATACCATTGCTTGTGATCTCTTGCCATTTGCCCTCCCGCTTGGGTCGTGGTGTCTCCAGGTCAATGAGGGAGATGGCTTCTTCATCAGTGATCCCCTCCTCCAGGTAGAACTCAACCAGGTGCAGCACCTCTGGAAGGCAGGGGGAAGGAGCTGAGGGGGCTGGTAGCATCTTTGGGGGTCAGATAGGGCGGCCGCAGAGTTCCTTCCCCTCCCACCAGCAGGCTTCTCCAAAGGCAAGCGGAGGCAGTGGGCAGAGACCGGCCGTGTGTGTGTGGCCTTTACTTGGGTACTGGGAAGGGGCTTCTGGTCCTTTGTCAACGTCGACGGTGCTAGGCCTTGGGAGCCGACCTCAGACTCCCAGTCTGAATGCACGACCACTGGCCTCTGTTCCTGGGGCATTTCATTAAGCAAAGGCCTGCACCAGGTTCTGAGAAATAGGTGCTTTCAGGTTTAGGCCACACTGGATCCCATTCTGGGGGTGACTCTGGGTGTCAGGCAGGGTGGGTGTCACGCTGTCCCCAGTTCACAAACAAGAACATTCAGAGGCCTCTGGGCCTTGCCCGATGTCATGTGGCCAGCAAGCAGTGGAGTGAGCCCAGCTGCCCACAGGCTGCCCCACCCACACGTGCAGGGACACAGGGACTTACCATAGGAAGAGGCAGAGAAGATGAACGGCTGGCGGCAGTTGATGCAAACGTTGCCCAGGTTGTTGAGCAGTGGGTTGTTGGTGGAGCAGCGGTAGCACAAGGGCACCAGCTCCTACAGAAATACAACAACAGACTGCGTGAGGGGCCACACCAGGGGTGGACAGATGTCTTCCCCCGCCCCCGGACTCTGGCTACCAAGAAGAAAGGCCATTAGGATAGGTAGGGAGGGGTACTGGGCCCGGGGAACCCCATGCCCTGGGGAAGCAGGATGAAGGCCTACGGAGATGCCCAAAGCCCTGTCACTTGGGGCCCTCTGCCCAAGACACCTCCACAGGCAGGGCTTAGCAGGACTGTTCCCCTGGCAGGGATGACAACGGCCATTGCCACCCCTTACTGGCCACTTGGCATGCTCTAGGCACTGTGCTGAGCACATTACCTGTGCTGGCTCATTTAGCCTCACAAGTGCTATGGGGAAGGTACTACATGCATCTCCATGTGAGAGAGGAGAAACCGAGGCTCAGACACAGGTAGGAAATGGTGGAGCTGGGATTCGACCAGGTCTGTCTGATGCTGACTCCCTGCTCTGAGTTTGAAGGAGGGGGCTGTGAAAGGCAGCAGCTGTTTGGGTTGAAGGAAAGTAGATGGAGCCCAGACCTGGGCTGCAGGTACTGTGGGGCGGATTTGTTGGAGAGCTATAACCTGGCTCCTAGGGGCTTTTAGGGAGACGATCAGCCCTGCAGCCAGGCTGAGGTGAGGGCAGAGCCGCCTGGGCCCCAAGGTACTGAGCAGAGTACGCTGGGCGCAGCAGCACGGGAGCCACGGGAAGGGAAGGAAGCAAGGGAGGCCGGGGATTTGGGGCTTTGAGCTGGAGCACAGTGGGCCAAGTGGACAGCAGAGGAGGTGGAGGGGAAGCACAGAAAGAACTGGCAAGCCAGACTTGGGCAGAGGTGAGGGGCACAGGGCCTCAGGAGAATGGCAGCCATCTTTCAAATGGAACCCAGGCCAGGCAAGAAGTCATCAGATGTGCGGAGAGGAGAGGAGAAGTGGGAGGAGGAGACGCTTCCTGCCTAAGGGAGTGTGTTCTCACCTCACTGTCATGGAAGGGCTTGGAGCGGATGGTCAGGCTGCCTAGCTCGATGGACTTCTGGAATCTGTCGGGGATCTTCAGGCCCTGCAGCTTGTCATAAGCATGCCGGGCCAGCTTGTAGGCACCCAGGGCCTTGCTCTGCTTGGCCAGGGTGAAAAGCGTTTTCCTGCCATCAATGGGGTTAAGGACAGCAGAGGCCACACCAAGCCAAAAGCTGGCACTGTCTACCCTCTGAGATAATCCCATGCTGGAACGCAGCTCGTGCTGGTGCCAGATGGGCACAGGAAGGGACATGAGGACTGTTTTGTTCATCTGTGAGATATAAAGAGTATTTCTTAGATGGCAAGGCCCAGGGATTTCTCCAGAGATAAAGACAGTCCAGTTTCCATTAATATATATATATGTGTGTGTGTATATATATATATATGTTGTTTTTTTTTTTGAGTTGGAGTCTCACTCTGTCGCCCAGACTGGAGTGCAGCGGCCGCTTCCGGCCACCACAGCCTCGACCTGCTGGGCTCCAGCGATCCTTCCACCTCAGCCTTCCGAGTAGCTGGAATTACAGGCGCGTGCTACCACGCCCGGCTAATTTTTGATTTATTGTAGAGATGAGGTCTCGCCAAGTTGCCCAGGCAGGTCTCGAACCTGTGGGCTCAGGCAGTCCACTCACCTCAGCCTCCCATTAATATTTTAAACTTACTTAGGTTTTCTGGGCCTGCTGATGGTGCTCATCTCGTCACTGACCAGGCCAAATCAGCTCTTCCTGCCTCGCCTAGCCTGCCTGCTAGGTCCTAGAATGCCTGGCATCTAATGCCCTCTGCTCCAGCCCTGCTAGGTGGGGCCTGGCTCACAGTGGCCACCGGGTACCCAGTGTTCTGCCTGCCCATACTTCTTCACAGGCCTACTGGGTGTTCTGTTCTCTGGGGGCCCCTCTGAGTTCCTCAGCCTGAGCTCAAGTCACCTCAGATGCTGGCTGTGCTTAGTTCTGCCTGCCCTTCCTCCCTCATCAGCCTTTCTGTGGGGGTGAGCTGATCTGTGTCTCCACTATAACTCCTCCAAGTCAGGGACTTTGTCAGGAGCCATTTCCAGGTCTCCAGTGGATGGCACAGAGCAAGGCTCAGGGCAGGGGCTCAGTCAAACTTGGAAAGGCTGGGTATGGGCGCTGAGGCCCTGCAGGAGTGGCTGTGGCCATTCCTTTGGGGCAAGGCAGGCGGGCCAGTCGACCGGGGTCCAAGTCAGTAAAGACACTCTTGATTTGGGGGAGTTTCCCCTGAAATGTAAATGTGGGCCTAGAACCCTTAGAGAGGCCGGTTCTCACATACAACACCTCTGGGTCCTCTGGTCGGAAATTTTCCTTCAGAAAGAAGGTAGGGTTGGGGATGGGGCTGGGGAAGGGCTGAGACAACAGTGAAGCTCAGAAAGAAGACAGGGAGGCTGGATGCAGTGGCTCAAGCCTGTAATCCCAGCACTTTGGGAGGCCAAGGCGAGAGGATTGCCTGAGCTCAGGGGTTTGAGACCAGCCTGGGCAACTTGGTGAGATCTTACCTCTACAATAAATACAAAAATAAGCTGGGTGTGGTAGTGCGTGCCTGTAGTTCCAGCAACTTGGAAGGCTGAGTGAGGCAGACGGATCACTGGAGCCCAGCAGGTTGCTGTGAGCATGCCACTGCACTCCAGCCTGGGCACAGAGTGAGACTCCGATTCAAAAAATAAAATAAAGAGGACAGGGATAATTATGTCTTTTATGTCACTGAAGACCTTAAAATGACCATTGGTCATTTCCTCATAGTTTCTGGCCACACAGGCTCTTCAGGCCCTTCTCTGTTTACAGCCTCTCACTGGCCAAAGAGGTGAACCCAGAGGAAGACCTGGGGTGGCCTGTCCTGCCTCTCCAGCCCCTCCCACTCAGGGCAGGCTCAGCTCCTCCCACACACCTCAATTGCTTCCCCCATCTCCCCGGCCCTTCTAGTGCTGGGTCCTCCGCAGAACATCTATCCGCTCTACCATCTTTCCTGGCTGTCTCAGCCTGCAGGACGGACATCACTCTCTCTAGGCAGCCTTTCCTGACCAGGGCTCTGGCCTCAGCCTCATTCCGCCCTTGGACACAGCACACCTCCACTGAACAGTCCAGGCTCTGACTTGTTACTGCCCCCTCAAAGGCAGCTTTGTGGTCTGGTGCCTGGCCTTGTACTTGGGGCATAGCAGTTACTCCCCAAATCTGGACTGAACAAACACTCCCTGCTCCCCAACCTGGGGAAGTGCCCAAGATGCCAAGGTCAAAGGCCTGGTGCTTCCTCCATGTTGGTTGCACCATCATCTGTGGGTTCTGGGAGGGCCTGGGACACAGTGTTGGCCAGAGACCCTTTGCTGGGCTTATCCCAGAGAGCCCTGAAAACTCATCTTTTCTTGGCTCTGGCCCCTTGGCCTCCCCGGCTAAGCCTCTTCTACAGCAAAACAGCAGCGGGAGGGCAGCTCTCTCTCTTCCCTGAGGGCTGCTGGAGGAAGGTTCTGCCAGGAAAGTGCTCTAGAAAGAACTTCTCCGGGCCATTAGACAAAAGAAATGTGACGGGGTGGGGGGAAACGGGAGTGAAGGAAAGGATACACTTTAGAGATGCCCAAGGGGGTGTCCTTGGTCAGGCTGTGCAGCAAGAACCTGGAGATGTTGAAAAGGGTTTCGGGACGATGGGAACTGAACGGCTCCTCCTGTGGTGGGAGAGAAGCAAATAGGGATTGGATTTCTCAACTGAGCTACTGCAGACCAGGCCAAAAGGCAGAAACCAAGCACTCTGAGTTACTTCAACAAAAGAGAGGCTGTTAACTGAGTACCTACTGTGTGTGGGTACCATACGGCCACTGTCTCATGTGGTCTTCAATATAACCTTGTGGTATGCATTTTTATCCTCACTGTACTGATGAGGAAACCAACCCCCAGAGAGACGATCTGCCCAAGTTGCTGGCTAGAACAGAGCAGAACTGGTATTCAAAGCCAGGTCTGACTCCAAAGCCCAACCAAGCATGTCTTTCTTGCAAGCTATACTGTCTCTGGGGTTGGTAATGATTCCATTTTCTTGAGCTCAAGTTGTCTCCAGTTAGCTCTAAAAGAGAATAACTTTTTTTTTTTTTGAGTTGGAGTTTCACTCTGTCACTCCGACTGGAGTGCAGTGGCCGCTCCCAGCCACTGCAGCCTTGACCTGCTGGGTTCCAGTGATCCTTCCGCCTCAGCCTTCCAAGTAGCTGGAACTACAGGCACGCGCTACCTACCATGCCCGGCTAATTTTTGATTATTGTAAAGATGAGGTCTC
Source organism: Cephalopachus bancanus (assembly GCA_027257055.1). Lineage (NCBI taxonomy): Eukaryota > Metazoa > Chordata > Mammalia > Primates > Tarsiidae > Cephalopachus > Cephalopachus bancanus. The sequence continues at coordinate 1,638,297 of JAPVLO010000510.1, forward strand.
GCCAAGTTGCCCAGGCAGGTCTCGAACCCGCGGGCTCAGGCAATCCACTCACCTCGGCCTCCCAAAATGCTGGGATTACAGGCTGAGCCACTGAGCCCGGCCAGAGAAGAACTTTTATGCAACTTAGGGCATAACCACTGATTTTTATAAGCCTGTCTTTCAATGGAGGCATTTAATTCTCTCCAGCATGAAGCTGCATGCCTCTGCTGCCCAAAAATAGCCTGACCAATGTGCCACCAGACATACACCCCAACCACTGATCTCCATTCCCCTGGCACCTGGCATAGGCCCTAACAGGAGGCCCTTGGCACACATTAGTGGAATGAATCAGTTTTCTTACCTACGGGCTGTCAGAAGCTTGGCATGGTAGACCACAGGGAATTTCCTACTAGGAGGGGTCTGTAAAAGGTTAAGGATACCATTTTGGAAATATCTGGCACACTGTGTGCAAACTGAGGCTGCCAATTTCTAATAAAGTCTTAAATGATGAGGATTAAAGGTCAGCCACCCCTCCCCAATGCAGGCTCTTAACTGATAATAAACTGACATTTCCTGAAGGGTCTTGTGAAGCCCTACTTATCACTGAGCCAGCTAGGCATAGCCCCTAATTGGTCTAAATTTCTGAGGACTCACTTTGCCCTGTACTTCTTTGGTTCACAGCTCAGCATTTTATTAGTTCCCACGTATGTTTCTATCGCCTCTATTAGCTCAAAGAACCCAAGAAAACCTGAGACAGCATCTTTTTCAGAGTGAGAACCGAGACAGCATCTTTCTCAGAGTGAGAGGCTACCTCTGATTCCACTGCACTAGGTGTGGAAGCTAAGAAACATCCCAGAGAGAATGAATAGGAGGAGGAGTCCTGTCTTCTGGGACAGAAGGCGTGAATCCCAGAAAGGACCTGATACTTCCTTTTCCAGCCTGCTTGTCTGCCCTGATTTGGTGCTGCTCGGCTGGGCCCTGATGCCAAACCCCAAGCTACCACTCACGTGCAGACCTCTGCCCAGGCTGTGGCCTCTGCCAGGAACGCCCCTTCTCCTCCTTCTTTCATTTGTACCACTCTTGTCTCCCTCCTCTTGGCTTAGGTGCCACCTCCTCCAGGAAGTCTCCTCAAAGGCCTTTAAGCTTTTTCCTTGAGGGACTGTCCTGTTTGTTAGACCATTAGCTCCTTTAGGGCAGGGACAATGTCTTGCTTGTCACTGTGTCCCAGGCCTCAACAGGCGGTCACACAGCAGTCATTTGTTGCATAAAGGAATGGTCCAGTGAAGAAGACACAGCCAAGACAACAGCAGGGTCCCCAGCTGGTCTGATATCCCTCAGCTCCCAGCTCCGTGCAGGTTCTGGAGCAAAGCTCAGCTGCCGCAGAGAGGAGCCCCCAGCCTCGTACCCCTGAGTAGAAGAGGACGAGAGCTTAGAAAAGGAGTTGAGAGCCAGGATCTGGAGTGACTTAGGCAAACAGGCTGAGCTGGACCCTGAGTTTCAAGCCTCAGTTGAGTCTGGGCTCCTTTTATGGTAGCTTCTCTTCAGGTGAGCACCTAATAGAGATGAAGCTCCCTGAGGAGGTCTTGTCTTGGAGAAAGAAAAGACTATAAGGGAAGATGAGGTCCCCTGAGACCATGGACCCTGCTGTGGGAAAGAATGCAACACAGGACTTATGGCTGGCCTGGGCCGAGCCCATCAGAAGAATCTTCCTTGCCAGAATTTTCCAGGAGGCAAAAAATGCTCAGCCTGGAGCAGCAGGCCACAGAAAGCTGGGGGCAACCTCTGCTTGAGGCAGTAATGAGAACAGCTGACACCTAGGGTGGTGCCCTATACCAGGCACTCCTCCAAGCATATTTCCAATATACTGCATTTATCCTCACAACCATCCCATCCAGGAGGCATTGCCATTATCCTCATTTTACAGAGAAGGAAGCTGAAACAGACAAGAGAAATGACTTGCCCAAGGCCACATGGCTCAGCTTGGGTGTGAGGTCTCCAGAGTTCACCTTCTAAACCAACATACTAGCTGCTTTCTGCAAGCTAGAGGGGAAAAGGAGGGAAGGCTAAGAGCACAAGCTCTGGAACCAGCCTACTGGGATTCAAGTACTGGCTGCTACTTATAAGCTGGGAGACCTCCCTGTCTAGCGCCTCAGGCTCCTCATCTGTAAAACGGAGGTAATAGCATTTATTTCAAAGTGTGGGTGAAAGGATAAAGTGAGTCGATACAATAAAGCCCTCAGCACACTGCCTAATATATAGCAAGTGCTCAATCAACATCGGCTATCAATATCCTCCCAGCTTATGAGCACAGGATAAACTCACACTGTAGGAGCTTAAATGTCAAGATTTCTTAAGTGATTGAGGAGACACACAGGATGAAGAGGCTGTTGACAACCTGTCACCTGTTCTCCACTGCCACCAGATAGATTTAAAATGGCTACATGAAAGGAATCAGGAAGTGACTAAAAAGGAGAACTATTGGTTTTCTGGAGATCAAGCCAACCCTCTTCTTTTACAGAGAAGGAAACTGAGGGACAGAGAGGGACAGTGAATTGCCCAAGAACTCAAAGCAAGTCAGTGTCAGGGTCAGGGAGGGAACCTGAGCCTTTGGTGAACCTGGGCCTTCATCCTGCTAGAGGAGAGGGCCCCACGGCATTCCCACGCCCCTTGTCTGGTTAATCCAGAGTTCACCTGAGTCATCAAAGCTATAACCAGGCAAAAAGAAAGGCCCATTCTGGCTCTGGATGGTCATTCAGAAGCCCACAGCTTGCTGCATGTCAGACAAGTTGCCAATCAAGGAAAACCAAATTTTTTTTCTCCAGAGGAGACCAGGATTTCTGAGCAGTTTGTGGTGCCCAGTGGGTTGTGTTTTCATTGAGTCTACTGCTCTTTAGATGTGCCCAGGGCCTCCAGCTCAGCAGGCAATACTCCACTGGTGCCCATGTCCCTGACAGCTTACCATGTACCGATGAATGGCGTGGTAGCCGTGGTACAGCTCAGCCAAGTGCTGGAAGTGGTGGAACTTGCCAAGCATCTCATCCTTCTGGGCAGGATCTGCTGTGTGCAGTTGGGGGCAGGTAGAGAAGACGTGTCAAACCGTATCTGCAGCTGCTGACTGGCCACAGGAGGAGGGCCAGGTGACGGCACTGTCACCAGCATCAGTTTCTCTACAACATGGGACCTAAGCTATGGAGGGGGTAAAGAGGTGCAGTGATGGAAAAGGTACTCTTCTTGGGAATTGGGACCACCTCAGGAGGTGAAGTCTCAGCTGGGCAGAGCACACAGCCAGGGAGGATTTGAGGACATTTCTCTCAGGCTTTCTCAGATCTCACATGACACCGCCCAGGTCATTCCACTGGGGGAGTACCGGCTATGGCTAGTAACCCAGACAGGTAAGAAGAGCCTGATGGGACGAGGGTAGGCAGACACCAACTTTATTTAGGCTCACTTTTTCCCTGTGTCACTCCTTGTCAGCAGCACAAACCACCGGCCAGAATAGAAAAATGCTACCTTGTACCTGGGCTGGACCATTTTCAAACTAAAAGTTCAGTGCTTTTAGTGAGGCTCCAGCAATCTTATGAAGGACAGGGTACCCCCAATGGTCCAGATGAGCACACAGAGCTCAGGAAGGACTGTGACTTGCTGCAAGTCACACAGTCTCCACTCATGCTTTTCCCACCCCGGCAAGTGGCCTTGTCCGGTGGAGAGGAACATCTCCCTGCTGAACTGAGCGGCTCCCTCAGTGCATCATGGAAAGTCTTGCAAAAGAAAGCGACGATGAAATTGTTTTCCTACCTGGGATGAGTGAGATCTGGAGTGTGTTATAGTAAAGCCATCTCTTGTTCATCTTTTCATTTAATTAAATTTTTTGTAAAAAACCAGTGTTCACCCAGGTCTACTTATGGGCTCCCAGGTTGAAGGGGAAAGACATGTTCTGAATTAGCAACGCAGGACTGGACCTCCCAACCGTAACCCCAGGATGGTCCTCATACCATTCTTATACTTATGGGAAAACTGGAAAAAGATGACACACCAGATTATGCCACTGTAAGACAGGCTTATGGACAATACACCCAATAAACAAGCCAGGGCTTTAATTAAAACGTCCCAGCTCTTTCGATGTTTATCTTGGTGGCAGAGCGGGGCTGGGAAAAACAGTGGCCTGGCTGATGTTTACTTACCTTGAGCTATATCGAGGCACTGCATGGACAGCATCCAGTAATAATAGGCGGCATCATGAAATCTGCTCTCCACCACAGCATTGTGTGTGAGCTGCTCCAGCACTCTGACCGCTTCTCCCTGCCGCCCAGCCTTGTGGAACGCTAGGGGAGAAGGAGGAGGCACAGAAGCACATGCAATTTAGGGAGTCAGACAAGGAGGCAGGATGGAATTCCGTGGGACTTGAAGGAGCTGCTCTAGAAGTAGGACACTTGTTGGAGCATCCACAGCGCTTCGTTGCTGGGATGCCGCCTCTCAGGCTGAAGGCTATAAATAACCAAGGCTACATCCTGAAAAAAGTACGGTGAGATATATTCCTTTTTGGTCAGGAAAAGGCAACTGGCTTTGAAAAGGCATGGCAGAAAGACAAACCTGAGGGGGTAAATTCCAGAATGGAGTCTAAGAACGAAACTTGCTCATCCCCAGAGAGGTTTTGCCTGCTGCTCATCCCAGGGCAAAGTTTCGTGACTCCTGAGGTGACACTAAAGGACATGACACTTTATCAGGCTTCAAGGTTTACAAAGCACTTTTGTTGCTAATAACCCCACTGGATCCTCACAACAGACTTATGAAGAAGGGAAAATCACCCCACTTTTTAATGAGCAGTGAAAGGTGGGGGTAAGGTGTCATACCCAAGGTCACAGAACTGAGCCCAACTCAAGTTCTTGGTTGGTCTTCCACTGAGTACTTTGATGACGACCTTGAGATCCGGCTCCATTCTCAAAACCAAACATTTGTGAAAACAAACAGAAAACCTCTCAATCGTCCCTGTATCTATTGAACAGAAATTTCCTGACTATCTACTATGTGCCAGCCCCTCAGAATGTTGGAGGCTGCCAGTAAAGCAACTGTAGCTGTGACACTAGCCTACACATGTCACTCATATGATTCAAATCTTCCACCGTCAGAGAAGGAAAAGGTCTGGCCTTTGTTCCATTCTCGTCTCCAATCTCTTGTCTGAGTACCAAGTTACTATGGCGATGGATTCTTGGAAGGGCAGACACAGACAGATGGATAGGTTGATGTGTTTTGCCCAAACATGCAGATACTTCAGCAACTGGGTGCTCTGGAAATGCTGACACAGTAGAGAACACACTGTCCTTTGATGGGGGCTTTTAGCTGAGGAGCTCCAGCAGGGAGACATTTGTTCTGCAATGTGTCCGGAGGTGGCAACTGTTACCATATAGAAGTGTAAATGAGATGCTATGGAATATGACACACCCAGAGTCAATTAGAAGATTTCCTAAACAGGCAGCAAAACATAGTCAGAAGAATCAGGTTCCCAGATGGACCAATCCTGGTCCAATTCTGATTCTGCTGCTCCCTAGATTTGTGACTTTGCACAGCACACTTAGCCTCCTGTCTCTGCAAAGCTATTGGCAAGATTCAAGGTTATACAGGTTAAGTGCCCAGCCAGCCTGACACAGAGAAGGTAGTCAATTTTTAAAATCATGATTATATTATCAGTTAAAGCTCTAAGCCTGGTCTGGCTCCTATTTCAGATGCTGTTGTACCTCATGTGTGGCCCATTTTACCAAGGGAAATGCCGAGGAACAGAGGTCACCCCATTTATCTGAGTCAGAAATGGAAGCTGAGTTTATATTCTCAGTAAACGAAAGCAGAGGTGAGACTGTGCCACCCACTCCATGGCGGTTGTCTCTTTTTGCCCTTACTGCGTTCTGACTCTGGTTACCTCTGCCACGTCCTAGCTATGGCACTTCAGGCAAGCAAATGTCTTTACCTCTTGAACCCTCAGTTTTCTCATCTGCAAAATGGGAAGCATAATGCTGACACCTACACCACAAAGCTGTTGTAAGGATTAACAGCTTTACAACAATGGGAAGATACACTGGAGTGCTCAGCGCTTTGCTCAGTAACCACAGAAGTTTGAAGGGGAAGCAGCACCTCCTAAGGCCCTGTAGCATGTGAGTGATGACCCAGGGCTGTGTGACTCCAAAGCTCATGTTCTTTCCATTGCTCCAACACCTCTTTCACCACCAAACACACCACATCCCCACAATGAAGTTGCCTGTCTTGGAACCTGCAGATGGGAGGGTGCTAGCAGCCTTTCTGAAGTGTGTGTCTTGGCAGTGCCTTCTCCTGCCCCTTCTGTAAGATGCCAGTCTGTGTGACCTACCTTTCTGGGCTTCCTCAAAGCGATCATTCTCTGCTAGCCACTGAGCATAGGGCACGTAGATGTCATCTTTAAACTCAGGATGCTTCTCACCCAAAGCAAAGGCCTGGAGGAAGGAGCAAATGCAGTCTTAATAAAGCAGCCCCTACAGTCCCCATTAAACATGGCACTTGGCTGAATCCATCAGGGAGGACGTATTTTGCCAGCCTGACAACTCAGGGGGGAGAATGCCTCCCTCCCAACTATCCCCAGAAATGCAAAAACAAATCAGCTCTTTGAAAACAAAAGGCAATTAACAGCAATATGCAAGTGACTGGATTCAATAACAACACAGTCTGTTTCTGGACCACAGAAACAGCACAGAATCGGAAACATTTTATTTTGAGGGTTTGCGTGGGCTCCTGTAGCGCTGCAAACAGATTTCTTTTAATTGCGGGCGACACCTAAGGAAACAGAATTGACATTATCATCATCTCTGCTTATTAGCCGTCAAAGATGACTGTGGGCTTGGTGCTATATGGGACCCAGTGACTGCTTCACCCTGAACCACCTGACAGGCCAGGAGAACCGGAAATGAGCCATGGGGAGAAAGTTCACCTAATGCACAGCCAGGACCAAGTGGTTCTAAGATGTACTAAGATGTTCTAATTTGTGCTGCTTGAAAGATCTGATAAATTTATCCTGAGAAGCCATTATTGCCTCTGTTCCTAGCCCCACCTTTTCTCATCAGTGATCTTGTCACCTCACCAAATGGAGCCGCTCACAGGGCAGGGAAGAGTCAGGCAGCTCTCTCCCAGAAAAGGCTTTGCCATCACTCTGTAGAACAGACCATGATGGGTGGTTGGGGTGGGGTGAGAATCTCAGACTCAGTTCCTGATCCTCATGGGGAGTTTCTCTGCAGGGCAGAAGGAACCAGAGAGCTGGAGAGTGAGGGCTGAGCCACGGGGCGGGGCATCTTTCTCACTGGCCTGGCTAATTTTTCTCACCTGCTCTTCATACCAGAGAAGTTGAGGTCGGGGTGGTGGGATAAGAAGGGAGGAAAAAGCTGCCCCTGAAATGACTCTCACCATCTGCATAGAGAAAGCACGGATGGCATTTTTTTGTCAAAATGCTACCCAGCAGGTTTTTTTTTTTTTTTTTTAGCTGGAGTCTCACTCTGTCACCCAGACTGGAGTGCAGTGGCCGCTCCCGGCCACTGCAGCCTCCACCTGCTGGGCTCCAGCGATCCTTCCGCCTCAGCCTTCCAAGTAGCCAGAATTACAGGCACGCGCTACCACGCCCGGCTGATTTTTTGATTTATTGCAGAGATGAGGTCTCGCTGCCCAGACGGGTCTCGAACCCGCGGGCTGAGGCAATCCACTCACCTCAGCCTCCCAAAGGCGCGGGATTACAGGCTGAGCCACCGAGCCCGGCTTCCAGCAGGTTTTTAAATGTCACACAGGTGTGTCTCCACATCAGAGGTGTGTCTGAGCCCACGGTGCTGGTCAAAGGCAGCTCAGACAACAGCAGGCACTGGAGCTGTCGTGTTAACACTCACATTCCAGATGCCTATCAGAAGTTTGGCACAGAACTGGCAGTCAATCAAGACTATCTAAGTGGAGGAATGAGAGAGCAAATGGAAAGCTGGCATGGGAAGATTCTCCACAATACTCAGGCTCATAGAATTCAAGGTTAAGTGTCCTGAATGACAGCCCAATGTTCATTCCATCTTGAGGGCAGCTTCTCTCCATCCAAATCCCAAGGGCCTCTTGTACCTGCCTGCCTGTGTCCCAGAGCTCAGGGGGACCCCAACCCATGAGGCGCGCTTTCCCCTCACCTCATCCCAGCGCTGAGTCTCCACGTGCAGCTGCACCAGGGACTTCAGATCACCAATCTTCAAGTAGGTCTCAGCAGCGTAGCCAGGGTTATCCAGCTTCTTGAAGTAGCAAGCACACAAAAGCAGGGGCTCACGCTCAGCCTTGTCCAGTTTACGGGCGATGTCGATCAACCTGGAGAGGCAGGGAGGGTGGGGAGCAGATGGATCCCGTGAAGAAGACTGATGGAAGGAAGTGGTGGGGGTCTTTGGGTCTTCTCAAGGGCAGGCTCTATGTCTGTTCATTCGGCAGTTCCCAAGGCTAATACAGTACCAGGGCTCTTGGGAGATGCTCCATGGGTGGTTATTAAGTGAGTGAATACATACTCCAGGAACACTTCCAGGGACCAGAAGAGGTTGCCTCTAAAGGATACTGTCAGCTACCTCTTGTACCTTTCATAGGAGTTATCAGTCTATCCAATAGGATCTGGGGGTAGAAACAAATAGCTACATAACCCCTGCTAGGTACAGATGCTGCCATGAGCCCTCTCATGTGTGATCTCACTGAGTCTTCACCACCCTAAGGGGTGGGTACTGTTATTTCCACTTTACAGACCAGAAGACTAGAGTCTAGGGTGGAAGGTGAAGCATCCAGTCTAAGATAGCCAGGAAGTGGACAAGTGCTCTTTCCACCACTGTTTCAGGAATTCTCACAGTAAAGTGGAGGCTAAGGCATGAGAAAGCATCAATGATTGGTCCTCTAGAGGAAGAGTCATGACTGGGGCCTGCTCTGAGTTCTAGAAGGAAGGCTGGCAAGAAGTCCTGACTGTCCTCCTCCTAGCCAAGGTGTTGGCCACCGTGAGAAGCTGCAGGGACCAACTGGCTCACCACTTCTTCCCAGTGGTGACCAGTCCTCCCACTGCTCATGGGGACATGCGGGCTGGATGGAATGTGCTGCTCCCTCTGGTCAGGCTGGGGTTTGGAATTAAACCAGCTCTCCCAGAAGGGCTTCTACCCAGCCTACTCTTGTAGTGAGAAAGGAAGGAGAAGCAGCTGTAATAGTCCTGTCTCAGAGACAGGCAAGTGCAGGGAGGACTGTCAGTCTGCACTTAGAATAATGGCATCTAAAAATAACACTGCTTAGCAGAGAAAGGACACATTTTTAGGGAAAGCCCTCAGAGCCTTAGAAACCCCTCCACCCATCACACATGTCCCTGGAGAAGAGGCACCTTTTATAGCCAGACATGGAAAAGGAATGGAACATTCTTAATGTCTCTAAAGTACCCCCAGGGTAACAGGATCCGTAGCATTTGCAAATGGAAGTGACATATGAGGCTGGGTTTGGTGGCTCAGCCTGCAATCCCAGCACTTTGGGAGCCCGCGGGTTCGAGATCAGCCCGGGCAACTTAGCGAGACCTCCTCTCTACAATAAGGAAATTAGCCAGGCGTGGTAGCATGCGCCTGTACTTCCAGTTACTTGGAAGGCTGAGGCGGAAGGAACACCAGAGCCCAGCAGGCCGACATTGGCGTGGCCGTGAGTGTGCCACTGCACTCCAGTCTGGGTGATGAAGTGAGACTCCAACTCAAAAAAAGAGAAAAGAAAGTGACATATGAAAAACCAGAGGCGAGAATGGGGGATGTGAGGGGGTGCCTAAATCTGCCTGGCTCTCTTCTGTATTACCCCTTTTGCAAAAAGAATAGTTCAGGGGGCAAAATCTGTGCCTCTTTATTTATTTATTTTAGAGACAGTCTCATTCTGTCTTTTGCCCAGGCTAGAGTATAGTGGCATGATGAGTGCAGTAGCTCACTGCAGCCTCAAACTCCTGGACTCAAGCCTATCCTCCCATCTCAGGTTCCTAAGTAGCTCAGACTACAAGCATGTGCCATCATGCCTGGCTAACTTTTCTGGTTTTATTCGGAGATATGGGGTTTTGCTGTGTGGCCAGGCTGGTCTTAACTCCTGACCTTGGCGATCCACCTTGGACTCCCAAAGTGCTGGGATTTGCCTGTCTTTTTTTTTTTTTTTGAAAGTAGGATTTATTGAGAAGATAGAAAAGCTCCCAGAGCAGGAGGGAGCCTGAGCAGGTTGCCTGCCTCCGTCTTTAAAAGCCAGTATTCTTTCACAAGAGAAAAGATGGAGTGGTAGGTGGTCCACCAAAGTTCCTTTCTGAGGGGCTCGCATGTCAACCACATGATGGGGCTCAGGGAGGTGACTTAATCATGATGAACTGGCCTCCTCCCTCTCCCCAAGTTCTAGCTGGCCCACTGCTACCTATAGACCCAATGTTGCTTCCAGAATAGCCAACAGCCTTTAGAGCTCGGAAGGAGTCAACTTGGGGAGCTCCTCCCTTTCTGCCTTCCGTGGCCAGTTGTGGCAGCGATGGATACCCACATATGCATGAGTGTAAAGCTTGCTGCTTTTGACTGTGGGAGGACAAAGCCCTCCCTTTGGAGAGGTGGTGCACTAACCCCCGAGATGGACCCCATCATGTCTCTCTGCAGCCCCATCCTGGCCCACTCCCTTCCCACTGTTCTCCACCTTGTCCAATGGCATTACTGACCAGCCTCCCACTGCCCCGCCTGCCCCAGCGCCCTGGTTGGGTCCCTCAGTTCCAGTGCCGCTACGTCTGTCTCTCTCAAGCTCTCAGCCACCACATTCCCTCCAGGTCTATTGCTCTGACCAGTTATCTGGTCTCCCTTCCTTTGGTTTTCCTTCAGTCTGCCCCAACTGCCTGGTCCCTCAGGCTATGCTTCTGATGCACAGCCCCGACTGTAGGTCCTCACTCCCCACTGACAAATCGCAACTCCTCAGCTTCGCAGCTGCAGCCCTCCCAGTATGGCCAGTCTAGTTCCCCTGCCACAGCCAGCCATCCTTCACCTCATGCTCACATGCTTTTTATTTCAACCTGAGCTGACTCATTCTGTTTGTGCTGTTCTTCCTGCCTTCATGTCCTTCCCCTTCCTATCAGCTCTACTTCTTGCAGTTTGTCAAGGCCCTCTCATGTAAAGACTACCTCCTAAGAGAAGACATGCGTGGTTCCTCCAAGAATCCTCCTTCCCTGATGTAAAGTACTTTTCTTTCTTTCTTTCTTTTGTTGCTGTTCTTGTTGTTCCTACCATATGTTAAGGGCACTGAAACGACCCAGATCTGTCTGGTGCTCAGCTCTACGACTTCTCAGCTATTTGGACTTTTGGGATCACCTGTCCCTTAAAGCCTCAGTTTCCTTATTTGCAAGATGAGAGTGGAAACACCAACCCTAAGAGTGTAACTGGAGAACCAAACACCTTCAAGGATACTGCAGCATCTGGGTTGTAGTGAGCACTCAGGGAATGGCAGCTCTGCTGCCCGGGTGTCTCCCTATCCTCAGTCCCCATCACCCTTTCCCCCAGGGATGCAACAAGCTCCTCAAAGGCAGAGACTGCCTTGTTCAATATCTGTGTCTCCCAAAGAACCTAGTTTCTATTTCTGTCACATTTGGTTTACATAGAGAAATATTATTTTTTTCCCTTGTCAGTCAAAACCAAGAGTTGACATGTCATGACATGACACCAAATGCTTCTTGGGGCAGGGACGGAAACCTACATGTCTACCCAACCATGGTTGCCACTGATCTCAATGGCCTTGATATGCTCTCCTGCTGAGATGTACATTTCCACGGCGGCTTTGGGCTCCTTGATATTTCTGGCCCAGTCAGCCTGTTTGGTGATTAGCATCTTTGTTTCTTTGGGGTCTCCAGATCCAAGGAAATCCTGAGGAAGCACAACAAACAAAAATACTCCAGATTAGAACTTCCTGTGCCAGCATTACATCAGACTGCCGAAAGCTGGAGCAAGGAAGGGCTCCATTTGGCTGAAGCAGGCAATCAGGATGCAGAAAGCAGCCCATCCCTTGTGGCTGAGTGGGGGGCGATCCCAGGCATCCGGGAGGAGTGACCACCGGCTGCTCAACAGGTGTTCCTGGGGGATACTGGGCAACATCAAGGACCTCAACGTTTCCTTCCTTTCTCACTAACGGACATCTGTTCTTCAGCTAAACATCACTTTCTGGACTGTTTGGGGCACTGCACACAAACTCCAGTGTGGTGAGCTTGTGACCAGGTTACTTTGTCTCTCTCCCCCCTCCTCTCTCATATAGTTTGATATATGTGACTAGACAACCTGGTTGCACAATTTCAAATATTCAGACCTATAATCTTTATTCAGATAACATGTATGATACCACATGCCTCAGAGTGTGGCTGAGTACATGGTCCCCTGAACTTACACAAACAAAATGATTTAAAGAGTTCTCAGGTCCTCTGTGCCCTCCCCTCAACCACCACCACACTAGAAGTGCTATTTGCACCTGTTTTCTGAAATGTTCTGTTGTCTAACAAGCAAAACTCTCTTTGGTTAATTACTTCTCGACTGAATGGTAAGGGATCCTGTCCTGAGGTCAGGTCTGCAGGGGCAGGGACCTGATCCAACAGTGGAACAGCAGGAAGCCATGGGTGGAACTGAGGCGGGGCAAGGGCTCAGGAAAGCGCCTGAGGGAAGACAGGCCTGTGGCCCACGAGGCTCGGGGGTTAGGCTGCAGAGCCTGTGTCCCTTCCACCACAACGGGGGGCCTCTGAAGAACTGTGCCCAGCTTCCCTAGGTTGGCTCTAGAATGCGTAAGAAACAGCCTCAGAACGCCATCTCTTTTTAGGATAAAGTTATCCAAAATATATATGTGGGAGTCTGCCACAGTTGAGGCAGCATCGGTGCTGACATTTTTAAAGGTGGGGCTTTTCAAAAAGGGAAATTGAGAGCGCTTACAGCCTAGATCTATATTACGAGTAACAAGTGGTTTGTCTTAAAATAATGTACCCTGCAGAGAATGCTCTGTGTCAACCTCACATAGTATTAAAAAAAGCACTTCTCTCTCCATGATTAACACTCATTTGTCAGGAAAATATAGTCAATGTATGCTAAAAATCCCACTTGAACAATTATCTCACTTTTTTCTCCCATTTGCTTTCAGGGTAATTACGGAGCTCCTAAAATCACATATTAGGTCAACTTAAGACAACTAAATGTTTTAAGAAGAGGAGGAAGGGGCATCGTTTATCCAGATGCTGGGGACCCAATAAAAGGCAAGAGCACCTCGGCTGGCCTTTGTTCCCTCTGGAACTGACGAAGGGGAAGGGGTCTGGAAAGCAACCCCTGACTATGCCTAGTTTGGGCCATTACAGACACATCCTCTACTCTTGGCAGCGATTACAACATGTATTCTTTATGCTAGTGTAGCTGGAATCTCTCCCTACCTGGTTGGTTAAATGAAACTAGCAGCTGGGGAAAACAGGCATCATATGAAAAGGGAAATGTCCTTTAGCAGTGGTCCCCAATCTTTTTTGGCATCAGCAACTGGTTTCGTAGAAGACAATTTTTCCATGGACTGGGACTGGGGGAACCATCGGGCATTAGATTCTCATAAGAAGTGTGCAACCTAGATCCCTCCTACGCATAGTTCACAATACGGTTCATGCTCTTATGGGAACCTAATGCCACTGCTGATCTGACAGGAGGCAGAGGTCCGCTCACCTCCTGCTGTGCATCCTGGTTCCTAATTGGCCACAGACCTGTACCAGTCCATGGCCTGGAGGTTGGGGACCCCTGCTTTAAAGGAACTCCAGTGAGTGCTCAGTGGGACTAGGGGTTGACCACAGTAAAAAGGATCAGAGGCTAAGAGGGAACCATAAGAACCTTAACTTTGGGTGGTTGCCCCAAGACTATCCCCACATACAACTCACAGTCTTGAAGGAGCCTCGTCCTCTAGTCCAGCTCAGGGAGCTGAGATTTAATTAAAGCTGAGTCTAAATGGTTCCTTCAAGGTTCAACACACAAGGCTTTCAAAGGCTTTTTGGTCCATGAAGTTAATTTACACGTTATCTGGGGGCCATGGCAAAGACTTTGTCCTGAAGTGGACAGAAAGAGGCTGTGCTGAGTGATGAATGAGACTAAACGGTGTTCTTGTGCTTGGTGATTTTGATAAGGACATACTACATAAGAGTTAAGAGCATTATAATTCCCTTTATCACCACATAAACATGTCACTTATCCGGAAAGCATACAATTTATTTGTACGTGGGAATGTAATTTTCAAATTTTCTGAAAACCAGATTGAATCTTGGGAAGCAATTTTCAAGTAAACAAAAACATGCCATGTTAATAGGCACTGGATCTCCCCTATCCTAGACATAATGTGTATGTATACATTTTCTCAAATTCAGACTACTGGGCGGGGGGCAGGGGGATTGAAACGAAACCAGACTACTTGGAATTGTGACCAAAAACTAAAACCAAAAACAAGTCCCAGAGTATTTACCTTCATAGAGGGAGAGACCAGATGGAATGTATAAATGGGCTGCATTTCTTGGTGGAAGACTGGGCCCGCGAAGCCCACCATGCACGAAGTGTGAGGAGGGGCCTCAGAGAAGTGGCAGAAGTGGGGCCAGCCAGAGAGAGCTGAAGGACACCCACTCTGTGGTCACGCCCGGCACCTCTTATTTGCTTCATCTTTCTACAGCTTGGCATTTGTAATGGGCTTTCCCATATGTTATTCTGTGCAATTCTCAGAACTAAACTGAGCTGCAGCTTTGTTGCCCTTTGAGGAGGAAACAGAGGCTCAGCAAAGTGAAGAGCCTTTCTCCAGGTCACCCCACAGGAGGGACCCAAACTCATATCAGCTCTCTGGATGCCAAGGCAAGGCATTGTCTACTGCACCATAGCTGCCTGCTTGGGGAGGCTTCAGGGGTTCCAAGAAGGGCCATAGGTCCCACAGAACTGAGCTAATCCTGATTCCTAAATTCTACCTCTAGGGATTTAATCCTTTACTTTAAGGTTTTGTTCCAGTTAAAATGTTGTTCTCCAAACAGAAAGATACACTGATTAAGGTGTTCTCAGTATGACTATGTTATGAAATATTGCAGATGTCTGTGGTGGGAATATGGGACAGGGCAAGAAAGATGAAGAGGAAAATGTAGAACCTGGAACACCTTTGACCTGAGGTATGGAGTGAAAGAATTGCTAAGGTAAAAAGACAGATTGGAGCCAGGCTCGGTGGCTCAGCCTGTAATCCCAGCGCTTTGGGAGGCCGAGGTGAGTGAAATGCCTGAGCCTGCGGGTTTGATACCCGCCCGGGTAACTTGGTGAGACCTCATCTCTACAATAAATCAAAAAATCAGCCGGGTGTGGCAGTGCACACCTGTAGTTCTGGCTACTCAGAAGGCTGAGGTGGAAGAATCACCGGAGCCAGCAGGTTGAGGCTGCGGTGGCCGGGAGTGGCCACTGCACTCCAGCCTGGGCGACAGAGTAAGACTCCGACTCAAAAAAAAAAAAAAAAAAGACAGATTGGGGCTCAGGTGTTCATACCGGTACTGATAAACAGAACAGTAACTGATGGGCTCAATCACAACCTCCAGCCCCAGGATCTAACAGACAGTAGATCATAGCTATCTTCAGAACAGAACAGAAAAGACAAAAATGGGGAAGATTTTCCATCTTGAACTTGCGAGCTAGATAATTACCATGAATAGCCACTAACTGGTTGTGGCTTATGACTCACTTAATACCATTCTGAGAACCTCTTTTGACCCTACTGGGAAAAGTAGGTTAACAAAGGCACCTCTGTGGGAGGAAGAACCTTGTTGCTCGATGCGCCTAAGGCTCTTTTAACCTTACATGAGGATGAGTTGCAAATATCTTGACTGGTCTGGGTTCCTTAGTGCAACGCATTCCCACACAAGCCATCAGGAGCAGGGTCCAGGAAGCTCTTCTCCCACATGTATTTACAAAGGCACAGACCTAGGCCAAGTGCAGTGGCTTACACTTGTAATCCCAGAACTTTGGGAGGCGGAGGCAGGATTGCTTGAGCCCAGAAGTTCAAGTCCAGCCTGGGCAACAGAGTGAGATCCTGTTTTTACAAAACATTAGCTGGTGTGGTGGTATGTGCCTATAGTCCCAGCTACTTGGGAGGTGAGGTGGGAGGGGGGAGGACTGCCTGAGCCATGATGGTGCCACTGCATTTCAGTGTGGGTGACAGAGTAAGAACCCCAACTCAAAAAAAAAAAAAAAAGAAAAGAAAAGTCCAGGCCCGTTCTTGAATAACCTTAAAGGAGGCCTTCCAAATGCAAAGGAGAATCTCCGTCATCACCCACCAAGACCATATGGGAGCCACTCTGCACCTGCCAGTGCGCTTTGAGGCATGCTGTGAAGTCCAGGACAATCAGAAAGCAGGTGCTTAGGGAACCTTGGTTGGAGTGAACCACATCATCCTATATGGTTGGCAGGACCAGCTTGTGCCTAAGGACACTGATTCTTGGTGGCTCCTGACAGGGGTTGAAAGAATCTGTGGGAGACATCCCTGAAGCTCTGAGCCCTCAACCTAATGAAGGGATCACACCGGTGTAGACTCCTAGCCCATCCAGCTCAGTTACTGACAAAGGTCTAAACTGCCATACGCTGTGCCTTTGGTGTCAACCTTAAAGGTCAGTTTTAGTTTCAACCAGTGGCTATAGATGGTTCCTTTGTTTATCAATTTGCCCACACCCTTTCTGAGGTCATTGCTATTTTTCTTCTACTACCTCTTGGGGCAAACAATTTGGTCATCACAGGTCAGAATGCCAGTAGGCTCCAAGAGGCAGCCTGGGCCCAAGATGTGGGTGGATTACCTTGGCATACTCAAACATGCGGAGGTCAGTGTACATCTCAAGCGCAAGGTTCTCATGTCCACTCCTCTTGTACAGTTTGGCGGCCTCATGCAACTTCCCCTGGTAGGAAAACACATCTGCCAGAAACAGGTCATTGTTGGTCTCTCCCCGCTTCTTCCTCTCCTGGAAAAGTCAGAAGCACAGGAAATGGCCTCTACAGCCATAGGCAGGAAGCAGCCTTTACAAAGGTTAGATGTTGCTATTTCAAGTTAAGCCCCTGGGCCTTCCTACTGGAACCTACGCTTAGCTCCTAGGCTGCTATGTCTCTCACCCTGGTTTTTGGTGGGAATGCTTAACAACAAAAGCAGATTTTTTTTCCAGACAAGATTAAAAAAAAAAGATGCAAGCCTTTGTTTGTTTAATGGAAATTCCTCAGGGTTGCTTTCCTGTATATTCTTCCAAGGCCATAAGTGAATAATTTGGATAGTGTGTGCTGCTGACTTAATGATGACCCCTGAACTCCCAAGATCTATCAAATCTGCAGGCCTGATTTGGCAATTGTGACCTATGACAGACCAGGAGAAAGTTTAGGGTTTCTGTCCAAGATGGAGATCAATAAAATAGGATAGCAAGTCTTATTATATTCCTATTTCTTGTTTTTTTTTTTTTGAGTTGGAGTCTCACTCTGTCACCCAGACTGGAGTGCGTGGCTGCTCCTGGCCACTGCAGCCTCGACCTACTGGGCTCTGGCGATCCTTCTGCCTCAGCCTTCCGAGTAGCCGGAATTACAGGCGCGAGCTACCACGCCCCGCTAATTTTTTGATTTATTGTAGAGATGAGGTCTTGCCTGCCCAGGCGGGTCTTAAACCCGCAGGCTCAGGCAATCCACTCACTTCAGCCTCCCAAAGGCGCAGGATTACAGGCTGAGCCACCGAGCCCAGCATATATTCCTATTTCTAAAGAGAAGGTAAGAAATACCACATACAGACCAGGCGCGGTGGCTCAGCCTATAATCCCAGCACTTTGGGAGGCCGAGGGAGAAGACTGCCTGAGCCAGGGAGTTCAAGACCAGCCTGGGCAACTTGGTAAGACCTCATCTCTACAATAAATAAAAAAATTAGCTGGGCATGGTGGTGAATGCCTGTAGTTCCAGCTACTTGGAAGGTTGAAGTGGAAGGATCACCTGAGTCCAGCAGGTTGAGAATGTGGTGGGTGAGAGCATGCCACTGCATTCCAGCCTGGGTGACAGAGTGAGACTCAAACTCAAAAAAAAGAAAAGAAAAGAAAAGAAATATCACATACTGAACATTTACTAGGTGCTAGGTATATACTTTATACACACATGGACCCTTTATTCCTCTCAGTGACCCTCAGGGTAGGTATTACCACCCAAGTATTAGCATGAAAGAGCAGATATTCAACAAGAGGAGCAATGCCAGGTGTGGTGGCTCATGCTTGTAATCCCAGCACTTTGGGAGGCTGGAGTAGGAGGATCACTTGAGCTCAGGAGTCTGAGGTTATGGTGAGTTATGACTAAGCTACTGCACCCCAGCCTGGGTGACAGAGCAAGACCCCATCTCCAAAAATAAATAAATTTTTAAAAGAGGAGCAGGTTGAAGTTAGGTAGAGCTGGCATTTGGACTCAGTTCTGCCTGACTCCAGATGCTCTTTGTATTATATAATACTGTCTTCTGAAGCAGGTAATGCCTCCAATAACACACCAGCATGTGCATACACATACATACAGATGCTTAGCAGTGCTGAGGATAGAGAGAAGTACCCTGAACCTTCCTTTCTCCTGTGTTAGGGAACATTCATTAGTCTGCAGCTCAAGTATTTGTAAACACTCAACAGCACCCATCCCTCATCCCTGGCAGTTCCTTGTGCTTGTTTTCTAGCAAGTGTATCACAGTGGAAGATGAGACACTGCATCAAACTCTTCCACAAGCTGGTGAAAGTTTTCACAGCTGGAGGCAACATGCTTCCCCCAGTGACAGAAATAATTTCTCTAAAAACCTGCACAGAGTTCAGGCTAATCGGACAAATAAACTAAACTCCTAATAGTTAGAAATAAATTAAAATTTTGCAGTGAGGTGAAAAATAGGTTTTTACTAGACATAAAATTTAGGCCATATCCATTCTAGGCCACAGAATATTGCCATGATAAATAAAAATAATCTATGCACAGTCAGTAGGTACATATCAATATGGGCAGACTCTTCTCTTGTTATCAGTACAGTGACATCTCACCCGTCCAGAAGGAAAAAGAACCTCAGTTCTTTGGAACAACACTAGACACCTAGAAGTATACAACTAAGCCCTCGGTGCAGTCAAAATAGATCCTCACTCAAAGACACTTTACTTTTTTCCAAGAGACAATCTTACAAGTTCACCTTAGCCAACTTCCCAGCTCATAGCACGTTAGACAGACATTTTGAACTTGGTAAGACATATGACAAGAGTTAGTCTTCACAGAAACCAGTTACTTTTGCATAGAGAAACATTACGTTCCACAATTTCAGATTAAGACTTCAAGATCCAGGCCAGTAGATTTACAAATGCCAGCCCTAACAGTAAGTAGCACTGGGCATTACCATTAGGTAAGTAAACAACAGAAGACGCTCCTTATGATCTTCTGGGGTGCATGGTGGGTGGGAAGAGGGTGTGTGGCCTAGAAAGCACAAGCAAATTTTGAATTCCAACTGAGATTTTGGCTGTGGACCTTTGGGGATGTGAAATAACCTCTCTGAAACTCAGCTTCCTCCTTCATTGAATAAGGATAACACAGTACCTGCCTCATTATACTTGCTGTGAGGCAGCCATTATTAGGCTTAGCAGGCTGTGAGCTCTGCAGGCCTCTCTTTTACACAGTTCAGTGCCCACTAGGCTTTGCACAAGGGTTGGCCCTCAACAGGCGTTTATTATGCTTAACTGAATTAGAGGGACAAGACATTTGCTGATTTCCTCACTACTTCCATCTGGGAATTCAAATGTATCTCACATTCCCATACCCTCACAATAAATCTGTTCAGGAGAAAAAATATGTACATCTTTTTACAGACAGTCAGACAGCACTGAGATACACAAAACTTAAGAAGAGCGTCTACCATTACCCCGCAAATGGTACACTTAGAAGTAGCTTCTTCAGCCTGCCCAAGACCTATCTGGGTTTGATTGACAAGGCCAGTGTTCTCCGCCAGAAGCAGCAGGGCTGGGGGTGCTCTGCAGCTCCAGGCGCTCAGCTCAGTCCGCAGGCCTCTCTCCCCAGGTCTGCTTCTGAGGGTGGAACACAGCTCATGTGCATTTGGGAAACACCTCCAACACTGGCAGGTTACTGGAGTCAGAGAGGATGGTGGCCAGCTAACCACCACTACAAGGATACAAACCAGTTACTGAGAGCCTCCTATTTGATGCTCACAGCAATCCTGGGGGTTAGGTCTGATCCCATCTCACAGATAAGAAACCAAAATTCAGAGCAATTAGGAGCCATCTGCCTCACCCAGCTACCAAACAACAGACTACAATTCCAGCTCTAGGGCACCATCTCCCCCTACATGGTCACTCTGCTCCTCAGAGCAAGGCTGTGGCCTGGATGCCCAAACACCAGTAAGCTCTGTTCGCATGTCCTCAGGGTTCTTGTCTGCTAGAAGGGCTGCCCATAAACCACTGATACTGAGTCTGCTTTCTTGAGAAGGAAGAATACTTCATCTTTTACCTCAATGCTGCTGATGAGTTCTAAATATCGGAGATCTTGTACTCTGGTGAAGGCCTACAGGAGAAGAAATAAAGAATAAAATCAGCTGCCTTCTCGGCTTCAAAAGTGAATGATTGGATGGGGGTGGGGAGTCAAGCTCTAAAAAGTGAGCCAGCAAGGAAAGAAAAAAAAGCAAACATTGATTAATCATCGTGTGTTCACGAAGACTATACCGCCCAGTGAGGCACGGCTTTATCCCTAGGATTAGACCATACAAAGAACAGCAAAGAAGTCCTGGTTGCATCAATCATTTTAGGATTAAGTAAAACAAAACTATGATACTGCAGTCTGTGGTGGTACCTCCTTGGGAGACTCTCTGTCCAAAGAACAAGCTAGTCTGACACTCTGAGGCAGTGGCATCAGAGCAGGAACGGATAAGACGTACTGACTGAGAGAAACTGCAGGCACATCTAGGTGACTTAATGGAAAGCAGGAGACAGCTATGCTTACCCAGTGGTGCCGTAAACACAGGGCATCCAGAGCCCGTGGTACTAGTACAGAGGGAGAGGAGAGGAAAGCTGAGAAAAAACAAAGATGGTTTCAGGAAGGGGGGGGCAGGGAATGAATCACTACAAGTCCCTGGAAGGCAAACTCTTGTGTGAATGCCAAAGTGCAGCCTTGCTTTGAACTGTTAGAAGTTTCTGAGGAACAGGCAGACTGATGTTAGCTAAGCTGCTTTTGCCACTCTCAGATTCTGCAAAGGTTTTAGAGGAACACAGTCTACCATGTCAGGCTGCTCTTCATGTAGCTTTGCTGTAACATTTCTACTAAGCTGTGCTTCTTTACACTGTACCATTTGAAATGAGCTGATATGTGCCGAGTGGAGACAGCAGCTCCAGAGCCCTTGGAGTTATGTTTTTTGTTTTTTTTTAATTTTGAGTCTGAGTCTCATTCTTGTTACTCAGGCTAGAGTACAGTGGCATGACCATGGCTCACCACAGCCTTGACCTCCTGGGTTCAGGCAATCTTTCTGCCTCAGTCTCCCAAGTAGTCAGGACTACAGGCGTGCACCCTGTGCTTGGCTAATTTGTGTGTGCGTGTGTGTGTGTGTGTGTGTGTGTGTGTGTGTGTGTGTTTGTGTGTGTGTGTGTGTAGAGATGAAGTCTCACTATGTTGCCCAGGCTGGTTTCAGACACCTGGGTTCAAGCAATCCTCTCACCTTGGCCTCCCAAAGTGCTGGGATTACAGGTATGAGCCACCACACCCGGCCCAGAGTCCTTAGAATTTAAAATGTAGAACAACCTTGGCCACTTGTAGCCTTTACTTAGCTGTATGACATCTTCCTTCCTAAAAACACTTGGGGAAATGAGCTAGTCATCCGGTTTCTAGCTGCCTCATAGATGACCGCAATGTGACTTCATCTTTTCACCCCATGGGCCATGCATCCTGTCAGAGGCTGGGGACCAGGAGTGGCCCCTGTTCCCCTTCCCAATAGAGAGGCGCACATTCTAAAATGGTCTAAAAGGGGAGGAGGCAGATTAAACAGATCATCAAATCTCCCTGAGCTAAGAATTATACGAGTATGAACCAGATACCCTTGAGAACACAGATTAACTGTCTGAGCACAGGCAGTGGCAGGAGGCAGGGTTAAGTAAGGCATCATAGACTAGGAACCTGGCAAATGGGTATTCTTGACGAGGAGTTCGTAGAAAAGGGCAAGGTAGGCATCACATGAGCAAAGGGACGGAGGGTTAGGAGTACCATATTCCATGGTGAAGGTCTGACATGCTACCCTCTAGATCTGGGTTTCCTAAAGCACCACGAGAGGGAAAACCGGGAAGGCCTGGCAAAGTGGCAGAGAGGGAAAGAAGGGGCCTTCTAGGTCTCAGTCCTAGCTCTAAGGGCTTTCCGGCTGGGGGGCCCAGAAGGTACGTCCTCCCCACTTCTGGGCTCCAACCATCTTCTTTGTGGAAAGGAACGAGCTCTCTCTCCAAGGGTCTTTCTTTCTTCCTTTCTTTCATTTTCTGAGTAGGAGTCTCACTCTGCGGCCCAGGCTGGAGTGCAGTGGCACACTCAAATTCACCGCAGCCTCAACCCGCTGGGCTCCGGCGATCCTTCCGCCTCAGTCTTCCAAGTAGCTGGAACTACAGGCGCATGCCACCATGCCTGGCTTATTTTTGATTTATTGTAGAGATGAGGTCTCACCAAGTTGCCCAGGCAGGTCTTGAACCCCTGGGCTCAGGCAATCCTCTCACCTCGGTCCCCCAAAGTGCTGGGATTAGAGGCTGAGCCACCAAATCCGGCCTCCAAGGGTCTTTCTAGTTCTGCTGTGCTAGATTCTAGGATTTCCCCTGTGAGAGAGATGTTTCTTAGTTTCTTCAGCCTGATGCATTCTGCAGAGTCAGGGTGCCTGGTCAGAGTGGTCAGGAGTCACAAGGCCCGTGAATAACCTCAGCAGAAGGAAATGTGGGAACAGGGAAAAATCTGCAGCTCTGCTCGGGGCTATGGTGGGGCACTAAGCAGCTCTCCTCTGCCATCTAGTGGGAACACTGGTCTATTGCTGAGAACCACCCCCTCCACAAACTTGTGCACCAGAGAGATTGACACAGCAGAAAAAGAAAGGCTGGGATTTGGGATTTGGATAAAATACCAAGTTCTAGTCTATGGTCAAAATTTTGTGGCTTTTTCAAAACCTCATGTTGTACATCATAAATGTATACAGTACACAATTATTTTTCAATTTAATAAACACATAAAAACCTGTAACTTTTTTTTTTTTTGAGTTGGAGTCTCACTCAGTCGCCCAGACTGGAGTGCAGTTGCTGCTCCCGGCCACCGCAGCCTCGACCTGCTGGGCTCCGGCGATCCTTCCGCCTCAGCCTTCCGAGTAGCTGGAACTACAGGCATGCGCTACCACGCCCAGCTAATTTTTGATTTATTGTAGAGATGAGGTCTTGCCAAGTTGCCCAGGAGGGTCTCGAACCCGTGGGCTCGGGCAATTCACTCACCTCGGCCTCCCAAAGCGCGGGATTACAGGCTGAGCCACTGAGCCCGGCTTAAAACCTGTAACTTTAATACAATCATTTCTGATCTCAGGGAGCATTTTGGGGATACAGGATAGGAGCACTAAATAAATGAAGAGTCATTCCAGTTTAGTTTTCATCCATTCAAACATTTGCTAAGTGCTGGACCTGTCCAAGGCACTGCGCTAGGTGTGTGGGGTGATACCAGGATGAGGTAGGTGTTTAGTTCCTGCGTGTGAGGAGGTAACAGTCTAGAGGGAAGACCTTTCATTTCATTCTACACTAAAAACAAACACAGTCAACATGCTCCAGGAATCCCTCATTACTCTTCACTCCTGCTGGCGTTTCGGGTGGGGGGGTGGGGGGATGGGGGGAGCTCCCGCATGGAAATGCTCCCTTTCCCCTTCTGCTTTTTTTTCTTAGAAAGCAGAATTTATTAAGAGGACAGAAAGCTTCCACAGTGGGAGGGGACCTGAGGGAGTTGTACCTCCCTGAATTCTTAAGACCCTCCTCTAGTACCACTTTCCTACACTTAGTAGATCTAAAAATATAGATCATGATTATAGAAAGATAATCTTTCTTACTTTAATAATGGCTAGCACTTGCACAGCCATTCCTAGTTTTACATTCCCCTTGCAACGGCTCAGTTAACTCAACTGACACTGTGAGAGGTGTTTTTACTATCCCCATTTTAGACATGGGAGGACTGGGTCTCGGAGAGAAGTGGCTTGCCTGAGGTTACAGAACCCCTTACATGGCACCACTGGTTCTCAGCCAGGCTTCCGAGTCCTGGTTTGGTCCAATCTACTCTCTTTTTCTGCCTACAAGTCTTGATTCAGCATGAGGCCGGCATCACATCTCTCTCTGCAACTCCTTCGATACCAGCACAGTAGTATGAACAAAAGGAGTATCTCACTAATTGACTGTGGGAAGATACAGGGGAAGGGAGGAAGAGCATAGAGGGGTCCAGAATCTATTCCTTCTTCCACCTCAGCTTCTAGGTAGAAGAACACAACTCAGAAACATACCTGGACTTTTTCTTTTCTTCTTTTTTTTTTTGAGTTGGAGTCTCACTCCATCGCCCAGGCTAGAGTACAGTGGCACACTCACAGCCACCCCAGCGTCAAACTGCTGGGTTCCAGCGATCCTTCCGCCTCAGCCTTCCAAGTAGCCGAACCATAGGCATGCGCTACAACACCCAGCTAATTTTTTGATTTATTGTAGAGGCGAGGTCTCACCAAGTTGCCCAGGTTGGTCTCAAACCCGTGGGCTCAGGCAACCCACTCACCTTGGCGTCCCAAAGTGCTGGGATTACAGGCTGAGCCAACTGAGCCTGGCCGACTTTTTTCTAACGTGCAAAAAGGGGTCAAATGTTTTCACTGTTTCTCTAGCTTTAACAGACTAGGCCAGGAAATGACATAATGAATCAAGTCCATGAACCACACTACGGAAGGCATGTGGAAAGTGTTCAGAATCAGAGTGCTGCCCATCTCTTCCATTATACATACTAAGTGCTAAGAAAAACAGCATTGACCAGGCACGGTGACTCAAACCTGTAATTCCAGCACTTTGGGAGACCGAGGTGAGAGGACTGCCTGAGCCCACAGGTTCAAGAGTAGCCTGGGCACCTCGGTGAGACCTCATCTCTACAATAAATAAAAAAAATTAGCTGGGTGTGATAGCGTGTGCCTGTAGTTCTGGCTACTTGGAAGGCTGAGGCAGAAGAATCGCCTGAGCCCAGTAGGTCAACCCTGGGGTGGCCGTGAGTGTGCCACTGAACTCCAGCCTGGGCGACAGAGAAAGACTCCAACTCAAAAAAAAGAAAAAAGAAAAACAGCATTGTATAATAAATGCCCTATGATTACACCAATCATAAAAGCTACCATTTACTGAGTGCCTATTATGTGCCAAACTTTTAGCTAGATAATTACATAAATAATAGCTAATAAGAGTGACAGCCAAATCTATCAGATGCTTCTCCCGTGGCAGGCTTTACAGGCATGATCCCATTAGATCCTTATAACTTTGTGAGGATGGAGCAATCTTAGGAAAATTGTTTTCTGCCCAAACTCACAGTGAGAAAGTGGCTGAGCTGAGATCTAAATCCAGGTCAGCCTACCTCGAGTCAGAGCTATTTATGCTTCTCCATGTCACCTGGCCCTCCCTTCTACCTCCTTAAGGAACTCTGCAAGGACCAAATTCCAGTTCATGCTGACTAAATGCTTACCTTCTTTGCTGTTTCAAACTCTAATCCTTCTAGAGCTTCCATGGCCAGCTCACGCCAGTCAGTGTCTGTCACACCCAAACAAGCAATCTGGTAGGCTTCTTTGAACATTTTCCTATCCAGGTACTGGTACATTGGTGCAGACTGCAGGATTTCATCAAAAGGAAAAAGAAGACTGTTTTCAGAGCAATGGAAAGAGATTCACACAGAGCCTGCCTCCAGATATGTGCAGCAACTTTATTACAAATGCAGAGTAGCACTACAGTGCTCAGACAGCAACCTGCTCAGCCTCATCCCGCCCACCTGTGTGCCCTCCACCCTGTCACCCCTATCACAGCTGAGCCACAGTGCTCCACAGCACAAAATTCCTGTCCATCCTCTTTCCTACCTCCAGGCTTGCCCTATCATAGGATGTCGTCCTCACCTGGAATGTCTTTGCTTCTCCCCACCTTCCCTCTGAAAAATACCAATTTGACTTTCAAGGCCCTGTTAAAATGTCACTTCTGGAAACTCTTCTCTAACCCTGAAGCCCCACCCCAAGGGAAGGAGTCTGAGCTTCCTCTGCCTTTTGTCCCAATCTTGGGAGGGGCTGTAATTATACACTATAGTTACACTCCTAACAAGGTCATGTGCAACCCATGGGCAGCTGACCTCCTCCACAGGCTGCTGTGAATACCTGTGAACAGTTCCTAAGAACTTCTCTTTTTTTAGGTTTCTTTTTTTTTTGAGTTGGAGTCTCACTCTGTTGCCCAGACTGGAGTGCAGTGGCTGCTCCCGGCCATTGCAGCCTCGACCTTCTGGGCTCCGGCGATCCTTCCGCCTCAGCCTTCCAAGTAGCTGGAATTACAGGTGCGCGGTACCACGCCTGGCTAATTTTTAAAATTTATTGTGGAGATGGGGTCTCGCCTAGTTGCCCAGGCGGGTCTCGAACCTGTGGACTCAGGCAATCCACTCACCTCAATCTCCCAAAGTGCGGGATTACAGGCTGAGCCACTGAGCCTGGCTTTTTTTTAGGTTTCTAAAGTACTTTTGGATCAATCCCAACAGCCCTCTGTAGTAGGTATTCATTACTCCCTGGTTATAGGCCAGGAGATTGGGACTCAAAGAGGACAACAGACTTGTCAAAGACACACTGGGCAAACAGAAAACCCAAGTCTGGAGCCAGAGGTGACTGGACATTCCAGGTTTGGTGTCCTTCCTACTTTGTGTGCGTTCATGTGTGTATGTGCACAAGAGAACAAGTCTCAGGGGACAGGCACATCTTTAACAACAAAAGGCCTTGCCCTTGTTTTAGGTCAGTCAGTCAATGTGCTGCAGAGATCTGCATCTCTCCTGGATCCTGGACACTGAAGATCGATCGGCCAGTGTCTCTGTACTAATGGCTCCCAAATGTGAAGCTGGCAATGCTGTTCTTTCCCTTTGGGGCCTTTATCTTTGAAATTTCTAGTCCCGTTTTTTTCAGCTTTAGAGTTGAAGGAAACTTTTTCTTTATAAGCTGATCTACCCTGACTGCAAGCTGATCTACCCTGAGAGTAAGCTCCCAAGTGCTTATCTTTTCTATCATGCCTTCCCTCCCAGATTTCCTCCCTTTAGAAGGGCAGCAGGGCACGGGCTGGGGAGCATCTGCGCTAGAACCCAGGCCTGGCTCAGCTACATCCCAGCCAGGTGACTTTTGGGTAAATCCATTAACTTTTGTTCAGATGCCCTGCCCAGCTCAGGCTGACATGGGCAAACAAGAGAGGTGCTCTGAAAATGAGAAAATGAGAGTGCTCTGGGCAAAAAGTGGGCATGGTCATGATGTCCACTGCTTTTCTCAGCACTAGTCCCTCACTATCTCCTGGGTTCCCCTGACTTTTCCTCACAGCCTCTCTGCCTTTCCAGACCTCAGTGCTTAGATCAAGTTTCACCCCCTCCTGGAAGCTTTCTCCAGCTCCCCCCACACAATGAGCATTCCTTTCTCAACCCCTTTAGTAAGTACATTCTGTTCCAACTTAGTTCTGTTTGTGTGTGTGTGTGTGTGTGTGTGTGTGTGTGTGTGTGTGTGTGTGTGTGTGGTTTCTGCTATTTTATAACTGTTGGTAATAAGAAGAAACAACAGAAATTAAGCAGACAAATCAGACTCTCCGAGTCTCTGAGAAATAGGTATAAGTAACCCCATTTCACAGAAAAGAAAATGAGGTTCCAAACAGTAAAATGAGTTGCTCAAGTTACAACTGGTTTAGGTGGAGAGTCAGGTTTCAATGCTGATGCTCCTTCCCCTAAACTGTACAACTTCTATGGTAAATGTCTCATAAGAAAGGGATAGGCAGTCAGGCTCGGTGGCTCAGTGGCTCAGCCTGTAATCCCAGCACTTTGGGAGGCTGAGGTGAGTGGACTGCCTGAGCCCGCGGGTTCGAGACCCACCCAGGCAACTTGGTGAGACCTCATCTCTACAATAAATAAAAAATTAGCCGGGCGTGGTAGCACATGCCTGCAGTTCCGGCTACTCGGAAGGCTGAGGCGGAAGGATCACCGGAGCCCAGCAGGTCGAGGCTGCGGTGCCCGGGAGCGGCCACTGCACTCCAGTCTGGGTGACAGAGTGAGACTCCAACTCAAAAAAAAAAAAAAAGAAAGGGATAGACACTCTGACAGGCATATCAGAATCAAGCACACGCCGGATGGTTAACATTTATTTAGGCTTGCTTGGGAGGTACAATCTGAGGAGAATTTTTAAAAATACACTAACTGAGCAAAAACCCTCTGAGCTATACTTTATCTCACTGTTGCATTCCAAGCATGAAGTCACCACCATCCTGAGAAGCCCTACTAAGGCTTGTTGTCCTATTTGGCAGCCCTGACAAACCAGTTCTTGCACAAGATGATGTAAATTTCGAAAGGAAACCAGAAATCCCAAGAGTGGATCTGGTGCTTTTTCTTTCCTCTCTGGCCAAGACCACAGGATGGCTGGAGGCAGAGGCAACAGATAAACAGCCTTTGTCTTGAGACTGCCTTTCCTAACCTTGGCAGTTCTGACCTGCTGTGTCAGCAGATGGCCTTGGTGAATCATAAGGGCCTGGCAGAGGAAGCTCCAGGCTGCCCCTCTGGCTCCTCTTGGCTGGCCAAAGTCCGGAGCAGGAAAATGCATTTATTTTTGAGGTCCAGATGGCAATCTCGGAAGAAAACCTTTCAATAAGCATAGCCTGTCTGGTGTGACTGAGGAAGAATGGGTTTAGGACGGGGGCAGGACGAGGACGGCAAGGATGCGGTCTGGGGAAGCTGTTCCTGCCACTCTTCTTGCCACCACTTTCACCTACCTCATGACCTTCTCTCTCTTGCTTTATTTTTCCCCAGATCTGAGTTCCACTAACATTTCATATCTGTGTCAGGCATTGATGGTGCACACTTCCCAATAATTCCTGCCATAATGAGTAGTGGGAGCATCATAGGCTCGGAGGAAGAAGTGGGCTCTAGCTTGAAGGTGCGTTGTGTGGAGGGAAAGTAGACCAACAGAGTCTAGTGTAAGGGAAACCTGGAAATATGTCTAAAAGTCTTTCAAATGTACATGGCCTTTGACCCAGCAATTTAATTTCCAGGAATTTATACAAAGGAGTTAAATTGGGATAGATGCAAAGACTTAGCTAGCAAGATGCCCACTACCTACTATACAGCAAAAATGCTGCAAACAGCAAAAACGTCTAACAATAGGTGCCACGGGCTGAGTGAGCTATAGAACTTCCACGTGACAGGATAGCGTGTAGCCATAAATACAATGCTAGCAGAAGGGCAGAGGAAAGGGTCAAGGGGGGTAGTTACAAAAGGGCAGCACAACACCAGGGACCTTGTGGTGCTGGAAGTATTCAGTGTCTTGACTCTGGTGACTGATTACACAAACCTACACAGGTGATAAAATGGTACTGGGGTTCAGCAAACTGTCATCATCGGGCACAGTGCAGAAGGAATCTGGAATCTTCTTACAACTATATATGAGTCTATAATTATCTTAATTTCTTTTTTTTTTGAGTTGGAGTCTCACTGTGTTGCCCAGGCTGTAGTGCAATGGTACACTCATGGCCACTCCAACATTGGCCTGCTGGGCTCTGGCAAGCCTTCCACCTCAGCCTTCCAAGTAGCCAGAACTATAGGTGCGCACTACCACGCCTGGCTAATTTTTAAATTTACTGTAGAGACGAGGTCTCGCCAATTGCCCAGACTGGTCTGGAACCCGTGGGCTCAGGTAACCACTTGCCTCAGCCTTGCAAAGTGCTGGGACTACAGGCTGAGCCACCAAGCCTGGCCTTAATGTTTTAAAATGTTGGATAAGTATATTTATTGACACAGAACCATATTTCCAAGTAGACTGCTGAGTGAAAAAGCCAGGTTACTAGTTTATAACCAACAATTAATAACAAGTGATGGGTCTGCTGTATCTAAATGTTAGGTTAAATTAGAAGATGGCAGCTGGGCACGGTGGCTCATGCCTGCAATAAAAACCAGCACTTCAGGGGTCTAAGGCAGGAGGATCTAACAATACCTCCTTCCAGAAGTTCCAGACCAGCCTGGGCAACACAGTGAGACCCTGTCTCTACCAAAAAAATTAAAAAATTAGCCGGGCATGGTGGCATATGCCTATAGTCCCAACTGTTTGGGAGGCTGAGATGGAAGGACCACCTGAACCCAGGAGGTCAAGGCCGCAGTGAGCCATGACTGTGCCACTACCCTCCAGCCTGGGTGACAGAATAAGACTCCTGAACTCAGAAAAAAAAAAAAGATGGCAATAAAGGGCTTAATAGTCTCTACCTCTTGTTTAGTAATACTTGCATAAATAAAAGACATAAGACAATATTTATAGTTTGATTCCACTTGTTTAAAAATGCCTTTATAAAATTATATGCTCATAATTATATATCATGCATATATTATATAGAAAAAGTCTGGATAGGTATATTCCAAAATGTTTAAAAGTGATTCTCTCTTGAGGATGGGATTCTGAAGCCTAAAGTTTCTCCTTGGTGCATGTCTCTGTTTTATGACAGTCCTATAATAAGCACATGAGGTGTAGACAGGCAGCTAGGGCAGCTGAGATTGGCCTGCCCCCAGTTGAGTTGTCGTCTGTGTTTCTGCCTCCCCCATTCAGCAGCTCCATGTTCCACCCTCCATCTCTGTCTGGCCTCCTCCAGGTTCAGGTGACTTGTACAGAGTCCCATGCTCCCTTTCAGCTCACAGAGCTCAGCCTCCTATCCCCCTACTTGTTCTCTCCCTCTTTCTCTCTGTCTCACACACATACTTATCCCCCACACACACACACTCGTGGTACACTCCCACCTTTGGGGCTTGCCCACTCTGTCCCACACACAACTCATGCTCTGCTGGCAAAACTGCATACCCCTCCCCATCCTAACCAGAAAGGGGAGTTCAGGAAGAAATGGAGGCTCAGAGAGATTGAGCCGTTTGCCCAAAGACAGAGAGCTGGCATGAGGTGGAGACAGGGCTGCAGACTCCAGGTCCAGATGACCTTCCACAATACCACAGCTGCCACTCATCTCTCCTCCCTGCTTTCCTTGCCACTCCCTCCCCAAAGCACCAGCAAGGGGCCCAGGTTTCCTGGTCTTGTCTGCCCTACCACTGCTACATGGACAGGCGCCCCGAGTTACCTGAGGCACCTCCACAGCAGACATGGAGAAGGCATGGAGGCAGAAGATCTTGGAGCCATTGTAGCCAACCACGAAGCCCTGCAGCTTCTGCTGGTGCACAGGGAAGGTACTGGCTTTGATGTTGAGGTAGCCTCCTCCCGAGAAGCAGAGCATGTCCTCACACTGAGTGTTCCAGGCTACACTGTTGGCGTTTGGCTCCTGAGGGTCAGGGAGGGCGAGGATCCTGTGAGAACCATCCTGGGCTTTGGCACCACTCCCACGTTTCAGGCAAATACCCTAGTTAAAGACTGAATCCCCTGAATTGCTAACAGTGGGGCGGAGGGAAAAGGAGGAAAGGGGGACTAAAAGAAGTGAATAGAAGTAAGCTTTTCTATGCCCTTGTGTATGGTTGGAACTTGTGAACTAGAAACCATTACTTTTGAAAAACAATTATTCTTCCCAAATACATAGTAGGTGGAAAATCAGCAATGCGAAACTCCACTTGTATTAAAGAATAAACATACATCTGTATACACAGAAGGTTTAAAAGAATATATTCCAAAGAATTAACAATGATTATTTCTGGGTAGGTGGAATTGTGGAGTTTAAAAAGAAATCTTTTTACTTTTTTTGTTTGCATGAATTCTTTGGGCCATGAACATCTATTGTTTTCTATAATAAGAAAAAGAAAAATAGAAAATAATATATTGGTCTTTGCATTTACAACTCACAAATTGTAAAAATACAGTCACCCTGGGAGGTACCCCCCCTTCCTCTCAGTTTTCTGCTCAGCCCTGGCGCTCCAGGGACCAGCATATGCCCATACCTTTCTCCTAGAATCCTTTATAATATCGGAATCTTTTAGAATTAGCATGGATTACTTTTATAATAAGACAAAAATAAACCAATAGAGTTGTTTTCATTTGTGGGGGGCAGGGGCAGTGGAGAAGAAAAAAATAAGTTGGCAATGTTATAGCTGGGAATGTTGACGTCTTCTGGCAAAGTCTGAAAATTACCTTCCCTAGCCTGCCACAAAGCCATCAGTAGGAACTGGGGAGGACACACACCCTTCCATACTTATATGGTTCTAGGCTCAAATACAGATTCATATTTGAGACCTACTAACCTGCAGGTACAGGTTGAGGCTGGGAAGAACAGAAGTAATATTTAGAGTCCTATTTTGTACAAAGCACTGAGCTAGTAGCTATGCTATCTTGTTCATTTCTGGAGCAATTCTGTGAGGGGGCATTTGCTAGTTTCATTTTAAAGATAAGGAGAAATTGAGGCTGAGAGGTTCACTAACTTGCTTAAGATCATACAGTAAATGATGAAGGCAGGACTCAAGCCCAAAGAGGCTAGCCCAGGTCCTGCAGCTTGTGGGTAGTGGGAGGGGCGTGCTGTAGCTGGGAGTCTCTTGGACTCTGTGCCTGTGCGTGGCCCCTACACTCGCTGATCCTCCCAGAGACCAGGCTGGGCCAGAGCGGGAGTGCCTCCTGCAGGGAATGGGAAGCTAGAAAAGGGTCTCTAATCAAAGGGTCTCTAATCAAAGGACCATATCCTTGAGGCCTCTTGGGGACTTCACCTGAAAAAGCAGCTCCTTGGTGTGGATGTCATACACCAGGCATGTGTCATTTTCATCCACCACAGCCAGCTTGCTACGGGAGGCACTCATGTCCAAGCAACGCACGGCTGTGGCCTGCTTCAGTAGGACGATGGCTAAGAGATTGTCCACGAAGATCTTCAGGATCTGGTGAAATTTCAGAGAAAAAAGTCACCATGGCAACAAGACCCTGGAACACCGCCAGGCTATTAGAATCCCATGTGTTCTACAAGAACAACTCCCACTAACTTCACCAGAAGCTCTGTGCAGAGAAAAAGACTCATCAAAAGAAAGAAGCTTATCCTTAGGAGACCAAAAATGTGGTTTATCAGAGGTTGGAAAAGTAATGACAAGCCTGAGACGGACCAAACTCACATCAGTAGCTGTTTGGACTTGGGATTTATTAATGACATCACCCAAACTGTAGAGTTAGGTGATATAATCTAGCAAAGATCTGAGTCACAAACACAGGAAAAGGCTACCATAAACACTGACAAGACATCTGGTATAAAAGTAGAATAATGATGATGCTGATGATGACAACTATCATTTATTGATATACTTGTTTTTTTAAAAAATTTTTTGAGACAGGTCTTGCTACATTTCCCAAGCCGGAGTGCAGTGGTGTGATCATAGCTCACTGTAACTTCAAACTCCTGGGCTCAAGCAATCCTCTTATCTCAGCCTCCCAAGTAGCTGGGACGAGAGATGTGAACCACCACATTTGCTTTGATATCCCTGTTTTTGACAGTGCTAGGAAATAGGCTGTATTATCCTTATTTGCAAAGCGTAGCCTCAGAGAGGTAAAGTGACCTGCCTTGGGTGATAAAGCTAGTGAGTAGCTAGGTGAGGATATAATCTGGTCAACTTGGGCCCAAAATCCGAGTTCTCAGGCTCACATGGGAAGTGAGAGCTAACTGTGAGAAAAAGAGCAGGCCCCGCCTCTTCTTTGGTATTGCTGCTTAATTGCTCCCACTGATCTCATGCTCAGTGACTTCCATCTCTAGCAAGGACCTGACAAGTCTCAGCCATAAGCCATCTGGTACACAGCTTGGCTCACAGGCTAATGTAGTTATATTTTCACTTTCAAATTTCCATGTAGCCCACTTAGAACTTTTCTTATTTTGAACAAAGTACACGCACACACAGAGAAATCTGTTTAACTTTCTGTAACCTAGATTTCCCACATCTATTTGACCAAAGGGCCCACTTTTCCTCTAGCACCTACTAATATTCCAAGGACCTGGCATTCTCTAGGATACACGCTAGAACATACTGTGTTAATCCACTCACAGCTCTAATAGGGAGATGACCTAAGTGATGATCTCTGTCTCCCTCTCTAGCAATCCACTGAAGCAGCATCTCTAACAAATCCCCCACCTTCTGGGTGACCTGAAGCCCACTAATCCACTCCACATGCAGCCAGAGGCAACAGCTCAACAATGTGGGCATGCTAAGTATCTGAGGGCCATGACATCTTTGGCCTGAGGCTGTTGTCATCAAACTGAACTCAGGGCTGCCTGCCCTCCAATGTGCCCAGAGAGGGGAGAGGCTCTTTCCCCACCCCAGGAACTCATCTCAGGTTATAACTAGACGGGTCGCCTGTGTGTGTGCATGCAGATACAGCCTGATGGGAGACATGCGGGAGCACTCACCTGTCCATTCTTCAGGCCCACTAACAGGCCTTCTCTTCCAGGAGGGCCACCAATCACCTTGATGTAACGAATGAGAGACTCCATCTGCCACTCCCGCTCCTTCACTCCTCTGAAGGACAGGCATTGCAGTCGTTTCTCCTAGAAAGCAAACCCAACTTCACCTAGATGTTCAACAGAATAAGCGCTCCCAGCCCTTCCCAAAGAGGTCTTCCTGTACCTGAAGGGTGAAAATTTAGCTACATATTCAGTATCTATCTAATCCCATCTAGTCCTGTGATTGGCATCGTTAATCCTTCATGTAAGTCTTCCCCAAGGAGTCCAATTCAGCCTCAGTGTAGACCTCCATTCAGGCAGCCAGGACCTGAGGAAGCACCCAAGAGTACAGCTACTGACACAACTATCTTATACCTTGTGACAATCCTAAACTACTTCTTAAAGTTCTACATCTTCAGCCGGCCTCGGTGGCCCAGCCTGTAATCCCGCGCCTTGGGAGGCTGAGGTGAGTGAATTGCCTGGGCCTGTGGGTTCGTGACCCGCCTGGGCAACTTGGCAAGACCTCATCTCTACAATAAATCAAAAAAATTAGCTGGGCATGGTGGCGTGCACCTATAGTTCCCGCTACTTGGAAGGCTGAGGCGGAAGGATCGCTGGAGCCCAGCAGGTCGAGGCTGCGGTGGCCAGGAGTGGCCACTGCACTCCAGTCTGGACGACGGAGTAAGACTCCAACTCAAAAAAAAAAAAAAAAAGTTCTACACTTTCAGAGATACTTTAACAGTATTTTACACTACAGTAATTCCTAAGGGATTTCTTCTATTTTTATCACTTCCAATAGGCCTATGTGGACCGAATCCACCTCTACTTCCAAGAAAGATGCTGGGCTAGCATTCTCTCAAAGTCTTTTCCAACTAATGTCATTGACTTAGACACTTTCTGAACATCTAAGTTGAGAAAACTTTTTCCATGAAAAAAAATCTCAGGAAGTAAAACTTCCTTGACTATTACTGACTTGATATAAATATTATGTGTATATGCTTATAAAAAAAAATCTTCAGGCCAGGCATGGTGGCTCACATCTGTAATCCCAGAACTTTGGGAGGCCAAGGATTTCCTGAGCCCAGGAGTTCAACACAGGTCTGGGCAATATGGTGAGCCCTCATCTTTACAGTAAATTTAAAAATTAGACGCGTATAGTGGTGTGTGCCTGTAGTCCCAGCTACCTGGAAGAAGGCTGAAGTGGAAGGATTCCCTGAGATCAGCAAGACAAGGTTGCGGTAGCTGTGATTGTGCCACAGCATTCCAGCCTGTCTGACAGAGTGAGACTCCAACTAAACAAAAAAATCTTCTTTTTGTGGGTCCCAATTTACGCTTTAAGTCATTAAAATATATCTAATCCCAGTATGACAAAATGCTCTGCAATACAAAAAGGTATTCTCTAGTTTATGGCCCATGACTTTCTTTTTTTTTTTTTTGAGTTGGAGTCTTACTCTGTCGCCCAGACTGGAGTGCAATGGCTGCTCCCGGCCACCGCAGCCTAGACCTGCTGGGCTCCGGCGACCCTTCTACCTCAGCCTTCCAAGTAGCGGGAACTATAGGCTCATGCTACCACGCCCGGCTAATTTTTGATTTATTGTAGAGATGAGGTCTCGCCAAGTTGCCCAGGCAGGTCTTGAACCCATGGGCTCAGGCAATTCACTCACCTCAGCATCCCAAAGCGCTGGGATTACAGGTTGAGCCACTGAGCCCGGCCCCATCACTTTCTAATAGTCTGATTCACCTAGATGCCAGGAAAATGAAAGCTATATAAACAACCACTGAGTTTGATAAAAAGAGACTTGTTTTCTAGTGACCAGGTTTAAAACCATGAGCTGAGTACCCTATTCATAGGGGAAGCATGAAGTAAATTTAGCCAGACCCCTGCAACATGCTGCTACCCACCTGGCAGAGGATGATGTGCTGGGCACATACCACCAAGAGGTTGCATTCAAACTTCTTGACAATCTTCTCTGTTACCCGATAATGCATGTCTGATGAGTCATCTGAAAACAACTCATAGATGATGATTTTCTCTGGCAGCTGGATGGCTAATCGATTTTTATAGATGGCAATTTTCTTGACAAGCTCTTTGCATTTAATCCGAACTGTCAAGAAAAAAAAATACAGTTCTATCAAGAGGTTGTTAAGTAAGGTGCAAGGCAGAGAAATTAAAAGCTATCACTTACTTAATGCTACTAGCAATTAGAGTGAGACACTCTCATTAAAAAATCTTTACAGAGTATCTAATATGTATAATCATCTCTGCTGGGCACTGGATCCAAAGTCGTATACAACATAATCTTTGTGGACCAAAGCTTACAACTGTGGATGCTTAGTACTACCAT
Organism: Cephalopachus bancanus; assembly: GCA_027257055.1. Classification (NCBI taxonomy): domain Eukaryota; kingdom Metazoa; phylum Chordata; class Mammalia; order Primates; family Tarsiidae; genus Cephalopachus; species Cephalopachus bancanus. The sequence goes on from JAPVLO010000510.1 coordinate 1,675,272, forward strand.
CCCCAGCTGAATATAAATCTAACTTCTCTACACAGCACTAGCAGCCCCTGACTAGCGGGAGTCTGTCTAGGTGACTGGTCTCACCTCTGGCCACTCCCATCCACCTCCTTGATGACAGAAAATGGCATGTAGTTTCTGGTACACACTTTGTTCTACACTCTCACTACAGTCCACGTGGGAAAAATGTCCCAGAAGGAACAATGTGGAGCTGCCTGGGTGGTTACAACTCCCGCCATCACAGCTGGAATCTTCAAATAGAGGTGGTCCCAGATGGGGACCAAAGGCTGCTTTCTCATCTGAGTCTGCAAGACAACTCCCAACCTGGATCCCTATGCAAAGTTACCCAGCACTGCACTGTGGACAGCACACGTGGACATGAACATACCTGAAATAAGTGAATTCTTAGCCTATTTAACCAGCACAGCTACTTGGCTGGACAAAGCAGGAGGCTGAGGTTAGAGCTTGGACCCGCTATGCTAGGCCTAGAACCCTGACCTTCTGACTGAGCCTGTGCTGATCCACTGTCCCTGTTTATCTCTGGCAGAAGGCTCCTCCAGGAGGCCAGTGGAGACTGGGCTGAGGTGAGAAGCCCCCTGGAGTGACTATGACCAGAAAGGATACAGGCCCGCAAAGACCCATGCAGGTCAACCATCCTGGCTCCAACTTGTTGCAAGTCATCTTCCCTAACTCAGAGTCTACCTGACTCTTACCTTTCTGCTCAGTGATGAGGTGCTGCACGATGACATCAGTCATACTATCCCTGTAGGCATAACGGTCCTTGTAGAGCCCATGAACTGTGCTGAAAATAAGCTGGTAGAAGGAAATGGTGCCATCCTGGCAGCCAACCACCTACAGGGTAAGAGAACTGTCAATTTCCAGCTCTCTGGAGAAAGAGACTGCCCCTCCATTTGTCAGGAACAAACACCAATGATCTGACTAGCTACACATGGCTGATGCTCAGTGCCCTCTCAAGCAAAGGCCCAAAAGAATGGACTTCCTCTTCTTACCACATAGTTGGAATCAGGTTTCACTTTACATGTCCACACCCAGGAGGTCTGCTCCCCAACAGTCCCAAGCCGCATTCCATCTTTGGTGAAAAGGGATACTTGCTTGTCTGACCCTCCCAGCAAGATGTACTCCCCTTTAGTAAAGTAGCTGATGCAACAGGGGTCAAAGTTCAGTGGTCGATCCTTCCCAATCTGCAGAAAGAGAAAGCAAGGGAAAAGGCATTTCTAAGTCCATAATAATTGCAATATATTTAAGGGCTTTTCCCACCAACTTTAATGGGGTAAGCTGGGGAAACAGACAGCTGGCCAGCCATATCTCCTGTGTTATTCCATCGTGAACCCAGGCTTCACTGCCTCTGGGTCACCCTACTCCTCCCCTCCACCGAGCCAAACCCTGGACTTCTAGACTCAGCAGCATCTCCCCCAGTCCTACCTAACTGCTCCAGAAGTGTGTCTCAGCTCCTCAGCCAACCTGGAAGCTGATGGTGGTGTTGTCCTCCAGGCCCTCTTCTGCACATAACTTGCTATGGTTCACTTTTTAAAAAGAAGCTGAGTTTATTCAGTTTAAAAGACTATTCATTCTGCAACTAGGCCCATACGACTTCTCTCTCTTTTTTTAAATTTTAAAGCAGGATTTATGGAGAGGACAGAAAAACTCCCACAGTGGGAGGGGGACTTGAGGGGTTTCCCCATACTACTTCTCTTTATATCAACTTTTTTTGAGATATAGCTCATATACCATATAATTCATCCATTTAAAGAGTACAGGGCGAGGCACGGTGGATCATGCCTATATCCCAGCACTTTGGGAGGCTAAGGCAGGTAGATAGCTTGAGTTTTGGAGTCTGAGACCAGCCTGGGCAACATAGTGAGCCTCATCTCCACAGAAAATAAAAAAATTAACTGGGTGTTAATGCACACATCTGTAGTCCCAGTTACCCGGGAGCTGAGGTGGAAAGATCACCAGAGCCCAGGAGATCAAGGCTGTGGTGAGCCATGATCATCTAAAAAATAATAATTAAATAAACAAAATGTATAATTTGATAGCTTTCAACATAGTCACAGAGTTGTGCAATCATCATCACCATCTAATTCCAGAACATTTCCATCACCCTAAAATAAACCCCATACCTGTTAGTAGTCTATTCAAATTCCCTATCTTCATCCCTGGCAACCACTAACCTGCTTTCTGTCTCTATGAATTCGCCTAATCTGGGCAATTCATATAAACGGAATCACACAATATATGGCCTTTTGTGTCCAGTTCATCCATATTGCAACATATACCAGTACTTCATTCCTTTTCATTGCTAAATAATATTCCATTGCATGATATGTCACATTTTGTTTATCTGTTCATCAGCTGGTGAACATTTGGCTTGTTTCTACTTTTTAGCTATTATGGATAACATTGCTATGAGTGAATATTCATGTACATGTTTTTGTGTAGACACACATTTCCACTGCTCTTGAGTACATACATAGAAGTGGAATTGCTGGGTTACACACTAACTCTATGTTTCACATTTTGGGGAACCTCTACATTCTTTCTTTTTTTTGTAGTAAGAAAATGTTTATTAATAGTATATGTGCCAAATCAATAGAAACAAAGAATTTTATTAAGAACACAAGGCCAGAATTTTGGCTGTTATCAATATTCATTATTTATTTATTGCCAACGATGTGTTCAGGTCTCTACAGTAAACACATAGCTTCTTCCTTCAATGCCTGCCAGTGGAATTACATCTACAGTAATTCAGCAGGACAATTCCAGCATGAAAAGAACATGCTACCAGATTTCTCTATGTTTATATATTCTGTCTCCCTTTCTAATTTGGATCATGAACCATTTGGCAAGAACCAGACTTAATCCTATCAGCACTTATAGAATAGTAAGTGGAGTTCATCCTTGTCCATTTATTGAAGAATTCCATTAGGAGAAACAAGGTAAGGTTACCAAAGAGATTGTATAGTATACCTCTACACTTTTTCAAAGTGACTGTACCATTTTGAATTGGAGTTTCACTCTGTTGCTCATGCTGGACAACAGTGCAGTGGCATGATCTCAACTCACTACAGTCTCCACCTCCTGGGTTCAGGTGATCTTTCTACCTCACCCTCCTGAAGGTGTGTGAGACCATGCCTGGCTAATTTTTTGATTTTTTGTAGAGACAAGGTCTTGCTGTGTTGCCTAGGCTGGTCTTGAACTCCCATCTCGGCCTCCCGAAGTGCTGGGATTACAGGCATGAGTAACCGTGCCCAGCCGACAACACCATTTTATATTCGTACTATCAGTGTTTGAAGATTCCAATTTTTCCATCCTAGTGGGTGTGAAGTCATATCTCACTGTGGTTTTGATGTGCATTTCTCTGATGGCTGGTGCTGTGGAACATAATTTCATGTGCTCATTGGTCACAGAGAAATGTCTATTCAGATCCTTTGCCCATTTTTCAACTGGGTTGTTTGTCTTTATAGTTCTTTTTTTTTTTTTTTTTGAGTTGGAGTCTCACTCTGTTGCCCAGACTGGAGTGCAGTGGCTGCTCCCGGCCACCACAGCCTCGACCTGCTGGGCTCCGGCGATCCTTCCACCTCAGCCTTCTGAGTAGCTGGAACTACAGGCACGTGCTACCACACCCAGCTAATTTTTGATTTATTGTAGTGATGAGGTCTCGCCAAGTTGCTTGGGTGAGTCTTGAACCCACGGGCTCAGGCAATCCATTCGCCTTGGCCTCCCAAAGTGCTGGGATTACAGGCTGAGCCACCAAGCCCAGCTTGTCTTCATTTTCTTTTTTTTTTTGAGTTGGAGTCTCACTCTGTTGCCCAGACTGGAGTGCAGTGGCCGCTCCCGGCCACTGCAGCCTCGACCTGCTGGGCTCCGGCGATCCTTCCGCCTCAGCCTTCCAAGTAGCCGGAATTACAGGCATGCGCTACCATGCCCGGCTGATTTTTTGATTTATTGTAGAGATGAGGTCTCGCTGCCCAGGCGGGTCTCGAACCCGTGGGCTCAGGCAATCCACTCACCTCAGCCTCCCAAAGGCGCAGGATTACAGGTTGAGCCACCGAGCCCGGCTTGTCTTCATTTTCTTAATGGAGTCTCCTCAGCTTTTAAGATGAAGGTCAAAATCCTTGCATCCCCAAGATCATTCTCTCAGCCAAAATGAACTTCCTGCAGTTTCCCAAGTGGACCATGCCCTTTCAGGCTTTCCTGTCCTTACAGGCACTATTCTCCACACCATCCCAGCCCCAGCCAGGAGTGCTCTTTCTCTCTCCTTCTCTGCCACGTCATCTCCCAATTCCCAATCCCCCAGGCTCCCATTGCCCCATGCTCACCTCTCCCCCAGTACTTCCCTCACTGCCTGCAGTTACAGAGTTAAATTCAGAACTCCCCCACTAAAGCTTGAGCTTCTTATTGTCACTGCAGTTTTTTGCTGCCCTGAAGAGTGTCTTTTGTGAATAAAAAGACTATTTGTGGCTGGGTGTGGTGGCTCACGCCTGTAATCCCAGAATTTTAGGAGGCCAAAGCAGGAGGAGGGTCACTTAAAGCAAGGAGTTCAAGACCAGTCTGGGCAACATAGCAAGACCCCTCCACTCTACTAAAAAGTAAAAAAATTAGCCAGTATGTGCTATAGTTCTAGTTACTTGGGAGACTGAGGTGAGAGAATTGCTTGGAGATCAAAGATGCAGTGAGCTATGAGCTATGATTGTGTCACTGCACTCCAGCCTGTATATATAAAAAAAAAAGCCAGGCACAGTAGCTCACATCTGTAATCCCAGCATTTTGGGAGGCGGAGGCGAGAGGATTACCTGAGTCCAGGGGTTTGCCACCAGCCTGGGCAACTTGGTGCGACCTCATTTCTACAATAAATAAAAAAATTAGCCAGGTACGGTGGTGCATGCCAGTAGTTCTGGCCACTTGGAAGGCTGAGGAAGATGGATCACCTGAGCCCAGCAGGTAGAGGCTGCGGTGGATGTGAGCATGCGACTGCACTTCAGCCTGGGCAACAGACTCCAACTCAAAAAACAACAACAACAACAAAAACTATTTATGATTAACATTATTAAACTAATATACAATTTATTTTTTATTTTATTTTATTTTATTTTGAGTTGGAGTTTCACTCTGTCGCCCAGACTGGAGTGCAGTGGCCGCTCCCGGCCACCGCAGCCTCGACCTGCTGGGCTCCGGTGATCCTTCCACCTCAGCCTTCCAAGTAGCCGGAATTACAGGCATGCGCTACCACGCCTGGCTGATTTTTTGATTTATTGTAGAGATGAGGTCTTGCTGCCCAAGCAGGTCTTGAACCCGCGGGCTCAGGCAATCCACTCACCTCAGCCTCCCAAAGGTGCGGGATTACAGGCTGAGCCACCGAGCCCGGCTAATATACAATTTATTAAAAAATAATTCTAGGGACCAAGTTTCTCCTTAGGTTTTTAAGTTCAATTTACAAATATTTTCCTATTTATAAATCTAGTAAAAGTGAATAGTGCATTTACTTTGACTGTTTAATAAATTCAATTTTGAACAGATTATAAAACCCTTAAATAGTCAGTCCTATTTACAAGTTAGTTAATTCCCTTAAACTAATTTAAACTGCAATTATAAGTTTAATATAGTCAAATTTCCCTTCCTTTTTAGGAGTTTCAAATGCCTAGCAACCAAAATTTTCCCTAGCACTTATATGATGCTAGTAAATCTAACAAGATAACTAAATAATCTTATGAATCATGACAAGGAAGGCTGGCAGCTTTTGGCAATGGCTCAGTAGTTCCTATTGGACCAACCCTCCCATATGCAACAGCTATAAAATCTAGACCAACTATAAACAGCTACCACCTGAGGGCAACCAAAGCAGGCAGAAATGAAGACACATGCACACTGGAAAAAGGGAACAGTATTAGGTGAACTTATTTTTTCAAATGGCTTTTTGCCTGAGGGAAGGCTTCTTGGGCACTATGTTGGGTGAGTACAGAATTTAGGAGGATCACAGCAGTTGGAAAGTGAGGTGTGAAATCCCAGAAAAGAGATGCAGAGTGACAGCCTATATTCTGTACATAAACTCTTTAGTATCTGGAAATCCTTGAGCTCTACACTGTATTGCCAACGATGTGTTCAGGTCTCTACAGTAAACGCATAGTTTCTTCCTTAAATGCTTTCCAGTGGAATTACATATGGACTCTGATACAGATGCTGCGTAGCCTGACTAAGGTTAAAGAACTACACAGAGATGTCAGTTGCTGTCTACCATTGAAAACACAGAGTTTGCATTTTGAGTCCAGCAACATAAACTAAATACTTAAACACACATGCACAGAATAGTCTTCAAAAGAATATGATGGAAATAAGTCTCTATGAAGTATCATTCTCAATGTCTAGAGTACAACCTGGAATTCCAAAAAGCAGGAAAATGTGAACCATACTTAAAAGAAAAGACAATGGAGACTGACCCAAGATGACCCAGATGTTAAGATTAGCAGACGAGAATTTTAAAACACCTATTACAACTATGGTTAAGGATATAAAGGAAAATATGCTTACAATTAGTGAACAAAAAGAAAAAAAAGGAAATTCTAGAACAGAAAAATACAATAACTTACAAAAATATTCACTGGATAAGCTTACAGAAATATTAGAGATTGCAGATGAGTCAATGAAGTTGAATAATAATAAAAATCCTCCAATCTGATGATCAGGAGAAAAACGAGATTTTTAAAAAATGAGGCTGAACCTCAGTGGCTCAGCCTGTAATTCCAGTACTTTAGGAGGTCAAGTTGAGTGGATTGCCTGAGCCTGCGGGTTCACAACCAGCCCGGGCAACTTGGTGAGATGTCGTCTCTACAATACATGAAAAATTAGCTGGGCGTGGTAGCGCATGCCTGTAGTTCTGGCTACTTGGAAGACTGAAACGGAAGGATTACCAGAGTCCAGCAGGTTAATGCTGGTGTGGCTGTGAGCGTGCCACTGCACTCTAGCCTGGGTGACAGAGGGAGATTCCAACTCAAAAAAAAAAAAAAAAAAAGGAACAGGGCCTTAGTGACTAGAGAACAATAGCAAAAGGCCTAATATAAGTGTTGCTGAAGCCTCAAAAGGAAAGAAGAGAATGGAGAAGAAAAAAATACTTAAAGAAATCATGGCCAAAACTTTTCTACATTTGGTGAAAGACATAAAGATATAAATGTGTAAATTCAAAAAACACAGTGATTCTCAAGCAGAAAAATGTAATGAAACACTTAAACATTCCAATATTGCTTAGGAACTTAGCAAAAAAGTCTTACTTCTTTCCATTTAAAATCAGAAGTAAAATTCTTTTTTTGAGTCGGAGTCTCACTCTGTCTCCCAGGCTGGAGTGCAGTGTCACGCTCACAGCCACCACAACCTTGACTTGTTGGGCTCAGGAGATCCTTCCAACCTCAGCCTTCCAAATAGCTGGAACTACAGGTGTGTGCCACCACGTTCAGCTAGTTTTTTGATTTATTGTAGAGACGAGGTTGCTCAGGCTGGTATTGAACCTGTGGGCTCAGGCAATCCTCTTGCCTCTACCTCCCAAAGTGCTGGGATTACAGGCATGAGCCATTATGTCTGGTAGAAGTATAAAATTAATTACAACCTTTAAATTGTCATCACAAGACTAATCTGATAGGTAGAAATTCTAATATGTACTCTGACACCAGTATGCCTTGGTTCCAAATCAGGGTTGGCCAAAGACTAAACTGTGTGGCCTTCAAATTACCGAAGCTCTCTGTGCTTCAATTTCCTTACGTGTGAAATGGTGATGATTAATAGCACCTATCTCATAGAGTTGTTATAAAGATTAAAAGAATTAACCCTTATACAGAGTTTATACAATGCCTGGAACTCAATAAACATTAGCTATTATTATTACTAAGCCAAATCTTCTTAAATGTTAAAACACTTAAAATACCAATAATACATAAATTATGCCTAAGTCTAACAAAAAGTATGGACTTAATTTACTTCATCATCCTATATTTAGTTCTAAATCTTCCCAGAGTTACAAGATACTCACCAGGAAAACAATTTTACTCTCCCAAACCAGTTGGGGTTACCATCTCAGCAGGCTGAGGTTGCTAATCATTCAAAAGCCCTGGGCCACAACATGAGCTCTGCAGCTGCATACATGCAAGATATTTCCCATGGCCCTGACCACCATGATGAACTCTTTTTACTATCACTATAGGAACAAGACCCCATATCACCCCAGTGTACTGTGGTTACTTGTTCCCAAGGATCTCCAATACCCACATCTAGTACCTGGTACACAGTAGGTGTGCTGATAAGTATCTGTTGAATGATGATGCACATATATTAAGTGTATTAACAGACAGGGCCTGGGAAACTAGATGCTGGTCAATTAAAATGAGCGTTATGGGAAATTAGCCACAAGAAACTGAGAAAACACTTATCTGCGACCTTTATCTTTTCTTTACTCAACTACAAAAGAAATGGCTCCCAAAGCTGGGCTACACACACCTGAAACCCTTTCTTCTAGCAGGACATATTTTGAGGAATAAGGATGAAAAGCTCCATTGAACAGGCTGTTATTTCTCACTTGCTGGCTGTGGTATGCAACCTGTATCTCTCCCAGCTTCACTCTAATCCTTGGTGTTTCCTGCCTACTCACCATACTTTCTACATTTTAATCCACCCTCCACAGATACAATGAGGTCTTCTGAAACAGGAATCTGACCCTGCCTCTCCCTGCCATTTGTTGTTCCTGAATACTAACATGTCGTTCAAATTTCTTATTCACACTACTCAGGTCCTTGACAATTATGTCCCTATCTTCCTCTCCAGCTCCATCTGCTGTCTACAAACTCAGGGATCCAGTCACCCTGAACAACTCAGTTTTCTGAATTGTCATATATTTTTGCTCCTCTCTGCCTTGGTACATGTTATTTCCTCTGTCCAAAACACTATTCCCAGTGCCCTCTGTCTAGAAAAAGCCTGCTCTTCCTGCTCAAAGGTTACCTCTGACAAGACCTCCTATCTCTACAGAGTGGTGATGTCACCCTCTTTTGTGTTCTTATAGCTATTTATCTGTATATCTCTCTAATATGTCACCTACCACAGCACACTGCAACTGTCTGCTATCAAGTATGTCCCCCCTCCAACTTGTGGGCTCTTGCAGGCAGAAGCTCTATGGCAGCAGCTTTTCCATGTCAGAGCTGGCCTAAGTAGATACTCATAAGTGTTGGCAGGATGAAGGAAAGCAGTGAGAGAAGGGTAAGGTCATGACTAAGAGCTAGACTTTAAAATCAAACCATCTGAGTTTCTAGAATGGTGCATGGAATATTTAAAATAACAACAAAAAACGGATCTGGGTTTCAATTCCAGGCTCCACTATTTACTGGTTATGTGAGACCTTGGGCATATATTTCACTATTCTGAGTCTTGGCCTACTCAGTTCTAAAAAGTTGACAATGCACTTTGGGAGGCTGAGGCGAGAGGATTCCCTGAGTCCATGGGTTCAAGACCAGTTCGGGCAACACAGTGAGACCTGGTCTCTACAATGAATCAAAAATTATCTGGATGTGGTAGCATGCGCCTGTAGTTCCGGCTATTTGGAAGGCTGAGGCGGAAGGATCACCTGAGCCCAGCAGGTAGACACTGGGGTGACTGTGAGCATGCCACTGCACTCCAGCATGGGCCAAGTGAGACTGCAACTCAAAAAAAAAAAGTTGACAATGAAAGTACCTACTTCACAGGGTTCTGTAAGAATGAGACAAAATATGCAAAGCACTGAGCACAATATCTGGTATCACAGTAAATGCTCAGTAAGCAGAAACTAACAATGGTAATATATGATTCACAATAATACAATTTCAGAAAGTGAAAATATAGTATAACAGGTATGACTGCAACTGGGTTTGTATAGGGCTACATACCTGTTTTCCACTCAGGTGGTAGAAGGAAAGTTTCTGTCCCCAGTCAGCTACAGCCAGGATGTCATGATGCTCCTCTCTAATCAACAGAAAGTAAAAGAAGTTATGAGGGGCCATGGCCTGCTGATGAGTACAGCCCTAAGTGTTTAACAACAGAAAATAGGAAGTCCTGGCCAGGCTGTCAGGTTGCCAACTGTTGTGCAGCTTTAGTGAGGCCAAAAGTTGTTAATTTGGGTCAACCCATCAATCAGTCCAATGGAATGAAGCAGAGGTGAGGTTCAACACCCCCTGGGCTCTACTTCACTGAATCCCCTGTCACAGCTGATGAAGATAAACTTATTTCAGAGCCTCCTGGGAAGCGACACTAAGAAAGAGCAAGACTGCAGATCCAAGAGTGCTTATCTCTTTTTTTTTTTTTTTTTTTTGAGTTGGAGTCTCACTTCGTCACCCAGGCTGGAGTGCAGTGGCACACTCACGGTCACCCCAGTGTCAACCTGCTGGGCTCCGGCGATCCTTCCGCCTCAGCCTTCCAAGTAGCTGGAACCACAGGTGCGTGCTACCATGCCTGGCTAATTTTTTATTTATTGTAGAGACGAGGTTGCACCAAGTTGCCCGGGCTGGTCTTGAACCCGTGAGCCCAGGCAATCCACTTGCCTCAGCCTCCCAAAGTGCTGGAATCATAGGCTAAGCCACCGAGTCCGGCCTAAGAGTGCTTTTCTCTTATATGCTACAAAACGTATCTCTTGCAGTGGGAAGGCATGGGTTTACTGATTTTTTAAGGGTCAGAAGAAAATCTGCTTGCTTGTCCTGAAGAGGGAAAATTAACACTTACAACTAGGCTATCTTGCAGGTGGGTGTCCTTGCACAGGTGAAATGGTTTCTGACTGAATCTAATTTAAAAAAAAGAGTAACGGGCTCTCTGAAGACCAACATCTTTGAAACTTTGAGCTCGTGGGTATCAGTGCCTTGGGAATGGGATTCTAGGACCGGCCCAAAAGAGAAACTGAGGCTGAGGCTGCAGAGCAAGCTAACTGGGAATCTAGTTCAAGAGAAAGGTGCTCCCAGCCCGTGGGACTGGGTCTTAATCCACCTAATGATGCCTCTTTGTTTATAAATTCCAGCTTTTCTGAGCCCAGGGTTTTGTGGTCATCTGGTAGCACCACTGGATATGCAAGCAGGCATGGTGCAGCCTTGTTTTGTAAAACTCTAGCCAAGGTAGTAGAGTGGCATACGTCATAGGCATTAATTCATAACTACAGGAAAAAGACAAAGGTTGAGCAAGATGTTAACAAGAGGGGCCTGAATATGAACTGTGTGACTGAAACTGAAGTCCAAATACGATCCAGGAGCCTCATCTGCAGTAAGTCCCATTGGGAAGGCTACATATAGCTCTAGGTTGGGCTCAGAGCCCTGTAAGCTGGTTTGGTGGTATTAAACTTCTTTTTTCTTCCTGGGTCAGTGGGACTCTTTACCAGAAACTCTTGTTGAACAATCAAAGGGGCTTCTCTGGTTGAAGCACAGACGGGGACCTGAAGCCCACATCTTCCTCCTTTCCTTGTCCCCACTTCCCACCCCATGACCCTGAGGCGGGGTTCTTCTCAACAGCCTCAGTTGCCATGGAAAACAGTTTGGAGAGTCCCAAGCTAGACCTCTATTGCCCCATCAGAGTATCCTGGTTACTCCCAGCTTTCCCTATAGGCAATCTGGATTAAGGAGAAGAAAGAATGCCTGGACAGCCAGGATTTGGGTGTGAGGATTGTAGGTAAGGGCTTCCTCTTTTATATGTGTTCCAGCAAATACAAGGTGAGGTACAGTATGGAAACAGGCTAAGAAACATGCCCAGTAATAGAGGAAGTGTTGAATTCTGAGGCATCCACACTAAGCAGGCATTAAAAATCATGTTTTTCAAAGGATTTCTAATGTTACTAGAAAGAGTTCACTCTACCAAGTGGAAAAAAAACAAAGCAGGATATGATTTAGATAATTATATGAACACACTAAAAGACTGAGGAGACATGCACTAAAATGTGAACCGTAATCTCCTCAGGGGACAGAATTTTACAGAAAAGTTGAACTTACTCCTTTAGATTTTTCAGCATTTCCTAGTTTTTCACAGGATCACTTTATAACCCACACACAAGCTTTAAGGGTGTGTTCCCTTTGTTGGAGGAGCTTTCACTCATGCCCCGCCCCCCACCCCAGCTCCTGCAGTGCTCTCCTTAGCCAAGGAGCTTAACAGTGTCTGCCCCACAGGTCTGTGTGGGACCTGGGCTTTTACAAGGATTCTCATTCCTTGGGATACACTCACAAGTTGCTGTCCCTAGGACTGTCATCCTCTTCCTCTGTCTCTTCCTCCTCTGCCTTACTACCCTGAGTATTGTACACTGTTGACTTCAGGGTGGAAGGGATTTCCTGAAAATATCTGTTGACAATGACTTCCCCGGCATTCTCGTCCTCACTGTTCATCCAGAAATTCGCCTATCAGCTGCAGACACTAAGTGGTTGTTCAAAATCACCTTGCCTAGAACTACACTAGAGCTATAATTTCAAAACCTGTCAAGGAGTCCTTGAACCCTACCGGGAGGAGGACAATCTCCAGGTACATGGGACATCCTGCTCCTCATGAATTAAAAATGGCAGCCTGAAGCCACAAAGGCATCTGTGGCCACAAAATCAAATAGCAGGAACTCTGGGGTAGGCTAATGGCCTTTGATGGCATTAAACATACATGGTTCAGTCTGAGCTGAACAAAATTATTCAGGAAGAGGCATAATAATGTGGTATAGGAAAGGCTATGGAATTAAACAACCTTCTAAATCAAATAGACCCCACCTGTGAGATGACATTGGGGTGGTCAACAATTAAGTCCTTTACTTTCTGAGAATGCCGTGGGGGGAGGGGTGATATTGAGGGTGTAATAATATTATAGGATATAAAGAGTATATAAAGCTATTAGTCCATCCTCAAAGTCACATGGGCACAGAAAAGAAAGTGTGTATAAGGTTTGAGAGGGTAGGTATCAGTTGTTTGCAGACCGCTAGGCTTTAGAGACATTTATAGACTTAGTTTTGACTATTTGACAAGGGCAGCAAAAAGGCTCATAACAAAGCTATTTATTAACAGATGGGCACAATATATTCTGCCCAGACTTGGAGGGAAGAACTGAAAAACAGCAGACAAAAATAAAGCGACAGCAAAGAGCTCAGCTATTAATTCATAAAGAAATGGGCCTCCTGTGTTGCTCACACACCACACACACACACATACACAAAACATATTCATGCACATGTATGTGCACACACACAAACACACACTCTTTAGGCTGGCCTAGACAGCTCATCTATTTAGCTAAAATCTCTGGGATTCATCCCAAAAGTCAAAAAAAAAGATAGACTTTTTAAAAATTCCAAAAAATTCAATACAAATGAAGCAGACCATTCAAATGGGGTGAGAAGCCTTTGAATGTAGGGAGACCTCAGGAAGACAGAAAGCACTAAGCCTATGGAGAAAGCCCTTCTTTATGATGGCGTTGTCCTAGAAGAAGGACAGCTGTAAGAGTACCTTGATGGGTTCCAGCAGATGGACCATATTGGGGAGAGGGAGCCCCCAGGCCGCTCGATCTTCACTTTTTCATCACCACTTTTGTTCCGTATGCTGATGTTCCCATTGAACATCCCCAGAGCCAGGTACTGACCATCATTTGTCCAGCTGCACACACAACCAACAAAGAACATAGGGAGAGGGAAAGGACCACACAGAAGGTAAAACCAGTGAGGATAATGCCTTGGTTTGAAATAAAGTCTGATGAGGCAGCAACAGTTTGGCCATGGTTCCATCACTGCCAGTCCTTACATCAAATCAGAGGACCAAACTTAAAATCCTACTTATTTCTGGAATCAACAGTGAGAGGTGAAGCCAGTAGTGCCTTTTACTGAGTTCCCACAGCTCTTTACATACCTGCATGACAGCCCTTAGCTTGTCTGCATTTCTGGGTCAGCTCCCACTCCTTACTCTCTATTTCAACTCCTCACTTTGAGGACCTTAAGAAGAGACCATTGTGGTGTATTCCAGGCGCTAGAACAGGCCTTGACAACACAGTAGGTGCTCAACAGATGTCAAATTAAAGGGCTACACTCAAAGCTGAACAGCAATAGCTACCATTTATAGAGTCTACTATATGCCTGGTATTGTCCTGTATGCTTTATGCTCATTAGTTTGTGTGCATTTCACAACACTCCTATAATGCCAGTATTTTGATCCCCATTTATCGGATGAGGAACCTAAGGCTCCAGCTCAGAGAGTTGTAGTAACTTTCCAAAAGTCCCAAGGCCTGTCATAACAGAATCTGGATTCTAATCAAGGTCCAACATCAAAGCTTGTGCTTTCTCCCCTGCACATGCTGCCTGGACAAGGACAGCCTTACATTCCCAGATAGCCTCCACTCAGTACAGCTGCATATGAAAGAGGCTTGTTGCTAGATAACTGCATGAGGGCAACTTGTAGTTCTCTTTTGCTTGATGACTGAAGGCACAGATCTTTCCCATCAAAGAGACCAGACAGTTTTAAAAAGGAAATACAGTGGCTCAAACCAACTACTTAAAACAAGACCTTCTCTGCTGTGTGAAATAACTGGATTTTGAGAGTCTGTCTGGAAGAGGACCTCTAGGCTTTAGGGATTCAGAACTGCACTAAACTTACCTGCAGCAGGTGATCTTGCTGTTTGTTTTGTGCTTGGAGATACACTTCTGTTCAGGAGACCATAACCCTTCAATGCACAATAATATAAAAGATGAATTGGCTGAAATACCACTTAACAATAAAAAGGAACAAACTATCAATATATACAACAATTTAGATGGCTCTCCAGGGCTTTACGCTGAATGAAAAATGCCAACCTCAAATGGCCATATGCTATATTATTCCATTTATATAACATGCTTAAATGACAAAATTATAGAAATAAAGAACAGATTTGTTGTTACCAGGGGTTGGGAATAACAGGAAGTAGGGAGAATGGATGTGATGATAAGAGGTATCTGTGTGGTGACAGAATAGTTCAAAGTTGCGATGACAAAATGACAGAACTACATATACATTTTGTGTCTGTCCCAGTTTCCTGGTTTTGATAATGTACAATAATTACATAAGATGTAGCCACTGGAGGAAATTAGATGAAAAGTACACAAAACCTCTTGGTACTATCTTTGCAATTATTGTGAATCTGTAATTCTTTAAAAAACAAAGGGAAAAAAGAGGCTGAGCTTGGTAGCTCAGTCTGTAATCCCAGCAGTTTGGGAGGTTAAGGCAAATGGATGGCCTGAGCCTTGGGTTCTAGACCAGCCTAGCAACTTGGTGAAACCTCGTCTCTACAATACATAAAAAATTAGCTGGGCATGGTAGCTCACGCCTGTAGTTCCAGCTACTTGGAAGGCTGAGGCAGAAGGATCGCCGGAGTCTAGCAGGTTGACGCTGAGATGGCTATGAGTGTGCTGCACTCCAGCCTGGGCAGCAGAGTGACAGTCCAACTCAAAAAAAAAGAAAAAAAGAAGATATACTGGTAAAGTTCTAACTAACTTTTCAGGGATTTAACTCTCAAAGAAATAACAATTTCAGGTTGGGCACGGTGGCTCATGACTGTGTCCCAACACTTCAGGAGGCCAAGGCAGGAGGATCATTTGAGTCCAGGAGTTTGAGACCAGCCTGGGCAACATAGTGAGACCTCATCTTTACAAAAATAAAAATAAATAATTAGCCAGGTGTTGGGGCACACACCTGTAGTTCCAGCTACTTGGGAGGCTGACGCAGGAAGACTGCTTGAGCCCAGGAATTGGAGGTTGCAGTGAGCCATGATCATGCCACTGCACTACAGCCTGGACAACAGAATGAGACCCTGACTCAAAAAAAAGAGAAAAATGACAATTTCACTGTTCATAACTATGACATTCCAACTAGAGTACAACTTAGCAGCATTTAAAATAACAATGATGCTTTCTGAAAATTTAGTTTTTTCTCCTAGATGTCATCCACAACACATGACCCTATCTGAGCTGTGCCTCATCCATGGCACTGGTCACCTAAGGCTTGCTCCCTCCTGCCCCAGATACCCTGCTTACTGTCTTACAGCAACAGATGTGTGTCTAGACAACACAAGCAAATTCTACTCTTTGCTGACCTGTGAAGCATGATCAAGAAGGCAACTCAAGTGCACATGTATGTTTTTATAGCCAAGTGCAACATAAAACAAGTTATTTTTTCCCCTTTCTGATGGTTCTGCAAACATTTCAACCTATACATGTTATCTGTGCTCCATCCAGCCTTCCTGGAGCCTCCAGCTGAAGGACACCCCACCCTCCTGGGACTCCCTCAGCAGAGCTTACCAGAGCAGGCTCTGGATACAATCAACTGACCTGGACCTAAGCCCTGGTTCCACCACTTACCAGCTAAGTGACCTCCAATTCTTTTTCATCAGTAGAGTGGGAATGAGAATAATACCTAAGTCCAGGAGCCACCATAGAGCTCAAATAGAAATTCATTTTTAACCCTTAGTACAATGCCTAGAGTATTGCAAGCACTCAACATATACTAGGGGAGGACCCATAAAAACCCAAGATAATTTTTTGAAGGGTGAGCCCCTTGTGTACAGGGTTCCCCACTAGGTAAGTGTTCTAGGAACACATTGGCATCAGTATACCAGCTACTGTTGTTGTGAGAGGCTGCGTTCAATTTCAGTGAAATTTTTCTTTTTTGGAGATTATTTCAATGTTTGCCCATTTCATGATGAGTGATTTATGAGCACACCTGCCCACACCCTGCTTAATGTTCAGCAGTTTTTGACTAAATACGGCATGACCCCCATGTACTACCTAATCTCACCCTGAGTGACTTTTTTTTGTTTCCCCAGATGAAAAAAGTCCTCAAGCTGGGCTCGGTGGCTCAGCCTGTAATCCCGTGCCTTTGGGAGGCTGAGGTGAGCAGATTGCCTGAGCCCACAGGTTCGAGACCCGCCTGGGGAACTTGGCGAGACCTCATCTCTACAATAAATCAAAATGAGCCGGGTGTGGTAGCGTGCACCTGTAGTTCCAGCTACTTGGAAGGCTGAGGCGGAAGGATCGCCGGAGCCCAGCAGGTCAAGGCTGCGGTGGCCGGGAGCGGTCACTGCACTCCAGTCTGGGTGACAGAATTAGACTCCAACTCAAAAAAAAAAAAAAAGAAAACAGAAAAAAGTCCTCAAAGGGAAACGTTTTGCTGATGTGGAAGAGGTGAAACAAAAAATGGTAGAAGCACTAAAAGGCATCAAAATGGATGAGTTTAAAAACTGTTTTGAGAAGTGGAAAAAGTGTCTCAATAAGTGTGTTGCATTAAACAGAGAGTACTTTGAAGGTGACTGAAGTTTGAACATGTAAAGATAAATACACAATTATTTATAAATAAATTCCTGGTTTTTTGTATCTCCCCCTCCTATTATTACCTAACATTACATTTTTACAAATCCTACCTCCTCCTAAGGCCACAGGTTCCTTGAAAAATAGAATCCCTAGAACGAAGGAATACTATTTTGTATTTTTATTTTTCAGTGCGTCACATGAAGAAAATGCTGAAATCTAAAAAGAAATGACAGTTCCTTCTCCATTTATTTATACAATGTGATTTCAATTCCATTCTTTTTTTGGATCAGAACTGTATCAGTGAGATAGAGTTGGTGGCATGTTCCTCTTAAATAAGAAAACAAATATTAAGAGGGATTAAGTCTCTGACTCCTCATCTAATGACTGTTCCATAGTACCCACCAGCAAAGGAAGACAGGACTGATGGAGCTGAAAACCGAAATTGATCTTTAATGGAGACAACTTGTAAGTACTCAAGGAGGATAGCTACAGCCACCTAAACAAGTAATGATGACTCACTGCACAAGAAATACAGAGGGAGCCGGGCTTGGTGGCTCAGCCTGTAATCCCGTGCCTTGGGAGGCTGAGGTGAGTGGATTGACTGAGCCTGTGGGTTCGAGACCCGCCTGGGCAACTTAGCGAGACCTCATCTCTACAATAAATCAAAAAATTAGCCAGGCGTGGTAGCGTGGGCCTGTAGTTCCAGCTACTTGGAAGCTGAAGGATCGCTGGAGGCAGAAGGATTGTTGGAGCCCAGCAGGTCGAAGTTGCGGTGGCCAGGAGCGGCCACTGCACTCCAGTCTAGGCGACAGAGTAAGACTCCAACTCAAAAAAAAAAAAAAAAGAAGCCGGGCTCGGTGGCTCAGCCTGTAATCCCGCGCCTTTGGGAGGCTGAGGTGAGTGGATTGCCCGAGCCCACAGGTTCGAGACCCGCCTGGGCAGGAGAGACCTCATCTCTACAATAAAATCAAAATTAGCCGGGCATGGTAGCGCGCACCTGTAGTTCCAGCTACTTGGAAGGCTGAGGCGGAAGGATCGCCGGAGCCCAGCAGGTCGAGGCCGTGGTGGCCGGAAGCGGCCACTGCACTCCAGTCTGGGCGACTCCAACTCAAAAAAAAAAAAAAAAAATTCAGGGGAAAACAATGAAAATTTTCATATTTACACAAATGTGGGTCAACAGAAAGATGAGAACAACTGAACTGTCCCTGCCAGGGTGAGCTAGGCAAGGATACCCAGAGGCAGCAACACCAAGTTATGCCTGTGCCCTACTATCCTTACCATGTCCTTCCCTTGGAACTTTCTTGTCTATGATGTCTTACCAGAGTAGAAGTCATCATTCACTGTCTTGGTTTCTACATAACTTAAAGAATAACTGTCAGCCTCCTCTTAGTCACTGAAGCTAAGAGAAGTAGTATAAACTCTCTTAGGTCAAAATCACCACGTTCTGGATGATTTTCAGCACTTTTAGCCTACATTTTTTCAGTTATTCCAGGACAGAAATCAGAAATCAGAACCTACCAAAGTCACTGGAGGAGCAGGATGCCAGCTGATGGGTAACAGGATTGTAGGAGACACACTGTATAGAATCATTGTGCCTGGGAAACAATTATAGATTTTTATGCAGTAAACCATAAACACCTCAGTGGATACAATGGAAGATTTTAATAACAAGTCCACAGCCTCTGACTACAAACCACATGCTCTTCTGCAAGTGACTAATAAAAAGCACAGAAATAAATTATTCTCCTGGACTGTACCTCACCCATCATTTTCATTACCCACCCCATCATCCTGGTCCAGTTTAAATGATACCTCCTCTGGTACTATCATGCTGGACACTTCCAGTTTGTAAGCTGATGAGATAATGACATAAGGGACCTAGCCTAGGGCCAGGTGCCGAGTAAGTGCTTTATTTATGGCTGTGACTCTTACTGTTTTGTAGAGACCTGGAAATATAGGATGGAGGTACCATGAAGGCATTACAGGCCAAGATCTAGATATATGGCAAATCCTTAGACAATAATGAAAACTGAGCAAGTCATGTACCATGCATGGCACCTCAACCCCAGCTTTATTCCTTCTCTTCTGAGTAACACTTTACTTATAGTCTCACTCATTCATTCACTTAATCATTCATTCAAAAGGTGAATATGTACACCCATGTTCAGAGCATTATTCACAACAGCCATGAGGAAGCAACCCAAATGTCCATCAACAGATGAATGGACAAACAAAATGTGGCCCATACATACAGTAGAGTATTATTCAGCCTTAAAAAGGAAGGAAATTCTGACACATGCTACAACATGGATGAACCTTCAGAACACGATACAAAGTTGAATAACTCCTTCACAAAAGGACGAGGTACGAAGAGCAATCAAATTCATAGAGACAAAAATTAGAATAGTGGTTGCAACGGGCTGGGGGAATGAAGAGTTTGTGTTTAAAGGGTGTAAGAGTTTTAGTTTTACAAGATAAAAAAGTTTTGGACATTAGTTGCACAACAATGTAAATGTATTGAGCTGTAAACTTTAAAAAGGATTAAGATGATAAATTTTATGTTATGTATATTTTACTACAATTACAAAGAAACGATTAGCCGGGCTCGGTGGCTCAGCCTATAATCCCGCACTTTTGGGAGGCTGAGGTGAGTGGATTGCCTGAGCCCGCGGGTTCAAGACCCACCTGGGCAACTTGGTGAGACCTCATCTCTACAATAAATCAAAAAATTAGCCAGGTGTGGTAGCGTGCACCTGTAGTTCCAGCTACTTGGAAGGCTGAGGCGGAAGGATCGCTGGAGCCCAGCAGGTCGAGGCTGCAGTAGCCATGAGTGTGCCACTGCACTCCAGCCTGGGCAACAGAGTGAGACTCCGGTTCAATAAATGAATGAATGAAAAGAAAGAAAAGTGCTGAGTACCTACTATGGGCCAGGCATTGCACTAGGCATCAGCGACACAAGAGTGGGCAAAAATCAGATGCACCATCTGCCATAATGGAGCTTACAGGCTAATGAGTGATATTGATCAATCACTAAAATAAATGTAAAACTACAACCATTAAGAGATGCCATGGGCCGGGCTTGGTGGCTCAGCCTGTAATCCCACGCTTTGGGAGGCTGACGTGAGTGGATTGCCTGAGCCCGCGGGTTCGAGAACCACCTGAGCAACTTGGTGAGACCTCATCTCTACAATAAATCAAAAATCAGCCAGGCGTGGTAGCGCGTACCTGTAGTTCCAGCTACTTGGAAGGCTGAGGCGGAAGGATCGCTGGAGCCCAGCAGGTTGAGGCTGCGGTGGCCAGGAGCGGCCACTGCACTCCAGTCTGGGCTACAGAGTGAGACTCTAACTCAAAAAAAAAAAAAAAAAAAAAAAAAAAGAGAGATGCCACGGGCCACTGTCCTAATTAGACTCTGGTGTGGCCATGTGTTCTTTGAGCTATGGCCGTTGCCACTTTTCCTGGCTTTGGCCCCCTTCCCTACCTTGGGGAGGAGAATCTCCTGTCTCTCTCTCTCTGTCTCTCTAATTTACTTTCTAAATAAACTGCATTTTCTAATCTAAAAAAAAAAAGAGAGTGAGAGATGCCACGAAGGAAACCTGCCTGAATCTAGAGGGGCGAGAAAGTCTGCAGAAGAAGCAATATCTGAGTCTGAGTCTGCAGGGTTGGTAGGAGCTAAATAGTGGAGGAATGGGAGGAGAACATGCCCTCACAGTGACAGGGGGACTGGAGCATCAAGTTTCTGCCTTTGACACCAGGTGGATATAAGGCCATTTCCTGAGAAAGGGATATTAGAAGAGGGTCAGCTGGGGGTGGGGTGGAATCTGCGATGTCAGATTAACTGAGATGAGCAATATAAAAGCACCCAGGCCAGTGCTGACCAAGCTAGTAAGCACCCAAGGAGTATTTATTCACTTATTCACTATCCAGCCTTCCTGTACCCACCACACTACCCACCCCCTTCCCCCAACCCATGGCCTAATTTCAAGCTCAATTTCAGAGGAAAAAGTTTTCCTTACTGCTAAGGGAATTTTGCTACAATTATTCAGTAAGAGTCAAACTAATCATACTGTATACCTAAATGGTTACTTACAAGTACTTCAGAATGCCTTCCAGTTTTGAAGTCCAGATAATAATACTTTTGTCAGCTGATCCAGAAGCAAAGCGCTTGCCTAAAAATGTTTTTAAAAAGAAAATTCTCACATTTATTTTAAATCAGTATTTCCCAGAGAGGATTTTTAAGAAAACAAATTTTTTAAAGTACCTAACAAGTGTCAACTTTTTCTCTACTATTTTTATCAGTACTGGGAAGCAGTACTTTGGAGTCAGGATGTTTGGGTTCCAAACTTGCTCTGTTTGGACTGAGTAAACAAAAGATACATTGAGGGCCTACTACATGTAGGTGTCATGTTCTGTGCTAAGGATCAAGTAATTATTAAACACATATGCTCCCTACTTTCATGAAGTTTAGTATAGTGGAAGAAGTAGGCATTAAACTAAATAAATCCAACACAAATACAACATGGCAAGAAAAGACAAGAATCTTATCTGACAAATAATAATTATATATATTTATGGGATACAATGTGATGTTTTATATATATATAAGAATTAGTACCTTAAGCTAAGTACCATATCTATAACCGCAGATACTAATTTTTTATAGTGAGAACATTTTAAATCTGTTCTTTTGAAATATACGTTATTATTAACTATGGTCACTATGCTGTGCAATAGTTCCCCAAAACTTACTCCTTCTGTCTTATTAGAACGCTGCACCCTTTGGTCAACATGTCCTGGGGGGCCTAAGTTAGATAAGGGAAGTCTGCTTTGAGGATGAGATCCTTCAGCAGAGACCTAAAGGGTGAGCAGAGCTTAGCCAGGTTTAAAGAGAGAAGAAAGACGCATCCACACGGACAAAACAGATGTGTAAAGACTGAGGCAGGGAAAGCCTGAAATGTCTGAGGGGCTGAGAGACAGCCGGCATGGAACACTGAGGGCAAGGGGTGCAGTGGGTGGTGAGAGGCTCTGCAGTGGGCCCAACCTTTTTGGCATCATGGACCAGTTTTGTGGAAGACAATTTTTCCATGGGCAGGGATGGGGGATCATCAGGCATTAGATTCTCAAAAGGATTGTGCAACGTAGATCCCTCATGTGCACAGTTCATAATAGGGTTTACACTCCTGTGAGAATCCAACGCTGCAGCTGATCTGACGGCAGGCAGAGCCCCACTTGACTGCTGCTCACCTCCCGCTGTGTAGCCTGGTTCCTAACAGACCATGGATGGCACTGGTTCATATCAGTTTGCAGCCCCGGTGGTTGGGGATCCCTGCAGGGGCTTCAGAGCCACTTTGTTCTTTATCCCAAAGCAAGGGGAAGCCAAAGAAAGACTTTAAGCAGAAGAGTGGTAGATCAGGTTTGTATTCACACTACTTGTGAACTACTTGTTCATACTACTTGGACTTTGTGAAATAAAGGGTGGAGAGAGGCAGCATACTTCTTATTCATTACTTATTAATTACATTGTTACACATGAAGAGAATCAGGGTATCATGGTAGCAAGCAACAGGGAGCCTTCACCTACTCTGGTGACAGAAGAGGATTAAGAGGTAAGCATGTCCAGATTTTATACATCTTGTTAAGGATTTAGACTTTATTCTTAGGGCAAGTGGAAGGTGACCTTGGGCAAGTCACTGCTCTTTGAACCTCCAAGTCTTCATCTGAAACACAGAGGGATAATAATAACTTCCCTCAGAGGCTCCTTATGGGAGTCAACTAAGACAAAATTGGAAAGCACCTTTCACAGTAGCTGAAGCAGAAGACATTAAGGCGAGCCATATGACATTGCTACAAATACCAAATAAACAGAAACTGCCCTTATTATTTCTGTCATGCCTCCCTCATACTGGTAGGCAGCAGGTGATGAAGGGTATGGAGTTAGTGATGTCATTGACCAGCTACCTGACTGGGAACCAACTATGACCATTTCTATGCTTTCATTTCCTCATTTGAAAAATGGATATAGCCGGGCTTGGTGGCTCAGTCGGTAATCCCGTGCCTTTGGGAGGCTGAGGTGAGTGGATTGCCTGAGCCCGCAGGTTCGAGACCCGCCTCAGCAACTTGGCGAGACCTCATCTCTAGGATAAATAAAAAATCAGCCAGGTGTGGTAGCGCGTGCCTGTAATTCCGGCTACTCGGAAGGCTGAGGCGGAAGGATCGCTGGAGCCCAGCAGGTTGAGGCTGAGGTGGCCAGGAGCGGCCGCTGCACTCCAGTCTGGGCGACAGAGTAAGACTCCCACTCAAAAAAAAAAAAAAGAAAAATGGATACAATAATAGTATTTACCTCATAGTTAATGTGAAGTTAAATGAATGTGAGTGTGTGTGTGTGTGTGTGTGTGTGTGTGTGTGTGTGCGCGTATACAGTTGACCCTCAAACAATATGAGTTTGAACAGTGCAGGTCCGACTTATACAGATTTTCTTCTACCTCTGCCTCCCTTGAGCAAGACCATCCCTTCTCTTCCTCTTTCTCCTCAGTCTATTCAACATGAAGAGGATAATGATGAAGAGCTTTATGATAATCCACTTCTACTTAATGAATAGTAAATACCTGTATATTTTCTCTTATTATTTTCTTAATTAACATCTTCTTTTCTTTAGCTTAGTTTATTGTAATAATATAGTATATAATATATATAACATACAAAATATGTGTTAATCAACTGTTTAGGCTATATGTAAGGCTTCTGGTCACAGTAGGCTATTAGGAGTTAAATTTTGGAGGAGTCAAAAGTTACAAAGATTTTTTACTGCGTATGGGGGTGGTTCCCCGGACCCCATGTTGCTCAAGGGTCAACTGTATTGATCACCTATTGTGCCTGGAATAGAATCAGTGCTAAAAAAAATTAGCTATTATTATACTATTTTTCCTCATATTACCTTATATTGTTTTCCTTGAAAAAAAAAAACTATGTCTTGCACACTTGTATCACAGTTGCTCATTAAATACTTATTATCTTAAGGGAGAAATCAGAAACAAGCAGGTTTAAACAGCAAAGCTATAATTCAGTGTATCTCAGTTTTCACATGTAAGGGGAAAAGACCAGTTTAGAGGAATTAAAGACTTCTTGATCATTATGGGTCACGAAGAAGCAGCATGACATACTAAAAAGAACAAGTGTTCTGTAGTCAGAGGACCTGGGTCAGGTCTACCTCTGCCACCATCATTGTCATTGCTTCAAGTCTGTTTTCTCATCTTTAAGCGGAGCGGGAGTCCCCTCGCTGCCTGCTTCAGAGAGTTGTTGGGAGAATCAGATGAGATGTGTGTGACAGGAATCTGCAAAGTGCTATGCAAATGTCACTGCTGGCAGGTCACTCTGACATCCTCCAGTGCCTTAATAGTGTTGCAGGTCAAAAAGTCCAACTATAATTATAAACTTCAGGGGCTCAACAGCCCTTCTGTACCTACTGGGCCTTGTACTAGGCCCCGGACTGGCCCATGTTCCTCAAAGGCCATTAGGATAAAGCAGAAACAGTTCAGCTCTCCAGGTTCCCTCCTCACAGGTCTCCTCACATTACTCTGAACTTGAACTCAAACACACACGTTAGAAGAAAAAAAAAGGTGACTGTCATAGTATAGCAATACTGACTATGAAGCAAGAAATTGGGCTAACCTGCTACACAACCTTTGCAAGTCACCTGGCTTGGCTAAGTCTTTATGCAGGGTTAAAGTGACGAGACTGGACTGAATCAGACTAAAACTATATGCATGAAATTTTGCATATGCATGAAGTATATGCATGTTTCTAGAAAGTGGTCTATAGCTTTCATATGATTCTCAAAGAGGTCTGTCATCCAAAACACTTAAAAACCTGGGGCCTGAATACTCTCCAAGGTTCATTCAAGCACTGTAACATTCCACTTCTATGACTTCTCAACAGTGACCACAGAATGATATCTCTAATCCTGTATCCATTTGAGGCATGAGAAAATTGAGACTCAGAAAGACTCAAGATCCCATTCAAACACACAGTTTTGGTGTTGGGCTGGGGCTGCAGCTCATTGCAGCCAACATTTTCCCCACTAATCCCATGCTGTAGTGTAGCATACATTTATTTTTAAATAAATTTCAGTCTCAATTTCATGCACCCATTCTCTGACCACCATCTCCCTTCCTTCCCAATCCATCTGGTGCCTCAACTGCAATAATCCTTCAACCCCTCCAGGATCACTACCTCTCCATTGTGGTCCCCTCTTCCCTCATTATTCAGCCAACATTTCCTTTTTTTTTTTTGAGTTGGAGTCTCACTCTGCCGCCCAGGCTGGAGTGCAGTGGCACACTCACAGCTACCCGAGTGTCAACCTGCTGGGCTCTGGTGATCCTTCCACCTCAGTCTTCCAAGTATCCAGAACTACAGGTGCACACTACCACGCCCAGCTACGTTTTAGGTCAGCGTATATAATAATTCTTGTACCCTCTGCTTACTCGCCCTCTCACTTCAACTTCAGACGTGCTTGTGAAAACCATGTCTGGTGAAATGCACCTCTTCTGCCTCTGCAACTGGTTCTCTCTGCTCTAGCTCCTAATGGGCACACTCCCAGTGAGGGCTCTTCCCCTGCAAAGAGCTCAAAGTGGCTGGAGAAAAAGACATAATCATACCAACTGATCTCACTTCCAACTCATGATTGCAGCCTTCAGTGGGCCCGCCATGTCACCAGAGACCTCACTCTCCTCCCTCCTAGACAGCAATTTTTCCACTTTTTCCTTTCTCCTCAACTCTCTAATACCTCCTTCCCATCCTTACTCTTAGTTGATGTTGCTTCCTAATTTACTGAAAGATTGGAAGGAATCAAAGGGAATTTCCAGTAGGCTTCTACTACCACACTGCCCACTTGCCAGTCTCTGCAGTTCTTACCATGCCCCACCTAAAGTAAATGCCCCATCCATACCCAAGATCTCATCTCCTCTTGCCCACTCAACAACCAGTTACAGCAATGCTCTCCCTTCTCTCCATTGTCAGCTTTTCTCAAATTCAACATATCCAAAACTAAATTCCTGATCTTACACTGTAAGTTTTCTCAGTCTGCAGCCTTTCTAATCTCAGTGGGGGGAAACTCCAACCTTTCAATCGAGCAGGTCAAAAACCCTGGAGTCACCTTTGACTCCTCTTTCTTCACATCCCACATCCAACCTGCCAGGTAATCTCTCTTGGCTCCACCCTCTCAACATGTCCAGAATCTGATCATTACTTACTGCCTCCTCTGCCCTTCAAAGAGGTCTGAGCCACCATCATCCCTTGCCTAGATGAAGCTTCCTCATTTATCTCCCTGCCCCAGCCCTCAGGATGTTTCCAACCCAGAAGCTAGAGGGATCCTTTGAATATAAGTCAGATCTGACCCTCCTCTGCTGAGAACCTTTCAGTGGTTCCCCCATTTTCACTGAGAATCAAAGCCAAAGTCCTTATAATGGCCAACATGATCTGGCTGTCCCATGCCTGTTACCTCTTTATTCTCATTCCCTACAACTCCCTCTGGTTCTCTCTGCTCTAGCTCCTACTGGACACACTCCCAGTGAGGGCTCTTCCCCTGCAAAGAGCTCTCTTCCTCCAGATGCCTACAGCCAGACTCTCACTTGTCCCCATCCCAACGAGTCCATCCTCACTACCCGTATTCAATACTGTACCCAACCCTCTGCCCAGCCCAGAACTCTGAATCCCTCTGATTTTTCTCTACCTTCTCTTCTTCCATACACTTATCAACTTCCAGCATACTACTGAATATACCTATTACTATGGTTCTTGGATGTATGTCTTGCCTCATACTCTATTCCTCTCTCCCACCTCTCACTGCACAGAATATAAGCCCCACAAGGACAGGGACCACTGTCTACTTTTTTCTCTGAAGCATCTCAAGCACCTTTAACAGTGCCTGGCACATAGATGGCTCTCGACAAATACTTGTTGAATTGAATGTTAAAGTCTAAGCAACTTCATTGTCTTTTGAACCTACAAGCTACATTTCAGCTTACTAAAAATAATTAAAGAGTGACTAAGCAGAAAAATGAAGAGCGATGAGGACACTGCAGAGACTGGAAACACAGAGCAGCCTCTTACCATCCTTTGCATATGCCACACAGTACACAGTGTCTTTGTGTCCCTTGAGGGGCTGAAGTAAGGTGCCATCAGAGGTCTCATAAACCTAGCAAAAAAGAGACAAATACAGATTATCCACATGATACCCACTAGTCAGAATTCCTGCAGGGTTGCTACTGCTATTTTTGTTTTTAATAACAAAACATTTGTCAATATTCTAAATTTGTATCAAATGAAAACTGCCCTGCAAAACCAGAAAGGATGTGACATATAGTTGGGTAACCAAGAAATGGAGGTCTCAAGTCTACGCACTGTGTGACCAGGAATACACCATTAATCCTAAAGAACTAAAGGTTCAATTGCTCACTCTGTGGAAATTTCCTACAAACTTCACTCATTCCCACATGAATTTCGACATATAACTAATCAAGGCAGGCTCTTCTAAATAAAACTAGCACATGAAAGAGCCAGCCACAACATGATTATTTTAGTGCCAGCCCTGCTCCCTAATATCAATATCATGGAAAAATGTTTCGTATTTTCTAATAAGAGTTTGAAAGTCACAGTCCTGAACTCTGGGTTTTCAAGTAGGAGGGAGTACTATAAAATACAACTGTAATGTGGATTTAGGCTATCTGATAGCTGTGCAACGTCTATCAATAAGTGGGAAGTTAAAAAAACACACCATCTGAGAAACCAAAGAGAAACTTTCCAAAACGGTTAGTGTTGGAGAAGATAACCTATGAAGAAAAACTAAAAGAATCTGGATGATTTACCCTGGAGAGAAGTCTGCAGAACAATTTAACCATGGTTTTAAGATTATGTAGTTACCATACAGAGAATGGAGATCAGTCAGCCTGCATATCTAGAGACAACTGAGAAGAGGAAGCGGACTTATGCAGGAGGAAGGAGAGAGCATAAGAAGGTTTTTAGGTCAAACAGAGTTCTCTGGAAATTACTTTTGTACACTGGGATAGGTTCCAAAGGGAGATTATATTCTTTGAAAATATGAAAAATAGCCAGGCTCGGTGGCTCAGCCTGTAATCCTGAGCCTTTGGGAGGCTGAGGTGAGTGGATTGCCTGAGCCCATGGGTTCGAGACCCAGCTGGGCAGTGAGACCTCAACTCCACAATAAATCAAAAAATCAGCTGGGCGTGGTAGTGCATGCCTGTAATTCCGGCTACTCGGGAGGCTGAGGCGGAAGGATCGCCGGAGCCCAGCAGGTCGAGGCTGCGGTGGCCAGGAGCGGCCACAGCACTCCAGTCTGGGCAACAGAGTGAGACTCCAACTCAAAAAAAAAAAAGAAAATATGAAAAATAGGACAGTATCCATATGAAATTGTTTAGGTAAGCCAGTGCCAAAAAGTTGGGGTCAGGTTATCTGGTTTTTCATGGAGGGAGCACCTTCAGTTTTGTTGCTTGAATTTTTCTGGGGACAAAATGTAAACTGACACCAGCCCACTTTCAAAGGCATTTTGATTAATTGTTTTCAACTCTTTCATGGTATCTCAAATTATAAAGGGAAAGATTAATGACTCCAAAGGAGGTATTGTTCATAAGTTCCTATCTGATGGACAGTTTACTTACCTGTTTTAAATAGCCCATTTCCTTCCCTGCTAAAATGTAATGACTGGTTTTCTGTCCTAGCCTTTTTTATCTCAAAAAAAAAAAAAAAGAGGTCAAATTTCAGAGTACTTACAAGAGGAGGGAGAAAAAAAGCACTTAAAAAGGAAACTCAGACAAAATCCTACCAGTAATCTGTTTCCTGCAGCCAGAATCAGTTGAGTTCCATCAGGCTTAAATGTGAGGTCATATATACTAAATAGGAGACAAGACAAAAAGACAATCAGGAACCAAAATTATGAGGTCTGCTAATGGCCAGGAAAGCAAACTTTATTTCCATTATGAAACACTGCATGTGTACTGAGGAGAAAAATAATAGCTAAGAATTGCATTTGGTTGCAAATTCCATTCAACCACCACACTTTGGCAGCCCATTCAATCATGATGCACTAGGTAGTTAGTTCTATAGCCCAATTTCCTCTTGTCCAGAAGCCAGACACTAGAAATGATTCAAAGGGTCGACACTTTGAGGGCACTAACTCTTCAAATAATACCATAGGAAGGCTGAGGCAGAAGGATCATCTGAGCCCAGCAGGTCTACACTGGGGTGGCCACTGCACTTCAGCCTGGGTGACAGAGTGAGACTCCAACTCAAAAAAAAAAATAATAATAATAATAATTCCGTAAAGCCTAAACAACCTGAGAGAATGTGCGAGGGCTAATAAACCCACACAGATACTTACTGAGTACCTCTTAGGTGCTAGGCAGCAACAGATGTGAGTAGATTATAGTCCTTCTCTGTCCTCAAGGAAATTACCATTCAGTAGAAAGGTAGGAATCAGACATATAACAAAGAACTACCATATGTCATCAATTCTAAGGCATATATTTGTTCACATGTTATCATCTCTGAGGTTGGGATGTGTCAGTGTCATAATTTTTGCCTTCTTGTTGATATGCAAAATAGTAATATTTTATAATCATTTATATTTTAGATTGGATGAAATACAGAATAATACTCTGATAAAGGCTTTAAGAGACACACTAAAACATGCTCTATAAGATTCAAAGGAAGGAGATACAGAGGAGAGGATCAGAAAAAGCTTCATGAAGAAAATAATATGTGAGCCAGGCTTGGTGGCTCAGGCTGTAATCCCGCGCCTTTGGAAGGCCAAGGTGAGTGGATTGCCTGAGCCCGCAGGTTCGAGACCCGCCTGGGCAACTTGATGAGACCTCATCTCTACAATAAATCAAAAAATTAGCCGGGCGTGGTAGTGCGCACCTGTAGTTCCAGCTACTTGGAAGGCTGAGGCAGAAGGATCACCGGAGCCCAGCAGGTCGAGGCTGCGGTGGCTGGGAGCAGCCACTGCACTCCAGTGTGGGTGACAGAGTGAGAGTCCAACTCAAAAAATAAAAAAAGAAAATAATATGTGAAAAAGGTAGGACTTTTGAGACATGCAGGAGGGACTGGTTAGATACAGCATTTCAGGCAAATAAAGCAAAACAAGCAAAGACATGAAGATGAGGAATAGCAAGTAATTTAAATAATCTAATTTGACTGAAACATTTGATTTCGTGCAAGGCAGGAGGGAGAGATAAGGCTAGAAAAACAGGTTGGAGCCATATTACAAAGATTCTTGAATGCTCCAGGCAGAGGACTTCATTGATTCAGTAAGAAGGATTACTTGAGGCCAGGAGTTCAAGACTAGCCTAGGCAACATAGTGAGACCTCTTCTCTACAAAACATAAGAAAATTAGCTGGGCGTGGTGGCACACGCCTGTAGTCCCAGCTACTCAGAAGGCTGAGGCAGGAGGATCACTTGAGTCAGGGAAATAAAGGCTGCAGTGACCTGGAGCTGCGCTCCAGCCTTGGGCAACAGGGTAAAATCCAGTCTCAAAAAAAAGATAGGGCAGATAGCAAACTCTGCTGCTCTGCCTGTTGTGCTCTTCACAACATATTTTCCCTTTAACAAATCTACCTTTCTTGCTGGGCTCAGTGGCTCAGCCTGTAATCCCGTGCTTTGGGAGGCTGAGGTGAGTAGATTGCTTGAGCCCGCGGGTTCGAGACCCACCTGGGCAACTTGGCGAGACCTCATCTCTACAATAAATCAAAAATGAGCCCGGTGTGGTAGCGCGCGCCTGTAGTTCTAGCTACTTGGAAGGCTGAGGCGGAAGGATCGCCGGAGCCCAGCCAGTCAACGCTGTGGTGGCTGGAAGTGGCCAGTGCACTCCAGTCTGGGTGACAGAGTGAGACTCCAACTCAAAAAAAAAAAAAACAAAAAAAATCCCCAAATCTACCTTTCTTAATTTATAACCATCTTGGTGAATACTTTCACCCCCATGACATTAGTCATACCTTTAGCAAAAAAAAAAAAAAAAAGGCAGCACTGTCAAAACAGACTATTGTGAACGTTTAGCATGAGATAAACTTGCCTGGTACTTGTTAGTTATCTAAAAATGCATTCTGTGACAGTATTTGGAGCCCTTACCCCAGACAGCACCATG
This sequence comes from Cephalopachus bancanus, assembly GCA_027257055.1. Classification (NCBI taxonomy): domain Eukaryota; kingdom Metazoa; phylum Chordata; class Mammalia; order Primates; family Tarsiidae; genus Cephalopachus; species Cephalopachus bancanus. The sequence goes on from JAPVLO010000510.1 coordinate 1,706,715, forward strand.
CCGAGCTCTTCAAATGCACTGTTTTATTTCATCCTCACAATAATTCTGTGAGGGAGGGATTATTCTGTTTTGTAGAGGAGAACACCATGGCTCAGAAAGGTCAAATACTTTACCCAGTGTCACACAACTAGCAAGCGAAAGGGCTAGGATTTCAACTCAGGTCTAACTCTAGAGTCTGTGCCCCTCAGCACCATAATATACTGGCTTCTATCCCTTGAATTATTGCCAAATATGTAAAAGTTGTTACTTTTAATACTTTAATAATAGTAACAGTGGCTAACATTTATCGAGCATATTTATTACTGTGTGTGCCAAGTACAGTTTAAATGCCTTACATGTATTAACTCAACCTCAAAACAGCCCTATACCTATTTTGCAGAAGGGAAAACTAAGGCACAGAGAAGATAAATGATCTGAGGATAAACTGTTACTGAAAGGAGGTAGAGCCAGAGTTTAAGTCCAGACAATCTGGCTCCGAAGGCCATGTTCTAACTGTTATGTTTTATGGCCTTCATGATCGTTATCGTTAACAAGTGTCACAGGTTATCAAAACAGTTAGCAATACTTTTCATGTCTTATCAAAAGAAAAAAAGGCAGATGTGGTGGCTCATGCCTGTAATCCCAGAACTTTGAAAGGCTGAGGCAGGAGGATCGCTTGAGCCCAGGAGTTAAGACCAGCCTGGGCAATACAGCAAGACCTCATCTCTAAAAAATCAAAAAATTGCTGGGCCTGATGGCATGCACCAGCAGTCCCAGCTACTCAGGAGGCTGAGGCAGAAGGATCACCTGAACTCTGGAGGTGAAGGCTATAATGAGTCATGATCGTGCCACTGCATTACATCCTGGGCTGAGAAGCCCACTCAAAAAAATAAAAAAGGTATTATCACCTACTCAAGGCATTACATGAAGAATTTTATATAGGCTCTGTTCACCTCAGACACTTCCCTTAATAAAAACTCTTCACAGTTATTCAACAGTTAAGAAATGTTAAAAAGTGTAAACTTATTTTATCTCTTTTGATCCTTATGATAACATACTGCAGTAGACAGCACAGGCACCATGACCCCGTTTTACGGATGAGGAAACTCAAGTACAGAGGGGCAAGATGTGTATCCCATCACAGCTGGCTGATGAAGAAGCAGGAACAGGGGTGACTCTCACACCCTTTCCAGCTAGGCATCCTTCTGGACAGAAGCAAACTCAAGTCTTGAGTTCTTCAGCATCCTTACCATTATGTGGTAACAGGCCTGGGGCCTCCTTTTTTCTTATGCTTTCTTTCTCTGATCTTGGGGGAAATGTCCTTGGCACAACTCACATTCTGAGGAGAAGCAGGGTGGCAGAGTCAAAAGAGGGGAACTGGGGCCAGAAAAGCTGACCTCTTACCTGAGATTTTGTTCTCATCTACCTACAAAACAAGGACAGAGAGATGCCTTCCCACTTCACAGGGTGCACAAGCTAGTCTGTGCAAAGCCCCTAACACCTGTGGATTGCTAGGATGGAGTATTGGATACTGGGGGAGGTGTAAGCCCCTATCATCTATAGTTATCCTTCGTTATGTGGCTTCCTTTCTGCCTTTTACACATATGAGCTCATCAAAGTGGTTCCTGTTGTCCTCTAATTCATAAGAGTCATTTTGGGTTGAATTCTCAGAAAGTTATTTCTGAATATCTCATTTGGACCACTCCTGAACTATCTCCCTCTCAGATGTAAAAATTTATTTTCTCTGAATGTCTTTTTTTTTTTTTTTGAGGTGGAGTCTCACTCTGTCACCCAGACTGGAGTGCAACAGCATGCTCCTGGCCACCACAGCCTCGACCTGCTGGGCTCCGGCGATCCTTCCGCCTCAGCCTTCCAAGTAGCCAGAACTACAGACGCACGCTACCATGCCTGGCTAATTTTTGATGTATTGTAGAGACGAGGTGTCACCAAGTTGCCCAGGTGGGCCTCAAACCCATGGACTCCAGAAATCCACTCATCTCGGCCTCCCAAAGTGCTGGGATTACAGGCTGAGCCACCAAGCCCGGCCGAAATTTGACTTTCTAAAAGACAACATACATGTCTGATCTGCCCCACTCTAAACTCTTACTGTACTTAGAATCTGTACAGTTCAGTTTAGTTTTCATTAAGTCTTCTATATTTTATATTATTTTAGATACTATCTTGTCCCTTAAATTATAGTCATATGCAATTTGAGGGCAATGACCAAGTTTTACACATTTGTGGACCTACAGTGCATGGCACTGTCCTAGATACATAATAAATGACAGACAAACTGACAAGATTTTATCTTTTTTTTTTTGATTCGGAGTCTCACTCTGTTGCCGAAGGTAGAATGCAGTGGCACGCACATGGCCATCACAGCCTTGACCTGCTAAACTCAGGCGATCCTTCTGCCTCAGCCTTCCAAGTAGTTAAAACCATAGGTGCATGTTACCACGCTGCTAATTTTTTAAATTTATTTTAGAGACGAGGTCTTACCATGTTGCCCAGGCTGGTCTTGAGCTCCTGAGCTCAGGCAATCCTCTTGCCTTCGTCTCCTAAAGAGCTGGGATTACAGGCATGAGCCCCATGCCCAGTCAAAGATTTTGTCTTGAAACACTCAGACTTTAATTATTATTATTATTATTTTTGAGTTGGAGTCTCACTCTGTAGCCCAGACTGGAGTGCAGTGGCTGCTCCTGGCCACCGCAGCCTCAACTTGCTGGGCTCTGGCGATCCTTCCGCCTCAGCCTTCCAAGTAGCTGGAACTACAGGCGCACGCTACCACACCCGGCTCATTTTTTATTTATTGTAGCGATGAGGTCTCACCAAGTTGCCCAGGCGGGTCTCGAACCCGCCTCCCAAGGCACGGGATTACAGGCTGAGCCACCGAGCCCGGCTTCAGACTTTAATTATATCATGAAACTTGGAATTGAAAAGGACTCTAGACCTTGTCATGCAGTTCAACTGCCCCACCAGAGCAAGAATTCCCTCTAGATGGCCATCCAGCCTCTACTGGATGAATACTCCAGGGCTGGGAGCTCACTCAACTGCAAGCAGTCTGCTCTACTGTATTATGGTTCTCTCTCCACCCGCCCCCCTTTCATGAAAAGATATGTTGTCAAAAGACACTGGCTGGGCATAGTGATTCATGCCTGTAATTCTAACATTTTGGGAGGCCAAGGTGGGAGAATTGCTTGAGGCCAGGAGTTTGAAACTAGCCTGGTCAACATGGCAAGGCCTCCATCCTCACAAAAAAAAATTGTTTTAATTAGCTGGGCATGGTGGTGTATGCCTGTAGTCCTAGCTACCTGGGAGACTGACATGGGAAGATCAGGAGTCCAAGGTTCCAGCCTAAGCAACAGAGAGAGACTCTCTCTCTCTCTCTCTCTTTTTTTTTAGTTGGGGTCTCACTCTGTCACCCAGGCTAGAGTGCAGTGGCATGATCATGGCTTAAAATAGCCTCAACCTCTTGGGCTCAGGTAATCCTTCTGCCTCAGTCTCTCGAGTAGCTGGGACTACAGGTGTGTGCCACCAAACCCAGCTATTTAAAAAAAATTTTTTTGTAGAGATGAAGTCTTTCTATGTTGACCAGGCTGGTCTCGAAATCCTGGGCTCAAGCAATCTTCCCGCCTCAGTCTCTCAAAGTGCTGGGATTACAGGTATGAACCACCATACCCAGCCAGTGACTGTCTCTCTAAAAAATAATAATTATAATGAAACATTTTAAAAAAGATACATCCTCAGATTTCATTGCAGAGAGACAGAGGGTGACTCCCGCAAATTGTCCTTTGCCAATCTTGCACCCACACACTGGAAACTGAAGTCTCAAGATGCCTCTCCAAACCCTGTGCAATCTGACTCAGTCCCACTTACCTGTTTTGTAATCATAGGCAAATTATGTCACTTCATTTCATCTTCATTTCTTCATGTGGAAATGAGATAAAAATTCCAACCTCACAGGTTGTGGAGATTAAACAAGATAATGCATGTAAATACATCTAGCCTACAATAACTACTACCTGGTGTGAATGGAGAGTCATATCAGATGAATGCTAGCCTAATTGGAATAAAGTAGGCTAGACTAGAGGCATCATGGTTGAGATTAACTTGGAGTAGTGCACGTAAGGGAAAAAACAAGGGTCTTCAGAGAATAGCGAGCCTTTGGGAAGGATGTATGGGCAGGAAAAGAAAATTGTTGGCTGAACTTTAAAGTATACATTTAAATGTTGCAAGTCCAGGGAGAAGAGAGGAGGGCCACTTAGTAGAGGCTCAATTTGACATAGAAGGTAATTGGTAATCATTCCTGGTTTTCTAGAAGTAGAATAACAGGCTCACAGCAACAGGTCTTCAAAGAGAGTACCTGCTGCTCTGTGAGGGTTAGACTGGAAGCAAAAGGGCAGACCAGGAGACAGGTGGATTCAGTCATAGAGGGCTGATCTTTGACAACCGGGATTTTTTAGTTCTACTATTTTTCAGTTTTTAGCTTTGTTTTGTCTCATTCTGGGCTGGCATATCTAGCAGCCATCAGGATTCCTGGTCTGTGGAGCCCTACACTTATTCTAATAGATTGTTTCTAACCTATAATGGACTAAAAATCAGACAACTGATTTTTAGTCATCATTTATTCACTCACTCATTCATTCATGAATATTCATCTATCCATCAAATAGCAACAACAAATATTGACTTGACTAGGCTCTCGAATAATTTGACTGTGAAGAAGACATAGTCATTGCCTTTAAAGGATGTATAGACTTCTGGGATAAACAGATACAAAAGTAACTCTCACACTTGATAGTACCACAAGAGAGGAATGAACAACTCTGTGCCAAGGGTTGAAAACCAAGAAAATCATGCTGCATTTGGCTAGTAAATGTTTCGTTTGGCCCACATGGTGTTTTATTTTGTTTTTTTAGATTTGGTGCCAACATTTAAAAATTAGGACATCTCACATTAAAACCCAGATTCCTAGCTTCTGGTAAAAATATGAAGATCTGAGCACACTAGGCCAAATTCCTGCATGGTGGTAACTGGCAGGAGCGGCACACAGTTGCCTCTCTAAGGCAAAGCACGAGCTCCCCGTTCCCCAAACTCCTTGCTACTCTTTATTATGGACAATGAAGCCAAATGTTCAGTTGCCAGTTATCATCAGCTTGTGCTATGGATACTTTTACAACAGAGTTAAGAGAAAAGTAAAATGATTTATTTTAACTCAAATTTCTATTAAAAGTAGAAATGAAAGATGCACTGGTAGGGCTATGTGTTTCAGGAGAAATGGGATACAGAATAGAAAAATATTCATTTGGAAAAGAGATACTTCCTTGTGTTTAATATGCAAATAAACATGTCTCACTTATGTTCCCTGCCTGACTCCTGCAGATATTTCAGTTTTCCGCCTCTATAACTCAGGGAAAAGATTAATGCAGTGACTGAGAGCATTGGCTTTGGAGGGAGGAAGACCTGAGCTTGAAAGCTGGCTGTACCACTCACTCGCTGCGTGACCTTGGCAAATTATCTACCCTCTCTGTGCTTCAGTATCCTCATATGCAAATTAGAGGTCATTATAGTATCTACCTCAGAGGGTTGTTATGATGAACTATGAGATAAAGAATATAAAGTTCTTAGCCAGTGGCTGGCACATGGTAAGCCATTAGCTATCACTAGGGCTGAATACAGAAGAGAGAGAAACCATCTGCTAAGAGAGCCTTACAGGATGCTTCGGATTTCAGTATGAGAAGATGAGGAAAGAAGGCTTTACACACAAAAAGGTCTCAGAAAAGGTAGAGAAGGAAAAGTGTCTTAGTGGCCAAAACAGGCTTCACAATGATGCTGGAAAGATCATCTAGGAAGTTTTTGAAAGCCAGGCTGCAAATGTGATGGATTTAGGAGACAGAAAAGAATAGGACGTTAAGTCACTGAATCATACAGTGAGAAAGTAATTCCCCTTCAATTCTTTTTCAAACTTTCTGATTAGGAGAGTCTTGGTTTGACACTCATTGTAAGCACCTCTCTGACCACACTTGGAAATCTCTAGTTTTAGAGACAGCAGACCTCAGGCTTACAGGCTCCCTAGCAACAGCATCTAGCTACAACTTAGTCACAGCTTTGTTCTCCCTGTCTTAAGTTTTACAATTATCTTACACTACAGCAGGCGATACTGATTTTCATAAACAGAGTAAAAAGTTTCCTTGTAAAACGGGAACTCGTATTCGAGAGAACACAAGTGAGACAATTTATAGAAAAGCAACAAGTAAACAGGCATGGGTAATATGTGGATGTGGCAAACGCTGTTTAGTCTGAGCAGCACGGTGATGAGTGTCAGACGACAGCCCAGGACGAATTCCGAGTCAGGGGCCAACAGGACCAGGCCGTGATTACGCATGGCGCCGCCTCAACAGGCCACTGCCCCGCCGCGCGTGGCACTTCTTTGCTCCCTCTCCAGCGCTCAGGGCTGTCTCCATCCGGCAAGGGATGGAACGGTGGCCTTGCAGTCCCCCAGGCCCGGGGTTCACCGTCCCCAGCCCAGGCCGCAGGACCGTTGCCCCTGGCAACCACGGTGCTGAGGCTCCCGCCATCCCCGCCGGGGTCGGCCCCCAGTTCCTCCCGCAGCCCCGCGCCTCACCACTGCTCGTCTTTATCTCTCCACGTCAACACGGCCCTCATCGCAGTTTCGCTCACGCCTCGAGCCCCTCCTCCCTGCCTCGGGCACCGTCTTCGCCCCGCCAGCTACCTAGGCTGCCCGCGCTACCCCTGGCAACGCACAGGCGCAGTGAGCGCGCGCGCGGGCGCCTAGCTCCGAGTGCGCAAGTCTAAAAGGGAAGGCGAGAAAAGGAGCCAAAGCGAAGGAGCCCAGAAGGCGTCAGCGTAATGAGAACGCGTGCGATTGGTCGGGCAAGTTGGGGCGGGGGGCGGTTCGTCTTCCTCGACAACGGATTTGATTGGTGCAGCTTGGAAGTGGCAGCTGTAGCCCAGGGGGCAGCCGGAAAGCAGCCGCGAAGGGTGGCCGACACTCACTGCCTGGAGACTTTGGTTCCAGCGTGGCCGTTTGAGCCGAAGACGTTTTTGCACCGTATCCCGCTCTCCACGCAGGCTGTCGCAACTCGGGTTGATGCTGTAGCCGAAGTTTTCTTGATGGACATGGCCGGAATGCAGAGTCCGAGCTGGGGGGACCACGAAGCTACCTCTGCAGTCACCTCTAGCGAGCACCTAATCCCAGACCGGTCGCGTGGCCTCCGGCAAGTCATTGTCCTCTTTTGAGCCTCAGTTTTACCACCTGTAAATCGGGGGTGAGGGAGTAGACGGTGTGTGGGGCTTACTAACTTCGACAAGGTCGATAGAGTCCTTAAGGCCCACAGGTTTAGTTGCTCAGGTACTCTTCCTGTGGAATCAGCCCAGCGGTGCGCCCGACTTCTTAACCCGAAATTACTAGGGCACTGGGAGGAGCAGGGAGGTTTTGTGGTACAAGCAGAGGTCGGCTTGGTGGAGGATCCTAGGAAGACCTTGGAAGAGAGAGCATGTCAGTAGCCAGGGGCGCGCCAAAAGTGGGTTCTATGAGAAGTAACAGGAGAAGCTAAAGTCGTTTGTTGTATACTTGTATATATGTAATATGAGGTTAGGATAATTTACATCCTTTTTTCAAAATTTAATCCTCAGAGTACCTTAAAGGAGGTATTGCCTTGTTTTTACAGAAAAAAAGAAACTTTGAGAGATTATGTAACTTGCTCTGGATGTACTGCTGGTAAATGGCAAAACTGGGATTTGGGCCCAGTCTGTTGACTTCAGAGCTTGCGCTAATTTCACCAGGTTGCAGTTTCCTTATCTCTAAAATTGTAAACTGTATCATTTCATAGGATACATCCAACTCCCATCAGAAGACCTTGATGCAGATTCTAGTCACTAATTCTTGCTTAGTTTCCCTATTATTAGAAAAGAAGTTGAGTTAGATTATCTCTCTAGACCCATCCACCTTTTAAAATTTGTGAATAATGGTGTGGGGGAGAAATATTAGACCAAGATTTGGTAGATCTGGGATCTCTTAAGTAATTTAACTTAGCCTTTCTGTCACTAAGTTTAACAATAAATTGAGAGTGAACCTTCTCCTACCTACCTCACAAGGTTATCATGAGGATCAGAAATGAAGGAGATTTGAAAATTCTGTATCAGAAATGATTTATCTTTTGGAGGGTTTCAACATCTGATGAAAGTGATAGACTCGCTCCCCTAGAAAAATACACATGTATGTACAATTTTTAACTCACTTATTTGCAGAGGAAGAAGGGTAACTCACTGATTTATTTAATCATTTCTTGTTGATCCCACGTTAAAGGCTCATATTCTTAAATTAATCCTGTGTCGCCAGAAATTTTTATAATAGCCCTATTTGATAGTTAACCCAAAAAGTATCTAGCTTGAGCTTTTCATTGTGCAGAGATTTCCACAGACAAGACCGGTCCATACTGACTTGAATCTCCCCCATTTTAATCTGAATAGTCTATGTAGTTCCCTCACTGTCTTGGATTAACATTGAATAAGCAGTAAGAAAGAAATGTTAAATGAGTTAATGACTTACACTTTGTTTTTCCAGTGAGGAAGATGTAGAGTTGCAAAGAGAGAGAGAAGATGAGAAACAAATGATAAAAAGCAGCAGTGAGTGTAATCCCCTGCTGCAAGAACCCCTTGCTTCTGCTCAGCTTGGTGGTGCTGCATTGATGGAATGCCATAAATCTGTCCCATGTGGATGGGAAAGAGTTGTGAAGCAAAGGTTATCTGGGAAAACAGCAGGAAGATTAGATGTATACTTTATCAGGTAAGCATACAGGGTGGTAAAGATAGTACAGTCAAGTAATTTTGTCTAGACAAGTAGTGGGAAAGCATAGCAGGAATCTTGGCTTATTTATATTTTTACTGTAAAAGAGTCTATTTCAGCTGGACTTGGTGGCTCAACCTGTAATGCCAGCACTTTGGGAGACCGAAGTGAGTGGATTGCCTGAGCAATGTTTGAGACCAACCCGGGCAACCTGGTGAGACCTCGTCTCTACAATAAATCAAAAAATGAGCGGGGTGTGGTAGCACGCACCTGTAGTTCCGGCTCCTTGGAAGGCTGAGGCGGAAGGATTACTAGAGCCCAGCAGGTTGACACTGGGGTGGCTGTGAATGTGCTATTGCACTCTAGCTTGGGGGACGGAGTGAGACTCCAGCTCAAAAAAAAAGTATCTATTTCTTCAGTGTCACTGGTTAATTATATCAAATGATTTGGGGACAATTACATACATTTTGTTCCACCTACTGTGGTTAATGGAAAGGTGAGCCGGGCTCAGTGGCTCAGCCTGTAATCCTGAGCCTTTGGGAGGCTGAGGTGAGTGAATTGCCTGAGCCCGCGGGTTCGAGACCCGCCTGGGCAGCGAAACCTCATCTCTACAATAAATCAAAAAATCAGCCGGGCGTGGTAGCGCATGCCTGTAATTCCGGCTACTCGGAAGGCTGAGGCGGAAGGATCACCGGAGCCCAGCAGGTGGAGGCTGCGGTGGCCGGGAGCGGCCACTGCACTCCAGTCTGGGCGACAGAGTGAGACTCCAACTCAAAAAAAAAAAAAGGAAAGGTGGTATTTAGGTTATATTTGTAAACTTATTTTATACTTTCATAGAGGAAACATTTGAAAGTGCCATACCTCACTTTTTTTATTTTTAAATGACAGGTGCCCATGGTAACATTTGGAAATTATTAATTAGAAATATGAAATGTGGTCCAATTCTTTTAAAAAATCATTTCTATTTACTAGCAGTAAGTTTCCTTTAATATCATTTTCTAGCCCACAAGGACGGAGGTTCACATCCAAACGTTCACTTGCTAAATATCTTCACAAAAATGGAGAGACTTCCCTTAAGCCAGAAGACTTTGATTTTACTGTACTTTCTAAAAGGGGCATCAAGTCAAGATGTAAAGACTGCAGTGTGGCAGCTCTGACATCCCAACTGCAAAGTGAAAGTAACAATTCAACCTGGAACCTCAGGACACGAAGCAGGTGGAAAAAAGATATGTTTCCTCCTCCAAGTAGTAGTTTAGAGTTGCAGGATAGCAGAGGACTGTCTGACTTGACTTCCAATCATTTATTTTTGGAAGAAGATGAGGATGTGAATGATGTTAACTTCAGAAAATCCAGAAAGCCCCAAAGAAAAGTGACTATTTTGAAAGAAACTCCAGTTAAGAAGACCAAAAAAGGGTGTGGGAAGAGTCTTTCGGATTCCGTTCAAAGTAATAGAAAAAGAGAATTTGTGGATAACAGAGCAGACGCTGAGATTGAGCCTACTGCACAGGAAAATTCGCTTGAGAGAACTTCCTGCATTTCTGATGCCAGAGCAATTGACAAGACTCTCAATATGACCAGTGAAGAAAAGAGCCTTGTGAAAGAAAAATCACTGAGTTCAGGATCAAATTTTTGTTTTGAGCAAATAACTTCTGGCATCGTAAACAATATATGTCTAAACAAAGAAGCAGAACACAGTGAGAAGCATGAGGATACCTTTTTAGAATCTAGGGAAGTCACAACAAAAGTAGAAGTTGGGGAAAGGAAGGAACATTTGCATACTGACATTTTAAAATGCATCTCTGAGATGGACAACAATTACTCACCAAACAAGAAAGATTTTACTGCTGAGAAAACTTTTCAAGGTATTCAATGCTTTCAGGCCCAATTAAACTTGTGATAAGGGGTTCATACTCCAATATCTGGTGGTTCATGCCTATACTTAGTTAAGATGTGGGAGTAAAGCCAAGAAATTAGGTCAGATACCATATACTTTTTTTTTTTTGAGTTGGAGTCTCACTCCATCGCCCAGGCTGGGGTGTAGTGGCACGCTTATGGCCACCCCAGCGTCGAACTGCTGGGCTCAGGTGATCTTTCCGCCTCAGCTTTCCAAGCAGCCGGAATTACAGGCATACCCGGCCACCAGATATATTTTACCAGTTGATCCTAATACCTTGCCTAACTGATGCTGGAGCTGTCTAACTGATCTTCAGGCTCTTCCGTGACTGTTATCAGTGGCCATCATCTCTCTCTGGTGCAGAGGCTGGGATTCTCCCACTCATCAGCTTTCCCTTCTCCCATCCTCTTTCCTGCCAGCAATCTTAAGATTTTAAGAAGGCCGGGCACAGTGGCTCAAGCCTGTAATCTCAGCACTTTGGGAGGCCAAGGCTAGAGGATTGCCTGAGCCCACGGGTTTGAGGCCAGCCTGGGCAACATGGTGAGACCTCATCTCTACAATAAATAAAAAATTAGCTGGATGTGGTAGCAGGCACTTGTAGTTTCGGCTACTTGGAAGACTGAGACGGAAGGATCACCAAAGCCCAGCAGGTCAACACTGGAGTGGCCTTGAGCATGCCACTGCACTCCAGCCTGGGCAATGAAGTGAGACTCCAACTAAAGAAAAAAGATAGCCGGGCTCGGTGGCTCAGCCTGGAATCCCATGCTTTGGGAGGCTGAGGTGAGTGGATTGTCTGAGCCCATGGGTTCGAGACCCGCCTGGGCAACTTGGCGAGACCTCATCTCTACAATAAATCAAAAAAATTAGCTGGCGTGGTAGCGCGTGCCTGTAGTTCCAGCTACTTGGAAGGCTGAGGCGGAAGGATCACCAGAGCCCAGCAGGACGAGGTTGCGGTGGCCGGGAGCGGCCACTGCACTCCAGTCTGGGCGACAGAGTGAGACTCCAACTCAAAAAAAAAAAAAAAAGAAAGATTTTAAGGAAAATTAAAAGACTTCAGTTGTGAGGCCAGGCACGGTGGCTCACGCCTGTAATTCCAGCACTTTGGGAGACTGAGGTGAGAGGATTGCGGGTTTGAGAACAGCCTGGACAACTTTGCGAGAACTCGTCTCTACAATAAATCAAAAAATTAGCTGGGCATGGTGGCACACACCTGTGGTTCCAGTTACTTGGAAGACTGAGTCAGAAGGATTACCTGGCCCAGCAGGTTGAGGCTGTAGTGGCCATGAGCGTGCCGCTGCACTCCAGACTGTGAGTGAGACAGTGAGACTCTGACTCAAAAAAAAAAGGCCTCAGTTGTGAAAAATTTGGGGAAGGCTCTTTTTATACATAAACTGGTTGAGAACAGTTGGTGTCTTCTCTTTACACCCCTCCGGGAACTTATGAATGTGTGACTTCCAATTTAATTCTTTATATATCATAGTCATTTTAATCTTCTATTATAATGTAATGCTTCTCTAAAGTGCTTTAGAACTCTAAATAATTCAGAAGTGTAATCACATAGTTCATCAATTATTTGTAATACGCTCTTAATACAGATTTCAGCGCTTAGCAGTTTTGCCTTTATAATACCTCTGTGAATAAGAGAAAAAAAGGAGACCTTTTGAGCAGGCCTGTATTAGTTATTCATTATGCCATTATGGTATAATGAATAACTCCTTTAAAAAAGAATAGTAATTTGACTTAAAATCCTGCAGGGAAACAGCCCAAGCAGATCGGTGGAGCAGGGGATTAGTCTTGATTCCTGCCTCCAATCCTACACATCTCTGCCTTTAACAGAAGATGGTCATATATGTCTAGGAACAGCATAAGAATTCTTCAGGTCTGTCCTTTCAAGATTTTGGGCTTCTTAAAGAAAGACTGGCGGTTTATGTAGCTTTATTGCTAGCTTAATGGGCAAATGAAATATTAAAAACATCCTTTTGTGACGAAGATGAAAGTATCCTATGATTCCTATACTTGAAGAAGTCTAGGTCTTAACATAAGATGAAGTACCCTTAGGTTACTAGGTGTTCAGTGGCATAGTGAAGACTCCCATTGACTTAGCTAGAAATTACAAGGCAAACTAGTAGTAGAGGAGGGTAGTTAGTAATTATTTATAGGAGCCTGCAGAAAAAATGTCAAATAGCTAGTAAGAGCAGTTTTCTTTGTTCTAATTCTTTTTTTACTCTCTACTGGGCTTTATATATTAAAACTAGAATAGCCCGAAGCAGTATACTAATTATTGGGAGACTTGAATACTTGTCCTAGTCTAAAGTCAATTCCAGTGTCATTTTGGGACGGTTGCTTAATTTTGAACCCTTAGTTTCTTCATCTGTAAAATAGAGGTAGTAACCCTCATAGTCCTGTTTTCACATAAAAAATGTTATAAGGTAAAATGAGAAGTGAAAAAGAGAACTTGGGGCTACACAGATGCAAGGTATTATTAACTGACATTCAAATTTAGAGGGCACGGCTAAAGGGAGTATTCAATGTGATGGATTTAGAAATTTGAGAAGTCTGTTAATACTGGTTCCCAATAAATAGAGCTTCCCAGGAGATAATGGCCTCAGGTGCTCCAGGGTTCAAATCTTAGGTTTTTCTACAGGTTCTAATTTGTCTGTATCACTTTTTTTGGTAAGTGTGAAAGTATCCACTGCAGAAATTTAGGAAAACACAAAATTAAAGGAGAAAAGAAAAAGTACCACCCAGCAACAACCATTATATCATTTTGGTGTATTTCATTTCATCTCTGTATTTTTATTTATATGTATTTCCTTTGTTTAAAATGAAATCAGTGTTGCCAGGATTACACTAGAGAGGGAATGGCGGGGAGAGAAAGAAAGAAAGATCAAGCATGCAAGCAAGCTGGGCTTGGCGGTTCTTACCTGTAGTCCCAGCTACTTGGAAGACTGCGGTGGGAGGACCACTTGAGCCCAGAAGTTTGAGGATGCAGTGAGTTATAATCACAACCCTGCACTCCAGGCTAGGTGACAGAGCAAGACCCTGTCTCTAAAAAAATTTTTAAAAGCCGGGCTCGGTGGCTCAGCCTGTAATCCCGCGCCTTCGGGAGGCTGAGGTGAGTGGATTGCCTGAGCCCGCGGGTTCGAGACCCGCCTGGGCAGCGAGACCTCATCTCTACAATAAATCAAAAAATCAGCCGGGCGTGGTAGCGCATGCCTGTAATTCCGGCTACTCGGAAGGCTGAGGCGGAAGGATCGCCGGAGCCCAGCAGGTCGAGGCTGCAGTGGCCGGGAGCGGCCACTGCACTCCAGTCTGGGCGACAGAGTGAGACTCCAACTCAAAAAAAAAAAAAAATTTTTGAAAAGAAAGAAAAAGAAATTGAGATCACATGTAGAATCTTGCTTTTGTCATTTAGAAGTTGATGTCATGGGAAAATACCCATAATAGAATCTCAAAAATTTCTCAAAAACATATTAATGACCACATTTTACAAATGTGTCACAATTTAAAATATTCTATACTGTTTTTAATTTTTCATACTATGAAATCTGAGCATAAATCATAACTTGTATAACCAAGTGGTTAAAGGTGTGGACTTAGGAGTGAGACTTCCTGGATTCGAATTTTAGCTCTGTCAGTAGTTGTGTGACCTTGGGAATGTTACTTAGCTTCTCTGTGCCTCAGTTTCCTTATCTGTAAAGTGGAGACAAAATAGAATCTAACTCATAGTTCATTAGTAATTGGCTTACTTATGTAAAGGACTTAGAATAGTGCCTGGCATACTCTACAATAGTGGTGATATTATTCGCATCCCTGAATATTTATTTAATCTAAACCATACATTCTATGAACGGTATTCACTTTTACTTTTCAGAAGATACCATCCCACGAACACAAATAGAAAAAAGGAAAACGAGCCTGTATTTTTCCAGCAAATACAACAAAGAAGGTATCTCTTTTCGAATCAGAACATCACATTTTAAATCAATCTCATGTTTTCAACTCTGATGGAGTATGTTTATTTAGTTCTTAGCCCCCCACGACGCAAAGCCTTTAAGAAGTGGACACCTCCTCGGTCACCTTTTAATCTTGTTCAAGAAACACTTTTTCACGATCCATGGAAGCTCCTTATTGCAACTATATTTCTCAATCGGACCTCAGGTTTGTAGATTATTTTCATCTTTGTCTTAGTAGACAGTATAGTAAGGAGAAAGCGTTGAATTTATTGGGTCCACGGTCCATTCTGAGACTGTGTGACCTGGAGTAAGATCTTCCCTTTTCTGCCTTTGAATTCTTCACCTATGAGAAAGTTAGACTAGGTTGACATTCAGTAGTCATTGATTGACTATTGTAGCATCAAGGGGTAGATTTTCATTTATTTTCTACTTCCAAATTAGTTTGGTCATCAGTGAAATTCAGTTAATATTTCTCTGCCTTCTGTTGTATGTATATAAAAGTATCTGTTTTCATTGAGTGCACTTTGTGTTCTATATGCTTCTACTCTGGCTATCTGGTGATCTGATTTCTTAAAATTAATATCATGCAAAGCATGATATTATCATAATTTGGAGTATTAGCTCAACAGATTAGCAGTGTTGGTATTTGACTCTGAAAGTAGTTGCTGGTTCAGGTAATGGCTTCTCTTCAGTGGTTTAAAAGAGCAAATAAGCAAAAAATTCCTCTGGATGAGATTTCTAGATGAGAAATTACCTGAACCTAAAATCAGCCCACTGAGATCATACAGTTACATTTATTTCCCAGGCAAAATGGCAATACCTGTGCTTTGGGAGTTTCTGGAGAAGTACCCATCAGCTGAGGTAGCCAGAACTGCAGACTGGAGAGACGTGTCAGAACTTCTTAAACCTCTTGGTCTCTATGATCTTCGAGCAAAAACCATTATCAAATTTTCAGGTACCTTCCCATACACCCAAAGGAAAAAACATAAATTGTACCTATTTAAGACAGCCACATCTTAAACTTGAATGTCCTCTGATGCTGCATTAATGGAGGTTGTTCAGCGCACACACCAAAGATATTTTTATTTATTTTTTTTTGAGTTGGAGTCTCACTCTGTCGCCCAGAATGGAGTGCAGTGGCCGCTCCCGGCCACCGCAGCCTCCACCTGCTGGGCTTCGGCGATCCTTCCGCCTCAGCCTTCCAAGTAGCCAGAATTACAGGCATGCACTACCATGCCCGGCTGATTTTTTGATTTATTGTAGAGATGAGGTCTCGCTGCCCAGGCGGGTCTCGAACCTGCGGGCTCAGGCGATCCACTCACCTCAGCCTCCCAAAGACGCGGGATTACAGGCTGAGCCACCGAGCCCGGCACCAAAGATATTTAAAAACAGTCAGCTTTCCCCAAACCAGAGTGTCACAGTGACCCAGGCAATAAATCTTTGCCCATCACTGGGTTGGGCCATGTGGGCAGAATTAGGGGGAGAAGTCAGTGAAGCAGAAAACCCAGTCCTTGATCTCCAGGACATTACATCTGTCTGGTTATAGTTAGCATAACATAGAGGTTAGGAGGTGGCAGATGATAAGGGGACTGTGGGAATTCAGGAGGAGGAGCAGCCACAGGTGGAGTTGTTAGGAAAGAGCCTTTCCTGCCCTTCCTGCTGTTCTCTCCATCCTGCCCCACCGTGACCCCACATTTAGGGACGGTTTTTGGGGTTTTTTGTTTTTTGCATAAGAGTCTCACTCTGTTGCCCAGGCTGGAGTTCAGTGGCACACTCACGGCCACCACAGCCTTGACCTGTTGGACTCAGGAGATCTTAATACCTCGGCCTTCCAAGTAGCTGGAACCACAGACACGCACCACCATGCCTGAATAATTTTTTGATTTATTGTAGCGATGAGGCCTCGGCAGGTTGCCCAGGCTGGTCTTGAACTCGTGGACTCAGGTAGTCCTCTCACCTCCGCCTCCCAAAGTACTGGGATTGTAGGCTTGAGCTACCGCACCCAGCCAGGAATGGTATCTTTCTAGAGGCTGAACTGATATGTGCGATGTTGTGTTCTTCAGACGAGTATCTGACAAAGCAGTGGAAATATCCGATTGAGCTTCATGGGATTGGCAAATACGGCAACGACTCTTACCGAATTTTCTGCGTCAATGAGTGGAAGCAGGTGAGGCCCACTCCCAGCCATAACACAGTCAGCACATTTAGTCTCTGAGGCAAAATAAGTCCACCATAATGGCTAAAATGATTTCTTGGACAAAAATGCTAGCCGGGCTCAGTGGCTCAGCCTGTAATTCCGCGCCTTTGGGAGGCTGAGGTGAGTGGATTGCCTGAGCCCATGGGTTTGAGACCCGCCTGGGCAGGCAAGACCTCATCTCTACAATAAATCAAAAAATCAGTCGGGTGTGGTAGTGCGCGCCTGTAATTCCGGTTACTCAGAAGGCTGAGGTGGAAGGATCGCCGGAGCCCAGCAGGTCGAGGCTGCGGTGGCCGGGAGCAGCCACTGCACTCCAGTCTGGGCGACAGAGTGAGACTCCAACTCAAAAAAAAAAAAAAGAAAATGCTATTGTCGTCACAATCAATTTTTTTCCCAGCTTGAGAGGTAGCTGGTGGCATGGGGTTTTTGGCAGCCGGGAGAGGATCCATAGACATTCCAAAGTCCACAAAGACCTGTTGGTATGACCTCTGACTAATTTCCAGTGGCTTGTCACTTATGGTTCTGTTCCTGTCATTTCCCATTCATGTACTACCTCTAAGCCTGACATGGTTCTCCTCTTGTCAAAAGTACACTATTAGTCCAGGCACAGTGACTCACCCTAATACTTTAGGAGGCCAAATCAGGAGGATTGCTTGAGCCCAGGAGTTCAAGGCCAGCCTAGGCAACAAAACAAGACTTCGCCTCTACAAAAAATTTAGCCAGGTATGGTGATGCATACCTGTAGTCCCAGCTACCTGGGAGACTGAGGCAGACAGATCACCTGAGCCCAGGATGTATCAAGGCTGCAGTGAGTGGTAATTGTGCCACTGCACCCAGGTTTGGGCAGCAGATTGAGACCTCAACTTGAACAAAAGGTACACTGCTAGAGGAAACCAGGCAGATTAGGGCTTGGAATGTATGCTTGTTGCGTTTCTCCTAGCGTTCTCAGACTTTTATTGTGGTACCTGGGTCCTACCTCAGCTACCCATTCTGTTGAATATGTCCAGCCCATAGGCATGTGGCATCCTGGGATATGTGGAATATGTCCTGGTGGCATCCTGGCAGGTGGTGGGTGGCCTGGTATACTGCCCTCTCAGGTTGTGACTTACCCGTAAGCATTCAGCCAGTATGTCTGGCCAAGCCTCAACTGAAGGACCATGATCCCGTCCCTGCTTCACCAGAGCAATCCATTAAACTCTCAGGGTCTATAGCCTCCTTCTGGGAAATGGGGATTAATACTTGACTCATGTCATCACCATCCCACGCTCCAGGTAATGGTGAAGATTGCTACTAAATTGGAGGGTACTTTTTAACCTTATACCTGATAAGGAATAACTTAAAATATTCATGAGTCTCATTAAGTTAAAGGTTATAATTCTCTTTTTTTTTTTGAGTTGGAGTTTCACTCCATCGCCCAGGATGGAGTGCAGTGGCATGTTCACGGCTATCCAGTGTCGACCTGCTGGGCTCTGGTGATCCTTCCACCTCAGCCTTCCAAGTAGCCGGAACTACAGGTGAGCGCTACTGCACCTGGCTAATTTTTGATTTATTGTGAAGACAAGGTCTCGCCAAGTTACCAAGGCTGGTCTCGAACCCACGGGCTCAGGCAATCCACTTACCTCAGCCTCCCAAAGTGCTGGGATTACAGGCTGAGCCACTGAGCCAGGCCAGGTTATAATTCTTAGGTATATTGTAATGTATTGTACTATTTTCCAGCAAACCTTTAAAAAGTCAATTTTCAAAAATGTATTTCTGGCCGGACGCGGAGCCTCAATCCTATGATCCTAGCACTTTGGGAGGCCAAGGTGAGAGGATTATCTGAGCTCACACGTTCGAGAGCAGCCTGAGCAACATGGCAAGACCTGTCTCTACAATAAATCAAACAATTAGCTAGGCATGGTGGCACATGCCTATAGTTCCAGTTACTTGGAAGTCCGACACTGTGGTGGCCAAGAGCGTGCCACTGCCTTCTATCCTGGGTGACAGAGTTGAGACTCTGACTCAAAAAATAAATAAATATTAAAAAAATTAAAAGCCGGGCTTGGTGGCTCAGCCTGTAATCCCACGCTTTGGGAGGCTGAGGTGAGTGAATTGCCTGAGCCTGCGGGTTCGATACCCACCTGGGCAACTTGGCAAGACGTCATCTCTACAATAAATCAAAAAAATTAGCCGGGCATGGTAGCGTGCGCCTGTAGTTCCAGCTACTTGGAAGACTGAGGCGGAAGGATTGCCAGAGCCCAGCAGGTCAAGGCTGCAGTGGCCGGGAGCGGCCACTGCACTCCAGTCTGGGTGACAGAGTGAGACTCCATCTCAAAATAAAAATAAAAATAAAATTAAATTAAAATAAAAAATGTATTTCTGACTATACTATATTAAGGTTTCTATCTCCTAATGTGTTGTATATCTTTCAGGTGCACCCTGAAGACCACAAGTTAAATAAATACCATGACTGGCTTTGGGAAAATCACGAAAAATTAAATCTGTCTTAACTTTTAAGTTTTCAAAGTCGTCTTTTATGCATAGCTTTGCACTTCAATTCTTAAGAGTGTCATTAAGCACAACTACTTTTCCAGCCATATAGATTTTAAGTATCCCAGCTAGAAGCCCAGTGTGTTTTTTCTTCATGTGTGCCACTAGTGGATCTTTTCTACTGAATGTGCTCAAACATGTTTTGAGATTTTTTTAAAAATAAATTGTTATTTGACAACAATCCTAAAAATGTGTATGACTTTTTCCAATAATGAAATGTGATGAGAAGGTAAAAAACACTTTTCTACACTATCAATAATACAAAGCAAATTTCTATCAATGCTACTGGAGGAAAGACTAGAGTTTCTGTTTTCTGTCTGTAGGAAATGATATTACATAATTGTTATATGAAAAAACAATCAAAGGTTTGCAGCCAAACATGTAATAAAGGTTTTACAGACTGTATTAGGTAGGTAATTATTTAAAATTTTGTATTAAAAACAAAAAAAGCTAGCCCCCAAAGACAAATACAATTACTTTGGTATTAGATGTTGCTGACGACTCCATAGTGACTCTTGGGAATTGTAGATTTGACCCCAGTATCCATTTGATACTTTTTCATTTCAGCTTGCTAGCTCTGGCTCATGCCTTTTACCTTGATCTCATTTATCATCTTCCAGTTGAAGAAACCTTTTAAGTTTTATGTCACTTTTATTACAGGTAATATATATGTTATAGGAGTAGGCAACCAATTCTTGATCAAATCCCCAAAAGTGAATTCCATAAAAGATAAAATAGACAAGTGGGACTTCATCAAACTGAAAAAGCTTTTGCACCGCAAAAGAAACCATCAAGAGAGCGGGGAGACAACCTAAGAATGGGAAAAAATATTTGCCAATTATATATCTGACAAAGGCCTAACATCCAGGATGTACAAGGAACGCAAATGAGCTAAAAAGACAGAAACAATCCTATCAAAAAGTGGACAAAGGACATGAATAGACACTTCTCAAAAGAAAACATACAAGCAGCCAACAGATACATGAAAAGATACTCAACCTCACTAATAATCAGAGAAATGCAAATCAAAACCACATTGAGATACCACCCAACTCCAGTAAGAGTGGCCCTCATCAATAAATCAAAAAACAATAGATGCTGGCAGGGGTGCAGAGAAAAGGGAAAGCTACACTGTGGGAATATAGGCTAGTTCAACCTGTATGTAAAGCAGTGTGGTGATTCCTAAAAGAATTAAAAATTGACCTTCCAGCTGGGCTCAGTGGCTCAGCCTGTAATCTCGCGCCTTTGGGAAGCTGACATGAGTGGATTGCCTGAGCCCATGGATTCGAGACCTGCCTGGGTAACTTGGCAAGACCTCATCTCTACAATAAATAAAAAATTAGCCGGGCATGGTAGCGCGCGCCTATAGTTCCAGCTACTCGGAAGGCTGAGGTGGAAGGATCGCTGGAGCCCAGCAGGTCGAGGCTGCGGTGACCAGGAGCGGCCACTGCACTCCAGTCTGGGTGACAGAGTGAGACTCCAACTCAAAAACAAAACAAAACAAAAAACAAAAATTGACCTTCCATACCATCCAGCAATACCTCTCCTGGGAATATAGCTGGAGGAACATAAATTGTTCTACAAAAAAGGCCCTGCACATGCACCTTTACAGCTTTGCTATTCACAATAGCAAAAACATGGAACCAACCCCACTGCCCATCAAAAGTGGACTGGATAAAGAAAATGTGGTGCATATACGTGATGGAGTATTATGCAGCCATAAAGAAGAACAAAATCATGGACTTCGCAGCAAACTGTATAGAGTTGGAGACCATCATACTTAATGAACTATCACAGAAACAACTGAATACTGCACGGTCTCACTCATAAGTGGGCCTTGAACACTAGTCTCTGCCGCACAAGGGAGGAAGCGGCAACCACTAGGCACTGCCAGAGAAGGAAGGGGGTGGGCATGTGAAAACACAAAGGGTACCTGGTCCTAAACCAGGAGAAGTGAGGGCCGGCTAGAGGCCTAAACTTTACCTGCACGCAGCCTACTTGTGTACTCAACCCTTACATGCACCCACATCTCTATAATAAAATAACAAAAAAAGAAAACACTAAAACATTTACCTTGGGAATAATTCATCAAACAAAAAAAAATCTCAAGTTTTAATTACTAATTACTAAGGTATAATTTGAAAATGAAACTAAGTGAAAAATAAATTGTTCAGGAAATTGTAGGGTAATGTGTGAACAGAACCTGGCTGCGGTATGATGCAGGGCTAGTTGGTAGTTTCCACTTTAGTGAGCAAGGGGTGGATTTTGACCAAAGAACAGGAACTGGCCACACCTCCCCCTCCCCAAGGCAAACATCCACTTTGTAATTTCCTATCAGGTTTTCATGTAACAAACAAGAAGGTAACAAAGAGTTTAGGCCACAGCTAGGGTGCTCAGGTTCTAGGCAGACCTTTCCCCTTTCTTGCAGGTAAGGTTACCGGACCTCTACCTGTTTCCTCATCTTTTTAAAATGGGAATAATGGTGCCCACCTCGTGCAGTTATTGTGATTTTGAAGTTTAGACATGTAAGTGTTTAAATGGTGCCTGGCTTGCAAGAGTGCTATGTTTTTTTGGTTTTCTGTTTTTTGTTTTTGTTGAGTCAGTTTCACTCTTGCCCAGGCTGGAGTGCAGGGGCACACTCACTGCCGCCGCAGCCTCAACCTCTGAGTTCAAGTGATCCTTCTGCTTCAGCTTTCTGAGTAGCAGGAACTACATGCGCACGCCACCATGCCCAGCTAGTTATTTATTTTTTGTAGAGAAGCTGCTCAGGCTGGTCTCAAACCTATGGGCTCAGGTAATCCTCTTGCCTCTGCCTCCCAAAGTGCTGGGACTACAAGTGTGAGCCACTGCGCCTGAATAGGAGTGCTATGTTAATGCGGCCTGTGGGGAGGGTCTGAGTGACTGCCTCAGGTTGCGAGGGATAGCCCATGCAAAGGCAGTGCCTGGCACAATTTAACCACATAAGTGGGGTTTTTTTTTTTTTTGCTTCTTTCTTTATTAAGATAAAAATCACCATTTAACCATCCTTTTTTTTTTGAGTTGGAGTCTCACTCTGTCACTCAGACTGGAGTACAGCGACTGCTCCCAGCCACCGCAGTCTCGACCTGCTGGGCTCCGGCGATCTTTCCGCCTCAGCCTTCCAAGTAGCTGGAACTACAGGAGTGCGCTACCACGCCTGGCTAATTTTTTTTTTAATTTATTGTAGAGATGAGGTCTCACCAAGTTGTCCAGGCGGGTCTCGAACCCGCGGGCTCAGGCAATCCACTCACCTCAGCCTCCCAAAGCGCGGGATTACAGGCTGAGCCACCGAGCCCGGCTATAACCATCTTAAAGTGTACAGTTCTGTGGTTTTTAGTGAATTTACAATGCTGTGCAATCATCACTAATTCCACAACATTTCCATCACTCCAAAAACCAATCCCCTGCCTCTTAGCAGGGCCCTTCCAGTTCAGTTCTCTCCTTCTATTTTCTGACAACCACTAACCTACTTTCTGTGTCTGTAGATTTATTCTGGGTATTTCATGTGCATAGAATTATGTAGCGTGTGGCCTTTTGTGTCTGATTTCTTCCATTTAGCCATACTGTTTTGAAGGCTCATCCTTGTAGCCTGTGTCAGTGCTTGATCTCTTCTAATGGTCACTGTATGGCTATACCACATTGTATAAGTTGATGCAAATTTCAAGGGCTTTTTATAAAAACTCTGGTTCTCAGGTTCTGTAATTCCCAACCATGGCACCCTGTCCAAAGGGGGCAAAACATATCAAATACCCTGCCTCTATTTAGCCAAGATTCACTTGAGTTCTTATGCACCGCTGCAGGAGGAAGGGCCTGGTCTTCAGATGAAAAAAACTGAGGCCTGAAGATAGGGAGTCCTGCTGAAGATCCTACAGTCCACGGGAAAACCGGGGATTTATGACATCAGATTTAGGGGCCATTGGGCCAAACGAAGAAATCCTGCCTTTCACCAAGCCCAGAACTGGGCACGCTAGGATTTGCTTGCGGGCCCTCCCAGTACTTGGCGAAAGGAGCTGGAAATCGG
This sequence comes from Cephalopachus bancanus, assembly GCA_027257055.1. Lineage (NCBI taxonomy): Eukaryota > Metazoa > Chordata > Mammalia > Primates > Tarsiidae > Cephalopachus > Cephalopachus bancanus. The sequence continues at coordinate 1,730,118 of JAPVLO010000510.1, forward strand.
CAAGCGGCCTGCCATTCAGGGCGGGTTCACGCTCCGCCGGCCTCCCGGCACGTGGCAACGCTCAGCCAGTCAGCGCGGGGCGTCCGTAGTCATAGCAACAGGTAGCTTCTATTGCGAAGTGCCCCCAGCGAAGCTTGGAGTTCGTTTTCTGGGGCTCCGCCACCCCGCGCAAGCAAGCACGATAGACACACACACCCTTCAGCACCCTCTCCCAGACCGCGACCATGGACGATTCCTGTGAAATGCACAAGAATCTGTTCTGGTAGCTGCTCGGTAAGTCCCGGGAAGTGGTGCCGTCTGCAGGAAGCCCTCTGCGCCCCCACCGACGCGTGAAAGGGCTTACTATGCACGAGGGCAAACCTCATTGTGCCGTTCCCCTCTGGATGAGGGGTTGCCAGGGAGTCTGGGGCAGGTCGTGTACATTTCTGAGATTTCCACGCCTGTAAGCCAAGTTGCCTTGGCGTGGAACCAGCGCCCCGAGCCATGTGTCTGGGCCCTCCAGCTTGCCCTAGTTCTCCGCGGAACATTAATGTCTTCGGTACTGGAGGTGAGGCACAGAGAAGACTTCCGGCTTCAAGGTTTTAGTAACAATGTGCTGGGGACCATGTTCTTGGCAAATCGCTGCAGTTTCAGAGGTAAAGGACAGAGATAAATGGATAATTAAAGAATCAGGAGTGAATGCTGGGGTCCAGGGTGTCACCTAGGAGTCAGAGGTGTGCTGAGGGTATGGAAAGGGAAGGGCTCCTGGAAAAGTTCTTTCCCCTGGGGCTTAAAGAATCCAAAGGGAATCTCCAAACCAGAGGGGAAAGGAAAAGCGTTTTAGGCAAGGAAACAGCAAGCACAGAGGCTCAGAGATTTTGTGTCTTCAAGAACCTGCGGGCAGTTTGAGTGTCTCTGGAAATGAGGTGAGAGAGGTCAGAACATGATCCTGAAAGACCTGGTAAACCAGGAGATGGAGAAGCTACTGGGAGTGACAGAATTGGATTGGGAACAGTCAGCAAAGGCTGAGATTGAATGTGGGGTGTGGGGAGATGAGATCTGGGCTGTCAAGCTTGAAGACTGAAGGTCTTCTCCATGCCTCTTCTGGACATTAATGTCCAGTGGAGAAATAGGGTGAGCCTGAGTGCCTGACCATGTTGTCCAGGCCCACAGGTAGAACCTCTGGTCAAATGCCCAGGCCAAAGATGATGGGATGTGAGGGAGATGGCCCAGGGCAGAGGGAAGTACAGGAACTTGGGAGCTTATTGGTCAGGGAACACGAAATAAGCAAATAAAGATGATGCTCAGATTGGCAGCTAGGGGGACCTGGTAGATGGAGGTGCCCTTCACAGAGATAGAGAATGTGCCCAAAGGACCCAGATAGGTGGAGGCAGGGGTATGGAGACAAATCCTGTCTTGGCTGTGTTTATGATCCTTGTAAGCCATCCATGTGGAAATGTTTTAGGAGCAACTGGATGGATAAAATTGGAACTAATTCCACGTCATACATATTGACTGGTATGGGTGTCCTTAGCAGATAGAGGGTCATAGAAATAGGAGAGTAGAGGAAATGATATTAAAAAAAAAAAAAGGCCAGACTCGGTGGCTCAGCCTATAATCCCAGCACTTTGGGAGGCCAAGGAGAGTGGACTGCCTGAGCCCGCGGGTTCAAGACCAGTCCCGGCAACTTGGCGAGACCTCATCTCTACAATAGACAAAAAATTAGCTGGGCACTGTAGTGCGCGCTTGTAGTTCCGGCTACTTGGAAGCCTGAAGCGGAAGGATCGCTGGAGCCCAGCAGGTCAATCCTGGAGTGGTCGTGAGCATGCCACGGCACTCCAGCCTGGGCAACAGAGTGAGACTCCAACTCAAAAAAAAAAAAGAAAGGAAGACAGTGCAGCTGGAATCGAGTGGGGGGGCAGCAGAAGGAGGAGATGAGGAAGAGGAGAGCAGGACTCAGCAGGAGGGGGTATTTGTTCTCAAAGCTCTAGGAAACCATTGAAGGGTTTCACATGGGGGAGTGACAAAATCTGCTTTTTTTTTTTTTTTTGAGTTGGAGTCTCACTCTGTCACCCAGACTGAGTGCAGTGGCCGCTCCCGGCCACCGCAGCCTCGACCTGCTGGGCTCCGGCGATCCTTCCGGCTGATTTTTTTTTTTATTGTAGAGATGCGGTCTCGCCAAGTTGCCCAGGCGGGTCTCAAACCCGCGGGCTCAGGCAATCCACTCACCTCAGCCTCCCAAAGTGGTGGGATTACAGGCTGAGCCACCAAGCCCAGCCCAAAATCTGATTTTATTCATGTTCAAAAGACTCTTTTGATGAGGGCAGAACATGGATGGGGGTCTAGCGAGTATACAAATGGAAGCGGCAAGACCTATGGGGAGCATATTTTGAATGTGTTTCCATGGTCTGCAGACACTGGAGATGACTGCAACTGTATTTCGAACTAAATTCCTCCTTTACTAAAGCACGGTGTGCTTCCAACTTGTGGAATTGTCTTGCGACCCTAAGATCTCCAGATCCCATCCCTGACCTTTCCTCATGCTGGTCCCTCCACCCCTTGAAATCCAACCGTTCTTGAAGGTCCATATCCAAGACCCTCTTCCTAGGTTCCTCAATCAGCGCTTCTCCCCCAACTGAGTGGACCTCGCTCCCTTCCGGTTGCCCCACCTCGTCCATCTGGCACACTGTGGTCGGGCGTACTATGGTCAGGTGCACAGCCTCATTTGAATCTGCATCTGGCACAGCACTAAGCCCTGGGTGATTCTCAGGACTTACTGGCTTCATGAATGACTAAATTCTCCGTCATCCTTGGTGGGTACGGACTTTCTTGTCAAAGAAACAATACATGGTTTGTTTAGAAGTGCTTGCTTCTGTCCCTGTTGATGTATACTTTTATTAATTGCTGACTATGACAGGTACACTCGGCATTGTAGAGAGACTTAACAAATGTACTGGATGTGGGCACCAGGGACACAGGGAAACTAAGACATGGTCCCTGCACTAGGAAACTCCCAGATTGTTGGGAAAGAAAGATGCAGAAAGCATCATTTTCAGAAAAATAGGACAAACGCTATGATTGGGGCAAGTAGGGGGTTTGTGAGGTCTCAGAGGGGGCATAAGAGAGGGCCTGGGAAGTCTTCGAGGGATGGTCAGGCTGAGTCTCAGAGGATGAGCTGGGAATAATCAAGGAGAGAGAGCAGGGAAAGAGAACAGCGTGTCAGAGGGAGGAACCAGCACTGCTGGTCTGAGTGTATTGGTGGTGGGGTAGCCAAGGAGCCACAAATACAGGGTGAGGTAGAAGGAACAGGAGAAAGAGCCAGAGAAATGGAGAAGTTGGCAGGAGCCAGAGCATCAGGTGGGGCTGGTTAAGCAGCTTGAACCGTATTCTTTTTTTTTCAACAAAATGCAATATAGAGAAGCTTGAACTGTATTCTAGAGGCAGCTGGGAGCCACGGATGGACTTTAAGCAGGAAAGTTTGTGTTTTAGAAGGAAATAATAGTTTGTATTTTATAATTAAAATGTAAAACATAAGCTGGGCTCGGTGGCTCAGCCTTTAATCCTGCGCCTTTGGGAGGCTGAGGTGAGTGGATTGCCTGAGCCCGCGGGTTCGAGACCCGCCTGGACAGGCGAGACCTCATCTCTACAATAAATCAAAAAATTAGCCGGGCGTGGTAGCGCGCGCCTGTAATTCCGGCTACTCGGAAGGCTAAGGCGGAAGGATCGCCGGAGCCCAGCAGGTCGAGGCTGCGGTGGCCGGGAGCGGCCACTGCACTCCAGTCTGGGCAACAAAGTGAGACTCCAACTCAAAAAAAAAGAAAAGAAAAGAAAAAAAAAGTAAAACATAGAAATACAAAATATTTACATAATAAATACATTTATAAAATATATAAATACGTAAATGATATTTAGAAAGAAAATTAATATCTTCAGTAATGATGTGGAGGGGTTTTTTTGTTTGTTTTTTTAGAGATAAGGTCTTCTCTGTCACCCAGGCTGGAGTGCAGTGGTTCAATCATGGCTCACTGCAGCCTCGAACTCCTGGGCTTAAGGGATCCTCCCACCTCAGCCTCCTGAGTGTTCATTAATAATATTAATCTTTTCTGATTTTTAGGGCACTTTCATATCTGTTATCTCATTTGATCTTCATAACAACTTCAGGAGGTAGATAGAGCAGAGCCTATAGCCCTTTAGAAATAAAAAAGAAAGCCGGGTGTGGTAGTGCGCACCCGTAGTTCCAGCTACTTGGAAGGCTGAGGAAGAAGGATCGCCAGAGCCCAGCAGGTCGAGGCTGCAGTGACTGGGAGCAGCCACTGCACTCCAGTCTGGGTGACAGAGTGAGACTCCAACTCAAAAAAAAAAAAGTTGAGACCCAGCAGGATTGGGTGACAGCCTGGGATAATATCAAGTAATGATTAAGCTGAGCTCTGGGCCAGGCAAACTGGAGTTCATGTCTCAGCCTTGCTATTAATCAGCTGGGCCTCAGTATCTTTATCTGTAAAATGGGCATTAATTGTAGCACCAACTTCATAGGTCTGTCCACTTGTCATTCATTCATTCACCAAATATGTACTGAGTTCCCATTATATGTAGGCACTGTAAAGGTGCCAGGGCTCCAGCAGGGAATAAGAGAGACAAGGTCAGTCTTCACGGAGCTCAGAATCTACTAGAAAAAATAAACATCAACCTAGTAAAAAAAATAAAAATCAACCTAGACACACCAGGGGTCTCAAATGCAAATATCTGCCCAAACCAAGGACTTCAATGAACTGATCTGCAGAGACAGACAGAACTGAGACAATAGGGAATGGTGGAGCCTGTGGCAAGCTGGAGAGGGCATACCCCAGCCTAAATAACTTAAATTGAAAATTTTGAGTAATATGTAGACCAAAACAGGACCGCAACCCTCATTCAGCGTGAGGGCCGCCAGTTTTCAGCCCTTGATGTACCTATCTGTGACACGTGGCATGAGAGAAAGTGCATGTTGCAATATGCAGACATAACTCAAAGGTATCATAGAGGCTAGAGCTGGAGAGGTGCCAGTCAGTCTGGGCCTGGCAAATGAGGAGGACTGAGGGGGTATGGACAGGGAGGGAGCACTTCTGGCAGAAGGAGCAGCACATGCCTAACCCTCAGCAGCATGCTGCGGATCATCCAGGCAGCAGAGAGAAGCTCAAGGTGTAAGGGACATGGTAAGGAAAGAGAGGCAAGGGATAAAGTGCAACAGGCTGGCAAAGGAGGGGCTGGGACCTTATTTGGAGGGCTGTGCGAGGTCACGGAAGGGTCCCCAAATGGGTGGAAGGTGAGTGTAGAAAAATAATGGCACATTTATTATTCATAATGCAATGCTAATAAATTGACTGATGCTAAACATCTCTACCACCCTATAAAGTAGCTGCCATCATATCCCCATTTTACAGGTGAAGAAATTGAGATACAGAGAAGTTAAGTGATTTGCTCAAGAGCACACAGCCAATAGGTGGCAGGGCCAGGACACAGACCCCAGCATTCTAGCTCCAAAACCTCTGCTCTTGACAATGCTATGCTGCCTCAGATGATCAGACAAGCTCAGACTGGCATTTTTAAAAAGTTCATTCTGAAGTCAGGTATGGTAGCTCTTGCCTGTAATCTCAGCACTTTGGGAAACTAAGGCCTAAGATTGCTTGGACCCAGGAGTTTGAGACCAGCCTAGGCAACATAGTGAGACCTCATCTCTACGAAAGAGAGGGGGCGGGGAGAGAGAGAGAGAGAGAGAGAGAGAGAGAGAGAGAGAGAGAGAGAGAGAAGAGGGAGGGAGAGGGAGAGAAGGAAAGAAGGAAGGAAGAAAGAAATTAGCAGGCCTTGGTGGTGTGCACCTGTAATCCCAGCTATTTGGGAGGCTGAGGAGGAAGGATTGTCTGAGACCAGGAGGTAGAAGCTGTGGTGAGCCATGATCTTGCCACTGCGCTCCAGTCTGGACAACAGAGTAAGACCCCTAACTCAAAAAAATAAAACAAAAAATAAAGTTAATTCTGATTGCCAATAGGAGTACTGGGGACTGAGGTGGAGAAGACTAAATAAGAGAAAGCACAAGCCGGGCTTGGTGGCTCAGCCTGTCATCCCGCGCCTTTGGGAGGCCGAGGTGAGTGGATTGCCTGAGCCCGCGGGTTTGAGACCCGCCTGGGCAGCGAGACCTCATCTCTACAATAAATCAAAAAATTAGCCGGGCGTGGTAGCGCATGCCTGTAATTCTGGCTACTTGGAAGGCTGAGGCGGAAGGATGGCCGGAGCCCAGCAGGTCGAGGCTGCGCTGGCCGGGAGCGGCCACTGCACTCCAGTCTGGGCGACAGAGTGAGACTCCAACTCAAAAAAAAAAAAAAAAGAGAAAGCACATAAAGTTTAGTGCTGCTGCTGTTGGGAATGCCTGGTCACACTAGATGAAATTATCTTTTTTTTTTTTTGAGTTGGAGTCTCACTCTGTCACCCAGGCTGGGCTCTGGCGACCCTTCCGCCCCAAGTAGCTGGAACTACAGCATGTGCTACCATGCCCGGCGCATTTTTTTTTTCTTGTAGAGACGAGGTCTCGCCAAGTTGCCTGGGCTGGTCTTGAACCCACAGGCTCAGGCAATCCACTCACCTCAGACTCCCAAAGTGCTGGGATTACAGGCTGAGCCACCGAGCCTGGCCTAGGTGAAATTATCTTAATCATTATAGCAAGGCAATGATAAAGCCAGGCCTGGGACCCAGCGACCCTGACACCCAGCCTGAAGCTAAAGCCCTTTTCCTTCCTAGCTAGTCCTCTTTCGGAAAGGATCTCACCTTTTAACCCTTCCCCCAAGGGCTCTGCCAGTCTAAGACTTCGGTTGACAAGAATGCCAGCAAGGTCCCCGACTTCGATCCTGATCTGGTCATTGCTCACTGCTTCAAGCAGTTCAAGCAGAAGGACTTCCACTTGCCCCAGAGCCGCCGGCGAATCATCATTGTGCCTCACAATGAGGATCAGATGCCTGGCAACCCCACACCCCAACCCCAGGCTCCCCCACAGCCCACCCCCAGCTTCAAAGCCCCTGATGCTGGTGCTATCCAAGAGCAGCCAGAGGACAGGAAGACCTGGCTGAGCCGCAGGGCAAAGCTGCGGGAGGAGCTGGAGTCCTTCGGTGACGTCAAGAGGTGGTTGGAGAACAAGCCCAGCACCACGCTTTCGGAGGACAAAGTCTTACACATGATCCACAAGGAGCAGAATGCCCAGCTGGAGGCCCACTTGACTGCTGCCAGGACCACCACGGTGAGCAGCCCCACTTGCCAGAAGAAGACATGGAGGGTTTCAGGGATGTGTTGACATTTCCTTCCCTTGGGTTAGGCAGAATGAGAATGGTTCCCCCATTTCACAGAGGAGCAAACAGAAGGCCTGAAAGGGAGGTATATTTCTTATCTGTCGCTGTATCATACCCCAAAATGACTTAGAGCAACAAATATTTATTATCACACACAGTTTCTGAGTCAGGAATCTGGGAGTACCTTAGGTGGATGACTCTGGTTCAGACCCTGATGAGGCTCAGTCAAGATGTTGGCCTGGGCCAGTGCCACCTGAAGGCTTGACTAGGGCAAAAGGGTCTGCTTCCAAGCTGGCTCACTCACATGGCTGTTGGCAGGAGGCCTCAGTTTCTCCACATAGACTTGTCCCTAGGCTGCTTGCGTGTCCTTACAACATGGCTGCTGGCATCCCCCAAGGTGAATGGTTGAAGAAAGCAAGGAGGAGTTTTCAGTGCCTTCTATGACTTAGTCTCCAAAAGTCTCAGTTTCAGAAGTTTCACATTATCACTTTTACCATATTCTCTTTGTCAGAAGTGAGTCTCTTGAGTACTGCCCCCACTCGAGGGGAAGGGAAGAAGGCTCCATCTGAGAAGGGAGGGACCTTAAAACCACGCCAGAAGGGATAATTCCTGGCAGCCCATCTTATGGTGTGTTTTGAAAATATTCCTTGGCTGAACAACATAGCGAGATCCTATCCCAACAACAACAAAAATTAGTGTGGTGGTGCAGGCCTGTAGCCCCGGCTACTCCAGAAGCTGGGACAGGAGCGTTGCCTGAACCCAGAAAGTCAAGGCTGCAGTGAGCTATGATTGAGACACTGCACTCCAGCCTGAGTGAAAGAGCAAGACTCTGTCTCAAAATAGAACAAAATACCAATTGTTCATTGACACATGTTTGCCGAGGACTATATGTGCCAAGCAGGTGCTCACAGGGCTATTGTGAGGATCATGATTGTGAGGCAGGGAGAAAAAGGAAGATTCTCCTCTTTTTTAAGTGTGGAAGTAGAAGCTCAGTGAGCCCAGCAATTTGTCCAAACGTATAGAGATGGCAACTGAGAGAATCACTACCAACTCCTGATCTCTCTGTGACATTTCCTTGCAATACACAGACTTGAAACGTTTCCCAATTCAGGTAAAGTTGGGATGAGAGGTCAGATAACTTAGGTTGAAACACAGCTCTGCTCCTTTGTGGCTGTACGATCTGGGCTTCGGTTTCCTCGTCCATAAGTGGACGTAGCCATTGTGCCTACCTCCTGGAGTTGCTGTGACATCCAAATGGGTTAATTTACATAAGGTGCTGGGCATATGGCGAGAACTCAATGAATGTCTGCGATTTTTATTATTATTGCAGTCTCACAGGTGTCATTTGGGTTGTGGATGGTCCGCAATACTTCAGGATTAGCACTTGCTGTTGCCATAGCCAAAATCCCAGAGTTCATGGGTCTGACACACCCTTTTCTGCCAGTAGCACAGCACAGTGTCTACGAATAAGCAGTGGCCTTGGTTTAGAAGTCCAGCTCTACTGTTTACCAGCTGTGTGACCTTGGGCAAGTCACTTCACCTTTCTGAGCCTGATTCCTTATCTGTAAATGGAGAAGGAAATATCTGACGCCTAGCTCAGCATCATCTGTTGATTCGGCAAACAACTACTACCTGCCCAGGGTCTCGGCTGTGTTCCGTGCAAAGATGGGAGATGGAGGTCCTCAGCTGGACAAGACTGGTCTTGGTCTCAAGGCTTCTTAGTCTGATTACTCTTGCCATAACAGGGTACCTGAGACTGGATGGTTGATAAAGAAGAGAGATGTATTTGGCTTTATTCCGGTGGCTGGCTAGCCCAAGATGGGGGGCCACATCTGGCTGGCTTCTGGCCAGGGTCTGGGGCTGCATCACCACAGGGCAGAAGGCATCACAGGAGAGGGGGCACATCAGAAAGAGAGAGCCAAACTTGCTTTTATAACTAACCCGCGTGGTAACCAACCCGCTCTCATGGTAACCAACGCCCTCCTGGGACAACGATCACTTCATTAGCCCATGAATCCAGGAATCCTTGAATGGATTAGTCCATTCATGAGGGCAGAGTCCTCATGACCCAATCACTTTTTTTTTTAAATTGGAGTTTATTCCGTTGCCCAGGCTGGAGTGCAGTGGCACGCTCATGGCCACCCCAGCACTGACCTGCTGAGCTCCAGTGATCCTTCTGCCTCAGCCTTCCAAGTAGCCAGAACTACAGGTGCACGCTACCACACCTGACTAATTTTTTTGATTTACTGTAGAGACGAGGTCTTGCCAAGTTGCCCAGGCTGGTCTCAAACCCACGGGCTCAGGCAATCCACTCGCCTCGGCCTCCCAAAGTTCTGGATTACAGGCTGAGCTACTGAGCCTGGCCCCCAACTACCTTTTAAAGCCCACCTCTTAATTCTGTTACATTGGGGATTAAGTTTCAACATGAGTTTGGGAGGGACAAACATCCAAGCCATAGCACAAGGAGTTCATGTTTGCGGGGAAGCAAACACATCAGATGAATGTCTGTACGGTTTCCTTCAGGCCATTAATAGAGGCAGGTCCAAAACACCCTGGGAGCAAGAACCTAGGGAACAGGAAGGCCCCTTGTTAACTGTCAAGTGCTACAGCAAGGTGAGAGAGTATTCTCATTCAAAACATTCTCTTCCACCTGGACTGGAGGAGGAGTAGGATTTGAACAGGTGGAGAGAGGGAAAGGTATTCCAGGCAGGAGGCCCACAAGAGCAAAGGCTGGGAGACGAGCTCTTTATCTGACTCCAAGATGGGTTGTGTATTCGGTCCTGAGAGACCAGGGATTATAGATACTGACTGTCCTGACAGGAGAGATGCAGATAAAAATTAATTGTTAGTTCTCATGTTGTCCAAGCCTCTCGTTTCAGATGGGAAATTCAAGGCCCAGAGAAGCAAAGTCTCCTAGGCGTCCTGTGGCCACGCCCAGTCACCCTAACACCAATGCCCTTTGCATTCCATCTTGCCATCTGTTTGGAGCTGGCCAGTCTCTCTCCCCTCACTCTCTAACTCTGGAGACTGTATCCCATTGGCCTGGCTCCTCTGAACTCCCCCTTCTGCCCTCCTCTCTCGCCTCTCCCAGAAGAAAGCTCCCCAACTCTCGTGCCGAATAGTGCCCCAGCTCCGGCTGCCCAAGCCCCCTGCCCTGTCTGCCATGTACTCCTACCTGCGCAGCCGCAAGATCAAGATCCTGGAGATGTTTCATAAAGTGGACCGGAGCGAGAACCAGAGAATCACCAGAAAGGAGTTCATTATAGCTCTAAAGGCAGTAAGTGCCACCCACTTGTTGGGCCTAAGTGGGCAGGAGGCATATGTACCCGTCTTTGCCCCTTTCCCTGAGTTCTAGATCAGCTGAAAAGTAGACACAGGGAACACACACTATTAACCTTATTACTTAGAAAATGTGGATTAACCTGTGGCCAAATCAGACCCTTAAAACCACCCTGTACTGGTCTGAGTGGAAAGTTTGCAGAGCCAACCCCGTAACCAGCCTGTGGAATCCCTGTCTTGTCCATCAGGTCCCAGGACTGAACCCACAGAGAGCTGGGCCTTTAGGCCCACCTCTGGAACCTTCTAGAGATTCTCCAACTGTTACTGGCACCTAAATCACATAGGGGCCTTGTTAAAATGCAGCTTCTGACCCAGTACATCTGTGCAGAGCCCAAGATGCTGCATTTCTAAGCCTGTGGTACTGGCCTATGGACCACATTTTTGCTTTCACTGGCTACTTAATAATTTAGGTTAATTATGCATTTAAAAAGTCTAGTTCCTCCATTGCACCAGTCACGTTTCAAGTGCTCAGTAGTCAAATGTGGCAAGTGGTTCCTCTCTTGGATTGTGCAGATGTAGAACATTTCCATCATAATGGAAAGTTCTGTTGGTCCAGTAGGTCTGCAAACTATGGCCCACGAGTCTCCTCGTGTTTTTAAAGTTTCACTGGAACACAGCCACACACATTCATCTGTATATTGTCTGTGGCTGCTTTCATGCTGAAAGAGCAGAGTGGAGTAGTCATGACAGAGACCATATGGCTCACAAAACCTAAAACACTCATTACATTGCTTTTTGTAGAAAAAGTGCCGATTCCTCTGAGAGAGGAATTAAACTTGTATGTATTTTGAATAGAAGATACCTTAAAAAAACCTTTAGCCGGGCTCGGTGGCTCAGCCTGTAATCCCAGCACTTTGGGAGGCTGAGGTGAGTGGATTGCCTGAGCCCGCGGGTTCGAGACCCGCCTGGGCAACTTGGCGAGCCCTCATCTCTACAATAAATCAAAAATTAGCCGGGCGTGGTAGCGCGCGCCTGTAGTTCCAGCTACTTGGAAGGCTGAGGCGGAAGGATCACTGGAGCCCAGCAGGTTGAGGCTGCGGTGGCCGGGAGCGGCCACTGCACTCCAGTCTGGGCAACAGAGTGAGACTCCAACTCAAAAAAACAAACAAAAAAAAACCTTTAGGAGGTTGACTGCTATATCTTTTGTGGTTTTAAATTATCATCATCAGTTTCACGTACATGTTTTGTGCATGTGAACAACATTTCAAAGTATTTCAAAAAAACAAAAAGGTAAAGTGTCTTTAATCATCATAACCAAAAAGATAAAATATTAAATCCTCCAGCACCAGGGGAGTTCTGATCTTACTTAAGGAAAGTTCAGTGAACAATGCCTGTTGTCTAAAGAAACTGAAGAACAAAATTGTATTTCATTTAAAACTTTTTTTGGCTGGGCACGGTGGCTCAGCCTGTAATCCCAGCATTTTGGGAGGCCGAGGTGAATGGATTGCCTGAGCCCGCAGGTTCAAGACCAGCCTGGGCAACTTGGTGAGACTTCATCTCTACTATAAATAAAAAAATATTAGCCAGGTGTGGTAGTACGCGCCTGTAGTTCCAGGTACTTGGAAGGCTGAGGCAGAAGGTTATTGCCAGAGCCCAGCAGGTCAACGCTGGGGTGGCAGTGAGCATGCCACTGCACTCCAACCTGGATGACAAAAGTGAGACTCTGACTCAAAACAAAACAAAACAAACAAACAAACAAACTTTTTTGAGTCAGAGTCTCACTGTTACCCAGGCTGGAGTGCTCTGTCACACTCATGGCCACCGCAACCTTGACCTGCTGGGCTCAGGCGGTCCTTCTTCTCAGCCTTCCAAGTAGCTGGAGCCACAGGCATGCACCACCACGCCCGGCTATCATTTAAAACTTTTCTCCTTGAATATTCAGTGTTGCTAGCAAGTATTATACACCTCCAGAGTTGATTATTGTCCTTAAAAAAATAAGGGTTATGGTATTTCATGTCCTATTTTACTTCAGTGAAGGAAGTTTTATGTGTTGTTTTATGTGTCATGGACAAAGATGATGGACATATGAAATCATTCTTCGTATCCAGCATAGGAAATACTGACACTGAGATTGGTATGAAGTGGGGTGGAAGCCCATAGGAAGAAGCAGCCGACTGTGTAAAGATGGTGACATCTGGACAGGGCTTTGAAGGAGAGATAGGAGTTTTTCAGACAGAGAGGATGAGAAAGTGCAGGGGTATGTTCAGGGACTGGGAAGGGCTCTGAGCTCCTGCAGCAGGGACCTTGGGTATGAGTTGGAAATGGCTGTGGATAAAACTAGGAATGGAAGGGGGTGCGGGGTAGGAAGGTGTTGGCAGCCAGGACAGGATCTCTGGAAGGGAGCCTGTCCATCTTGGGAGCTTCTCTTCTCTCCTCAGGCCGGAGTCCCTCTGAATAACCAAGAGGTGGAGGATGTGGTGATCTACCTCAGCTCTCTTGGGAAGCACGGCGCCATCACCCTGGATATCCTGGCCAACACCTACAAGCAGTGGTCTCTGGCTCAGCAGAGGAGCACCCTGCCTACTGCAAAGGAGTGTGCGTACCCCCCACCCTGTGCCCCCTCGTCCCCACTGTGGAAGTGAGCATGGTGCCCACAGCCCTGGCCTCTCTGTCACCACTCCCTTCCTGAGTGCATTCCCCAATGTTGATTTGCTGTAGCTGGCTAAGCACCTGGGATTTCCAGGCCCGGAGGTCAACCAAGGAGAAGCTGAGCGCCCCGCCACCACTGTGTCCCTTCAAAGGTGAATGAGGATCCCTTGCCCTCAGAAGGTAGTCTCAGCCCACCAGAGCCCAACTGATAGCTTGAAAACTGACCCAAATAGCAAAGCCTTTCCAGAGATGTTTATTTGTATGCAGGTCTAGGCCTCTTTCTAGTAATCCACACAATATTTATAAAAAATGTTAACTAGCAATTCTTGTTCAAAACCAGAAGTAGCACGTTTGGCATTTATTGAAAAATCGACTTCAGTCTTCTGCTATCAGGAGCATGATAGCAGGGTTGCTGTGACAGCTGTATATGTTGTGCACAGCTCAGATTCCATTTGCCAAGTCATGTGCTTGTGGGGCCACATCTGGCCAGAAAACGCACAGAGACAAATTAGAAATGGACTTCCTAGACGGGCTGGGTGGCTCAGCCTGTAATCCCGTGCCGTTGGGAGGCTGAAGTGAGTGGATTGCCTGAGCCTGCAGGTTCGAGACCCGCCTGGGCAACTTGGCGAGACCTCATCTCTACAATAAATCAAAAATGAGCTGGGCGTGGTAGTGTGCGCTTGTAGTTCCGGCCTCTTGGAAGGCTGAGGCGGTAGGATCCCTGAAACCCAGCAGGTCGAGGCTGCAGTGGCCGGGAGCAGCCACTGCACTCTAATCCGGGTGACAGAGTGAGATTCCAACTCAAAAAAAAAAAAAAGAAAAAAAAGAAATGGACTTCCTAAAGCTCTGGCTATGAATTTACCCTATAACTCAACATGTATTCTTTATATATTTTTTGTTTTGAGTATGCCCGGCTGATTTTTTGATTTATTGTACAGATGAGGTCTTGCCAAGTTGCCAAGGTCGGTCTCAAACCTGTGGACTCAGGCAATCCTCTCACCTTGGCCTCCCAAAGTGCTGGGATTATAGGCGGGAGCCACTGTGCCCAGTCCAGTGTCATTGTTTTTTTTTTAAAAATTAGAACCACCCACTCATTCCGGTACTATTCCCCAAATACAGCCACAGCTTTGTTTTTCCAAACAAAACAAATCCTACTGTCCTCATCCACCAGGCTGGCAGGAATTTAATCTCAGATGTGTCGGGATGGCTCCTTGCCCTCCCTGAGGTCATGTGGGAGCCCTCAAGGAGGTAGTAGAGGGGCTTTCTTCCATCAGTGAAGATCTGGGGCAAGACCTCTGAAGCTCATGGTCACACCAAACAGGCTACTCAGCATCCTCACTGGCATGGTTAATTTGGAGACTGCGGCCCATTCCTCAGTCCCCTGGGAAATTTCCGACCTCTGGTCTCAACCAGCTGCCCTGCAGAGGCACCACCCTCTCCCAGGCAGAGTCTCTGCCCCTCTCAGAGTCCAGGAACCCTGAGCGCCCCCTCAGTCACCTGCATGCACTGCCACCCCACAGTGGTACTTGGCTGGCGTCTGTGCAGGACGCACCCTTTGTGTCCAGCCCACCCTCAGAGGTTTCTCAAGGTGGGCACACCTTCACTCCAGTGCTCTTTGCACATCGGCATTACAAATGACCAAGCTCACCATTATCTGGGTAACTGGCTATGAGACATTTGAATGACCACAGTGTGCTGAAATGCACATTTGCGGCAAAGGTATTTTGGGCCAAGGGTTCAAGTTTGCTTGAACGGTGCTATTTTGGCATCATCATTGAGTTATTTTCCCTTGGAGACTGGTAGTGGGTGGACTGGTGTGTCTCTCATTTTGTCTAAAGAGGCAAGAATTTGGGTGCCTCGACAGGGATGCCCTCCATGGTTCTGTAGTTCTTTTCGCAGAATTATGTCAGCTTATCCTTTACGCCCCCTGGAGGTCAAGGTTGCTAATCGCAATTTGCATGGGGTAAGTGATGCTCAGAGAGGCCGAGTCACTTGTCCACAGTCTCAATAGAAGGTGGTAAGGCCACGATTTTATTTCAGCTTGAGACAATGAAGGCCTGAATCAGGGCAGGGGCAGTGGGATTCTTTTATTCATTTGGGCCTTTGTTGAGCACCTACTGTGTTCCAGGCACACTTCTAGGAACTGCAAACACAGCAGTGAACAAGCCAAAACCCTGGCCTTCAACTGGCTTACACGGAAAGGGTGAATCATGCTAGGTGTGGCTCATGCCTGTAATCTCAGTGCTTTGGGAGGCCAAGGCAAGAGGATTGCTTGAGCCCAGGAGTTCAAGACCAGCCGAGGCAACATAGCGAGACCTTGTCTCTTCAAAAAATTAAAAAGTAGCCAGGCATAGTGGTGTATGCCTATAGTCTCAGGTACTTTGGAGGCTGAGGCTGTGGTGAACCATGGTCAAGTCACTGCACTCTAGCCTAAGCGACACAGTAAGACTGACTCAAAAAAAAAAAAAAGAGAGAGGGGTAAATAATGATTAATGCCTTGAAGTCAATGTGACAGAGTGACGGGGTGCTGGTCAGAGATGGCCTCTCTTAGAAGTAGACATTGGAGCTGACACCTGACTGACAGGAGTCAGTCTGGGGGAAGGATATCCTAGGTAGATGGAACTGCAAAGGTAAAGGCCCTGATGTAGGAAGGTTCCCAAGGGACAGAAGGAAATTGGGATGGCTGGGTGGAGTGGGTGAGGGAGAACCGTAGGGGACAGACCAGGTGGAAAGGCAGCCGAGGCCAGATCCTGCAGGGCCTTGTAGCTGAGGAAAAGGACTCTGGGTTTTAGACTAAGTGCTACGGGAAGCCAGGGAAATAAGAGGTAGACAGGTAAGTATGTATGTAGGTAAGTAGATCTATATCTATCTATCTATGTATATTTCTTCAGAGACAAAGCCTTGCTTTGTCGCCCAGACTGGAGTGCAGTAGCTATTCACAGGTGTGATCATAGCTCACTGAAGCCTAGAACTCCTGGGCTCAAGCAATCCTCCTGTCTCAGCCTCCTTGAGTATCTGGGACTACTGGCATGTGCTACCATGCCCTGTTCTACGTTTTTGAAGGCCCTATTGCCACTTGGTGAAAGAGGGACAGAGAATGAAAATGGCAGCCAGAGGGCTGGGGAGGCGTACAGGTGATAGTTGAGGTGGAAAGCAGGTACACGTTCAAGGTGCATCTCAGGTGGGCACTTCCTAGACACGGGAGAAGGGAGCAGTGGGTGGCCTGGTACCTGCTCAATGATGGTGGACAACTGCTTGGTGGGTTCCATGGCTGGACACCCTCTCACCCCTCCTTCCCTCCTCTCTTCCCTCGTATTCTAGGTTACATCTTGGCCAAGCACAGGGCTTCCCTGAAGAATCCGCTCAAGAAGCAGGGGGTGGATGCGGCCTTACAGCCTCCGAAGATGGACCTGCTGTCGGTGCCTGTGGTCGACATGCAGATGGAGGCACGGCCCATGACCCTGGAGGAGATGGAGGACGTGGGCAAGCACTACCGTGAGAGGCGGCGGAAGCACAAGGTACCCGCCGCCCCATGAGGGTGTGCAGCTTGGGGACTAGCCCGCTGGGCTTCAGAGCCGCTGCCGCAGCGCCACCTGCTGTCTGGAGAACCCTTGGGAGGGAGTCTTCACTTGTGAGACCACCCGCCCCCACGTGTCCCCTCATCTGTAGAGCAAGAAGGATACCTGCCACACGAGGTTTTTGTAAAGACCTAATAAGATCCTGTTTCCAGAGGTATCGAGTCCTCCTCCTCCCATTCCTTAATGAAGACTTTGTGTTCTGAGACCAGGGCTGCATTTTCATCACAGTTGGAATCAGAGCGTCTGGCACATCGCCCAGCGCTGGGTGGACCCTCCAGAAACGCATGGCAAGGAATGGGAGGAAGGACTGCTTGCAGGAACTAGTTTGCCCAACAAACATCAAAAGCCTGCTATGCAGGCCGGGCTCGGTGGCTCAGCCTGTAATCCCAGCACTTTGGGAGGCCAAGGTGAGTGGATTGCCTGAGCCCACGGGTTCGAGACCCGCCTGGGCAACTTGGCAAGACCTCATCTCTACAATAAATCAAAAAATCAGCCGGGCGTGGTAGCACACGCCTATAGTTCCTGCTACTCAGAAGGCTAAGGCGGTAGGATCGCCGGAGCCCAGCAGGTAGAGGCTGCGGTGGCCGGGAGCGGCCATTGCACTTCAATCTGGGTGACAGAGTGAGACTCCAACTCAAAAAAAAGCCTGTGATGTGCCAGGTCCCCTTCGGGTGCTGTAGTAAACCAAACAGTCCCTGCTTCCTAGGAAGCTGACAGTCTAGTCAGGGAGGCACACAGCATTAATATAATACTACATCAAAATATATAATATACAAATATGTATCTGAATATACAATAGGTACATCATAAAATGGCAGATTCTGGCAAGTGCTGTGTCAACTAACATTTGATTCAGTTGCAGGACAAGAACACTCACAATGTTTGTGCAGGAATCAGCAAAGTTCTCTTTGAAGGACCAGAGAGTAGACACTTCAGGCTTGGCAGGCCATATGGTCTTACCCATTCAGCTCTGCTGTCGCAGCAGAACAACTGTAGACAACACCTAAATGCACGAGGGTGGCTGCCTTCCAGCAAAACTTTATCAAAACAGGTGGTGGGCCAGATTTGGCCTATGGGCTGTACGTTACTGATTCTGGAGTCAGAAGCTTTCAAAATAGATATATATATTTTTTCCTCGTCAAAAAGAAGAAGGCAGCAGCCGACAAGAGTGTGACTTCAGGTTGCTCAGCCCCTCTACCTTAGCATATGGCTTCCCCCTCCCGTCACAGACAGCTGCTCTTAATTTAAATTCCCATGCAGCCAAACACTTGAATGAGAGTCTTCTAGGGCATGTGTCCTGGGCTTGACTGTACAAACTGTACTATCGTGTGTGCACATCCATGCATGGGGCGGTGCCCACGGAACCATTCGGTGCTCTTCAGGGTAACCTTGACCCCATATGGTTTTTCTCCAAGTCACTGACTTCAGAAGCCGAACCCAGACCCACTGCGCACTGTTTGCCGCTGCCCCTTCTAGAGGCCTCATGGGGAGGGGTTGATGTGGCACTACATACCACACCTGCCCTCCAGATGGGAGGAAGACACAGAGCTCCACACCCCCTGCTCTCTCTGCAGCTCACCATCCACCCCATCCAGTATGCAGAGCGGTGCCGCCTGGTGCGCTGCGGGAACAAGCACTTTGACGAGCACTGCCTCCCGTCCACCCTCCGTGGGGAGATGAAGGAGCTTGTGAACACAGCACGCAAGGACGACTTTCTGGTCTACCTGCAGTGCTGGAAGCTCTGTGAGTGCCACGGCCTTCCGCTGACGGAGGCCATCCTCATGAAAGGTAAGGGCCAGGCTGGGCTCGGTGGCTCAGCCTGTAACCTCAGCACTTTGGGAGGCCAAGGTGAGAGGATTGCCTGAGCCTGCGCGTTCGAGACCAGCCCGGGCAACTTGGTGAGACCTCATCTCCACAATAAATAAAAATTAGCCGGGCGTAGTAGCATGTGCCTGTAGTTCTGGCTACTTGGAAAGTTGAGGATTAAGGATCGCCGGAGGCCAGTAAGTTGACGGTGGGGTGGCCGTGAGCATGCCACAGCACTCTAGCCTGGGCAAAGGAGTGAGCCTCCAACTCAAAAAAAAAAAAAAAAGGCAAGGGCCTTGGTGGCTGGCCCTCAGAAAGATGCTAAGAGGCTCCTGGGCCCTGGAGCAAGGGTGACACTGCCAGAGACACCCAGGCACCCACTCTAGCTGCTGGGGCCTGTGGTAGGAGGGTTGAGAATAAGGAGAGGAGGAAGAGCCCAACCAGTTTTGCTGCTAGATGAGATTTATTTTTTCCTTTTTTGAATTGGAGTCTGCCTTTGTTGCCCAAGTTGGAGTGCAGTGCTGTATTCCTGGCTCACGGCAGCCTCAGTCTTCTGAAGTCAGGCGATCATTCTGCCTCAGCCTCCCGAGCAGCTGGCACTACAGGCATGCACCACCACAATTGGCTAATTTTTAAAATTTTTTTGTAGAAACGAGGTCTTGCCAAGTTGTCCAGGCTGATCTCGAATCCCTGGGCTCAAGCAATCCTCCCACCTCAGCCTCCCAAAGTGCTGAGGTTCCAGATGTGAGCCTCGGTACCTGGCCTTGAGATGGGATTTCTAGAACATAAGGCCTGGAGGGCTAGGCTCCCCAGCTGAGATTTGGGGGACTGGATTCTGGTGGTGGTGTGCGTCTGTAGTCCTAGCTACTTGGGAAGCTAAGCTTGGTGAGCTGGAAGCTCATTCTAGAGCAGGAAGCTGTAAGGACAGGAGTTCTGGGTGAGGGAACCCCGAGGGTAAACAACAGGAACAAAAAGTCCCAGTATCAAAGAGGAAGCTTTGATAGAAATGACAACTGCTGTCAAAACCACTTCTCTAGGCCAGGCCTGCACCTTGGCTCCTCTGCAGCAGGCAGTGAGGTAGGAATGCCCTCGCAGACAGGATCTGTGAGGCCCTCTACTCACTGCTCAAACAGGCCTCAGCCCTGAGATTTCCGTGCTGCTTCTGCCCCCTGCTCAGAGGAGGAATAATGTTTGCATTATTTGCATGCATTCAGGCTGATCTGAGTCCTCTTCTTCTCTGGCTAGTGAGTGCTTCTGATAGGCGGGGGTGGGGAAGGGCAACTCAGCAATGCCGACACCCAAATATGTGAATTTGTGAGTTTATAAATTTAGTGGGCAAGATTTTCTCTGTGCTTTAAAAATTTAAAAACATGAAGAAACAAGCCACACTTGGGGACAGAGGTCTTCTTGTAGGAACTCTGCGGGAAGGAACTGCGACCCTACTTGGAAATGTAGCTTTCTGAGAAATACACAGACAGTGGTGGGACTTACCTGAGAACGAGTCGACAGTCACAACTGATTACGTTTCCCAAGAGAGAAGGAAATGTGCTATATGCATAGGGCCTTGGGCCTATATTGTTTGCTGGGGCTATCCTAACAAAATACCTGTCTATGGGCTGGGCATGGTAGCTCTTGCCTGTAATGCTAGCATTTTAGGAGGCTGAGGTGGGAGGATCACTTGAGCCCAGGAGTTCGAGATCAGCCTGGACAATATAGTGAAACCCTGTCAAAACCACCAAAAATAAAAAATAAAATTTGCCAGGCGTGGTGGTGTGCACCTGCAGTCCTAGCTACCCAGGAGACTGAGGAGGGAGGATCGCCTGAGCCCAGGACATACAGGCTATGGTGAACTGTGATCAGGTCACTGCACTCCAGTCTGGGTGACAGCATGAGACCCTGACTCAATAAATAAATAAATCAAGTAAAATGCAGGCAGGCTTGCTACGTGCCCTGGACTGCTCCTCTGGGCTAGGGTTCCCCTGAATGTGCCTCCTGTTTCTGTCCCACCCAGAACGTGGAGCTGATGTTGATTTCTCCCCAGCTGGCTTCTGCTAGCTCCTGGGTTCCTCCACAGGCGAGCTTTACCTGTCTCAGGATCTCACATTCATAGGCACACAGGAGAACCCTGTGGGTGGGACTAGACCCCAGCCTAGCTCTGACTACTGTCTTGGACATTGTCTACTGGCGTCTTTATGACAGATCTAATCCACTTCGGGCAGAGACACTTGAGTATCAGGGCTTCCAGGTCTATGGTCTAAACTAGAGCTTGGTGGGCCTCAGACTCCAGACCTCAGGCTCAGAAGCCAGAATTCTAGAACATCAAAGTATTCCCCTCTCTCCAGTGGATATAGCTTTATTGGTTTTTCACCTTGATTTTCTAGATTATACTCGCTCATTTGAATTTTTTTGAAAACATAAAAATCAAAGTCCCTCCAGCCTGAGTTGGCCACCATTAATATTTTAGTGAGCAGCCTTTCATAAATCTCTCATTCTTTTCCGTTTACATAAAATTATTTATGTAACTCATTGAAAATCGCACATGAAAACACTGTGCGTACCTTATGAAAATGCTGATGATAAGGCGCGGTGCTCACGCCTATAATCCCAGCCCTTTGGGAGGCCGAGGTGAGGATTGCCTGAGCCCGCGGGTTCGAGATCAGCCTGGGCAACTTGGTGAGACCTCATCTCTACAATAAACCAAAAAATTAGCTGGGCACGGTGGCAAGTACCTGTAGTTCCAGCTACTTGGAAGACTGAGGTGGAAGGATCGCCTGAGCCCAGCAGGTCGGGGTTGCAGTGGCTGTGAGCAGAGTGCCACTGCCCTCCAGCCTGGGTGACAGAGTAAGACTCCGACTCAAAAAAAATAAAGAAAGAAAGAAAAGAAAATGTTGATGCTGCATGTCCCTCCCTCTCTGGCCTTCTCACCTGTGTGCCCCCCCATAACCAACGTGAACAACCTGAAGGATAACTTCTATCACTTTTTCTAGAACATGAGATTTTCCTGTGTTACTACTTCAGGATGACACTGCTCACTCGTTGCAGGAAGGTGGAGACCCTGGCTCATATTTCTTTTTTTTTTTTTTGAGTTGGAGTCTCACTTGGTTGCCCAGTCTGGAGTGCAGTGGCCGCTCCCGGCCACCGCAGCCTCGACCTGCTGGGCTCCGGCGATCCTTCCGCCTCAGCCTTCCGAGTAGCTGGAATTACAGGCATGCGCTACCATGCCCGGCTGATTTTTTGATTTATTATAGAGATGAGGTCTCGCTGCCCAGGCGGGTCTCGAACCCGCGGGCTCAGGCAATCCACTCACCTCAGCCTCCCAAAGGTGCGGGATTACAGGCTGAGCCACCGAGCCCGGCTTCATATTTCTTATGTTCTGCACCTAGAAAACTCTCCCAAGGCTATCTGAGACTAATTCAAGACAAGGAGAAAACCACCCTCAAACAGGTCTTGGTTAAGACCAAGTGAAGTCTTGGTTGAATCCTCCTGCTTCCTCCTGGGACAACTTGGTCCTCATTCCACCTGGGCCTCCGGCCTTTGTTAACCTGGTTCTCAAGAAGGCATGCTCGTCTGCAGTCCCCTGAGCAGTACTGTCCTAAGGCCCCTTTCCTGACATCACAGCATGGCTGTATGTTATGTCATCGATTGGGGAAGCTGAAGAGACGGTTCAAGGGACCTCTCTACACTGTTTTGCAACTTCCAGTGAAACTATGAGTACTCAAAAATATATATAAGGAAAAAATCTTTTTAAAAAATTATTTTTGCTCGTTTTTTTGAGTCAGAGTCTCACTCTATTGCCCAGGCTGAAGTGCAGTGGTACACTCATGGCTACCACAGCCTCAACCTGCTGGACTCAGGTGATCCTTCTGCCTCAGCCTTCCAAGTAGCTGGAACTACAGTGCACCACCATGCCCAGCTAATTTTTTGATTTATTGTGGAGATGAGGTCTAGTGAGACCTCTCCTAGTTGCCCAGGCTGGCCTAGAACCCCTGGGCTCAGGCAATCCTCTCGTCTCTGCTTCCCAAAGTGCTGGGATTATAGGAGTGTGCTGTTGCACCCAGCTAGAAAAAATCTTTTAAAACTAACATGTGACATTTTTTAAAGCCCCCATCTTGGGTCAGATGTCGTGGCTTATGCCTATAATACCAGGAATTGGGAAGACCAAGGCAGGTGGATTGTTTGAACCCAGGAGTTTGAGACTAGCCTAGGCAACAGAGTGAGACCTTGTGGCTACCAAAAATAAAATAAAATAAAAATTAGCCAGGCATGGTGGTACACGCCTGTAGTTCCAGCTACTTGGGAGACTGAGGTGGGAGGAATACCTGATCCCAGGAGGTTGAGGCTGTGGTGAGCCGTGATTGTGCCACTGCACTCCTGCCTGGGAGACAGAGTGAGACCCTGACTCAAAACATAAATAAATAAAAGCTCCCATCTGACCCCAATGGCTCAGGGAGGGAAGGGGCAGTCTGAGCAAATGAGCCATTCATGTTTCTCTTGCTGCTCACAGCCCTGCTGTATCCAGGAGACAGGATCATCCTCCAGAAGGACCAGGTGCGCCCGATCCGACAGCCAGGAGGCTACTACTCTGACTGGAAGATGCTCCCTCTGAATCGGGCTCTTCTCAGGTCCCAGGAGCTTGGCGAGTCTGTGGCTAAGAAGACCGACAAGCTGAGTTTCAAACCCCCTTTCTCCTGTCCTTTCCTCCTGCCCCAGTGCTGTCCCATTCAGCCACGGGGGCTGGGACACTGACATATGGAGACATCATGTTGTCAGTGTCTATGTCCTAATGCAGCATGCCCGACCTGACGAGTCAGTACAGAGTGGGTTGTCGCCATTGTCACCCCTGGCATGTTTTAGGATTATGGCCTCCTGAGCTCAGCTCCCACACAGCTACCCTCCAGACCAGAGTCCTACACAATTGCAAGGTCTCTGGAAAAGATTAAAAGGAGAGAAGAGGAGGCCCTTCACAAATCACCCGCCAGGTGTCAGGGCCTTGGCAGAGGACAGTGAGGGCGGGCCCTTCTCTGCCCTGCCACCCATGGCTAACAAACCCCTTCTCTGGCAAGACGTGGGCTTGTAGCTCCTAGGAGGTGAAAAGAACACTGCCGTGGGGCCTGTCCCTCTAAGGTGGCCTCCTCTGGTGCTCCAGAGCCTGGACCACCCAGATTTCGGTCAAGCAGCAGGTAACGACCCATGGGCAGCATCAATGGGTGAATGCAGATTGAAGAACAAGTCAGCATCCCTGCAGAGGGACGGGCCCAACATGGGAGGATACCATGAGAGGGAAGGGGCCCGGGCCCTATCCCAGCACTCTAGACCTCTGCCAGCAGCCCAGAAGGGTGTGTGGCCACAATGCCTGCTGCGGGCCGCTGCGGAGCTGAGTAGAGATCGGCCAGGCCTCAGGTAAATGGACAAGCACTTCTCTGTCTGAGCCTTGGCGCCTTCATGTGTAAAGGGCCTAACAGCTCCTGCTACGCACGATGGGGCTCAGAGGAGAGATGCATGTAAACTTCTTAGCACTGACAGCACTGTATTAGTTGGTGACTGCTGTGGCTTGACCCTGCTCTGTCGGGGGTTATCACATCCCTGGGCCTGCAGGTAGGTCCCATCAACAACACTGGTTGTGAAGAGAGCATGAGATAGGCAAGTGGTGGCCTGGAGGCCCTTCTGGTGCCTTGGTGACTGCCTTCCAGCCTGGGGTGGCTGGCACCAGTTCCTGAGCCAAGAACTCCAGAAGTGCCTGGGAACCTAGGAAAAGGACTTTTGTCCGTGCTTAGGTAGGCCACAGCTATAAAGCATAAAGAGAGGTCAGGGAGAGGCATTGGCTGTAGCTTGCTACTTAAAGCTGTGGAAGATTCTG
This sequence comes from Cephalopachus bancanus, assembly GCA_027257055.1. Lineage (NCBI taxonomy): Eukaryota > Metazoa > Chordata > Mammalia > Primates > Tarsiidae > Cephalopachus > Cephalopachus bancanus. Next base: position 1,754,579 of record JAPVLO010000510.1, read on the forward strand.
AGGCCAGAGCAGGCTTGATGGGAAAGAGCACTGTGATCGATTAGTGATATCTGCCAGGCCCGAGGTTTGGGAGATTAGTTTTCACCACCCTTGTCCTCAAGGCTGGGTTAAGCTCTGGCAGGGGAACTGGAAGTCAGGGGCCCCCAAAAGATTCAGATTCAGCGACTAGGTGAACATCTCTCAAACGACTCTGGGGAGGTCTCTATGCTGGGCAATGAGAAAACCAAAGTTTAGCAGGGTGCAATGACTTGCCCAAGTCACCCAGCCAACCGGGTTCTGAGGCCAGGTCTGGCTGCCCCAAGCCGACCATGTGTACTGCTGGAGCATGGGGTCAGAAGAAACTCTCCTTTGAGAACTCTGGACTGAGACTCAGAAATAGACCCACCCCAGTGGCCCCTGACCTGCTCCCCAAGGCCCCACTGGCCAGATTTCCCTCTCCTAACAAAATGCCTCTCTCTTCTCCTCTAGGAAAATGTCAAAGAAAATGAACTTTAAGGAGTTTGAGGAATTCACCAGGTCTGTGACAGTCATCTGACCCCAGAGGGAAGGAGGTGGAAGGGAGGCTAGCCTCCCTTGGAGGAGGCACCAAGGACTCTGCAGGTAGCATGGTGCTGGTAGCATGTGGCTCAGTGCCCTGGCCTTAGAGGCAGTGAAACAATATTTACAGCGTGCCAGGAGGCATTGCTCTGGGGCTTTCTATGTGCTAACACACAAATCTTCTCAGCAACCTTATAAAGTAAGCAACTCTTAGCATACCCATTTTGCAGAAGAGGAACCAGAGTCCCAGAAAGTTTCTGAATCTTGCTCAAAGTCACATATCTTTTAAATGGTAGAGTGGGGATTTGAACCCAGCCGGCTGGCCCCAGGGACTGTATTCTAAACACCACATTAAAAAGCCTCCAGATCACAGAAAGTATACACTTAAGACTTTGGCTTTTAGGGGCAACGGATGGGGGGTGAAGCCTGCACTGGGCCACTTGCTCTGTGTGACAGCCTCTCTAGGCTTCTGATCCTCATTGGTGAGGTGGACGGGATGAAAGAAATGACCACATGGAGCTGTAGGGAGGACTGAGGGGCTAAAGTGCTTGGCCGGTGCTCACCTCCACTTTGGTCACAGTTGGCTTGCCCTGCGGAGAGAAGTCTCGGCCCTGGCCTGTCTGCCATGACAGCCTTCCCTGTGTCTCTTGTTTGCAGGAACCTGAAGTCAAAGAGGTCCAGTGGTTGGCAGCGAACCCACCCCAATTCCTTCTGGCCAGGTCACCTTCTGGATAAGTTGCGGCTCTACCTGCCCACTGTGGCCACGGACCGGAGTCTGGCGCTCTTCAGTTGTGTCCAACGCAAGCCCCATGTCTACCCAGCCACCTACCACCCTGACTACTGGTGGCCCCTTAGAGACAAGAACTACATGACCCATGCCTATTTTGATGCTGCCAAGGTCTATTACATCAACTAGAGTGGCCCAGCTGTTCCCGGGTCTAGCCATTCTGAGCGGGGCCAATGCAGCTAGCAGCCCAGGGCCACAGACACAGAGCCAGACAAGAGATCCTTTCAATGGGATGGCCTAGAGCCAGCTCCCTCTGGACCCAAAGTGTCCAGTGCCTCAGAGGGTAGATGTGTCTAGGGAAAGACATGCCATTTTTTATTGTTACCTTTCCTTGACCTCTGCCCTTTCAAAATAAACCAGATTTTGAAGATTGGAGTTTTTGTCATACCACCTGTGACCCAGCCAACGTGATCTCTTTTCAGGACATGTGGCCAGAGGGGTGTTTGGAAAGCTTGAGCCTGGGGGATTACAGCAGGCACATTCCCTGGGACATTGACAGGGATGCCTGCATGGTACCTCCAGCCTCTCATCCTGGGACCTCAGTGCTTCCCACAGGGAAGCCACAGGCAGGATGGGTACCTCTGTGCCTTCTGTGAAATGAGGCAGCAGCATGTCCCTCACCCTCCAAACACTGAGCCATTGGGATATGCTTCCAAGTCTCTAAGGTCTTTGGAAACTGAAGTCATGCTCTCTGACTCATGAGCCCCCTCAAGTGGGTTACACTTGACACTGCACAGACCTTTTCTTTCACACACACCATGTAACATGATTCCATGCTGCACAGCCCATGTGACCACACAGCCTGCAAGATCAGCATGATTTATGAGGTGTGGTATAGTCACAGACCCAGCACGTTCTAGCCCCAACCCTACCACTTGCCAGCTGTGTGACCTCAGAAAAGACATGCCACTTCTCTGGGTCTCTTCAAACTCCCCTTCTCTCTACAGCCAAGATAGCATGATAGAGATGTCAGTGCACCCTTCTCACCTCTCATTCAGTCATGAACACAGTCCCTGAAACTACTGCTGTCAAGCTCACTGGTGACTTCTGTTTTGTGTACAAGCTGTGGAATAAAGGGTGTTTTTCTCCTCCTGACATTCGATTTTCACAATACTTTTTTTTTTTTTTTGAGTTGGAGTCTCACTGTGTTGCCCAGACTGGAGTGCAGTGGCCGCTCCCGGCCACCGCAGCCTCGACCTGCTGGGCTCCGGCGATCCTTCCACCTCAGCCTTCCGAGTAGCCGGAATTACAGGCATGCGCTACCACGCCCGGCTGATTTTTTGACTTATTGTAGAGATGAGGTCTCGCTGCCCAGGCGGGTCTCGAACCCGCGGGCTCAGGCAATCCACTCACCTCAGCCTCCCAAAGGCGCAGGATTACAGGCTGAGCCACCGAGCCGGCTAACAATACTCTTTTTAAAAAGCTAAGCACAGCCAGGTGCGGTGGCTCATGCCTGTAATCCCAGCACTTTGGGAGGTGGAGGCAAGAGGACTGCCTGAGCCCAGGAGTTCTAGGCCAACCTGGGCAACTTGGCGAGACCGTGTCTCTATAATATATCTAAAAATTAGCTGGATGTGGTGGCATGCACCAGCTACAAGGAAGGCTGAGGAGCAAGGATTGCCTGAGCCCAGAAGGTCGAGGCTGTGGTGGCCGTGAGCATGCCACTTAAAAAAGCTAGGTGACCTACTTAAAAAAAAAAAGCCAAGCAAAACCAATCAAGAACAAATTTAAAAACTAGGCAGTTTAACCTAATGGTTAGAGCATGGAGTTTGGAGTCAAATCTCCAAAATTCACTTTCCACGTATGTAAAATAGAGAAAATAATAGAACTACCTTATAGAATTGTGGTACGCATAGTACCTCCCATTACATGCTAGCTGATAATAGTCTCATTATCACTTACTTTATATATTCACATGGGGGAATTGTTAGGAAGCGTCTGGTTTTGCGCTCTGCTGGCTGCTAAGAGGCGCCCTTCGCAGAACAAGAAACACGGGCGGAAATGATCCAAAAGCCGAGTTGGATTGGGCTTCAACTTCTGGCGGAAGTAGCACGCCCCCCGTCCTCCCGTCTTAGCTCAGAAAGAATTCCAAATTTCTACGAAATCCCAATGGCAGGTAAGATAATTTTTAATTAACTCATAGGTATTAATGTCTGTTAAAATAGAGACTTTTTTGCAGCATTATTTCTTTGACAAGTCTTAACTGTCTTTGAAGGACCCGGAGACGGAAGTGTTTGTCTTTCCCGGCTAGGACCCAGTGGTTACGTCCCATCAGCCCTTGCGCGCCACCGTCCCCTCTCTTCTTCGGCGCTGCCTACCGAGGTGGCTGCCACCTCCTACCCGGTGAGTCCTAATCCTTGTCCATCTGCATTTCTGTGGGCTCCGTCTGTCCCCGTTGCCCCCTAGTGAGGTGGCCTCCTCTTCCACGGGGCCGCCTCTGTGAGCATTGTTGTCGGCTTGCTGGAACGTGTATAGGAACAGCGAAGCGGCTTGGGCCGTCATGGAGCTTTGCCTGCCAAGGCCGTTTGCCTTCCTACGGAGGCCGTCAGAACTGCGGAGAGCGTGGGGTGCTAAGTTGGGGCCAAACTACGTGGGCTACGGGGCAGTGGGACGACCAGTCCTGGTTTGACTGCTCTCGGCTCCAATCCGTGGGTCCTCAAGCTCACCGATGTCGGCCCACGAGTCTTGTCTCATTGCCGCGGCCCGACGCTCCTTCCCCTCCAGTTTGGCCCCAGGGCCGCTGGGGCGGGACCGGCAAAAACACAGACGAGCCGCAAGTGGGCTCGTCGAGTTTTAATAGAAACTTTGCTAGTCAGGATCTCGGGGAGTATGAAGACGAAACTGCGCTCTTCTAGGATACCATGGTGTTGGGGGAAAAGTCGTTTGTTGAATACACGGTTCGTTGAGTACCCACGTTGTGCCAAACAAAATAGATTGGTGGCTGTGAAGAGAAGAGGGCTCTGCCGTAGGGAAAAAGTGGCCTGAAGACCACACTGGGGAAGGTGTAAGTTGATACTCGAAAATCTCCAGGTAGAGTGGTGTGCTTAAAGGTCTGTGGCATTTTTAGAAGTACATAATGGCTTTGTGTACGTTTTGAGGGTATTGCAGAACAGCAGCACCTTAGGGGAGTTGTAAGTTTCTCTTTGAATGTATATTTTGTGACAGGCACTGTGCGAGCTTTCAGCCTGCAGTGTCATCTGCATTTTACAGGTGAGAAGACAGACTCAGGGTCAAGTCGATTGGCCAGGGCTGTTACAACTTAAAGGACCATCTGGGGGTTGGGACACTTTGAGAGGTGGAATTTGCTGCCCTTTGCAAGCTGAGAGGGTTTGGGGGTCAATTTTGTTTTGGGTCGGGTGTTGACATTCTATCTTGGGCTCTGAGTGGGTGAGGCAGCCTCCTGGGATCGCGTCTGGAGAGTGGCTAGTATTCTGCCAGCTTCGGAAACAGGAGGTAAAGTAAGCCTGGCAGAGGCACCCATTCCATTCCTAGCTTGCTCAGTAGCTAGCGACTGGAAGACACTCTGCAACAGTGTTCAAGCCCTGGGCAGGACAGCCTCCTTCCAGGAATCGTTGTCTTTACACCAGATCTGCTTCTTTCTTCAAGGCATCATGGCTGCCCTCAGACCCCTGGTGAAGCCCAAGATCGTCAAAAAGAGGACCAAGAAGTTCATCCGGCACCAGTCAGACCGATATGTCAAGATTAAGGTGTGTGGTCCTGGGATGGAAACGGGTGTTGGGGTGAAGAAAGGATTTCCTAAACAGGCTGTTGGGTTATCGACATCAGCCACCTTTGATATGGTAGATAAACTGGTTTGTGGAAGAGCTCTGTTGAAACCCAGGTCTCCTTGAATGTGCCTTATTGAAGTCTTGATGTGTAAATTGAAATTTAAATGAAAAGGGACACATGGCTATGCTTAGAGGCCTTTATTTGTATCATGTATTTCAGGTGGCCTTATGCCACAGGAGACTAGATTATCCCTGTTTCACAGATGGGAAAACTCAGGACCTGAGGAAGCAGTGTCTAAACCCGAGCTCTTTGTCTTACTATCTCCTTGAATTCCATCAGTATCTGTTCAGCTTCTTTGTTGCTTAGGAGTGTGAACAAGGGGTCTGTGTTCCTGGTGGTTGAAGCTGGGAGCTCCTGTTTTTTCCACCAAAAAAGCATGTAAAGAAACAGTGAAGTCCTGTTATCCAAAGACAACTTCTGTTAGGCGTATTTCCTTTTCATTTGGTTTCTCCCTTTTTCAGAAGGAAGAGCCAGCAGTTTGCACAGACACCCACTTTTGTGTTGTTTCTTTCAGCGTAACTGGCGGAAGCCCAGAGGTATCGACAACAGGGTGCGTAGAAGATTCAAGGGCCAGATCTTGATGCCCAACATTGGTTACGGGAGCAACAAGAAAACAAAGCACATGCTGCCTAGTGGCTTTCGGAAGTTTCTGGTCCACAATGTCAAGGAGCTGGAAGTGCTGCTGATGTGCAACAAGTGAGTTGGACCCACCTCTGGTTCATGGCCAGAGGTTTGCATCTGTGTGAGTGTTTCTGGCAGGAACTCTAGGTGATCTGGATGTGTATGCAGGAAGTTAGAGAGTGCTTGTTGGGGAGTTAAATTTTTTTTTTATTTTATTTTTTTTTTTTGCTGGAAAGGGAGGACTTTTGTCCTCATAAGTGTAGAGACCCAAGACCAGGAAAAAAAAACCAACTTGCTATACACAACAAACACTGCAGTATGTTTTTGGCTGTCATGTCCAGAATGTTGCTTTATTTGTGAAAGGGGTAGGGAGAAGATGAAATATAGCCTCAGATGTAAAGAGCATTCTACACCTTGGTTAGGGTTGTCTTCGGAATGCTACAAGAACAGGAGTTGCTGCCCAACTGCAGCAGGAGGCTTTAAAGCTAGGTGTGAGCCAGGCTCGGTGGCTCAGCCTGTAATCCCACGCCTTTGGGAGGCTGAGGTGAGTGGATTGCCTGAGCCCGCGGGTTTGAGACCTGCCTGGGCAGCAAGACCTCATCTCTACAATAAATCAAAAATCAGCTGGGCATGGTAGCGCATGCCTGTAATTCTGGCTACTAGGAAGGCTGAGGCGGAAGGATCACCGGAGCCCGGCAGGTCGAGGCTACAGTGGCCACGAGCGGCCACTGCACTCCAGTCTGGGCGACAGAGTGAGACTCCAACTAAAAAATAAAATAAAATAAAATAAAGCTAGGTGTGAATTGATGGGGAGAAAAGGAAGAAGACTGCAGGTAGAGAGTGCTCACACAGGTGCAGCGGTAGAAGCATGTAGGGAAGATTAATGGCAGGGTGTTCTGGGTGTTTTGAGTAAGTTAGACACTTGGTGAGCTCTGTGCTCAGAGACTCAGTGATATGCTTAGGCCAGGACTAGGGAGTGGAATGGGAAAAGATTTCTCATGGGAAGTAATTTAGACATTCTAAGTCTGAATTGGAGGGATTTTTTTTTTTTTGATTAAATAGGGCAGTTTGTTTTTACTTCCTGGTAAACTGAAGCCAAAAAGCTGAATTTTCCTAAATAAATTAGAATGAATATGGAGAATGTGACTAGTAATATTTGTGCATGTTTATAAAGAGCCTCTATGTACAGTAGTTATAGACACAAATAACAAATATGAATGAGACCAGTATTCTGACTTGACTACCTTTCAAGGTTAAAAATTTAACCAGGTATTGAAATGCTGAAAATTTCTTTCAGAAAGGACTAGCATAGGAATTAATGTTTAGGGGCCAACCTGCAGTAAGCAGCTAGGCAGCTGAACTGTGAAAGACAGATACAACTTAACTACCTGTTGTGTAGACAACAAGATTATCCAGTTGTAGTGCAAATGTTGCTGCTGCTGCCATATTCTGTAAGAGCAGCTTGGTAGTGTTTTTTAGATCCATAGAAATACTCTGACCTTTCATCTACAAGTTCCATTTCTGGACATTTAGATAATTGAAGAGTAGGGAAACTGTTAAGCTGATCATTGCTGCAGTAACCAAATGGAAATGACTGAAAATGTAATTAGTGAATGGTAGGGTACAGGATGGAATGTTGCACATGCATTCCAAATGATTAGCATGTAGCAGTGTGGACAGTGCCTGGTTGGGGGACACATTTAAAATGGTAGGCACATGCTGGTTGGGGTTTTTATTTTTATTTTTTTGAGTTGGAGTCTCACTCTGTCGCCCAGACTGGAGTGCAGTGGCTGCTCCCGGCCACCGCAGCCTCAACCCGCTGGGCTCCAGCGATCCTTCCGCCTCAGCCTTCCAAGTAGCTGGAACTACAGGCGTGCACTACCACGCCTGGCTTTTTTTTTTTTTTTTTTTTAATTGTAGAGATGAGGTCTCGCCAAGTTGCCCAGGCGGGTCTTGAACCCGCGGGCTCAGGCAATCCACTCACCTCAGCCTCCCAAAGGCGCAGGATTACAGGCTGAGCCACCCAGCCTGGCTTGGTTGGGATTTTTAAACCTGCAGATGGACAAGGATGAGGGGTTTTGAGAAATGTAAACAGAAGACTTCGCATCTGTCAGTTGTATAAGTTAAAAAATAAAAAAGAAAACAAAAGTGTAATACAACCTTAAGCCTTGAAAACATTATGGAAACATGTAAAAAGACAGCTGCTTTGCATCTGAGTGGATTCCCTTGTGAAACAATTCTTTCTGGATTTGCTCATCTTATCGTCAAGGTTATTTTCCTGCTTACTAAAGTGTACTCATTATGCCAATGTGTTATCAAAAGGCAGTGTAGTTGTGAGGAATGAATGAATTGAAACCATACTGGCACACCCAGGTACTCAGGAAACATTAAGTGTTGCTTGCTATAGCTGGGAATAGACAATGTTACTTCTCAACTGATGTGGATCCTCAGCACCAACCTGGGAGCCCTTGGCTCGGTTCAGACTTGGATTCTGCTCTTGGTCATTTTGCAGAGAGTTCTAAAACTTCATGGGCAAGACCAAGCACACCGAGACAGGGAGAACCTTTGAACTTTGAGTATGGGCCTGGGTTCGTCCTGGCCCCCATCCATGACTTGCTTCATGACTTGGGAGTTTACTTCATTTGTGGGCTTCAGTTTCCTCATCTGTAAAGTAGAGCTACTGCCTGGATTACAAGGCTGCTGTGGGGATTAAATGAGAGGGAGGGGACGATGCTTTGTAAGTGAAAGTCTCTGTGTCACTACCAGGGAACACTTTAAGAGCCTTACCACTAGTGCCATGGGATCACGGGACTCAGGATTAGGGGTGGGGTGTGGGTCTCATGCAGCAGCCATTTGCCAAGCAACCTCTGTTTGGTCCTATGTATGACTCTGGAGGAAAGGTGACCCAAACCAGTGTCTCTCCAGTGGAATTTTCCATGGGTGTGTGCAAAGCTGGCTTGCTCCTTACCCACTTGCTTGCTTCTCTTCCAGATCTTACTGTGCTGAGATTGCTCACAACGTCTCCTCCAAGAACCGCAAAGCCATTGTGGAAAGAGCAGCCCAGCTGGCCATCAGAGTCACCAATCCTAATGCCAGGCTGCGCAGCGAAGAAAATGAATAGCCAGCTCGTGCACGTTTTGTGTTTAAATAAAACCATAAAAACTGCCCTCTGGCATTTTCCTTGGTTTTGGTCTTCAGTTTCTTGACTTTGACAGCTCGTCACAGAGATTGTTCTTTTGCCCGTTAAGGCCCTTTGGAATCTTCTACATGGGAGGGTTTTTAAAGGACACTTGGTTCTGGTCAGCTCCAGTTGGGTTTGGAGAAGAGGGAGGGAAAGACTTGGCCTTTGGACCAAGGTGGGTTCTAAGACCCTTTAATCGAAGCCTGCAGCTCCTGGGCAAAAGGTAGTCATTCTTGGCCTCACTTTTTGAAGTTGTCATTATTATTATTATTATTATTATTCCATGTGGTTCTTGCAAAAATTGGGAAAATGTGTATGAAAATATCTGGATGAATTTTTCCTACTCCCTCAAATCCTTATGGGATTCCTAAATAGCATCTGTAACTTCACAACAGTTTGATGCACAAATTGCTCTTCTGTGTGATCTGCCTGGGTTGTTGAAAGATAGCTTTCAGTCTCAGCAGCTGCTTCAGGCATAATTATACAGCAGTTTCCCATTGGTACTCAGAATCCATTACAAAACTACCTTCCTCTAGCAAGATGGGGTCTTGCCATGTTGCCTTCACTGGTATTAAGCTCCAGGGCTCAAACAGCCCTTCCACCCAGGTTCCCCTTTAACTACAGCCCTGGACCTTCCTTAAGACTACAGTAGCTAGAAGTTAGCATCATTGTTTTAATTATAAAGTTATGATTCTACTTTTTAAATAAAATAGTATTATGTGGTAGTGAGGTCACAATATTTTTCTCTGAACATCCTGGTCAACCCAGCAGAAATTAAGCTGGTTATAATAGATGCACCTTTTTTTTTTTTTTTTTTTTTTGAGTTGGCGTCTCACAGTGTCGCCCAGGCTGGAGTGCAGCAGCATACGCACAGCCACCCGTGTCGACCTGCTGGGCTCCAGCGATCCTTCCGCCTCAGCTTTCCAAGTAGTTGGAACTACAGGCACATGCTACCATGCTAGCTAACTCTTTTTGATTTATTGTAGGGACAGGGTCTTGCCAAGTTGCCCAGTCTGGCCTCAAACCCACGGGCTCAGGTGGTCCACTTGCCTCAGCCTCCTAAAGTGCTGGGATTGTAGGCTGAGCCCCGAGCCCGGCCTAGATGCCGCTTTTCTAGGCATGCTAGTCGACTAGGCTGAAGTCTCTCACATTCTAGTGATAAAACATCTGACAGATTTTGCTGTCTTGTTAAAAACCTAGTCAAATATTTGTGGAGTGAATTGGCCATTTTTAGGATTTCTTTAAATCAACTGGAAGTGTATTGAATAGTGTCCTGTTGGCAGGAGTTGTGTAGAGAAAGTGGTAACAAATGATTTAGGATCATTTTTTATTAACCTGGGATATCACAGAAAATACTTTGGCCTGTTATTCAAGTTTCTTCAGTACTAAAAGCTAGAAATGACACATCTGAAACCTTCCTCAGAAGGACAAACCAACTGGTTTTGCCTGGGTGGTGATGGGAAAGGGTGACTTGAACTTTGCCTGTTTATCAGTTTGCTGATTAGTACACATTTGAAATTAGAAGTGAAACATTAGGTCCAAGCCTGTCCAGCACCCTATCTCATCTGTTCTCCCTGCAAAAAAACCTTAATATCTTCCAAATTCCTCATTCATTGCTGCTAGTTAGAAACTAAGTGTTTTGAATTTCTAAAATTATTTTGTGGAAGACAGGGTCTCACTGCATTGCTCACACTGATCTCAAATGCCTGGCTTCAAGCAGTGCCCCTGAAGTGCTGGGATTGCCGGTGTGAGCCACGGTGCCCAGCCTCATGTTTTGAATTTTAAAATGAAAATGTGTGTGTTTTTCCGTTTTGAGGCACCCAGCTGGAGCACTAACTTCTGGCATTGCAGAGTCCAGGTAGAAAGCAGTGAAGAAAGGGGAGTAGTGTCTGCAGCCTCCTACCCTCTCACAGCTGTGAGCACAGCCTATTTCTAAATACTAGTTTGTGAGGCAGGGACTCCCCAGTTCAAAGACTTGACTAGAGAGGGATAGAGTGACAAGTCACAGGAAAACCCTTGCCCTATTTCTTTGGCTGAATGTCCTGAGCTAAAGGGCCCAACTGTTGGTAGCTTCACAGCTTGGGCTGGGGACCTGTAGGCTTGGGTCCCTGGAGAAGGCACTGGAAACCCTAACCGTGAGCAGAAGGGCTAAAGTAGAGGCCTGACTGAGGCCTGCGGTGGTGGGAGGATGAGGCTTTGGGTTGGGGTGGGCTCTTTCTCCTGAGTGAGGGCCCACCTGGTGGGCCCTGGGGAAAAACTAGCTGAGCTCCATGGAGTCCGTGCTTAGGGCTGAAGCAGAATCCTTCTGGATGCTTTCAAAGAGAGCGGCGAGGTCAGGGTTCGAGCGGATTTGGGAGGAGAAGTCGGCCATGATGGGGCTCTTCCCCACCTCAGGGATGGTCAGCAGAGCAGCCACTGCCCTCATGGCAGAACGCTTCAGTTCGTCTTGCTTCTCAAACTCCTGCTTCACAGATCCAGCTTTGACCTAAAGTGGGAAATGGAAGAAAGACCCGTCCTTTGCTGAGCCCGACCTGTGCCACTGCCCTTCGCTGGTCTTTGGCTTCCTCTTTGCCCCTTATCTTCCCCACCTTAAATCCGACCCTGCAACCCTCTGCTCCAAGGTCTCCTAAGACTCTATGCTCACCAGACAATTCCCTCAACACCAGCTCTGGGATTCACACCGTCTGGTCTCCCCATGGTGGTTCTCTGCCATGCCAGTCAGCCTCAGTGTTGGCCGAGGGGCCTCTAACCAGGCAGTCTAACTTGCCCACCTTTATTTTTGTTAATCATGTGATAGTGGCAAGTATAGTGTTCACTTATCTCCTCTCAAGGACAGCAAGGATCCAGCCCATACCTACTGTGTTTAAAGCCAGCTCCTGGTACCTACTATATGACTAGACTGAATGAATGGATGACGGTGGTTGTGTCATCCAGCAAGATGCGGCTGGAGAGTGAACATTTGAAATTGCCTCCTGTGGCTTTTGTTTCCCCTCCCCCCACCATTGCCCACTTAGCTGAGAATCTTAATAATCCCTCCACTGTTTATAGTATAAAGTTCAAATTCCTCATGCTAAAGAATCGAATGTAGGGCTGGGTATGGTGGCTCAAGCCTGTAATCCCAGCACTTTGGGAGGTTGAGGTGAGGGGATTGTCTGAGCCCATGGGTTTGAGAACAGCCTGGGCAACTTGGCGAGACCTCATTTCTACAATAAATAAAAAAGCTGGTCATGGTAGCGTGCACCTGTAGTTCTGGCTACTTGGAAGGCTGAGGCAGAAGGACCACCTGAGCCCAGCAGGTCGATGTTAGGGTGGCCATGAGCGTGCCACTGCACCCCAGCCTGGACGGCGGAGTGAAACCCCAACTCAAAAAAAAAAGAATCTAATGCAGTGGGTAAGAGCTTGGCATTGGTGTTGCAGTCCAGTTCAAATGACTCTGTCCCTAAGAGCTGTGATTTCAGTAATCACTTCTCTGAACCTCAACTCCCCATCTATAAATAAGAGCCTCCTTCCTCTTCATAGGGTTGCTAGGAGAATTAAAGCAGCAGTCCCTAACCATTTTGGCATCAGGGACTGGTTTCGTGGAAGACAATTTTTCTACAGACATGGTGGGGGGGAAATCATCAGGCATTAGATTCTCATATGGAGCCGGCAACCTAGATCCCTTTTATGCACAATTCACAGTAGGATTCATACGCCTGTGAGAAACTAATGCTGCCACTGATCTGACAGAAGACAGAGCTCCACTCACCCACCGCTGCTCACCTTCTGCTCTGCAGCTGTATGGGTCCAGGGCAGGGGACTGGGTACCCCTGGATTAAAAGACCTCACAGGTCCATACTCCCTTCTCTGAAACCCTTAGGGCCAGATGTACTTTGGAATACAGGATTTGGGGGGTTTTAAGAAGGTAATACTGTGCTTATAACATTCCCAGTGGGGTCTGGTATGATATCCTGTAATCAAATAAATTCCTCCACTAAACGTATGACTATCATTAGTATAACTGCCCCTTGGTATCCGATGGATTGGTTTAATCCAGGATCCGCATGGATACCAAAATCTTCCAGATGCTCAAGTCTCTTATATGAAGTGGTATATTTGCATATCAACTAGGCATGTCCTCCTGTATACTTTATAATACCTAATATAATGTAAATAGTATGTAAATAGTTGTTATACTGTATTTTTAAAATTTTTGTGTTTTTATTGTCTTTTTTCTTTCTTTTTTTCTTCTGTAGAGATGGGGTTTTGCTATGTTGTTCAGGTTGGTCTAGAACTCCTGGCCTCAAGGCAGTCCTCTCACCTTGGCTTCCTAAAGTGCTAGGATTACAGGGATGAGCCACCACCCAGCCTACGAATTATTACTTTTCATTGCTTTTTTTCCCAAATATTTTCAATCTGTGGTTGGTTGAATCCATGGGTACAGATTTCATGGATACTGAGGGCTGACTGTATTATAAAAGGGAATTAAAGATCATAGCCTCATGCCAGTTCAAGTCAAGTTGTGTTGCCAAACAAGTTACTAAAAAGCTTTGGTGTTCAGATCTTGGTAGATTCCAGAATCATGGGTAAGGGACTGTGGATGTGGGTGTGTCAACAATCATCCCAGTGCCAAACAAACAGCATCCCCTGTGTGGGCAGATGGAATGGCTTTTGGGGACCTCAAAGCAGAGCTTCTCTTGCCATCTCAGCCAAATGCAAGAACACCCTCACACTGCATTGCCAGTTATAGCTCCCCTCTGGTGAAATGGAACTTTTCTCAATGTCACACAGCTAAGAAAAACTGGAAATTATTTGGCCACCAAGACTGTCAGGACTGCAATGGTCCTACAGAATTGTTTTTGTTGATCGACTTGATATTAAGCACATTTTAAAAATTTAAACTTACAAGGCAGGTTTCTATTAATAAATCATCAATTTTTATGTCTTGTAGACATACGATCTGATTTATTTATTTGTTTATATTTTTTGAGCAGAGTCTCCCTCTGTCACCCAGGTTAGAGTGCAGTGGCACGCTCAAGGCCACCACAGCCTCGACCTGCTGGCCTCAGGCGATCCTTCTGCCTCAGGCTTCTAAGTAGCTGGAACTACAGACACACGCCACCACACCGGCTAGTTTTTGTAATTTATTGTAGAGACAAGGTCTCACCAAGTTGCCCAGGCTGGTCTCAAATCCCCAGGCTCAGGCAATCCTCTTGCCTCAGCCTCCCAAAATGCTGGGATTACAGGCTGAGCCACTGCATCCAGCCAAGATTTTATTTTTTTGATAAAAGTTTCTACTACTTGAAAATCACCTCTTTAAGTTCCAATCTGAAATAGTCTCATTTGCAATGCCCTCTTCTTGGTTAATTTCTACCCTTGCAAAACCCAAATTCATTCTTTAATTTAACAGGTATTTGTTGGATACCCTCTGGGCGTACCAGGCTCAGTTCCTAACATTGCAGCACTCCATGAGAATGAATGAGAAACAGTCCTTCTGGGGGACTCCTTTTTTTTTTTTAGAAACAAGGTCTTGCTATGTTGCCCAGGCTGGTCTCAAGCTCCTGAGCTCAAGCAATCCTCTTGCCTTGGCCTCCTACAGTGCTGGGTCACTGCGCCTGGCCTCTGCTGGACTCTAGAGGCACTCAAGTCTCTGAGTTGTCTTCAGGCAACTTTGCCTAGATCAATCAATCACAAAAGTCTGACCCAGCTTCCCAACTAGCACGTGAGCAGATGGAGAGTAGGGAATCTATCACATTCGATGTTATATCCTTAGTGCCTCACCCAAGGCCTGGCACCCAGGAAGTGTTTAATGACTGAAATAAAAGAGACAGAGTGGGTGTGAATCCAGCTCTGCAGTTTACTAGTTGTGTAGTCTTGGCCAATCCTGAAGCCAGTTCCCCTGTCTACAATGGTAAAAATCAAGAGTCCTTCGTAGGGCACCAAGAATGATTAGATGAAGCACTTCACACAGCACCTGCATACAGGAGGCATTCAGGAAGTGGTGACTGAACTATTTGCAGAGGACCCAGCAGGTGCTCCAGGGCCTGATCCAGGGAGGGGCAAGGGGCTTACCTTGGCAGTGCATGTGGCCCTGAGTGGCTCAATGAGCCGGTCCACCCTCTGCAGGACGGGTGCAGGACACAAGGTGGCCAGCCGGGCGAGCATGATGAAGGTCAGCATCTGTGCATTAGGAAGCAGACAGAGTTCTTGGTGAAATGGCGCAGGAACAAAGGGAGCAGGCCTGTTCACTGGAAGAGCAGAGGCTCTGCCCCAGAAATCTAGAGCCCAAGTCCAGACTACCACAAAGTCCTATAGGATCTTGCTGGGGCTCAATTTCCTCATCTATAAAAATGTGAATGGTAACGCTTTCTTTGCCAACTATACTTGGTTGACTTGAAGAGGATCGGCTAAGAGGTGCCAGGAAGGGGGCGATTCTCAAGTTCAGATGCCCATGGGGTCAGGCAACTGCTGCAGATGAATGAAGGGGGCTGGCTGGGCACTGGGAGGGAGCAGAGAGCCCACGCTGCAACCATAGCTGCTTAATTCTGGCTGCTAAGTGGGAATGTGGGTATGTGGCCCTGGGCACTATTTTCAAAAGAAATCCTGACTTTCAGCCGGGCTCGGTGGCTCAGCCTGTAATCCCGCGCCTTTGGGAGGCTGAGGTGAGTGGATTGCCTGAGCCCGTGGGTTCGAGACCCGCCTAGGCAGCGAGACCTCATCTCTACAATAAATCAAAAAATCAGCCGGGCGTGGTAGCGCATGCCTGTAATTCCGGCTAGTTGGAAGGCTGAGGCGGAAGGATCGCCGGAGCCCAGCAGGTCGAGGCTGCGGTGGCCGGGAGTGGCCACTGCACTCCAGTCTGGGTGACAGAGTGAGACTCCAACTCAAAAAAAAAAAAAAAAAAAGAAATCCTGACTTTCATGTAAAATCTCTCCATTTTAGAATATTGGCACTTGACTTCAAAACAAAATTATGTGAGCCAACTAAACATGGCTACAGACTTGGCTTCAGCCTGCAGAAAAAGTGTGATCTCTTTTGAAAATAGTGAAGTCCCTACAAAGCATCCTCACATAGTATAAAGGGTGGTTGTCTGTAATCCACATGCCCTACCCATTCCAGTCTGCCCTGACTGCCACCCCCAAGCCCCACAGCAAAGAAGGAGGTCTGGCCCACAGCAGCAAGGAACATGGCATTGGCCTTTGCAAGTTATAACTCCAGGTTCCTCCACTCCTGACATGTGCCCTTGAAGTAGCCAAGACTCCCTTTGTTCCCTGTAAACTAGGAGTCATCCATGCATTCTTCAAGGGCTTGTGTGAAGACTTGATGAGATAAAACTGTGGATGCTCAAGAAACATCACACCCACCCTCCAGAGCACCTAAGAGGGCTGGGACAGAGTGAGTGTGAAGGTTGCACTGATGCCCAGGGCCTGTTCTGTGTCCTGGAGTGGGAGCAAGAGAAGATGTGGGCAGAGTAGGTGGGAGGAGGAAGAGACATACTCAACCACAGAGACAGTCCCCATAAGCTGGAGCTCTGGGCCAGCCCAGAACTCCTCAGTCTGTGTCTGAGGACACAAGATGCCTTTCCAACATCAGTCATGCCCAAACGGGGGACCCGCAGCATACCCCTTCCCACTTGAGACTGGCAGAAGTCCCACAGTGGAGATTCCTGTTTAGCTCTGTGCATCCCAGAACATCTTCCACTAGTTCTCCACGGAATACCCTGGAAAAACCCAAACTTCCTTTCTAAACCAAGACCATGAGGCTGGAACCCCAGAGAGCTCAGGTCATTTCTTTTTTCTCCCATGGGGGTCAGCAGGAAGCAAGGTTTACAACAATGATAATAAAGCCACGGAGGAGGAGACAAGCTAAGATTGGAAGGGCAGGAGGGACCGAGTGGTCCCAGGAGCTCCAAGACCCAGTGGGCCCCGCCACTCTCCAGCAGGGCTGGCAGGAGGCACCAAACGCCATGGGAGGAACATGTGCTGTACCCCAGGAGCCTGCTGAGGGCGCACTGGGTCACCGTGAGGCACCAGGGTGTTCACAGCGCTGCTGTCTGCAACAGTGAAAATGTACAAACAACTAAGTGTATAATGGTGAGCTTGATGGAAGCGGGAATTTCTGCAGCTGTGAAATAAGACAGTAGAAGCTGATACTGACAAGAAAAGAACAACAGACAGTACACAGAAGTTTAAAAACGATCAGGGGACAAAACGGCTATGTCGTGTGACCTCCTTCCTATAGACCCTATCTCCTCTTCACGGTTCCGAGATCGGGGGCTCTGCCTGTCACACTGGCCTCTATGTGTTGGCACTCGCTAAATATCAATAGACTAATTTTTTTTCTTTTTTATTGAGACAGGGTCTCACTATGTTGCCCAAACTGGTCTCAAAACTCCCGGGCTCAAGCAATCAATTCGCCTAACTCAGCCTCCCAAAGTGCTGGGATTACAGTCACAAGCCATCACACTCAGCCTTGGTTGACGAATTAACGAGCATTTATATGCATTATTCCAGGAAACATCCTGAGACGTACAGCAGGTCTCTGCAGGTGGAGGGAAGTTTCTGAGTGATTATTACTTGCTTCTTTATTTGCTTTCATCTTGAGTGAATCTTTTAAAACAAGCACGTATTACTTCTGATGATTTTGTATCAGTTTTTCATTATAAAAGTGATTCATGCTTACAGTATATATTTAAAAAAGATGCAGATGATGGTTCCTCAAAAAATTAAACACAGAATACCATATGATCCAGCAACTCTGCTTCTGGGTTATACCCAAAATAATGGAAACTAGGAACTCAAAAGGATATTTGTACACCTATGGTCACAGCAGCATAACTCACAACAGCCAGAGGTGAGAAGTCCCAAATTCCGGCAGCGGATGAAACAAGATGTGGTCAGTTCATACAATGGAATATTATTCAGCCTTAAAAAGGAAGGAAGTGGGCTGGGCATGGTAGCTCATGCCTATAATCACAGCACTTTGGGAGGTGGAGGCGAGAGGATTTCCTGAGTCCAGGGGTTTGAGACCAGCCTGAGTAACATAGTGAGACCTTGTCTCTACAATAAAATAAAAAATAGCTGGGCATTGTGATATGCATGCCTGTAGTTCCAGCTACTTGGAAGGCTGAGGTGGAAAGATCACCTGAGCCCAGCAAGTTGAGGCTGCGGTGGCCGTGAGCAGCGTGCCACTGCACTCCAGCCTGTGCGACAGAGCAAGACCCTGTTTCTTAAAAAGAAAAGACGTCAGCTGGGCACAGTGGCTCAAGCCTGTAATCCCACGCCTTTGGGAGGCTGAGGTGAGTGGATTGCCTGAGCCCGCGGGTTCGAGACCCACCTAGGCAACTTGGCGAGACCTCATCTCTACAATAAATCAAAAAATTAGCCGGGTGTGGTAGCGCTCGCCTGTAGTTCCAGCTACTTGGAAGGCTGAGGTGGAAGGATCGGAGCCCAACAGGTTGAGGCTGCGGTGGCCGGGAACGTGTCACTGCCCTCCAGCCTGGGCAACAGAGTGAGACGCCAACTCAAAAAAAAAAAAAATTAAGCTGGGCTTGGTGGCTCAGCCTGTAATCCCGTGCTTTGGGAGGCTGAGGTGAGTGGATTGCCTGAGTCCGCGGGTTCGAGACCCGCCTGGGCAACTTAGTGAAACTTCATCTTTACAATAAATCAAAAAATTAGCCGGGCACGGTAGCGCGCACCTGTAGTTCCAGCTACTTGGAAGGCTGAGGCAGAAGGATCGCTGGAGCCCAGTAAGTTGAGGCTGCGGTGGCCGGGAGCCCAGTAAGTTGAGGCTGCGGTGGCCGGGAGTGGCCAGTCTGGGTGACAAAGTGCGACTCCAACTCAAAAAACAAAAAAAAACTAGCTGGGCGTGGTAATGTGCACCTGTAGTTCTGCCTACTTGGAAGGCTGAGGTGGAAGGACCGCTGGAGCCCTGCAGGTCCACGCTGGGGTGGCCATGAGTGTGCTACTGCACTCTACCTGGGCAACGGAATGAGACTCCTACTCAAGAAAAAGTAAATAAATAAAAATTTAAAAAGGAAGGAAGTTCTGACACATGCTGCAACATGGATGAATCTTGAGAATATTTCAACAGGTGAAACAAGTCATACATGAAAAGACAAATACTGTATGATCCTACTTACAAGAGGAGAATCCTAGAGTAGTCAAATTCATAGAGAACAGTTAGTGTTTAATGGATGCAGAGTTTCATTTGGAAAAGATGAAAAGAGTTCTGGGGATTGGTGGTGGTGATAGTTATACAGCGTAGGTATGTACTCAACGCCACTGAACATGTACACTTAAAAATGGTTAAGATGGGCCAGGCATGGTGGCTCACACCTGTAATCCCAGCACTTTGGGGATGCCAAGGTGGGAGGATTGCTTGAGCCCAGGAGTTCAAGACCAGCCTGGGCAACATAGTGAGACCTTGTCTCTACAAAAATAAAAATAAAAAATTAGCCAGGTGTGGTGGCACATGCCTATAATCTCAGCTACTGGGAGGCCGAGGCAGGAGGATGGGTTGAACCTAGCAGGTAGGTCAAAGGCTACAGTGATCTGTGATGATGCCACTGTACTCTGATCTGGGAGATATAGCAAGACCTTGTCTCAAAAAATTGTTTTTAGTTTAAAAAATGGTTAAGATGGTAAATTTTATGTTATATATATTTACCACAATAAAAAGTAATGATTCCTCTATTAGATATGTGAATAAACTTCAAAATTTTAAAAAATGATACAGAAAGATATATACTGAAGATATAAACTGTTATACTCTTTTGAGCAGGTACTGAGTGCCAGGCACTGTGCTAAACGGGAGACAAAGTCTCCCCACTGCCCCACCAGCCCCAGCCTCACTCCCTCAGATAATAAAATGGCCCAAACTTCTGGAACTACCTGACGAGATCAGCTCGCTCTTTTTTTTTTTGAGTTGGAGCCTCGCTCCGTCTGTCGCCCACTCACCACTACCCCATTGTTGACTTGCTGGGCTCCGGCGATCCTTCCGCCTCAGCCTTCCGAGTAGCTGGAACTACAGGTGCGCGCTACCACGCCTGGCTAGTTTTTGATTTATTGTAGAGATGTGGTCTTTCAAGTTGCTCAGGCAGGTCTTGAACCCGCGGGCTCAGGCAATCCACTCACCTCAGCCTCCCAAAGCGTGGGATTACAAGCTGAGCCACCGAGCCCGGCTGAAGCACAATCTTGTACACAAAATTTGGAACACGTATAGGAGTCAGCCCAGACATCTTGTGTGTGTGTCAAAGAGAATGTCAAGGAATTCTAGTTACCACCAAACCATGCTTCAAAGAGCTTGTCCAGGGTACACTCTCACCCAGAGGTATTTGAGACATGGGCTCCTTTTCTGGTCAGAAAACAACAATGTAGCCATTTTCACAGGGGTACTGAGCATAGGGAGCAGGGACAAACAAGCATGGGCCCAGTAGCACCTGGCTGTCCCTTGGTCTGGCACGGGACTCAGTCCTACCCGAATGTCATAGTGGTCCTTCAGCCCATCCTCCACGTGATTCAGGAACTCACAGATGTCCAGCTGGCCCAGGCAGCTCTCAAGCAGCGAGTACATGCACTCGAAGGCCGCCTTCCGCACATCCAACCCGTCGTCCACTGTGTGCTTGAAGGGGCCCATCTCCACCTGAGAGGGAAGGATGACTCAAGGCTGGGCAGATGGCCCCGGGGTGGAAGAACATCTCTCCTAGTTCCTGCTAGAAACCCACATCTCTGCTCAACACAGCATTCCAAACTTACACTCTCACGTCTCCAGGCCTGTGTTCAGCCTACAATGCCCTTTCCCCCAGGTGATAAAAGTGGTAAAACCAGTAATTGATTGTTATATTCTATTGAGTAGGCACTGAGTGCCAGGCACTGTGCAAACAGGTGACAAATGACATCTTACTCAAACATCATAACTGCCTTTAGAAAGAGATGTTACCAGTGAACCTATTTAGCATATGAGGTAACTAAGGCTAAGGTTAATTAACTTGCCCAAGGACATACTGCTAGTCAGAATTAAAAGTCAGATTTAAATCAGAATTTATTTTATTTTTTATTTTATTTTATTTTACTTTTTTGAGTTGGAGCCTCACTCTGTCTCATGCCCGGCTCATTTTGATTTATTGTAGAGATGAGGTCTCGCCAAGTTGCCCAGGCAGGTCTCGGACCCGTGGGCTCAGGCAATCCACTCACCTCAGCCTCCCAAAGGCGGGGGATTACAGGCTAAGCCACCAAGCCCGGCTTAAAATCAGAATTTAAAACCCAGATATTTCTGAAGCTTTTAACCATGAGACTCTGTTCTTAATGGTAAACTCCTTCTCACCTTTCAAAGCCTAGCTCAAATGCTTACTCTTTCTGGAAGTTTTTCCAACCCCTTTAAACAGAGTTGCTTACTCCTCGGTGTTGCCAGGTGGTTCAAACTTTTTAATTACAGTGTGTGATGACTCAGCTGTTAAATTATCTTTAATCGCTGGGCTCGGTGGCTCAGCCTGTAATCCCGTGCCTTGGGAGGCTGAGGTTGAGTGGATTGCCTGAGCCCGCAGGTTCGAGACCCGCCTGGGCAACTTGGTGAGACCTCATCTCGACAATAAAACAAAAAAATTAGCCGGGTGTGTTAGCGCACGCCTGTAGTTCCAGCTACTTGGAAGGCTGAGGCAGAAGGATCACCGGAGCCCAGCAGGTCGAGGCTGTGGTGGCCGGGAGCAGCCACCGCACTCCCGTCTGGGCGACAGAGTGAGACTCCAACTCAAAACAACAACAACAAAAACCCCAAATTATCTTTAATCTCTGCCCCTTAAAACCTTACTTCACCAGGTGGGTTCTAAATAAATTAAATATAGATGCTCCTTGACTTACCATGGGGCTATACATTTTCGACTTATATTTTCACCTTATGATGGGTTTACCCAGATGTAACCCCATCCCAAGCTGAGGAGTGTACTGAATGCCTATCGCTTTCACACCATAGTAAAGGTGAAAAGTCGTTAAGTTGAACCATTATTAATCAGGGCTGTCTACAGTCTGCAAGTGGCATCACTCTCCTTTAGGAGGCTATGATGAGCTCCTTGGTGGCAGAAACCATGTCAGGTCCAACACGATGTCCTGGCTCAGTGAACACCTGCTGAATGTCAGCATTTACTGAGTGCTGGCTCTGTGCCTGGAGCGGTCCTGAGCATGTACAGGATGTAACTCGCTGAATCTTTGCAGACCTGATTACTGTCTTCATTTTACTCTTGAGGATACCCTGGCTGGGGCCACGCAGCTGGGAAGTGGAGGGCAGGACTGGACCCAGGCCATGTGGCCCCAGCACCTGCTCTGATGAACCTTACCCTGGTCCTCGCCACAGCCCTATGAGCGAAGCACAAGAGGTGGCATCATACCAGTTCCTGAGCAGGCAACTCACAAGGAGCGGGACTATTCCCCAGGCTTCAGGCACTGCTCCTCACCTCTCGGATGAGGTCCCGGCGGATCTTTGTCTCCTGGTAGAGGAGGGGAAGGATGTCATCCAGCAGGTCCCGGACCAGCGAAGGTTTGTTGTGCACAGCTGAGTTGAAGAAGACCAGAGTGGCACGGCGCACGTTCAGGTCTGGGTCCTGCAGGCTCTCCATGAATTCTCCTAGCAGGACGAGGGGAGTGTGAGGGTCACATGGCAAAACACAAAACCACCTCTGCCCTGCCCTGGGTTATCTGGCTGCTGTGAGCTGTGCAGACCTGGCTGAACGGGGGCAAACATGCTTTGAGCATCTACTTCAAGCCAGGCACAAAGACCTTTCAAAGTGCAGATAAGAATGTGAGCTCGAGGCTGGCCTGACTTCCAATCCGGGCTCTATCATTTAATCATGGGACCTTGGAGAGCCTCAATGTCCTCATCTGTAAAATAGTAGGCATAACAGTACCTACACTGTAGGACTGTTTTTAGGATTAAAATGTGGTAATGCACTAAAAGCACAGAGAAAGGTGGAGGCGAGAGGATTGCCTGAGCCCACAGGTTCGAGACCAACCTGGACAACTTGGTGAAACCCCATCTCCACAATAAGTCACAAAATTAGCCGGACGTGGTGAAACACACCTGTAGTTCCAGCTACTTGGAAGGCTGAAGTGGAAGGATTGCCTGAGCCCAGCAGGTCGAGATTGCAGTGACCGGAGTCTGCCACTTCACCCCAGCCAGGGCGACAGAGTGAGACTCCAACTCAAAAAAAAAAAAAGGCAAAAGAACTCTACATAAATAATAATTTTCACAGAGATAAGGGTCAGCAATTCACAGACTACTTTCTGTGTATTTCTGGATTAAGAAAATAAATATCTTGCAGATAATGGGAGGCAACTTTCTTTTTTTTCTTTTTTTTTTCCTTGAGTTGGAGTCTCACTCCGTCACCCAGGCTGGAGTGCAGTGGCATACTCATGACCACCCCAGCGTCGATCCGCTGGGCTCCCGTGATCCTTCCGCCTCAGCTTCCAAGTAGCTGGAACTACAGGCGCACGCTACCATGCCCGGCTAATTTTTATTTTTTTTTGAGTTGCAGTCTCACTCTGTGGGCCAGACTGGAGTGCAGTGGCCGCTCCCGGCCACCACAGCCTCGCATGCTGGGCTCCGGTGATCCTTCCACCTCAGCCTTCCGAGTAGCTGGAATTACAGGCATGTGCTATCACGCCCAGCTGATTTTTTGATTTATTGTAGTGATGAGGTCTCGCTGCCCAGGCGGGTCTCGACCCCGCAGGCTCAGGCGATCCATTCACCTCAGCCTCCCAAAGGCATGGAATTACAGGCTGAGCCACCGAGCCCGGCTTAATTTTTTTTTTTTAATTGTAGAGATGAGGTCTCACCAATTTGCTCAGGCTGGTCTTGAACCCATGGGCTCAGGCAATCCACTCACCTCGGCTTCCCAAAGTGCTGGGATTACAGGCGGAGCCACCGAGCCCGGCCCCAAGTGTCTTACTGTAAGAGAAAAGAATTACAGATCTGGAAAGGGAGAAGGCTAGAATGGACTCTGTGCTGTTGAACTGGAAGAGGAGGCAGTTATGAACTCAAGGTTTTCTTTTTTTTTTTAAGTTAGAGTCTCATTTTGTTGCCCAGGCCGGAGTGCATTGGCACGCTCATGGCCACCACAACCTCAACCTCCTGGGCTCAGGTGATCCTTCTGCCTCAGCCTTCCAAGCAGCTGGAACTACAGGCATGCGTCACCATGCCCTGCTGATTTTTAAAATTTATTGTGGAGATGAAGTCTCTCCAAGTTGCCTAGGCTGGTCTCGAACCCATTAACTCAGGCAATCCTCTCACCTGGGCCTCCCAAAGTGCTGGGATTATAGGTATGAGCCACTGCACCTGGCCTTGAACTCCAGGTTTTCAAGATAGGTAGATGGGTATGTACAAGAAGAAGGGGGCAGGAGAAGAGAGTATATAAGTGTGTGTGTATAAACACATGTATGCATGTGCATGTTTGTGTACATATATACATTTTCTAGTTTGTCAACTGAGAGGCTCTAGAAGCAATGGCACTCCAGCAGCAATGAACACTCCTAGTGTCCAGATCTTGGATTCCAAATAGTATTCTCCGCTAAAAGGAATCAGGGTGCCTTGGAGAAATGGCTGATTCCAGGATAGGAAAGGTTCAAGATAAATCTGGAGCATCTTGCTGTATCCTGAAGCAAGGATACACTCAAAGAATGATGGAAACATGGCGAAAGAACATAGGAACCAGCTTGAAGGGTTCCCGGTGGCTAAGTCAGAGAAAATCTTGAGCATCAAGATTAAATTAAAACAGTAATAGATTATAACCCACGGAATGAATGGGAATCCGTAAGCCTATAATGATATTAATAAACTGATGAGTAGTGCTATAATCCTAGCACTTTGGGAGGCCGAGGTGAGAGGACTGCCTGAGCCCAGAGGTTTGAGACCAGCCTGGGCAACTTGGTGAGACCTCATCTCCACAATAAATTAAAAGTCAGTTGTGCAGAGTGGCATGCTAGGTAGTTACAGCTACTTGGAAGGCTGAGGCGGAAGGATCCCCTGAGCCCAGTAGGTTGAGGTTGTGGTGGCCATGAGCATGCCACTGCACACCAGCCTACGTGAGAGTGAGAGTCCGCTCAAAAAAATTAATAATAATAAAAAACTGATGAATAAATAAATGAGGGAGAAGGAAAAATACTTCCTGAGGGTAGAATGCAAACTTATAACAGGGGAGAGATAATAGAACTAGAATGTCACTATTTGACGATTATCAAAGTAACCACCGATTCAGGCATGTGTCTGCAAAAGTGAAGGCGTGTGAGTGGTGGATGGTTTTCCACTTCCTAGAGTCAGTGTGTCTTTCTACCTCAGTAGCCCATGGGTCTCAAAACCCTGAAAAACGCAGATAAGGGTTTCTCATGCCCATCTGACAAATGAGGAAAGTGAAGCTCAGAGGTGAGAAGGGGCATGCTGGGTTCACCTAGTGATTCAGTGGCAGCAGGGATTCAAACCCAGGCATCCTTACTTAACTGTCCATTGTGGGAGGGAGGTGGCCTCCCACTCCCTTTGGCTATTGTGTGAGAAACATGGGTTCAAGCTCAAGGGCTGGGGGCGGGGTTTGAACAGGGTTGGGGGTGGGAGGGAGGTGCTTACCGATGAAGCTCTTCAGGAGGGGGTCGATGGGATGAGGCTGGTCCGAGATGAGGAACTTGACCGCTGTGATGACAGTGCTCCGCGTGTGTGGTTGACCTGGAGGATAAGATGTGACTTGATGAGGGACAGAGGCCAATCTTGGACACTCACAAGTTGGAAGGTGCTGAGGCTCTCCCTGACTCTATGGAAGACAGAACTGCACCTGCTCCCCACTCGAGGCACCCCTCTCTCCATCTCTGGGGAAGTCGATGCTACCATTTCTCTCAGCAGCCTTGAATCTCCCAATTTCTCCTGCTGCAGCTGAGAGAGTAAGACTGCAGTTTCAGGTAACCATGTTGTATGATGCAAAGAGAGAACCATTAACGGAAGACATGGCCACTCAAAGGAAGACCTCCCCTCAGACCTTGAGACGCATCAGGTTTGTTAGACATATTATTCTGATTAATCCTCAGGATGATGCTATTAATTAATTAATCACAGGCTGAGTGCAGTGGCTCATGCCTGTAATCCCAGTGTTTCAGGAGGTTGAGGTGGGAGGATTGCTTGAGCCCAGGAGTTTGAGACCAGCCTAGTTAGCACAGGGAGAGTCAGTCTCTTTAAAAAATAAAATAAAAATAGCCATGCATGGTGGTGCATGCCTGTAGTCCCAGCTACTCAGAAGACTGAGATGGGAGGATCACTTGAGCCCAGGAGTTTGATGGTGCAGTGCACCACAACACTCCAGCCTGAGAGACAGAGTGAGACCCCACCTCTAAAAATTATGCATGAGGAAAGAGAGACTCAGAGCGGTTAAGTTTATATGGAAGGCCACACAGCAGATCCAGAGTTCCTGGCTGGGTGCCTCCTGGGCCTGCATCTCCAAGCAGGGCCAGCAATGCTTCAAGCGGCATGCAGGCCAGGGGGTTGTAACAGGACTCGGAACAGCTCCAAGCTTGGTGATGGAGGATTCACTCAGTTTTGCTTTGCTTCTTGCTGTCTGAGTAGAGAAGCTGAGGGAAACGGAAAAATCCATGTCCCTTAATGGCAAAGGAAGTCAGTCAAAGACACCTCACAGGCCTCTGCGTCGCCCCTAGGCTGCTGGCTCCTTTGCACAGGCCCCCCACCCCCACACACCACAGCGAGTGAGCTAATGTGTTTCCATCACACAGACTGTCAACTCAAGCTTCAAGGAGAAAGTTCATTAATTTGGTGCTAAGGTATGAACGAGTGGAAGTTACTGAATCCAGACTTGTAGTTCTTTCTCCTTCTCTTTCCAGCCTGACTGGTTCCCAGGGAGATTCAGGGGGGCTGATGAAGACAAACAGAATAGGGTTAAATGAACTGAAAATAAGGAGAACACCAGTAAGGACAACTAGGGGCAGGGAGGTGAGATAAAGACCAGGATGAGAGGCACACAGAGAGCACCAACTAGGAAGGCCCAAGGACTTGCTAGACGCCTAAGAGGCCACTAATTTGACACTAAGCTGTGGTAAGAAGGAAATGTGACCAAGTAACGGGTTCTGTGCATGGGACAGAAACAACTGGTGCTTAGAGCAGGGCTCGTCCTTGTCACGAGGCTCTTGTCTCTCAAGGTCCCTCATGTAACGCACGAAACCATGTCCTCAACAACATTCTTCCCATCCACACAGGGATGGGGCTACACAACAGCTTCTCGTCAATCCAGCAACCCAAGAAGGCCTTCACGAACCTACCTAGCAACAACAGCAGTTTTGGGATTACTCAGTATTAATTACTGAAGGTACCATTCAGTGTACCAAGCACTTTACCTGCATTCTGGCAACAAATACATCCAGAGGACTTCTGTTCTGGGGCCTTCGCTTGCCCAAGGGCTCCAGGACCCCACCCGTCTTCCTACCTCCTGGATCTGTGAAACACTCTGATGTACCCTTACATGACAACCCAAAACACCTGCCCTCCTGGTTCTTGGCCTGCTCTCTCCAACCCCAAGGGCATGGCATGTTATCCAACCCCAGTCTACACGGACTTTTGCCCTGGCCTCAAGCCGGCCCAAGAAAGTTGACCCTCGGCAGGCTGCAGTCTCCGGTCCCTCAGAGAACTGCTTTTATTAACCTTGGCCTGGAGCATTAGGCTACTGCCCACACCAAGGATTATGAAAATGGCATCATGAAATTTTTAGTGTATTTGCTGTCCCTTCTATCCCGGAGAGTCCCACAGGAGAAATTTTTAAGTTCCAGGAGACACTGTGTGTTCCTCTGTGGTTCCTCTGCCTCTGTCTCCTAGACACCGTGACTCTTGTACCCAACAACTTGAAACATCTCCTTCTGCCTGAGCTGCTTGGATGCTCAGGAGCAAACTGCCCACCTCTGAGTTGGGTTGCCTCTGCCCATGCCTGTGCTCCTACCTGCAGCGAGCTGCTTCCGGAAGCGGGGCAGAAGGAATGGAGGGTTCACAAGGACCAGCTTCCCGATGCACTCGGCCACTACCCCCCGGGTGCCCTCTTCAGGGCCTTCGCAGTGCTGGAAGAGCAGGGCCCAGATGTCCTCGACGTAAGGCTTCAGGCTGCTGGGCTGGGCAGCTCCCAGGGCCTCCCTGAGTGAGTGCAGCAGCAGGTATTGTCGCCGGGGCTCGGACTCGATCTGCCTCAGCAAGAAGGGCAGGAAGTCGGGCAGGTTGCCAGCGCCTACACGGCCCAGGGCGTAAGAGGCTGCAGCCCTCACGTCCTCACTGGGTGACCCCAAGGCTTCCAAAAGCACCATCTTCAGCTCCCGCTGGGGGCCCGGCCCAGCCACCTGACCCACCTCAGCCAGTGACAGGAACGCCAGAACCTTGACCCCCGTGCTGGAGTGAGGCGACCTGGCGTCAGAGACCAGGCGGCTGGCTGTGCCTGCTGCCTCCTGGGGACAGGCAGCCGAGAGGGCTGCCACACACCGGGCCAGCGAGTGGAACACCTGCTTGTGCAGGCCCAGCCCACCATCCACAGCCTGGTCATGAACGGGTGCAGTGAGCAGGCTGATGAGTTTTGCGTAGTCCATGCATGGGGGGCGGGTCCCCACCAGAGCTTGTAGGAAGCCTTCGGTGGCTGCCAGCACTCCCGCTGGCAGCAGGGGTGAACGCAGCAGCCGCAGCAGCTCTGAGAGCACAGGGCCACTGACCTGCACCAAAGAGGCTGGCTGGGCCTGGGTCACTGTGGCAAGGAAGTCCACAGCCAGCTGGGCCACGTGCATGTCACTCTCATTGACCAGGGCGGGCAGCTCAGCCAGCACAGCCTGTAGGGCAGATGGTGGGAGGCTAAGTCCCTGGCTCTGGGCCAGGGCGTCCAGGGCAGCCAGCGTGGCCAGCCGCAGTGCCCGCTGGTTCTTACGCAGGAATGAGGCCAGAACGGGCAGTGCCTCGGCCAGGATGGGCTGCAGGTCAAGCTGCAGTGGGGACACAGCCACCAGTGTCAATGCCTTCACGGCAGGCAGTCGAGTGATCTCATTCCGCAGGCGGTCCAGGAGGAGCAGTAAGGTGGGCTCCAGGTCATGCCCCAGCCTGTCCCCCAGGTGGCCCACGAGGTGGCCCATGCAAGAGATGGCCCGCTCTTTCACTTCCTGGTCCAGGTCAGTGGCGCGGAGTCGCGCCAGGGTGGCCGCGGACATCTCTCCAATGTACGGTTCAGGGTCAAGTGTCCGAGGCCTGTCCAGTGGCCATAGGGCCCGTACCAGCTCCTGCAGCACCAGTAGGGCCTCGGCAGCAATCTTGTAGAAAGGGTCGGCCACACAGGCTATCACAGGTGGCAGGAGGGTGGGCAGGTGAGGGTGGAAGGCCTCAGCCGGTTCCGTGCCCAGCAGCCCCTGCAGAAAGACCAGGGCATCCATTCGGATGGTGGAGGAGCTGGAGTGGTCAGCCAGCGAGAAGACGATACCTGCAGAGTAGGTGCAAAGATTATGGGCCATGAACTCAGACCCAACACGGCCCCTGCTGGAAGTGAGAATGGAGCACCCACAGGTGCCTGAGCTGGACTGAAGCACCTACGCTCTTATGCAGAAGTTTCCAAGAAGTCAAGACTTGACTAGTGCCCAGGGTTGAGGGAAACCAGGCAGGGAACTCACCTGAAACCAGGAAGTAGGGCCAGGTACCCAGCCTCGTTCTCCCTGCTGGGAGTGGGGAGCCGCTGTAGGCTACCAGCCACAGGCTCAGTCTGGGACAGGGGCTCAACTCAGGGCTGGGATCTGGATTCTGGAAGAGGCCCAGAACAGCAGACACCGGGTTGGGGTCCAGCCTACCTGATACCAGCACAGGCATGTGCTCAGCCAGGCTGCCAGGGAGGACGCCCGCCAGCTCGCTGAGAAGGCTGAAGCAGCCCTGGCGGGCCCTGACACTCCGGTCTTTAAGCTGCCGCTGCAGGGCCTTGATCACGAGGGTCACCTGTGGGCCGGTGAGGGCAGTCAGGGACATCCAGGAAACCTCTCCACCTGTCCACCACCAGGGGACTCTGCCAGGTGTATCCCCAGGGAGGAAACCAGTGTGGAGAGGAAGTTCAAGTACATATCCCTTGCTCTGTGCCAGGCCCTTGGGGGCAGGCACTCCTGGGTCCTCACAGGTTCAGGGAGATTAGGTCACCAGTAGGCTGGTTGTCACTACCACACACCATGAAGGGGAAGCAGAAGCCTGGCTGGTCCCACCCTGTGGGCCCCTCCCTTCCTTGACTAGATCCTCTTCCTAGATGAGCTTCTGAGTCCAGCGACACTAATAATGAGCAGGTGGGTGGGCACATCCATGAGAGGGAGTAGGGCCAAGGCATGCCCACCTGTCCCCGCAGCATGTGGAGGTTGCTGCCAGTCTGTGTGGGTTCCTCCATGGCCTCCAGCCATCCCTTCGGGGGCCGCGTTTGCCGCAGCAGCACGATGTAAGCCAAGAAGACGTCGGCCTTGACATTCTCCTCCCGTTCTTTGAAGCGGTGGATGAGCATGGGTGCCAGGGTGCAGTGGAAATCGGGTAGCAGGTCGGGCCGTGAGCCGATCAGGGCCGCTATACACTTGGCCGCTGCCCGGCGCACCTTCCAGCTCATGTCGTCGTCGTCGCTGTACTCATCCTCGCTCTCTGGGGCAGGGACAAGACATGCATGGTCTGCCAGGATGGGCCTGTGGCTCCAGGAAGGAGGTGGGGGAGAGGGAGCCTGG
Organism: Cephalopachus bancanus; assembly: GCA_027257055.1. Taxonomy (NCBI): domain Eukaryota; kingdom Metazoa; phylum Chordata; class Mammalia; order Primates; family Tarsiidae; genus Cephalopachus; species Cephalopachus bancanus. Next base: position 1,785,201 of record JAPVLO010000510.1, read on the forward strand.
CACTGTGTTTCCCTTTCAATAATCAATAGTTATACCTTATTGAGGAATGTTCCCTGCCTTTTCAGGAGCACCCACCTTGTGACAGGGATGGCACCAAGCACATCAAAGCCATCATCTCATTTTAGCCTCACTTGGCCTCATTTGGCCTTGAGAGATAGGGACTATTTCTCCATTACAGGGAGCTTGCAGAGAGGAAGTGGCTTGCCCCAAGGTAGGAGAATGTTTGGAGTTAAAGCAGGGCCCTCCATCTGCTTCCAAATCCTCAACTGTTTTAACAACACCAGAGAAGAAATGGACTAACCATCCTCTGGCTTCGGAACTGGCTGTGTGGTCCTTTCATTTAATGGGACTCCAGGAGGGAGAAGTGATAGGGCCTCCCTTCGGCCTTTTCCTTCCTCTCAGCCCCACCCTCTCAGGGGTCCTGATTCTGAAGGCTTCCAGGCAGGACTGGATGGCACTGAAGAAATGCTGGGCATGCATGGCTTTCTACTCCACGAGCTCCTCAAGAGGCAAGAGCTTATATCTCTACCGGCACCTCAGAAATGAAGCTGATGCTAGGCCCCATTTTACAGATGACAAGATTAAGGCTCAAGAGGGCAAGGCCCTCCTAAGGGCGCACAGCTAGGAAGAAGCAGAGCTGAGATTCAGGCCCACAGAGCCTACTGCCATCGCCTGGGGAGGCACACGAGGCTCTGAGGGGACAGTCCTAATGAGGGCACCCCGAAACACAGGCGTGGAAGGCCAGCGTGTTCCTGTCCACGCTGCTCTGTCGACAAGTCAGACCCCCAGAGCACTTATGTCTGGACAAGTCACTGTGGGCACATCCACTGGTCAGCTCAGCAGATGTCCCCTCTGATGGACTCTTTTTTGTTACTTCCACCCTATGCCAGTCATGAAAGAACATCATTAGCTTCCTATTACTGACAAGAAAATGTCCAGACTACCCAGCTTGGCATTCAAGGCCCCAACAAGCCCGTCCAATCTCATCTCCTACCATCCCATCTTGTTCTGAGTACCCCATCAGGCCTTAAGTCTGTGGTCTTCGTCTACATCCTGCCTTCAGGCTTAGGAACATTTCTGCCCTGGGAATCTGTCCAAGTAAGAGAGGACCACAGGCAAAGGAAGGAAGGAAGTCACTGAGTTCATCCTCCCACCTGGGTGTCTTTCTCTCTGTCAGTGCCTATCATCCCACCATTAGAGCTTCCTTCTGCTAGGATTAAAGTATTATCTTTTGAAAGCCACTAATAAAAGGGCATAGAGATGGCAGCAGAGGAAGCCTGACAGATGGGGCTCCAAGCCCCAGCCAGGCTGCTTCCTAGTTGTATCATCTCAGGTACCTCTCTTTTCCTTGTCTGAAATATGGGGTAATAATACAGTATTTTAGGGTTACTGTGAGGAACACGAATGCCAGAAGATGCTTGATAAATGCCAGTGATGACTACAATCGTTAAGGCCACCTGTGGAGTCTGAGCGGAGTGGGTGGGGGGCTGGAGCCTGCGGAAGAGCTGGCATCAGGACAGGGGCACCAAATATACCCCACTGCCACCCTCCAACCCCAATGACAGGTTGTCTACCCACCTTGCTCACTGAACTCGCTGTCCTCTGTCTCCATCTGTTCCTCGTCCTTGTCACTGTCGTAATTATAGTTGGGGTCATGCTTCATGTACTGGAGACAGAGGCTGGTCACATTGGGCACGTGAGGGCCCATCTCCTTGGGGCACCTGTGGGGCAGGATGGGGGAGACTCTGCTGGATCCAGGCAGGATGGGGGCGTGGGGCCCAAGGGTGAGTCCTGAGACTTTACTGCTTTGAGGCCAGCAATCCCCACAACTTCCCAGAGAAATCCCAGGCACCCCTACTGTACCTACTTCCTCAAGAAGGCCTCAAAGGCCTGGAGGCAGGACTCCCGGAGCTCATCATCATCCAGGTTGCAAAAATCCTCCACCAGGGGAACTAGGCGGTCCAGGTGGGCTCCTGTAGGGCCGGGTGGGTCACTAAAGCCAGGCCAGAACTCCAGGGTACTCCCAGCCCACAGCACTCAGCCTGCAGCCCTGACCGCTTGCAAATTCAACTCAGAGGCTTCGTGAGTTCTAGCCCTGACTCTGCCCTAACTGCTATGGGACCTTGGGCAGGTCATACTGCTTCTCCAACCTCAACTGATCTTCACAGTAAGGATAACAGTACCTCCTGGGCAGAGATTTTGTAAAGCTTAATAAAGTAACGGAGTTAAAGAGCTTACCTTAGGTCCTGGCAAAGAGCAGGCACTCAATAAGTAGCATCTGCTATTAAACCTATTATTCACATCCTTGCCTTAATTCCTGTATGTACGAGGCTGTGAGTGCTTGGATGGTAAAAAGGAGAGGCAGGTACTGCCCGAATAGGCCAGGCAAGAAGGGTCCCTGCCTGGCCTCCGGGATTTATAGGATCACACCCTTGCCCTTCTCCAGTCTCACCCTTCTGCACAGGCCAACAAGGGACATCCTGGCCTAGAGATCCAACACCCCCTCCTAGATTCTACCCTGGCTGAGTACTTGGGACCTCAGAGTCTCCTGCCCAGCTAACCCCGAGCCCTTGTCTGAGCCTTTGAGGGCCCCTTTCCCGGGGCCATGCTCCCATAGGCAGACAAGGGTCAGCTGCTGTATGGGAGGGATGGGACAGGGTGTAGACATGCTGGCTGGGGTGTCCCCATGTATGCCTGCAAAGCCTCTTGCAGGGAGAGAGCCAGAGGTGTGGAGGGGCAGGCCATGGACCAACTCTGCCCACTACCCTGCTTGAGCCCAGAACTCCAAGGGTCTGAGGACACATTCAAACCCAACTGCAGCCTTCCCTTTCTGTATTTATTTGTTTTAATTAATTAATTACTTTTAGAGAAAGGGTCTTGCTTTGTCGCCCCCGCTGGAGTGCCGTGGTGCAAGCTGAGCTCACTGTAGCCTTGAACTCCAGAGCTCAAGCCATTCTCCCATCTTGGCCTCCCAAAGTGCTGGGATTAGAGGCATGAGCCAGCCCCTGCCTTCCATTTCTAAACAGCTGATCTGTATTGACAGGAAGCATTGAGATGAAGCAGAAGGAGGGATGGCCTGCAAAGAGGCACAAGGAAACCTCTGGGGGTAAGGGAAATGCTCTGTATCTTGATTGTGGTGGTAGCTTCACGGGTGTATGCAAAGGCCAAAACATGCTGAACCGTACACTTTATTTTAGAGACAGGGTCTTGCTCTGTCACCCAGGCTGGAGTGCAGTGGCACAATCATATCTCACTGCAGCTTCTACCTCCTGGCTTCAAGCGATCCTTCCGCCTCAGCCTCCCAAAGTGCTAGGATTATAGGTGTGAGCCACTATGCCTGGCAGAATTGTACACTTTAAACAGTGTGGTTTATTGTATGTGTATTATCCTCCAAAAAAAATGCAAACCTAGCTTATGTCAAAGTAGGTATATTTATCAAAGTAGGAGGCTAGAACATATTTAACAGTTTGGTGGCATGATTTATAATTACAACTGACCTACAATTACAATTATAGGCATGGTGGCTCAAGCCTGTAATCCCAGCACTTTGGGAGGCCAAGGTGAGAGGACTGCATGAGCCCATGGATTCGAACACAGCCTGGGGAACTTGGTGAGACCTCACTTCTACAATAAATAAAAAACCAGCCGGGCGTGGTAGCGCGCGCCTGTAGTTCCTGCTACTTGGAAGGCTGAGATGGAAGGATCGCCGGAGCCCAGCAGGTGGACACTGGGGTGGCTGTGAGCGTGCCACTGCACTCCAGCCTGGGCGACAGAGTGAGACTCCAACTCAAAAAAAAAAATTGCAATTCACCTCGAGGGTCCAGGTCTCGGATGTGATTGATCCAAACTCATTCCCTGAGTTAGCACATTGTGCTCAGGACCCAAGCTCAGCCTTCCAAGTCCTGCCCCCAGCCCCACCTTCCCTGTTCCTGGGGCTTCAGCCCTGTCCCCTGACCAAAGAGGCCCCTAGGCCCTCGCCTAGGCCCGCCCGGCTCTGCCACACCCCCTTACCGAGGCGGTGGCCGGCCTGGCGGCCGACGCTGCCCAAACACTGGATCAGGGTGCGGATGGCAGCAGGGCTGGCAGGCGTGCAAGGGCCGGGCAGCCGGTCCAGCAGGTGGTCAGCGAGCTCCACGAAGAGGTCCGTGCTGCAGGTGGCCGCCAGGTGGCCGAGCGCCACGACTGCTCGCTTGCGCACCGCCAGGCGTGGGCTGCTCAGCTGCGGCAGCAGACAGTGCAGGAGACTGGCGTGAAAGGCACCCAGCGGGACACCCAGCCTGGGGAGCCAGAGGGAGCATCAGGCCCAGCCCACCTGGCAGGCCGCCGGGGCCAAGGCCCCGCCCCCTCCCCATCCTCTCCTGGCCTCCTCCCCAGAATTATAGCAATCCGGTGGCCCCTGGCAAACAGAAGGGTTTGCAACTGTGAGGAGGAAGTATTTAAATTATTTATTTTTGTTACACAAGCAGCAGCAAAGAGAGAGGAAGGGGCTTCTCATGGCCACTCAACCAAGAAATGCAAGGCCAGGACTTAAACCCGGTGTTCAGGCTCCCAGCCTGGGGAGAAGGCCCAGTGGAGACGGGGCATGGCATGGGGCTGGCTCCGCTTCCTGGGGATCCGGGGCCTGCCTCAAAAGCGTCTCTCCAGTCCATCGTCCCCACTGAGGCCAGAATGGTCTAAAATTTACTTCTGACCTGGTCACTCCTCTACTTAACTCCATCTATGGCTCCTTAGTGCCCTTTGGAGCAGCTGAGCTCTGGGCTCGAGACAAGAGGCAATGGCAGAGCATGGCTTCTGCACAGGCAGAACACAGCCCCCTTCCCGCCGCAGCAGCTTCTATCCTCACCTTCAAACCAGGCCTGCAGCTTGTGTCCCATAAATGTCCTGAGGCCTTTCCTCTGCTCACTCCACATGAACTCCATGATCTTACCCACCCATATCTCTGTCCAGCCAGACCCTACGCCTAGGTTTCATGGGTTTGTTGATTTGTTCCACTACTATGTGACAGAGAATGCGCTAAAGATAGGGTGAGCAAAACTGACTCCGGTCCCAGGACCCGCCCTCGTGGGGTTTATGGCAGAGTGGGTACCTCCTGGGTTCCTCAAACTGATGTGCCCCAAACTGAGTCCACTACCTTCCTCCCCACACACCTGCTCCTGCTCCCGCAGTGCACCCAACCCAGCGGCTCTATCCGTCCCCCAGTTACTAAAGGCAGCCCCTGGGGTCCTGCTCCAGCTTCTGCCTCTCTTGCCCACTCCAGATCCTGTGAAGTCGACCTCCTGAAGACAACCAACCCGATTTCACCTGCCCGCAGAAGCCTCTTAACCAGCTCCCTCCCATCTCCTCTCCACACTGCAGAGAGAAAGGTCACTGTAAAACCCACAAATACTTGTCCCCCTGGCTCCTGGTCGTCCCTCCAGCCTCCTCCCTCCACACTTGCCTCTCCACATTACAGCCCACCCCACGCCTGGCACCAGCCTTGGGACACCCCCCGCCCCATCTTCCCCGGCCTCTGCTCTCTGGGCTGGGGACAGTCTCCCCTCCAGCCTCCCCCCATGCCTGCCCAGACCAGGCTAAGTCCTGCCACTACTCAAAGGCTCAGTACCCTCCAGGACCCTCTCTAGGAAGGGTTGCCACCCCCAGCTGGGTTGGGAAGCTCCTCCGAGTGCTTATCAGCTCTGCTCTGATCCGGATTTGTACTTTCTACATTCTCGGTTTCTGTGTGTCTGTGAATGCCTCCCTAGGAGCAACCAAGACTGATCGACTCCAAATTCCCAGCACTAGTCCAGCCCTCACTCCAGTCATTATGGCTGCAGAATAGGTGCTCAAATCATGGGAGGTTTCATGGATACTGTGACCCCGGGTAGGCACATCACCTCTCAGGGCCTGTCAAGCTGTGACAATCAACTTCTTCACAGGGCTGCCGGCATGATCCAGGAGCCTGCGCTCAGGGCCTGGTGTGCAGGAGGCGCCGGCTCTGTGGATTTGAGGTCCCCCGTCTCCTCTCACCCCTCCCCCCCATTGCCCAGGTGGACTCTCACACCTGCTCAGCATGTCGGCGAGGATGTCCAGGGCTTCCAGCTGCACAGCCACATCCTCCTGCTGGGCAATGGCACTGGTCAGTTGGCCCGTGATCTTCCGGCACACATTGGTGGCCAGCCCGGAGCCTGCACGGGGCACAAGGTGAGCACAGTGAGGCCCTGGCCTGGAGGAAATGCAGCCTCCACCTCTGGTCATTCTCTGTTCTGGCTGTGTTCCTGAGCCCACATCCCCAGAACCTCAATGACCCAGGGAAGCTAGGGCACTAGGGTCCCAGGTTTGGCTCGGAGTCCCACCAGACTAAAGGAGATGGCTAGGGGAGCTGGAGACCCGTGGCCGAGCTGCTGGGCTGGCTCATTCAGCTTCAACCCCTCCTTCCTTGCCCACTTCCACTCGGGAGGAGGGAAAAGTCAGACATTTCACTTCTCACCTCCCTTTCTCCTAGGAGTGGCCAGGTGACCCAGTTCTGGCCAATAAGATATGAATAGAAGCCTACTGGGGGCTTTTCTTTTCTTTCCTTGAGTCAGAGTGTCACTCTGTCACTGAGGCTGGAGTGCAGTGGCACAACTACGGCTCACTGCAGCCTCAACCTCCTGGGCTGAGGTGGTCCTCCTGCTTCAGCCTCCTGCATAGCTGGGACTATAGTTGTGTGCTACCACGCCTGGCTAATTTAAAAAAAATTTTTTTTAGAGACATGGTCTCAAACTCTTGGGCTTAAGCTATCCTCCCACCTCAGCCTCCCAAAGTGCTGGGATTACAGATGTAAGACACCATGCCTGGCTCTTATAAAGGGAAAGAGACGTGGGAGACACCTCAGTCCTGTCAACATTGAGCCACTAAATGAATTGGTCCAAAATGGAGTGGCTGATTCCTTCATAATTATCATGTGAGGAAATCCGTTTCTTTATGCTGCCATGGGCTAGATTCCATTACTTCACCTAAAGGATTTATTTATTTACTTATTTTTGAGTCGGAGTGTCACTCTGTCACCCAGGCTAGAGTGCAGAGGCACACTTACAGCCACTGCAGCCTCAACCTGCTGGGCTCAGGTGATCCTGCCACCTCAGCCTTCCAAGTAACTGGAACTACAAGTGCGCACCACCATGCCTGGCAAATTTTTTGATTTATTGTAGAGACGAGGTCTCACCAAGTTGCCCAGGCTGGTCTCGAACCCCCTGGCTCAGGCAATCTTCTCAGCTCAGCTTCCCAAAGTGTTGGGATTACAGGCTGAGCCACTGCACCCAGCCTAAAAGATTTCTAATTGACCAAGAACCGTGCACTTAAATTGATCTGGGACTGAATCCTCTAACACTTCTACCTGAGTAACCTCAGGTAAGTCTCTGAGCCTCAGTTGTTTAAACAATAAACTGGGACAAATAGTAACAGTACCAAGTCCTGGGGAGCTGGGTACCTGTGGCTGCAGGAGGGAGCTCTGAGAGGACAGTCTTGAGGCCAATGCCGGCAATGTCTCGGAGCTGCTCCTTGTCTGAGCGCATGTTGGTGCAGAGGGCATCCACGATGGTCTCCACCTGGTACTCTTTCACTTTGCCCACCAGAGGACCCAGGCTGAGCAGGGAAGGAGGAAGGGGAGTACAAGGGCCAAGGCTTGGCCTGAGTTAAGCTGCCCCCTCAGGTTCCTTCACACTCCTGGGGGCCACATATGCTGAGAAAAAGGCCTCAGAGCCACAGGGGACCCTCCACTTGGCCAGAAAGAGAAGTACCCTCTGGCTATGCCAGTATCGTCTCTGGCACCTCCCAAGCCTACATTTCTTTCTGTGATTTGCTTCTCAGTAGATGACCAAACAGTGCCCCAAAACAATGGTCCTCAAACTTGAGTGTTCATAAGAATCCCCTGCAGGGCTTATTAAAACAGATTGCTGGGACCCACTCAGAGTTTCAAATTTAGGCGACCCAGATAAGACCTGAGAATGTGCTTTCCTAGCAAGTTCCCAGTTGATGCTGATGCTGGTAGTCCAGGCTATACTTCAAGAACCTCTGCTTTAGAGCCTGGCTTCTCTAAGTCTGATCACGGGTCAGCACCATCAGCATCACCTGGGAGCTTGTTCAGGATGCAGAATCCCAGGTGCTATCCTGGATCAAGGACCTGCAGCCCCACGAGCTTGCCAGGCGACTGGCCTGCACATGAAGGTTGAAACACAGCTGCTCTAGACTCCCTGGTTCTCACCTGGGCCTTTGCAAAAGGTTACCTGGGTGCCACCCTCAGAGAATTTGAGTTAACTGGTTTCGGGTGTGGTCTGGACCGTGGGACTTTTAAAAATTCCCCAGGTGCTTCTAATGTGCTGTCAAGGTTGAGAACCTCTGCCCCAAAGGAGTGGGTCTCAGACTTGGTATGCATCAGAATCCAGACCCAGGGTGCTGTAATCCAATCCTGCTGGCCCTCCCCCCAGCCCCCTGAAACAGTCCCTGAGCAGGGAGTATCTAGTTTCAACAAGGGCCCCAGCTGACTGTGATGCATGCCCACTATCAATCCATGGCTTTCTCGACTTCTTTCTCCAGCAGCTCCTCCATCTAAGTAATCATGGAGTTCTCCCTCCACCTCCTAGAGCCCTGGTTCCCCAGTGAGGTGACACTGCCCGGCAACTGATGGGCAATTCAAGAGCAATGACGTGCGTGGGGGCCATGGTCCTCATAGTTCCTGAGTTGGCACTTCTGGCTTATATCGTGGGGCGAGGGCAGGAATGGTAGAAAAGCAATATTGTAAAACAAAGCATTGTCCATGTCCGCCAGCCTGTCTAACATTCCATGGGACACTTGTACAGGTAAAAAGTCTATCTATAGTTATTTGAATCTAAAATTTCATTTTATATTACACACAAAGTAATTTTACATTGTTTTAATACACTGTACTCTAGATTTTCCAAAAATGCAATGATCAGGTAAACAGAAGGAAGACTGTACTTTGTTTTCTGGGAAACCTCACTGGGAGACGATCACTACTGTAGACGACTTCACCTCTAAGAGCAGGGCTGCTGTGACACCGCGTCCCCAACACCCCTCGGTATCCACCTCTGATGAGTTCACAGCCAGGCGCAGACTTCACATGACTTCAGCATCATTTCTCCTGTCACAGTGCCCAAGACCTTACATACTGAGACACACACCACTTTGCCAGAAACTATATTCCTTCTGTTTTTCCTTGATGTTACTGACTAGGGTCTTCTACATACCATTCTGTAATTATGTGTAGAGATAGGCTTTATTAGGTACGGATTTCATTTCCTGATAGGAAAAGAGTACTGCAAACTACTTGTTAGAGAAAGGAATTGGGTCTGTTGGTGAGAGACCACAACTCCACCCTAAGTCAATTCCGTAGCCAGAGAGATACTTCTGGACCACAAACCTGCCCATGTCATGGTCCTGTGTAAAACCCTTTCCTAAATTCTCTCTGCTCTTGGGATCACATCGCAACTCATTAACATGCCCCAGAAGAATGCCTGGGCCCAGATCCAGCTCACAGAGCATGGTTTGAGGGGCAGTGCCCTAATTCTCTTCCTCTGTTGACCCTGAGCCCCGGGCATTCTCATACCCCTCCCAGTCCCACCACACAAGCCCCACACATCATATCCCATCTTACTTTTTCTACTCTGGAGGCAACTGACCGACGTCTGGGGATCACGACCTCACAGTGCCTAGGGTTAAGGCTTTTGGGACATCCCAATCCTGTGTCCCCTAGGACCTTACTGCTCCGGTCCATGTCAGCCTGACCTTCCGGCTGCCAACACTTGCATCTCTGTCCAAGGGCTTTCTCTGGCTGGAGGGGCCAGGAAATGACTGACTCTCAGCCCTACCCCAGAAGTGGCCATCAACCAACGCCAACAGAAAGCTGGTAGATTCATACCCCTTTGGGCAGGAAATCTCCAAGGGGAATGTCCTACACTGTGTCCCAGAGGTCTCCAGTGGGGTCACTTGCTTAGTAACATGCCCTTATTGGATTTCTTCCCTTCCCTGCCTCATGTCCCTACTCCTCTGTGTTTCCTGGGGTTATGCCCAAAGAAACTCAGACTTGGAGCCTTGTCTCAGCATCTACTTCCAGGGGAACCCAGATTCAGGCACTGTCTACCAGGAGATGCTCAGCAATCCTATCTCAGAGGCTGTACCCCAAAGGGGCAGGGACCCTTCCCCTGTCCCTGCTGAGACCGGCACTCACCACTTGATGGCCAGGTTCTGCACCTCCCCGTTCTTGTCCTCCAGGAGCTTAAGTAGCATCTTCACCACCTTGCGCTCACTGTCCTCGTCCAGCTGAATGGAGTCCTTCTGCAGCTCCGCCATCAGGTCGCTGGTGGCCATGAACCTGAGTGCGGGGGGGGGAGAGGATTGCTAGGCAGCTTCTGGGCCCTGGTGGCTTTAGATAGTATCTCAGTGTTGCCTAAAAGTAGATCTTGATACAGGGATTTAAGGGCAAGTACAGTTACGTACCACATAATGTTTCAATCAACAATGGGCCTCATATATGTCACTGGTCCCTTAAAGATTAGAATGGAGCTGTCCTATACAGGTGTGCCACTTGAAATCCTTTTTTTTTTTTTCTTAAGAGACAGTATTTTGCTCTGTCTCCCAGGCTCAAGTACAGTGCTGCAATCATAGCTCATGCAGCCTCGAACTCCCGGGCTTAAGTGATTCTTCCACCGCAGCCTCTCTAATAACTAGGACTATAGGTATGAGCTACCATGCCTGGCTAACTTTTTTTTTTTTTTTTTTGAGTTGGAGTCTCACTCTGTTGCCCAGGCTGGAGTGGCAGTGGCATGCTCACAGCCACCCCAGCATCGACCTGCTGGGCTCAGACGATCCTTCCGCCTCAGCCTTCCAAGCAGCTGGAACTACAGGTGCACACTACCACATCTGACTATTTTTTTTTCTTTATTGGAGAGATGAGGTCTCACTAAGTTGCCCGGGCTGTTCTCATACCCATGGGCTCAGGCAATCCCTTCACTTTGGCCTCCCAAAGTGCTGGAATTACAGACTTGAGCCACTGCACCCGGCTTGTCTGGCTAATTAAAGAAAGTTTTTTAGAGACAGGGTCTCACTATTTTACTTAAGCTAGTCTCAAACTCCTGGGCTCAATATATTCTTCTACCCCAGTCTCCCAAAGTGTTAGAATTACATGTGAGCCATTGTGTTCAGTCTCATTTTTAATCTTTTATACCATAGTTTTACGGTACCTTTTCTTTTTTTTTTTTAGTTGAGGTCTCTCTCTGTCACCCAGGCTGGAGTGCAGTGGCATGATCACAGCTCACTACAGCCTCAAACTCCTGTGTTCAGGCAATCCTTCCACCTCAGCCTCCTGAGTAGCTGGGAGTAGAGGAGTATACCACCACACCCAACTAATTTTTTGATTTCTTTTTTTTGAGTCAGGGTCTCACTCTGTCACTCAGCTGGAGTGAAGTGGCACAATTATGGATGGCTGCTGCAGCCTCTGCTTGCTAGATTCAGGCAATCCTGCCTTAGCCTTCCAAGTAGCTGAAATGCTAGATGTGTGTCACCATGCCTGGTTAATTTTTCTTTTCTCTTTCTTTCTTTTTTTTGAATCGGAATCTTGCTCTGTCAGCCAGGCTGGAGTGCAGTGGTACGTTCATGGCCACTGCAGCTTCGACTTGCTGGGCTCAGGTGATTCTTCCACGTTAGCCTTCCCAATAGCTAGACACAAGCACATACCACCATGTCCCGCTAATTTTCTTTGTATTGTAGAGACGAGGTCTCATCAAGTTGCCCAGGCTGGTCTTGAATCCCTGACTGAAGCCATCCTCTCACCTCAGTCTCCCAAAGTGCTGGGATTACAAGTGTGAACCATAGAGTCCAGCTAATTTTTTTTTATTGTAGAGAAGAGGTCTCACCATGTTGTCCAGTCTGGTCTCGAACTTGTGAGCTCAGACAATACTCTTGACTTGGTCTCCCAAAGTGCTGGGATCACAGGTGTGAGCCACCATGCCTAGTTTAATTTTTTTTTCTTTTTTTTTTTAGAGATGAGGTTTTGCTATGTTGCCCAGGTTGGTCTCAAACTCCTGGGCTCAAGCAATCCTCCTGCCTCAGCCTCCCAAAGTGCTGGGATTATAGGCGTGAGCCACTCTGCCTGGTCTACTGCACATATTCTATGTTTAGATATGCTTAGATACACAATGCTCACCATACTGTTTCAGTTGCCTACAGGGTTCAGTGCGGTGTGACCTGCAGTGTAGGTGTGTAGCCTGGGCGCAGCAGGTTATCCTATATTGCCTAAGTGCATAGGAGGCTACACCCTTTAGGTTGTGTAAGTATACTCCAATGTTCACACAATGATGAAATCACCTAACAAGTGACCCTCATCATTCAGCATCCAAATAATCTGTAGATTATTTGGGCTGTGGGCAGGGTTGGGCTACAAGGAAACCCACTTATGTGTGACACCAATGACCATATAGTGGCAGACTAGGGATGGCACAGCATGCTGGCTAAGTGCTTGGTGGCTCCTGCCTGTGACATTTATGCAAATGTAAACTTGGGTAAATCCTTTCACCTCTCTGAGCCTTAGTTTACCTGTCTGAAAATGGATATGAGAGCTGTACATGCACATGGTGAGTACTCGATAAATGGCACTCCTATTAACATAATGGCACACGAGATCACCCGCACCTCACAACAGTAGCTAGGGGAGGGACCCCAGAAGGCTGAACAGACACCCTGTGACCTCTCTACCAGACAGGTGAAGGAGGGCGCGCCCTGCCCACCTCCATTTCAGAGAATCAACTCAGTCCCTGCCCTTAGACCAGTGGATCTCAAACTGCAGCCAGCATCAGAATCACCTGCGGGGATTGCCCACAATTGCTGGGCCCCAGTCCCAGAGTTTCTGAATCAGTAGGTCTGGGCTAAGAACCAAGAATCTGCACTTCTGGCAAGTTCCTGGATGATGCTGAGGGTCAGAAACCACACTTTGAAAACCGCTGCCCTCGGCCATGCTGATGGGCATGGGCATACTTTGGAGACCAGCACCAATACCTGACTGGCCCACTCACCCAGCGGAACACCAGCGTCAAGGATGACCCATCCACAGGTGGATGGGTCCATGTGGCCTGACGCCATATCTCAGTCATCTGAAATGCAGTGGGAGTGTGGCTTGGAAGACCACGGAGTGTTGGGACTGTGGAGGCATTACTGGGCACCATTCCTGCCAAAAACAAGAGGCTGGAACAGAGAGGTCTGAAGCTGATGGTCCTTGTCTGTGTCCTGCTTGTAAAGGTGTTCTCAGAAATGTGAATTACCTATCAACGTTTGAACACTAGGAGAGCTGGTATGACAATACCGATTTCCAGATTCTCTTGGAAACAGAGTATTTGAATGCAACTGGGCCTGCAACCCCTGGCGACAATGACCAGCTGAAGTCAGGTCACGGTTGCCCTCTCTCCAATTCACCCAGTCCCCACGAGGCCCACTTCATCCCTTTGCTGGCTCCTGTAGGCACCTGAGACCGGAGACTTGAAAGAGCAGGACAAAAAGCAGCGAGGAGAGAGGCTGGGAGGCTGCCCCAGAGAAGCCTCCAGCTTCTGCTGAGCCTGTCAGGCCACTCTGCCTCCTCACGCCAGCCAGCTTTCTGGCATGGTCGAGCAAGTCAACCAGGAGCCCTGCCCCCACCTCCTGTGGCAAAACCTGTCACAGTCGGGATTCTGGCCCTCACCTTGGCAGGCTCAGACCTGCTGCTTGATGCCGTGGTAGCCCACAGTGTCCTGTTCCCAGGGAGACCTTGTCAGTATCACGGCTGTTTCTTTTTAAAGCTGGGTTAACCTCAAGCTACTGAGAAAGAAGGAGGCTAGGCTGGTGGCCAGGAGGCAGATGGCAGGACCGACTGTGCCCACCTCTGGGCAAAGGCAAGGCGAGGGAGGAGGTTTGAATTTGAGCCAGGCCAAAGCCTGAGGTGGGCACATGTACCCCTAGTTCTGCTCAGCTGAGGGGACATTTTGAGAAAGCAGACAAGGTCTCCAAGCTGTGTTTCTGCTGCAGTCCAGACAGGCCCAGCTCAGCCTGGCAACCCAGGGAATGGGCTCTTTTGCCCAAGGTGGGCCTCCTGGACCCCTCCTTCTTCACCTGTTGAACTCCTAGTCATCCATCAGGAGCCCAGCTTAAATGTTCCAGCTCAGCGATGATTCTGACCATCTACCCCTCACCCACACTCCCTAAGCACAATTGGTCACCCGGACAGGCTCCTTTCTGAGCACTCTGCACCCCTCCATTACAGCCTTCTCACACTCGCAATGTGAGTTTGGTCACCAAAGCATCTCCCCCATTAGACTATAAACTCACTGAGGGCGGAGGCCCATCAGGTTCGTTTCTGGGACTCCAGGCTCAGCAAAGAGCAGGTCCACAGAGGACCTGGGGGGTGGGGCAGGTGAGGGCAGGAGGGGAGGGAGGGAAGGAGCTGTCCCTTAACAGAGCTTAGAATCAGACAGCTGTGCAGAAACCTGAACTCAGAAGCCAACTCTTCTGAAGTAAGCCTCAGTGTTTCAGACAGTCCCGCGTTCCCGCAGACACCCAGCTCTCAAAGAAAGCAAGCCGTATTGTACATAGATGCGTGTAGGCTGGGAGGGGGGACGGAAAGTATAATTTGGTGGCTAAAAGCTCGAGTACCGAAGTCTGGCTTTAAGTAAGTATACTGGTCTTACCATTTATCAACAGGCGACATTGGACAACTGCTTCCTTCTCTCTGGACCTGTTTCTCTGTGTATAAAACGAGAATTTTCTTTGCCCCTACCTCATGGCATCCTTGATTTTAGTAGGACATCCTTGATTTTAGGTTTTAGTAGGACAACCAGTTCTTAGCATGAGGAAACCAGACTCAGCGATTGGAGGAACTGTCCAAGGTCACACAGCAAATTAGGTGGAGGACCAGCCCACCAGACAAGTCTCCTGGCTGCTCCACCGATTCTACTGCCTTCAACCAATGACTGGGAATTCTTGCGCGACCCCTGGGCTTCTTCACTTTGACGGCTGGAGTCACAGTGGTCATGAAGCAGCTTCCTGGACCAGGACCCAGGAGGAACAGGAATCAAAGGCCTGGGACCCCTCACCCCCATTTGCCATCATCACCCCCTCCACGAACCAGAGGACACAGTCTCAGTTTCATGCCAGAGAAACCCTAGAGGCTGAAACACTTGGCCACATGGGCAGGCGCCTGGACAACTGGTCTGCCGGACCCAGCCCCCCTGGTACTCAGGCTCTAAAAATAGACACCATTCTCATATGCTTGGGGCTGTTTTAAGTGTTCTTGAGGCCGTTGGCAGAGACAGGCTGAAAGGACTTCTCAGGCTCTGGCTGGCAGGCCCAACTCCCTCTCCCAGAGGCTGGACCTGGGCCTGACGGACACTAGTGCAAATCTTTTCGGTCTGGCCATGTGACCTCAGGCGAGTCACTGCACCTCCCCAAGCTTCTGGAAAACAGGAAGAACAATCCTGTTCTTGGACTGGGATTACCTGTGGAGCACACAGCAGGAAGCCTGGGACCCAGCACACATCTGCTAAGCACCCACGGTGTACAAGCACAGGCTCCCGGGGAACCAGAAGGAAGTGCCCAGTCACAGTGGTCCAGGAGCTCAGGGCCTCTCAGGGCTGGAAAATGGTCTGGAGGGAGGCGGAGTGGGAGCCGAGAGCAGGTGCCTCAGCCTGCCTGGTGTCAGGAGGCATCCTCAAGAGGTGACAACTGAGGGGGGGATGGCAGGGGGAGGCCAAGGGTGTGCAGAGGACCTCCCAGGAAGGTCTAGAGAGGGGAAAGGGCACGGCAGAAGCGTGTGCACAGAATCATGACAGTGCCCGTGGAGAAAGCCTTCCCCGGTACCAGCCATCAGTCTCAGTGTTTCACACGCACTACCTCATTTCAGCCTCATTCCAGCCCTCAGAGGCGAGTTCTGTTATCACCCCATTTCATAGAAACAGCAGAGGTTCAGAGGAGTTCAGGAGCCTGCCTATGGTCACAGTTAGTAAGAGGCGGGTGCCGGGATCTGAAGCCAGGACCATGGCTCCAAGGCCCTACTCATGCCAGGAGTTCTAGAGAGGTGTTGAGCCATGGGGTGCAGGAGACAGCCAGGCTCCCCCACAAGAGCAGGTCTATCCCCTCACCTGTTATGGATGCAATCAGAGGGTCTGCCTAAAATCTTGGTCTCTGTCTTAGATGGTCCAGATTTGGACCCTAAGTTCCCCACTGCCGGGCTTTGTGACAGCACCCATGACTTTCATGCCTCTGAGCCTCAGTGTCCCTATCTGCACAACGGAGATAAAGTGATAGTAAGTGAGCATGGTTATGTTGGCCTCTAAGGTCTCCTTCTAACTGGGAGGGGCCAGAACCGGGCATGTGACCGCCAGGCAATCGCTTCTCCCTGGGCCTCAGTTTCCACCTGAGGATGAGGGTTTGGACCAGACATTTCCACCATTCTTTTCTGCTTTGTTTCTGTGGTTCTGCGATGCTGGGAGCGGGGAAAGAAAAAGGGACCGGGACAGGGGAGTGGCACACCAAACCCAGAAGGCCCCAACCATGCCCGGCCAGCGCCGCCAGGCCAGACTTGGCCCGGCCCCCTCCTTCAGGACAGCGGGAGTGGAGCTGGAGAGGGGAGGAGGGTGGGCCTCGGGGGGAGAGGGCGGAACTCAGGGCACAGGAAGAGAGCCAGCGAGGGTCGCAGCCCGGGAAGGTGCCGGGTTTCAGCGGCGGGGGGGAGAGGCAGGGCCTCCACCGCGGGCCCACGGAGGGGCATCAGTCGCAGGGGACGGAGGACCGGGCCTACGGGAACGCCCGCGAGAATGCAGGGGCGGGGCCGGGTCTCCCCGGGGGGCGAGGGGCAGAGGCCCGAAGGCGTCGCGGCGGGGCAGGGCCGCGACGACAGGCGCGAGAGGGTCGCGCTCCGGCGGGCCGGGCCGGCGGCCAGGCGGGGGAGGAGGGCGCCGGGCTCCGGGGGGGAGCGGCCGGCGGCGAGGCGCACCTGAAGTCCTTGTCGCTGGACGTCATCTTCTCCAGGAGGCTGGAGATGTGGAAGGCGGCGGTGCTCATGGTGGCTGTGCGCCGCGGGGCCGGCCGGCGGGAGGGAATATGGCGGCGAGGGCGCCCCCTCCCCCGCCGGCGGTGCGGGCTGCGCTCACCAGACGGAAATAGCAGCCCCCGCCCCGCCCCGCCGCGCCCGCGCCCGCGCCTTGACTGTGGCGATGGCCGCGATAACTGTGCGACGGGGTGGGGGGCTGGGGGGGCGGGCCCGGGCGGGGTCAGTGGTCTCGGCCCGGCCCCTGCCCTGCCGACACCCCAGCACCGGCTTGCAGCCCCAGAGACCGGGAGCACACCACCTGTCCCTGGACGACTTCCCCATATGATTCCCATGGGTGCCGCCTCTGTCATGTGGGCTCCTCCACCCTGCTGGCTGGCATGGGCTAGTATCAGAGTTTCAGGTTCTCATCTCACCTCTGCCTCTTTTGCTTTGTAACCTTGGCCAACTTACTTTACCTCTCTGAGCCTCTGCTTTCTCATCTGTAGGCATTAAAGAGACAGGAGCTGTCAACCAAAGCCCTGTCAAGCCAACAGAAGGACCCCTCACCCAACTGTCTCGCTCCTCATGCTGGCCTGCCTCGACCCAGGCAGCATCTGCAGAGTGGGATCAGTCACCTCAGGGCCCTGGCCTGCCATCCCCAACCCTCAGGACACCAGAGTCAGTTCCCTCATTTTTTAGCAATGCAGCCAAGGCCCAGAGAAGCAAAGAGCTCACACAGTCGGTGAATCTGGGAGGGAGCCAGGAATGACCTCAGATTTCTTAATACTTTGGGCAACAATCTTTCCATAAACAACCAGGAGGTTGCTGGTTGGGAAAAGATGTGGCCTGTGCTCTGAAGCGAGATATAGCCCTGGTTTCAAATCTGTTAGGCAGCTTCCTGGATGTGTGGCTTGGGATAATGATACAACCTCTCTGAGCTACGTTTTTCTCACCCATAAGATGTGGATAAGAGAAATTTTTACCTTATCTGTTACATTAACATACCCATTGGGTATGATGCAGTTATGATGCCGTACGTAGGTTCTAGACCAGCACTGTCCAATGAAATTCTGCTGTGTTGAGCCAGGCTTGGTGGCTCAGCCTATAATCCCGCGCCTTTGGGAGGCTGAGGTGAGTGGATTGCCTGAGCCCACGGGTTCGAGACCCACGTGGGCAACAACACCTCATCTCTACAATAAATTAAAAAAAAAAAATCAGCCGGGCGTGGTAGTGCATGCCTGTAATTCCGGCTACTTGGAAGGCTGAGGCGGAAGGATCGCTGGAGCCCAGCAGGTCAAGGCTGTGGTGGCCGGGAGCGGCTACTGCACCCAATCTGGGCAACAGAGTGAGACTCCAACTCAAAAAAAAAAAAGAAATTCTGCTGTGTTGGCCTACGTATCACTGCATGTCTGCTCTAGCCAGTAGGACAGCCACTAGCCACATGCAGCAATGGAGCTCTTGAAATGGGACCAGTGTGACTGAGAAATGGAATTCCTGATTTTATGTACTTTAATCTACATAGCCACCTATGGGTAATGGCTACTGAAAGGAAGGAGCCCCCAAAACTCAGAATGAACTTAGTGCAACCATTTTGCTTAGCTTTGCCCTGGCACACTTTGCTGAGCAGCCTGCACATTCTTCTTACCCTATAATCATTAGCAGGAAATTCGCTTTTCCCAGAACTAGTTTTCCCAGGGTTAGGCCTTAGAACTCAGTGAGTATTCAAAACCCCTTAAGCATGTCCAGTGCTACCATTAATCTATCTTCCAGGCATTCGTATTGATACGTTGTTACCAGTCATGAGATGCTGGTGCCTGGTGATGTGAGATCCAAGACATATGTTGGCTGGTATCGACATCAAAGAACACAGCCCTGGACATTCCTTCTGGTCCAGACCCCTCCAAGTTCAAACCCCCTTTGTCCCAAGGGCCCTTAAATACACCCAGCTCTCAGGCCTTTGAGTCATACTCGCCTACTGAGTGCTGGCCCCTTTTAGTCTGTGGAAAGTAAATAATAAACTTAACTTCTTTCTCTGTCACAATATTGCATTATTCGCGCGGCACCAGTCCACCTTGCCTCAGTTTACCCTTTCAGCTACCGTAGTGGACAGGGCAGTTCTACGCAGCAGGGACTAGACACAAACAGCCCTTGTCCTTTGAGGTCTTTATATTTTAGTGGAGAAATGAGCATTAAGGAAGTAAGTGATTAGATAGGAGCGAAATAGAAAACAAAAGAGGGTCTCCTCCTGCCAGTCCTGTTCCACCTCCCAGTCTTGGGTGTGACCTGAATTAGACAGATGGACCTGGAGGCATCTGACTAAAATCACATTCCGGCGTGGAGCCAGGCCACAGGCCAAGCCCCTGCCTGCTTGGCCCTAGAAGATGCCTTTCAGATGGGGCTGGCAGTACAGCCGCTCTATCTGCCAGGGACCACCAGAACCAGTCCCCAGTTCCAAGGCCATCAGACCCAGGTGGTCACAGGTCAAGAGCAGGTAAACACCACGCCACCCACAGGCAGAACAGAACAGGCCTAGGTGTCAGGTCTTCATCTTGCTCCAGGCCACCTATCACATGCGGGGCACAAAACCCTGGTTCTCCTGAGCCCAGACGAAAGGCCACGTCCCCTTGGAGGCCTCCCTTCAAGCAAGTGTGTTGCCACCTCCTCTGCTCCAGACATGCTCCGCTTTTCTTTCTTTTTTTTTTTATTTTTTGAGTTGGAATCTCACTCTGTCACCCAGACTGGAGTGCAGTGGTCGCTCCCCGGCCACCACTGCCTCGACCTGCTGGGTTCTGGCGATCCTTCCGCCTCAGCCTTCCACGTAGCTGGAATTACAGGCGTGCGCTACCATGCCTGGCTCATTTTTGATTTATTGTAGAAATGAGGTCTCGCCAAGTTCCCTAGGCAGGTCTCGAACCCGCGGGCTCAGGCAATCCACTCACCTCAGCCTCCCAAAGGCGTGGGATTACAGGCTGAGCCACTGAGACCGGCTTATGCTCCGCTTTTCAGAGCCTCACAGCAAATGGCTGGTTCAGAGCTTGTGCTACACACCACGTGGGGGGCTGACAGGGCTGAACAAGCAGTAAAGCCGATAGCCAAGGCAGGGAGTAAGGGCAGGGACATGTGGAAGAGTCATCCCAGCTGCCTCACAAGAGGACAGGATGGCCCTCGTCCCTTGGGCAACACACTGCCTAGTTCCATGTCCTGCCACGTATCACCCAAGGGAGATGCTAGGCCTGACCCAGCTCTGGTGCACCCTCACTGCAGCCCTGTGCCAGGTGTGTGCAAGACACCAGGAGTGCAGTGACTGCCCTCAGGGAGTGTCTACCATAATACAAGAATGAAAAGGCAAGAGTGAGCAAATGACAAGAAGGTGCCAGAGTGCAGTGCGGGTGACCAGCAAGGAGAGGTCTGGAGGGACAGCAGCTCTCAGGGGAGTGAGACCTCAAGGTGAGGAAGACTTGAATAGCTCAGAACCAGGGGGACCCTCCAGGGCACAGGACCCCACAGGGTCAAGAGCGTGAGTGCAGAGACCCTGGGGGGACCTGAGACAAAGAAGAAAATCAGTCATCAGGGACAGGCCCAGGTGTGCCCCTTCAGTGGCTCCCTCCCCAGTGTGGCTCCCACTGGAGCCCTGGCCTCTTCAAAAGCTTTTCACCCAAAGACAATTTAAGCTCCTCATCCTGGCATTCAGGGTCATTGAGAATCCAGACTCATCCCTTTCCAGGCATCATCTCTGCCTCCACCTTACCCCAAGCCTAAGCTTGCTTACGGCTGCTCCCCACCATGGTGTGGCTGTCATCCAGGCAGGTTCATTATCGGGGAGCCTTTCCACTCCACCTCAGATGCGCCCATTTGTCCCCTACTAGCAGCGCCTCTGCCTGAGGTCCCCAGGAGGTGCTGGGTCGGGGAGGGGTGGCCCAGCGGACAGTGATCCATGTGCCCATATGGTGGCAACAGTGTGTGCACACGTGTGTGTGTGTGTGTGTGTGTGTGTGTGTGTGTGTGTGTGTGTTGAAAAGCTTCTCTGTCAAGACAGCAGTAAGCACAAGGGGCTTTGGAATCCAGGGCATAAGGCTAGTCTGTGTCCAAGGCTTGGGGATGTTCCCCAGAGGGGCAGATATCTTAGCTGGGACTGAAAGGACAGGTCACCCAGTGGAAGCAAAAAGAGAAGGGATGGAGCACTGAGGGCAAGTGGAAACTGTGTGTTGGAGACTTGATGGCGCGACTCAGCTGACACTGGGTGGTCCGTAAGGCAGGGCTGTGTGAAGAGACTGGCCAGGTGAGGCGTGGTAGACAAGCAGGGTGGCTTCCTCCTGAAGGGTTGAAGGCTGCCAGGTGTGTGACCTGGCCCGTTGAACTTTCCCTTGGATCCCTCCAAGAGCCTGAAGGGAGGGCGTGTAGGGGGAGATGGGAGGCAGCAGGAAGGCACAACTCAGAGGAGCCCAGTCCCAGTTCAGGAGCAGGGTCAGGGCCTGAGGACATGCCAACACCTGGCAGAATTCAGGCAGAAGCAGGAGGCCTGCCCAGCCGTGCCCCACCCCACCCATGGCCTCTGTCCCCCACTGGGTCCTAGAAGATACCAGCTGCTTCACTCTAGCGGCACTGAGGTGGGACTCCTGGTAGCCAGTTGCCGTGGTGGTGATGGCTGTGGTTTCTGACACCTCATAAACGGAAACGGCCTGCAAACCTGAGACCAGGAAGGGCAAAACCGAAGACGGATGTCTGCCCAATTGTCCCCCGTGAAGCAGCCCCTTCCTCTGATTTGCAGTTCCAAATCTAGGGTGGGCGCGGTGGCTCACGCCTGTAATCCCAGCACTTTGGGAGGCTGAGGTGGGAGGATCGCTTGACCCCAGGAGTTTGAGACCAGCCCAGGCAACATAATGAGACTTTGTCTCTACAAAAAAGTAAAAAATGAGCCATTCATAGTGGTGCATGCCTGTAGTCCCAGCTACTTAGGGGGCTGAGGCAGAAGGATCACTTGAGTCCTGAAGGTCGAGGCTATGATGAGCCGTGATCATCCACTCCAGTCTTGGTGACAGAGTGAGACTCTGACTCAAAAACAAAACAACAACAACAAAACCCAAAACTAAAATCAGATAACTAAGTTTGTTGAAACTGTCCATAACTAAAAGTTGCCAGGCCCCGAGCAAGTTTCCATGTGCGAGAGATAATAGATGATTTATTTTCATAAAATGGAAAGTAGTCAGCGAACGTGACCAAGAGCACATATTAGGAAGCAGACATGACCAAAAGCTCGTTAGAAAGGGAGGTGTGACAAGGTCGGGGGCGGTGGCTCACGCCTGTAACCCCAGCACTTTGGGAGGTCAAGGTGAGAGAACTGCCTGAGCCCTTGGGTTCGAGACCAGCCTAGGTAACTTGGCGAGACCTCATCCCTACATTAAATTAAAAAAACTAGCCAGGCGTGGTGGCGCACATCTGCAGTTCCAGCTACTTGGAAGGCTGAGACAGAAGGATTGCCCGGAGCCCACAGGTCGACAGTGGGGCAGCCATGAGTGTACCACTGCACTCCAGTGTGGGCACACAGTGAGACTCCGACTCAAAAAAAAAAAAAAGAAAGAAAGAAAAGGAGGTGTGATAATAGTCACATAGTCTTAGGGAAAATGAAACGTAGAAATAAGGAAGCTAGGACAACCCCCTCAGGTCTCCTCCCACTGTGAGAGTTTTTCTGTCCTCTCAATAAATCCTGCTTTAAAAAAAAATAAGGAAGTTGAAGCCCTCCAATCAAATAGCAACAGGCACTTATTTTAACCTTATTTGGACCAAAACTCCTTAGGTGACATCTGGGAGAGAATATAACTTGGCTAAGGAGAAAATGGAGGAGGGGCCTGCCCACTGGGAATAAATTGCTTGCTGTAACTGCTCTGGGGATGACTGCCCACCAGATACCTGGTCTTGCAAAACCGTCATTAGCATCTCACTTCTGCTGCACTCCACATTTCTATGTCCATCCTTTGATTTTGGAAGGGTGAGTTTGTTTCTCACACATGGAAGAGCTGTGTTGGAGGACACAGACTCAAATTTGGCTGTCAGGGTGCTGTCACGGTTCAGCATGGCACAGAGCAGCACAGGTGTTGGAGCTGACACATCTGCTACACACCTGGGAGTGGAGACGATCCTGTCCTGGGCCTGAGTGTCCAGGCCCTCGTACAGAATGTCTGCGCAGGATGAGCGAAGAGTGGTAAGCTCACCAGGCACACCATGTTTTAGTTCTGGGGGAAGGGGAGTCTCAGATAACTGAGCTCTCCCAGGACCCGCCACCCTTGGCATACTTGCTGTCTGGCGGGGCCCTGCCCACCCTAGCACACTTCCTGCCTAGACGAGGGAGGGGTTCACTGTCTCCATCCTAAGGCCTGGGCCATCAGGCTTACCTGCCCCCAACTAACCATGTAGCGTCTTCTGGCCACTCCCATTGTCCTGCATGGATGACTCAGGGTTGATGCTGGCCTGCGACAGCCTGGAGAATTCTCCCCTTGCATGCTCAGGGAGCTGAAGTTGTTCAATCAGCTGGTCGTAAGAGGTCAGTTCTAACAGGGGGTTGTGGTGGCTGGAGACAGGAACCTGTAGGAAGCAAACATCAGATGCCATGGCCATGCCCAGGGTTGGCCATGGACACTGCTGACAGCACAGCCCAGGCCGAGGCTGGCAGCTGCCTCTTGGGCTCACAGGGTCCTGGAGAAGTGGACGGGTCAGGAACCAACTCTCGCTACTACCTGCCTTCAAGGTGACCCCAGAGCCTAGTCCAAGCTGGCCTCTGGCTCCAGACCGGAGTCCTCAGTGGGACATGAGAACCCAGACTCTTTGTCTACCAGAGAGGCCTTTGGCAACATCAGCAAGCGCTTCCAGCAGTCATTGCTGAGGGAACTGATGCCACTGGCTCCCGGTAGGTAGAGGTCAGTGATGCTGCTAAATACCATGCAATACACAGGACAACCCCCACAAGAACGATCTGGCCCAAGTGTCAACAGTGCGAAGGCTGGGAACCTCCACTCCGATTTTCCCCTGCAGGCAGGAGTTCCACTTCCCCTCTGCCCTCACCTTCTCAAATCCTTGCTGTCCTCCCAGCGCAGGCACACTCGGAGCCTCCAGGGCTGCCCCCTGGTGTTTCGCAGGAGTGCAGATTTAAACATCTAAGATGTTCAGAGCTGCGGGGCTTACAAAGCTCCCATGGAGCTCAGAATGGAGTTCTCACCAGATCCTTCACAATCCCGGGGCAGGCATGGCCATTCCATGGAAAGGATGAGCAAGCAGGGCTCAGGGGGAGATAGGACCCATCGAAGGAGACTCGAGATGGGAGCACCAAGACTGCACATCCATGCCCTTCTGCAGCTGCCTCTTGGCCCGAGCAGGGTCTCCCCTTGGAACCTGGCTGAATCAAGCCTCCTTATTCCTGCAGCCTCGGACCACAGAGCACCGGCGCAGTAAGCCGAGGCCAAGTGTGCCCAATCCCACAGCCTGGGCTGAACCCCAGCTCCACCTCTCACCTCCCAGGCAAGGGACAAACTTCCCGAGCCCCGGTCCCTCCAGCTGTGACATGGAAAGCACAACAGAGCCCCCTCCTAGGGCGCGGATGCAATATGGAGCCTGCGAGGTCACTTTAGAGAGAGGTGCAGATTCCAGCATCTAGGATGGCCAGAGCCGCCAGCTGGCACCTTTCAGAGTGGAGCTGACAGATCCACCAGCTCAAGGTAGGTCGCACTCAGGCAGGGAAATGGGCGCTGGGAGCATCCTCCACGTGGGTCTGGTTTTCCATCCAGGGGCAGGTCCCACAGAGAAGGACTGTCCTTCTCTGACCCTTGGGTAAGGAGTGACCATGGCACCTACTCCGGCCAGTGAGATCGGACTAGAAACTCGTGGCACTTCCAGGGGGAAGCTTTCATACCAGAACGTGATCTGCCACGCTCCATTTCTTTCTACAGTGATGACGGCAACCACGTTCAGCAAGGGGGCTGCCCCACAGCTTAAGTCTAGGAACAAAGAACACCGTGACATGAGGCAGGGGCACCCACGAGGCACAGGCCGCATGAGTGAGAGATGAGCTTGTGCTGTGTGAAGCCCTGGGGTGTGGGACTATTTGTTGCTGCAGCTTGGCCTAGCCTGTCCTGACTGACACACTCACCCACGCCCCACCTCCACCATGAGTATTTCTCCCCAACTCCTCTAGCTCTCTTGCCCTAGAGAACACCTGTTTCAAGCATGCTGCAGATTCTGCATGCATGCCTTCTAAAAGCTGGTTGGCACAGTCATCCGGGCAGGCAAAGATTTGTGATGACTCTGGATAAAAGCTGGGGAGCAGGGACTGCAGGCGCCTATCCCAGGTTTCCCACCCCCTCCTCTAGATGCAACCAGTGCTCCTCCAGGGAAGGACATTAACGACATGCCAAGCACGTTTGCAGGCTGGCTGGCCCTGCCAGTAAGGGCCATCTGAGGCCGCGGCATTGGTCCCATTTTGCGAATGGAGAGGCTGAGGCTCAGAGACATCCAACAACTTGCCCAAGGTCACACGGGTTTAGGCGTGCAACTCAGCTGGTCTGATGTTCAAGGGCAGGGACCTCCACTGACACTGTGCCGTCTCTTCCTGGTGCCCGAAGCGGGGGACAGCTCCACTGACGCTGCAGCTAATCAGACACCTGCAGGTGGTTCCCAGTTACGGTGAGCGGAAGGCCTGGGCTCAGGCTGGAGTCAGGCTGCAATTTGTTACTCCATCCTGGTGTCTCTCCTCACCAGCTGATTACTGTGCAGACGCGTCTCGGTTGGCCTCTGTGGGGAGTGAAAACTAAATGGATACTGCCCCTGGGCTGCACCAGAGGGATCTGTCTTTCTCGAGACCCCCTCAGGAGACCACCAGTCACCAGGGTCACGCCTGCACAGACGGCTCAAAGCTCAGGAACCCAAGGACTGATGGACCACACAGCAGCTCCATGCTCAGGGTTCATTATTTCCTGGCGACGTCTGCGACACACACAACCAACTCCGAGGCGAGCGCCATCGTCAGACCGCCATCTTCCAGCCCAGAGACAGCCTGGGCTACACCGGAGGTCCAGCCGACGGGCAGACCAGGCACAGCCTGGCCCACCCGGGGCCTGCTCCACATGACGAGGAAGGTGCAGAGGTTTGACTTGCTTGTCTTTGAAAACGAGGAGGCTGTGCCAGCCTGGAGTCGAACCGGCTGTTGCTGAGCAGAGCAGGCTGCCCTTGAAGGGGAGTGTAGAGGGACAGCTTTCCAGGTCAGCTTTCCCTCCCCTTTCTCCAGCCATCCCAGTCTGCCAGAGTCAAGGGCAGGGGGCAGGAGGGACACAAGCACAGTGTGTCTATCAGCTCACAAAGGATAAACTAAGTCAGGGGGTTCCCCACTGCTGGGTCCTGGTGAGCATGCATGTGCCCGCCTCTGAGCCCTAGCCTGGCGCCCTCCAGTGCCCTCCCACCTCTGTCGCAGGCCCTCTTTTGCAGCCCTCCTAGCTCTTGTCACCTCTGATCCATCTTACTTGTGCACCTGCTGGTGTCCCTGTTAGTGCTGGGAGGCGGGTCCCCGAGCTCTACCTTGGGCTTGGAAGCCCTAGGGATTGAAGACCGCATGGGCCCCAAGTCCAAGGGGAACAGACCCTGTAGTTTCCCTTCCAGCCCTGCTGTTAGGCGAACTCCCAAGAGACTTTCTTTCCCTCCCAACAGTTATTTCTGAAACCCAGCCCCCACAACCTCCACATCCATGGGAATGCCACTGCACCACCTCTCCTTGGCAGCCCCCAACCCCAGCTCTGACCACATATGCTCTGTCTGTGGACAGCTATCCTCAAGTCACAGAAGACAATGTTGAGATTTTCAAACACTCCCAAGTGCTAGGCAGAGAGGCAGCGAGTCTGGAATCAAGGGGGGCACTACCTTCACCTGGTGCCACCTCTAGTGTCTGTGACTCTGGCAAGTCCCCTCACCCCTCCAAGCCCTGAGTCTTCCATATGTAAAGCGCAACGACAGCACAACCTCCAGGGCTGCACAGAGCTCCAGTCTCACAATGCTCAATGTGGTGTAAGGCCACCTAAGTCCCCACCCCAAGGGGTGGCACCCTCACCTCTGGTCCCACACATGGCCCACACGCACCACCTGCTTATTCTGCTGCAGTAGTGGACGGGACAGGTCCAGCTGAGCACCGGTACAGGCAGGCGCAAGTGTAAGCTGGGATGGCAGGGCACAGAGGAACTTCACCACAGTGGGCTCTACCACGGAGAAGAGGTTGGTGAGGCAAGGCTTGTTCCCCACCGGCAGGGTGATAACCTGGGGGGCAGAGTGAGCAGGCAGACCCCAGCCTAAGTCCGTGCTCCTTTCAGAGCAGTGTCTCCCACCTGAACTCTCTCTTACCCAGGTTTCTTTTTTGTAGGATGGGAGCCAGGGTGACACCCACACCACAGAGGCTTTACAAAGGTCCAGCAGCACATGGGGACAAAGCACTTTCTCAACACTGGGGAGACTCTGGGGAAGAGGCAAAGTGGCCCCCGCAAACATCAGCATGAACCACGGCCACTCCTGCTCCTGTCCCAGGAAAGAGGCAGACCTGGTTTGCTTGGTGGGTTCTCAGACCCTTAGGTAACCCCATGGCCGCATGGGTAAGTTCACAGCTCTGTGGCGTCCATCTGAACTAGGGGCAGATGCGGGGAGGTGTGAGCTCCAGAAGGATGGGTCCAGACCCAAGGGAAATGAATCAGCAAAGGGACTGCAGGACAAAGCTCTGATGGGCAGAGGCACGGCCAGGAGAGGCTGATCCCCACCCTCTGCCTGCCAAGGTGCAAGGAAAGAGGAGATCCCACATTTGCTTACAGAGTTGGAACCTCAGAAGTCAAGTCTTCCCTCTTCATTTTCAGAGCACACAACTAATGGCCCAACCCAGGGAATGCCCTCAAGCCTCATAAAAGGACACAGTGTCTGGACAATGCAATAGTCTGGTCCAGGAGTCCCCTCCTTTCCTAACTGTGGGGCAGGACAAAGGGCAGTGTCCTCCTTGACTTCCTGCAGACTTGCTGTCTGCACCCAGGGGCCCTACATGAGTGAGCCACAGAGTGTTGAGTGGTGACCCCGCTGGGGGTCAAACCCATATAGCTCTAGCATGGGGA
This sequence comes from Cephalopachus bancanus, assembly GCA_027257055.1. Classification (NCBI taxonomy): domain Eukaryota; kingdom Metazoa; phylum Chordata; class Mammalia; order Primates; family Tarsiidae; genus Cephalopachus; species Cephalopachus bancanus. Next base: position 1,813,344 of record JAPVLO010000510.1, read on the forward strand.
CAGGGATAACGGGGTTAAGCCAGGGGTAAGAAACCTTTCCAACTTCACTCATGAGTAAACTTTTTCTTCCTGTCTTATTTATTGTCATGTAGTTACTGTTCTCCTGATTTTATTGTTTCTTCAAAACCAAACCTAGTGGGGAGGGGCCTCTCACCAGGCATCTTTCTGACCATACCAGTACAGCTGTGCCATGGCTGACACCGCCAGTGCACTGTGGGTCGTGTGCACACAGGCTTAACACCAGTTGGTGTTCTTCATAGTATCAGAATGCAAGAACATTCTCCAGTTCCCCAAAGAAACTTCTCTCACCTTCCTTGGGACACACAGTCCTCCCCGCTTGCTGTGGATGTCTCCCTTTGGGAGGCCCTGGCTACACAGCCATAGACCCCACTCTAAACCGACGAGCTCTCACCCCCACCCTCGGCCTGGCCAGAGGGAAGGGAGTGCTGGGCACCGGGGGACCTGAACAGCAAGGTGCCACCCCGGTCAGTCATCTCAGTCATGCGAGAGGATTCTAGTCACAGATGCTTTGTTTGGTCCTCTCAGTCTCCCGGTTTTTTGGTCTTCAGCATTAAAAAAAATGAGGAGACTTTACATGCAAAAATAACCTGGGATTTTCAGTTCATCTTGCAGCACCCACAAGATGTGTCAAAGCGGAGTCTACCGTCTCACTCATTGATGATAGGTACCCAACCCTGCAGACATTTGACTTTGTGACCCCGACCCCAAACTCCCCAGTCCAGTTAGGTAGATGCTGCAGCCCCGAGAGACAGGAGGCCACCTGACTGGCCAGCTCCATCCAAATTGGTGTGTCAAGCTGCTGCACTGCTCAGCCTGCCTGGCGTCCACCCAGTCATCCCGCCCTACCACACCTTGCTCTGCCTGTCTCAAATGGGTCCACCAGGAGAAGTTCTCTCTCAAGGTTACTCTGAGGATGGAACAATATGATGCCCAGTGAGCCCTTGGCCAAGGTGGGTCTGAGGGCACCTGCCCACTCACCTGATCACCGAGGCTTGGCAGGTCACACGGTGCAGTGCTGCTGGGAGTTCTGGGAGGCAGACAGGGCAAGAGAGCCAGACTGATGCTGTCCACGTCCTCGCAGGTGACATTCCAAAAGAACTTGGAAGGATGGTAGACCCAGGGTCTGGGACCTCCTTCCAACAGCATCTCCTTTGAGGAGCTCAGGGTTACCAAGGAAACAGAGGATGGATCCAAGGCCTGAAGAAGGAAAAAGAAGACTCAGCATTCCTCTGGGAGGAGGGAGAGGGCAGAACTGGGCACCCAGCCCTTGGGTCTCCATGCTGCTTGTGGGGGCAGATCAGGCGCGCCCTGTCTTCCCCTGTGAAATCTGCTTCCTCACCTTCAGTGCCCATGGAACTGTTGTAATGACCCGAAGGAGTCAGGGGCAGTGTAAAAAAAAAATAAAGTCCTCCCTTTCTGACACAGTGCTAGGGGAGTATAAACTGATTTCCCTCTGTTGCAACATAATCTGGTCAAAGTCTTCTCCACCTGGTATGCAATCTAACAACAAAATAGGAGAGAGAGACACACACTCTTGCACAGAGAGATATTCATCATACAATTATTTACCACAACACAAAACCAATGGCTGGCTAAGCGCATGCGGTATATCCACACAACGGGCCCTTATGTGGGTCCTTAAAGCAGTGTTCACCAAGAGTGGCAAGTGCAGGGCACAACACAGATGGTATAGTGTCACCACAACCACGTTGCTTTCAAGCATGAAGCAATCCTAAAATAACATACACCAGGGGACTGAGGAAAACGCAGGCTGTGGTGTCCTTGCAGGCATAATCACGGGCAGTCTGTTCCTGTGCTCCCGGCCCACTGTTTTCTACATCTTGTGGTGTTTTGTTCCCCACAGCTAGAACAGTGCTTGACACACAGCAGGTGCTCAATCACTATCTACTGAATGAAAGTGCTTCAGCAAGCAAAGCTATGGAGCTTGGAAAGCACCTCCCAAAAAACAAAAAAAGAATTCAAATACGGTTGTAGAAAAAGCTCTCGTCTGCTCTCCCTGCCTAGGGCAACCATGGTGCTGAGGTGCCAGCTCCCCTGGGCAATGGCAGTGCTTCGTTCGGGTCTGTGGAATGGGGTGTCACTCTGATCCAACTTCTAGGAAGATGTGGGGGCTCCATGTGAGGACCCCACCCTCCAGCAACACAGTTGGGGCACAGAGAGGAGGGGGCTGCTGAGGGAGTCCCGCTATCCTGCTCCCCACCTCCCTGTCCAGTCTGGGCTCACCTCCTACTGCAGAGGGTCCCACTGTGGTGGCCGCCAAGTTCTTGCTTGTCAACACACTCCCTGTGAGCCTCTCCTCGCCCCCCTCCGAGAGCTGCCAGATGCCCCTTCCTAAGACAGACCTGCATAGGTCCCCTCTGTGTTAAACTATTCCGGAGTGCCTGCTGCCCCCAGAATATCGGCTCTGACTTCTGGGATGCAGGCTGTCACAACCTGGTCCCAGTCCCACCTGAGACTAGCAGCATCTCTCAGTGTGTCCAACTCTTCCCTCTCCAAGCCTTCTCAGAGGCTGCCCTGCTGGGCATGTCCCCTATGCACTAGGTGATTCCTTCTCACACCACACTCTTTCCAGGAAAGCTGGCTTCCTCCCTCACCCAGTGGCAATCTGCGGTCCAGACAACCATCCTCTGTGCTTGCTTTACTTGGTGCCCAGCACCCCACAGGTAAGTTAACTGTGGACGTGTGCCACCCTCATTTCTCTACGGGCTGCTTAGAGGTAGGCATGACTGTTTCCTTCTACATCCACATATGACCTCAACCTTTTGAGAAAGGAAAAACTCTGTAAGAAAAATATTCCTCCCCCCCAAAATCTTGCCATGTCCTCCCATGGTGGAAGGGGCAAGGTAGCTCTCTGGGACTCTTTGAAAAGGGCGCTATTCCCAGTCATGAAGGTCAATCTCATGACCTCATCACCCCCAAAGGCCTCACCTCCCAATACCATAATCTCGGGGGTCAGGATCTAGACACATGAGTTTTTGAGGCACATGAACATTCAAATGGTGGCCGTCAATGAGGAAGCAGGCCCTTAGCAGTTACCAAATCTGCTGGCACCTTGATATTGGATTTCCCAGCTCCAGAGAGTGAGAAATAAACTCCTTTGTTCCTAAGCCTGTGGACTCTCTCATGGCAATTTGAAGGGATGGCAGCACTTCTCAGATGAAAATTCTGTCCTTGGCTGCTTTTCAGTGGAATGCTTTCCTGAGTTTGACACAGATGTCGATTATCTCTAGGCATCTAACCTTGCACATGTGTGCTCGTGTGCACACACACAGACAATCCCAAGGAACCTGGGCTTGTCTTTATACACGTCAAGGTATGGAGCCCTCTTCCTGCAGGTGAGTTGTTGAGGCCGCTCGTGGCGTTTACCGGCTCCCCTCTTAGGGACAGCAGCACTACCTGGTTCGGCGCAGCACGCAGACCTCTGCTGGGGTGCTGCCCCCCGACAGGCCGCCTCTGAGCCCCTCTCGAAAACAGGGCCTGCCTTACCTGCTCGCCTCTTGTCATCACCACCTGGCCCACCTCTTATGTGTCCAGCTGTGCATTGGCTTCTCTGTGTCCACTAGAATGAAGCCGTCACTTGCCAGCCGTGTGATCTTAAGCAAGTTAACACCGACAAGGCTCGGTCTCCCCAGCCTATGAAATGGGTATAACGGTAATGCCTGCCTCATGGGACTACTGGTGCCTCAAGGGAGCAGGAATGGAAGTGCTGAACACAGTCTAGCACGTATTCAATCAGCAACCCCAGAGGTTATGAGCTGCTGTTATTATCAACTGTCACCTCAATCTTAGAAAGCACAAGGCCCTCAAAGCGAAGTCACTTAGCCAAGTTTACCCAGCTGGTGGTCCTGAGTCTGTACTGACCCAAATCCCCTGCTCCTACCCACGCCTCATGGCACAGCTAGAGAAGCTCCACCGTGGGCGACGCAGTCCCCTGTCTGGCTTGAAGACGCTTTTCAGGACCAGCCTACCAGGAGAAAGTGTGAGTGTCTGGAGGAGCTGCAGGTCCTGCAATTAACACCCGGGGGACAGTGACGTTCTGCTTCCTGCGGAATTCCCTTCTTACTTATGCATCAAGAGGTCATGGAATCTGTGCCAAGGAGACAGGCCACTGCCCAACACAGCAAACGGAGGACACGCCTCAGTGCACCATCAAAGCCCAGATATTCCCACAGGCAGAGCCCAGGAGGAAGGACCCACCCTCCTCCGACAAGAACGCTCCTCTCCGGGCTGGTTTCTTGGTTTGCAAAACCTCCGGCGGGCCTGACCCTCGGAGGCCATTAGTGCCACAGTTAGCCTTGTAGAAACAGAATCTACACGCCTCCTCAAGTGGACAAGTACACACGTATGAGCATCTCAGCTGGGGGAAGAGCCAAAGGGGCTGGGCAGCCAGAGGCGAAGCCCCATGCACACCAGTTTGGCCCAGAGCCTCCAGGTCAAAGTGAACAGCCTGTGTGGACGTTGACGGAGTCAAGGTGCTAGGTGCTGACTGGGGAGGGAATTAGGCCACCAACAAACAGAAGTCCACCATGGCCAAGAACATGGAAAAGGTCAAGTGTAGGTCAGGGCAGCAAGGAGGGGACAGCGGTGCTCGCAAGATCTGGAGAGGGCCTCTCTTCTCAGTCCTGGTATTTTAGGGCCTTTCAAGGCATGCGCATTCACCCCTCCCAGCAGCCACAGTGGTTTCACATGTTGATCTGAGGCTGGCGTTCCCCCAAGCTGCACCAGCTGCTCACAGCTACAGGCAAACACCCAGCTCTCAGCCCGGTACTCGGGACCTCCTTGGTTTGCCCAGCGCATTGCGACGGACCCCTCTCTCCTCCCGGAGCAGACGCACCTCTGGACCTCCAGTGCCCCGGCTGTCAAGCGTCGTGCTGTGGGGCTTTCCTGCTCCTGTCCAACCGTGACCACGCCCTTTGGGGCTCATCATCTGCACTCACGGAAGCTGTCCAATAGCCTCCATTCCCATGGACTGGCAGCCTCCCAAGGCAAAGAGTATGGGACCACTCCCTAGACCCCTGTCTCCCTGGCCTGGGCCTGGAACCAACACAGTGTCCAGGAACATCGGCAGAAAATACAAATTGCAGTTATGACTATCAGCTGCCTCCCAAGTTTCCACATTCTCCGCTTCCTGGAAAAGAACCCCCATCTAATCTGGGTGGTAAACTGCCCAGGGAAAATATTTCCCAGATTCTCTTGGAGCCAAGTGTGGCCAATGGGTAAGTTGTGATCACAGAGACCCTGGCAGAAACTGCTCTTCTAACGAAGGCAACCAACACAGCAAAGGTAAGTTCCTTCCCCTTCTTGCTATGTGGAATGCAGATGTCAAGGTTAGTGCTTAACAACCATTTAGGACCACGTGGCAACCTAGAGGATGCCAGCCACACAGGAGGAAAAAGTAGAAAGACAGAAGCCGGGATCCCTGATGACTGTGCAGCTGCTGTATTAGCCCTGTGTGAGAGCTCACAGGAAATTAAGCCCTGTCACTTGGGGTTCTAATCTTTGTAAATAAACCTGCTCTTCTCCCCCCACCCCCCGGGTTTTTTTTTTTAAGATGTGGGGTATAAGTCAGGATTATGTATACAAATGGTCACCATACAGGTAAACTCTGGGCCTCCCTTTGGTCCCCACTTCACCTGGTCTGAGATCAAGTGCCCTTATTGATGTTGTGACCCGCCTGCACCCCCCCCAACTGCCCCACCACTACTGCCAACCCCTTTCTTATAGTATTATGGTAAATGTTCAGGGTTTGCTTATGAGTGAGAACATGTGGTACTCAGGTCTTGGTTTCTGTGACAGATCACTGAGTATGATAGACTCTCAATCCAGCTAAGTTGCTGTGAAGTCCGTGTGTTTGTTCTTCTTTAAGGCTGTGTAGTATACTATCATGTATGTGTACCACATTTTTTTAATCCAGTCCACTTTTGATCGGCAGCACAGCTGGTTCCATGTTTTTGCTATTGTGAATAGTGCTGCAGTAAACATATATGCAGGTGTCTTTTTGGTAAAATGATTTAAGTTCCTCCGGGTATATTCCCCATAGAGGGATTGCTGGGTCATATGGAAGATCAATTTCTAGTTTTTTTTAGTAATTGTCATCCTGTTTTCCATAGAGGTTCAAGTAGTTTGCATTCCCACCGGCAGTGCAGAAGAGTTCCCTTTTCTCTGCATCCTTGTCAGCATCTGTTGTTTTCTTTGTTATATTAATGATGTCCATTCTTACTGGGATTGGGTGGTATCTCAGTGTGGCTTTGATTTGCATTTCACTGATGATTAGCGAGGCTGGGCATTTTTCTCACATGTCTGCTGGCTGCCTGTATGTCTTCGTTTGAGAAGTGTCTAGTTGTGTCTTTAGTCCACTTTTTAATGGGGCTGTTTGTTTTCTTCCTTTTGGCACGTCTGAGTTCCTTGAGGATCCTGGATGTCAGGCTTTTGTCAGATATACGGTGGGCAAATATTTCTTCTTATTCTGTGGCCTGTCTCCCTGCTCTCATGATGTTTTCTTTTGCTTTAGAGAAGCTTTTCAGTTTATTGAGGTCCCATTTGTTTATCTTCTCTCTTATAGCATGGGCTTTTGGAGTTCTGATCAGGAACTGGTTGCCTACTTCAATTCCCATAAGGGTGTTTCCTGAGTTTTCTAAAATTCTTAAGAGTTTGAGGTTTCACATTTAGGTATTTGATCCATTTAGAGTGTATTCTTGGGTATGATGATAGGTAGGGGTCCTTCTGCATGTAGTGACTCAGAATAAACCTGCTCTTAACTGCTATTGGGCAGGACAGCAGAGACTCATACTGATCTTTCTCTACCATTTGTCCAATCTGGAAGCCCCCCTGCTGAGGGACACATCCACTCCATCACCCTTCCATCTTAGCTCAGAGCAGCGAGCTCAGGCAATCGGCCTCTGCTGCTCCAGCCAACCGTCTAGGCACTCCGAGGCCAGTAGCCGGGAAGGGCCCCAGGAGCCTCCTTCTACCCGCTGAAAGGCTCCACCTCTCAGAAGATCTGGCGGGACCTCCCCAGGAGGCTCTGCTATCTGATTCTCCACTCACTGGCACAACATTCCCACCCTGAGCTGTGCTCGGGGAGAGGACCGTAACTTCCCCACTTCCGCTGGCATCCCATCAGCCCTCCACACTTTGTGCTGTCCGTGGCAAGCAGAGCCAAGACACACGACTTCTTTGTGGCTTCTGGCCTCCCTCTGCTGGAATGCCACTTCCCGAGCAGAAAGGCTGCTGAGTGTGTTCTGCCCTGGTTCCTCTCGAGGGCCTCCGGCAGGGATGCCCAGGTGGAAATTCATGCATACGTGCTGAACACATGAAAGGATGCAGCAGAGGTACAGGGCCGGATCTTCGATTGCTAGTAGACTTCTACCAAGTGTGTGCTGCGTCTGCCCTGGAGGTCAGGAGGCCTTGGTTTCCACCCTGGTGGGGTGACGCTGGACACATTTCCTCACTTGTTCGTTCTAAGCGAGACCCCCCTTGGCTGGTGTCTGCTTTGTAACAGACACTATGTGTGGGGCTAGGGATTCAGAGATGAAAGATCCTAACGTCACGCAGCTTGCTTCAAGCGGGTAGGAGAGAGGAAAAAAAGGCACACACCACAGGGACCACCGTTGTCCTCGAGGCTGCCACAGGGCGGCAAGGAAACGCAAGGATGACTGGCTCAGCCCTGGAGGCTGAGGGATCCCCGGAACAGCCCTTCGGCCCTCTGTGGAAGGAGGAGCAGAAAGTCCCCACCAACATACCCTCTCTGGGCTTCTGCGGTGTGAGGCACGGTTCAAACAAAGCAAGTGACAATTCCATCTGCCAGTCTCCCAGGTAGCAGCCCTGGTGCAAAGCCCTGACACGCCCATCTTGGAGGAAGACCCGGTTCCTTCCATTCACGACCTAGACTAGCTGGCCCTGGCTGAGCACTCACTGCCTCCCAGGCTGTTCTGAGCCCACTCCATTCATGAGCTCAGCGAACCCTCACCACAACCTGGTGACATAGACACTGTCTTTGCTGCATTTTACAGGCAGGAACTACGAGGCACAGAGAAATTAACTTAGCCTGAGTTCAATATCAGACTGGATTCAGACTCAGGAGGGTGGTGTGGACGCTGGCGCTGTGTTCTATGATGCATACTCCATGAGCACCTCCCTCAGATGGGAAGAGGGGCTCACAGACATCAAGTAAATGTGGAATCCAACTGACCCAGGACTCGGAGGCCCCAGAATTGGCGCTGCCACAGGGTTGCTCTCCCAATTCTAGGGTGCTGTGGGACCGTGAAGGGTAAATGGAGCGGACCAGAAGCACATCTCTGTTCTGATCCCGGCTGAAAACATTTCTGAAGCCTTCACAGCCCACACTCCTGCCTTCACTGGGGGAGCACGGCAGGGTCAGGGCCCCCAAAGCCTCCCCAGCGCCGGCCTGCGTGAGCACAGGGACGTGAGCAACTGCAGGCCCTATCAGGGAGGCTCTCCTCCTTCACACCAATTCCTGCTTTTGGACAGAAAATCCCAAGAAGGCGTGACGCTGACAGCTATTCTGAACAATCAGGCCGTTCACACAGATTCCTCAGAGCAACCAAAGGATTTGCATCAGGGAAGGAGTGGGCAGGGCCCCAGCTCACCCTGAGGAGCGGGTAGACAGCGATGGTGACCCTGGCGCTCAGGTGGCCGAGCCGTGCCTGTAGCTCTCCAGGAGCGTGGTGGAGGCCCGGGCCCTTGCCTTTACCCCGAAGCTGCTCCATGCGCAGCCCCGGCATCAACCTTCCTGCAACAAGGGGAGACCCAAGCGCTCACCTGGACGTTACCTTTGGTGGGAAAGGCAGGGCAGGTCGAGGGTTCCTCTTTCATCCTGGGCCGATATGCAATCAGAATTTTTAACGTAAAAGTTTTTAAGAGCCAGGCTCGGTGGCTCGGCCTGTAATCCTGCGCTGTGGGAGGCTGAGGTGAGTGGATTGCCTGAGCCCGCGGGTTCACAACCTGCCCGGGCAACTTGGTGAGACCTCATCTCTACAATAAATCAATAAAAACTAGCCAGGCATGGTAGTGCGCATCTGTAGTTCCAGCTACTTGGAAAGCTGGGGCGGAAGGCTCACCAGAGCCCAGCAGGTCGAGGCTGCGGTGGCTGGGAGCGGCCACGGCACTCCAGTCTGGGCGACAGAGTGAGACTCCAGCTAAAAAAAAAAAAAAAAAAAAAAAATTTAAGACTAGGTGTAATTCACATGAGTATACACTTCACAATGACTTTCCCCCCATGTACTAAACTCATCCTGCATCCGGCACCCAGATCAAGAAACAGAGTACTATCAGCAGCCCTGGATCTACCAGAGACCCCTCTGGTGTCGAGTCCGTCCCCAGGGAAAGTCACCTTCTTCTACCAGCACGGGTTCTTTTGGCTTGCTGCTATGGTTTTAAAAATATATCCCGACTGGCCAAGTGGCAATTTGATTGATTCTGAATTACATATGCCACAATATTAAGCCTTGATTTTAGGACAGGTCAAGGAACAACTTGAATTGTCAAATCCCTACAGAGAAATAATGTTGAGGCAGTGTAAGACTGGCAAAAGGCAGAGTTTCCTCCTAGCTGGAAATGGAAGGTAAACACAAGCAAAAAAAGATTTAGGGATTATGGCATCCAATAGCATTATCAATAAGGACAAGCACAGGCCCCATTCCTTAAGAGAGCACAGCACATTGTTTCATTAATTGAGTATCTGCTGGGATAGTTATCCAAGACAAAAAAAGATATGTTATACCCAAACACACACATATGTATTTAAAGTTATTTGTGCATCATTCAAAAGAGATTACTCTAAAATATACCACAGAGAGCAAAAAAGGAGACACTAACGTCTTTTTCTGTTCCCCAGGTCACTAGTAAGACAAAATAAAGAGCTTGGTATATCAGGTCTTTAGTGAATGTGGTCAGCATGGAATATAAGTACTGTAGCAAAGGAGAATGAATTATACGTTTTCAAAACCAGTGTACATTATATAATCTACACTGTGGTGATCACAGGGTGAGACACATCAGGTGGGGCTAATCAAACAAGCTTTGCCAGTCAACACTTCCATAGAGATTTTTTTTTTCCAGCTGGAAGCATATTTCCAAGGATAGTTTCTATTCAACTCCACAAACTCCTGTTTTTGTTTTGTTTTGTTTTTTTTTTCGAGTTGGAGTCTCACTCTGTCGCCCAGACTGGAGTGCAGTGGCCGCTCCCGGCCACCGCAGCCTCGACCCGCTGGGCTCCGGCGATCCTTCCTCCTCAGCCTTCCGAGTAGCTGGAACTACAGGCGCGCGCTACCACGCCTGGCTAATTTTCGATTTTTATTGTAGAGATGAGGTCTCGCCAAGTTGCCCAGGCGGGTCTCAACCCCGCGGGCTCAGGCAATCCATCCACCTCAGCCTCCCAAAGGCGCGGGATTACAGGCTGAGCCACCGGCTAACTCCTGTTTTTTAATAGCTCATTTAAACCTTTTTAAATAAAACAATTCATTACAGACTGAAAAAACCTCTGAGAAATATGTTGAAATGGTCTTTGCACTAATGTGATAAGAGACATCTTTTGAAAAACACAATAAAATAGAATCCATGAAAGCATATGGTGCTTATCACTCAGACATTTCTGTTTTTTTTAAATTCTGAAATTCACCAGCAAACTCAGAGTTTAAGAAATAAATAAAATACTTCCATACTTAGAAGGATGTTCTTGCTTCTCCCATATTTTAATTAGCTTTAAACATAGTATCATTACATCATTTAGAAGCAACCTTAAGACTTAGGTAGGATGTTTATTTCAAACCTACTATTGTGTATTACACTGGGCACTTTGCAGACTAACTGGCATTAGACTCTTGCAAAAATGTTTCAAGGTAGATACTATTAGCCCACTTTGCAAATGCAGATGTCAGAAACTTTCTCAACCACTCACAGTTTTGTTTTGTTTTCAATGTGAGACTTTGCTTCTGGAATCCCTATCCTATTCCATCACACTCACAGCTTTGAAAAGCCACAGGATAAGGCTGGGTGCAGTGGCTCAAGCCTGTAGTCCCAGCACTTTGGGAGGCCAAGGTGAGAGGACTGCCTGAGCCCATGGGCTTGAGACCAGCCTGGGCAACTTGGCGAGACCTCATCTGGAAGGAAGGAAGGAAGGAAGGAAGAGGAAGGAAGGAAGGAAGGAAGGAAGGAAGGAAGGAAGGGCCACAGAACACATACACAGACCCATAATTCATGAATTCAAAATTCCAGGCTAAGTAAAATGTACCAGAAAAACCGTGATCCACAGAACCAACATATCCTGGGCTCCATGAAACTGACAGACCATTACCACTACAAGGCACAGAGTGGTCCTTGGAGTCTTCCCCAAAGTTCTTACCTGCCAAGTAACTTAGAGCCTTCAAAAGAGCCCTATAGCTATCCTACCCCATGGACACTATGGGAGCTCAAGGAGGCTATACCTAGGGAAAGTTCTAGATGAGTTTTAAAACACAAGGCAAAGAGAGTATTTCTTTATTCTCTGGTTCTCCTCGAGGCTGGGATTATACTTGTGTGGCATAGCGGAAGTAAGCAAGAGAAAAAAAGAGTGTATCAGAAGAAAAAAAATTATTCAATTTCATTTTCAAAGTTAGATTCTTTTTCTCAATGTTTGCATTTGGAGAGAAAAGAAACTACAAGAGTTGGGTGAGAGAAGTGTAAAAAGAAACGTACTTAAATAAATGAGGGTACACGCTTTCTTCTGTGTGAGCATATTCGTGACACAATAAACTTCTTAAAAAACCAAACGTCTGTGAAGAATGCATAAGAAATAAGCCAAAGGGGAAACTGTCATCTTTAGGGAATGCCTGCTTTTTACTGTTTCTTTGCATTATTTTCCTATAATAATCATCTCAATGACCCTGGAAATAAAGGTGCATTCAAATTTTTACAGATGGATCATCTAAGGTTCAAAGTGTTTAAACAACTAGCCCGGGGCAACACAAAATATTGGACAGGTTTTGGATCCAAACAACCTGACAAAGCCCCAAGCGTTGACTACTGTTCTGTCTTGACCTTACCAGCTGGGAAGGTTAGCGATGTGTCTGTAGTTGTATGTTTCTACATATCCCAAAGCATAAAGATACTTGTGGGTAACTGGAGGTACTGGTTGGCATATCACATGTCAACAGCGCACTGCCCACATATCCTCAAGAATCCTGTACTCCTCCTCCCTCATAGTTCCCTATTGTAAGCATCTTTGGCCACTCTGGCCATTGGAGCTGCTCAGGAGAGGCTAGAGAGGCCAGGTGCATTGGGGAATTAATGAGCTCCTCCCCCACCTCCCAGCAGCCCTCAACTAATAACCTGTGAAAGTTAGAGGAAGTGGAACCACTCTTATACTGTCTGCAATCAACCCAAGTTTGGGAGGGACTGAGCCTCACTTGCCAAGAGTTAACATCTCATTAACATACTATTAACATATTCCTTTTCCTTTCTCACTTTCCTACTTGCCAACTCTTTCCTAAGACCACTTCCGAATAAACCTCTTGCACTCAATGCATATCCCAGGTTCAGCTTCAAACGGATAGTGACCTAACACAGCTTTCGGAGGGGAGGCAGAATTTGAATGGGACCTTGAAAAATATAAATGGAATTATGAAAAGGAGGAGGATAAGAGGAACGGAAGCCAGGTACAAAACACAGATGAAAGACTTGGCAATTTGGAGGTAGAGACAGATCAGTAGCTCCAACTTTGTATATCCTTGAGCATGCTACATTATTTAACAAATATTCCCAGTTATTTTTCTTTTGCTGGTCAAAGGCTTTAAATTAGTTATCATTTGCTTTCACTGTCACTCTTTACTCAGAAAGAACAGAATTTTGTTGTGTGTGTGTTTTTTTTAATTGTCAACCATTCATTTATATCCTGTCTTCTACCAGAAAGGATTTGAGAAGACTAAAATGCTGACATTGATGAGTTACCTACAAAGCTGGAAGTTCTTATTCTCCTGCTCAATGCTTGCAGCCGTGCCATTGATAGAATTCTTCATAATGAACTAATAACAGGAAATAAGGGAAAAAGGCAGCGTTTGTGCAGTAACTCACATAAATTTCGAGTTTCCTGATCACTTCGCTATTTTAAGGCGATTTTGTTCAAGGTTAAAAGCTTTCTTTTTTTGCATTTGTATTATTACTTTACTGATATATTATTTAAATTAATTCATTATTTTTTTTTTACTTAATGTGCTTATAAAGTCATTAAACTTTTTGTTCTGTAGAACGAGGGAAAAAATATCAGTTTGGATTTTAGCTATGCTTTCCAGGAAATGTTTTTTGTTTGTTTTGAGTTGGGAGTCTCACTCTGTCTCGCAGGCTGAAATGAAGTGGCAAGCTCATGGCAACTCCAGTGTTGACTTGTTGGTCTCTGGTGATCCTCCTGCCTCAGTCTTCCAAGTAGCCGGAACTACCGGCGTGCACTACCACGCCCAGCTAATTTTTGATTTATTGTAGAGATGAGGTCTTGCCAGGTTGCCCGCGCTGGTCTCGAACCTGTGGTCTCAGGGAACCCACTTGCCTTGGCCTCCCAAAGTGAGGAAATGTTTTTGATTGTCTTGCAAATGTAGAAATAAGGTGCTAAAGTTTCTGCAGAAACAAAGTACAAAATATCTTCATTTTTCCTTCCTGATCTTTGAAGAAGAGATTATATTTTCTAGCTCTGGACAAAAAAAAATTATTAAAATTACCTTTTAGAAGGAATATATAACAAAGGAATGAAGGTATGCCCCTTTATGGGGCTTAGGGTTTTTGTTTGTTTTTAATATCACTTACCCTTAAGATGGTTTTAAAGCCTTAGAGCAACTTTCAGTTGCAGCTTACAAAACATATCTAAGGACTGGGTTCAGTGGCTCAGAGTAATCCCAGCATTTTGGGAGTCTGAGGAGAGTGGATTGCCTGAGCCTGTGAGTTCGAGACCCACCCGGCCAACTTGGTGAGACCTTGTCTCTACAATAAATCAACAAATTAGCCGAGTATGGTAGCGCGAGCCTGTAGTTCCAGCTACTTGGAAGGCTGAGGAGGAAGGATCACCAGAGCCCAGCAGGTCGAGGCTGCGGTGACCGGGAGTGTACGTGCCACTGCACTCCAGCCTGGGCGACAGAGTGAAATTCCAACTCAGAAACACATATCTAAACCACAGTTTGCTCTGGGGCTAGCGATTAGGACTTTGCAAAAGCCAGAAATTGCTGAAGGTTATCAAAAATCTTCATTATGGGTACTATTTTGTTTAAGGAATAAACTTTTTAACCTGGACCAAACTCTAGTTCAAGAGCAGCATTTGAAATTGGAGAAAAGTATCATATAGTATCTTATCTTTTCTCCCTTCATAAAACAATTACACACAAAACAAATTGTTTTGCTGAGTGCTCACATCTCTTTTTTATTTGTATTTTATTTTATTTTTTAGTGACAGAGTCTTGCTGTGTATCCCAGGCTGGAGTGCAGCAGTGTGATCGTAGTTCACTGCAGCCTTGAACTCCTTGGCTCAAGCCGATCTTCCTGCCTCAGCCTCTTAAGAAGCTGAGACGACAGGTGCATGCCACCATGCCTAGCTAATTAGTGCTCACCGTCTTTATTCCACCAATCTTAGCCCTAATTGACTGACTGATGTTCATGTCTCCTTGAAGTTTGTTGGATAACATAAGTAGTATCCAGTTCAGTTTATTTCAAATAACCTCAAGGAAATTTCTAAAATTGCCCAGACCGCTTGTGTGGACACCTCACTACAATGTTAGATGAGATAAATGGAAGGTATTACCTGGAAATCTCAGCTGGGAAGTGATTTATTTTGTATTTCAATCCAAAGATGTGCTAAGGATTGAAAAAACGAGCACATTTTTGCTTTTGATGACAAAGGAAAGATATTTTAAATTCTTTCTGTTTGGAAATGTGTTTTTGTGTGTACATGTCAAGGGTACAAGTAAAATAAGCTTTTTCCGTGAAGTAGCAGAAGCAGAAATTGTACACCTGCATTTTATCAACACAGACTAAGGGCACTAGAGATGAGGTAAGATTTGTTTTAAATAAATAGAACATAATCTGTGCCTTTTCTTTTTCATAGCATTACTTATAGATAATATAGATAATTATAGATAATAGCATTATCTATATATGATCATAATTGATTATATTTCTGATCTTACCTAGATAAATACCTAAAAATTAAGTCTTCCTAATCTAGCATTGAAGTAGGCAGAATAATGTCCACCAAAAATGTTCATGTCCTAACCTCCAGAATTTGTAGTACATTATGTTACATAGCAAGGAGGAATTAAGGTTGCATATGACCTTAAAATAAAGAGGTTATCCAGGATTATTTGGGCGAGCCCAATTTAATCACAAGTCCTTGAAAGTTGAAGAGGGAGGGAGAAGTGGGGGTCAGAGCCAGAGAGGGATGTGAAGATACCATGCTGCTGGTTTTGAAGATGGAGGAGGGGGCCACGAGCCAAGGAGTGCAGCAGCCTCTGGAATCTGAAAAAGTCAGGAAAAGGGATTCTCTCCTAGGGAGTCCAATACCCTGATTTTTAGCCCAGTGAAACCCATTCCAGAATTCTGACTTCCACAACTAAACAATAATGAATTTGTGTTGTTTAGACACATTAAATTTGTGCTAATTTATTACAGCAGCAATAAGAAACTAATGCAAGTATTAATCCGCAGTTTTTAATATAAAATTAATTTATTTTAACATTGTGAAAGATATTTAAGATATTTTTGGAAATGAACGAAAAAATATGTGCCTCAATGGAAAACTGCATTGTCTGTAAACATCGGATCACCCGATTCTGATTATATAGTAGCTATTTTATAACTCTAAGTTTTAGATAACAGAAATGTAAAATAAGTTTTTATGCACGAGAAAATTCTGTTAAGTTCAATACAGGTTCAATTAAATTTCCTCCCCCACTATAGAAAAAGCTAATGTTGCCTCAATTTACACATTCATTTTAGTATAGTGTTCTCAGTCTATGTTTATTCTTTTTATTCGCCTTTGAATTGAATGTAACACCTCAGCAGCTTTCTTATTAATTATTTTAAAAATCTTTTATCTATGTTTATATTTCTAGCTCTAAACTAATCATGATCTTACATTTTTTTGAAAATTGGCTGGGCCTGGTGGCAGGCCTGTAATCCCAGCACTTTGGAAGGCCCAGGCAAGTGGATTGCCTGGCCTGTGGAAGCGAGACCAGCTCGGGCAACTTGGCGAGACCGAGTCTCTACAATAAATCAAAAAATTAGCCGAGTGTGGTAATGTGCACCTGTAGTTCCAGCTACTTGTAAGGCTGAGGCAGAAGGATCACGGGAGCCCAGCAGGTTGACTCCAACTAAAAAAAAAAAAAAAAAAAAACAACCAAATAAATAAATAAATAAAAATATAAATAAGGAAACGGCCACAGTGGCTCAAGCCTGTAATCCCAGTACTCTGGGAGCCCGAGGCTATAGGATTGCTGAGTCCAGGGGTTTGAGACCAGCCTGGGCAACTTGGCGAGACCTTGTCTCTACAATAAATCAAAAGATTAGCTGGGCATGGTGGCGCACGCCTGTAGTTCCAGTTACTTGGAGGGCTGAGGCAGAAGATTCACTTCTTGACTGCTAACACAGGAGGTCGAGGCTGTGGTGGCCATGAGCATGCCACTGCTCTCCCATCTGGACAACAGAGTGAGACTCAGACTCAAAAAGAAATAAATAAATAAGGAAATGAAGGAGGAGGAAGAGGAAGAAAAGGAGGAAGAGGATAAAAAGGAGGAGGAAGTAGTGGAGGAGAAACAGAAGGAGGAGGCAGAGGAAGAGGAAGAGGAGGAGAAACACTGGTAGTTGTTAGGGTTTCACTGATTTTAATGTACCCTGGAGACTTCTGGCTTGGGTACCATGGGGTGGCTGTGCTCAGATAACTCTCTCAAAGGTATATTTCTATTTTAGCTTTCTCCATAGTGGCTCCATTCTCAGGCAAACTCTTTCTGTAAGAAGTGAAGGATTCTTTTTGGCATTTCTAGGATACTTGAGTCTCACCATGTGTGATTCCAAATGTAAACACCCTGTTCCAATTCCGTGTCAGTTTCATCATATTTTACCAAATATACTTGATTGATAAAAAATGCTAACAATCCTCTGAGTCTTCAAAAAGTCTGGCGGAGGGTCTTGCATCAGGGTGATGGTTGCTGAAGTCTGGGGTGGCTGTGGCAATTTCTGGAAGTAAGACAGTAACAAAGTTTTCTATATTGATTGAATCTTCCTTCCACAAAATATTGATCTGTTTGACAGCATTTTACTCATAGTAAAATTTATTTCAAAATTGGAGTCAATCCTATAAAATCCTGCTACTGCTTTATCAATGAAGGTTCTGTAATATTCTAAATTCTGTTTTCATTTCAGCAATGTTTACAGCATTTTCGCTGGGAATAGATTTCATCTCCAGAAATCAATTTCTTTGCTCATCCATAAGAAACAGCTACCTGCCCATTCAAGTTTTATTATGAGATTGAAGCAATTCAGTCACATCTGTAGGCTCTACTTTTCATTCTAGTTATGTTGCTATTTCCAGCACATCTTCAGTCACTTCTTCCATGAAGCCTTGAACCCTTCAAAGTCATCCATGAGGGTTGGAATCAACTTCTTTCAAACTTCTGCTAATGTTGATAGTTTACTTCTTCTCATGAATCACAAACGTCCTTGATGGCATCTAGAATAGAGAATTCTTCCCAGAAAGCTTTCGACTTACTTTGCTCAGATCCATCAGAGGAATCACGATTACGGCCATAGCCTTATGAAATGTATCACTTAAATAATAAGACTCAAAAGTCAAAATTACTCTTTGATCCATGGGGTGTAGAATGGATGCTGTGTTAGCAGGCAAGAAGACAACATTAATCTACCTATCTCCATCAGAGCTCTCGGGTGACTCAATGCATTGTCAATGAGCAGTAATATTTTGAAAGGAACCTTTTCTTTTTGAGCAGTGGGTCTTAACAGTAGGATTAAAATAGTAAGTAAGCCATGCTGGAAACAGATGTACCATCATTCAGGTTTTGCCGTTCCATTTCTAGAGCACTGGCAGAGTAGATTTAGCATCATTTTAAAAGGCACGGAATTTTTGAAATGGTGTATGGAGCATTGGCTTCAACCTAAAACCACCATCTGCTTTAGCCCCTAGCAAAAGAGTTAGCTTGTCCATTAGAGTTTTGAAGTCAGGCATTGACTTCTCCTCTGTAGCTATGAAAGTCCTAGATGGCATCTTTTTCAGTAGAAGGTCGTTGTGTTTGTTTAGTGCAGTCACCTTTATCAATGATCTTAGCTAGATCTGGCTAACTTGTTGTGGCTTCCCCATCAGGACTTGCTGCTTCTCCTTACACTTTTATGTTATAAAGATGGCTCTTTTACTTAAGTCTCGTGGGCCCAACTATGAGCTTCCTTTTTTCAGCAGCTTTTTACAGCAGCTTCCTCACATCTCAGCCTTCACAGAATGGGAGAGAGAGCCTTGTTCCGAATTAGATTTTTGCTTAAGGGAATGTTGTGGCTGGTTTGATCTTCCACACAGACTACTAAAACTTCCTCCTTGTCAGCAGTAAGACTGTTTTGCTTTCTTATATACCTGTGTTCACCAGAGTAGCAATTCTCATTTCCTTCAATACCTTTTCCTTTGCATTTGCACCGTGGCTGTTTGGCACAAAAGGCATAGCTTTCGACCAAGCTTAACTTTTACTGTGCTTTCCTCACTAATCTTAATCATTTCTGGCTTTTGATTAAAAGCGAGAGACACCGGGCTCGGTGGCTCAGCCTGTAATCCTGCGCCTTTGGGAGGCTGAGGTGAGTGGATTGCCTGAGCCCGCGGGTTTGAGACCCGCCTGGGCAGCGAGACCTCATCTCTACAATAAATAAAAAAACTCAGCTGGGCGTGGTAGTAATTCTGGCTACTCGGAAGGCTGAGGTGGAGGGATCACCGGAGCCCAGCAGGTCGAGGCTGCAGTGGCCGGGAGCGGCCACTGCACTCCAGTCTGGGCGACAGAGTGAGACTCCAACACACACACACACACACACACACACACACACACACACACACAAAGTGTGAGAGATCGGGCTCAGTGGTTCAGCCTGTCATCCTAGCATTTTGAGAGGCCGAGGTGAGTGGATTACCTGAGCCCACGATTTCAACACCAGCCCAGGCAACTTGGCGAGACCTCGTCTCTACAATAAATAAAAAAATCAGCCAGGTATGGTAGCACATGCTTGTAGTTCCGGCTACTTGGAAGGCTGAGGCAGAAGGATTGCCAGAGCCCAGCAGGTCAATGCTGGGATGGTTGTGAGCTTGCCACTGCACTCCAGGCTGGGCGATGGAGTGAGACTCCAACTCAAATAAACAAATAAATAAAAATAAGAGTCATGTGACTCTTTCACTTGACCTCTTAGAGCCCATTGTAAAGTTATGAATTGGCCTACTCTCAGTATTGTGTCTTAGGGAATAGGAAGACCAGAGAAGGAGAGAGATGGGGGATCAGCCAGTTGGTGGAGCAGTTAGAACACACACCATTAATGAATTACATTCACTGTATTACACGGGCATGGTTCGTGGTGTCCCAAAACAATGGCAATAGTGACATCAAAGAGCACCAGTGACAGAGCACCATAACTGATACATTAACAACGAAAATTTTTGAACTATTTCAAGAATTACCAAAATGTTACAGGGTCACCAAGTGAGCACACACTGTTGGGAAAATGGTGCGGATAGACTTGCTTGACACAGGGGTTGGCAAAAACCTTCAATTTACCAAAGGAAAAAAAAAAAAAGGCAGGGCTGCCTGTACTTAGTATATTAGAGGATGACAAGTGCTGTGATAAAAGAAAAGGTAAAGCAGATCAAGAAGGCGAAGGTTAGGGGTGGGGACCAACTTGTGGCATTAATTAGGGATCGGGTAGGCCCCACTGAAAAATGAGGTTTGAGTAAAAGTTCAGATGTGATGAGGGAGTGAGTCATGTGGACAACCACTGGAAGAGAAATCTAAACAGAAGAAACAGCCCACACAAAGGCCCGGCTACTGTAGGGGAACTTTGGGAATTCCCAGGAATGACAAGGAGGCCAGTGTGTCTGCAGAGAAAGAAGAAGAGCAAAAGAAAGTAGACAGCCTGGGTGTGGTGGCTTACAGGTGTAACCCCAGCACTTTGGGGGGCCGAGGCAAGAGGACTGAGCCTAGGGTTTCCAGACCAGTCCAGGCAGCATAGTGAGACCTGATCTCTACAAAAAGTCAAAACATTAGCCAGGCATGGTGGCATGGGCCTGTAATCCCAGTTACTTAGGAGGCTGAGGAGGAAGGATTGTCTGAGTCCAGGAGTCTGAGCCTTGATTGTGCCACTGCACTCCAGTTTTAGGCGACAGGGTGAAACCACCGACTCACACACACACACACACACACACACACACACACACACACACACACACAAAAATGAGGTGGGGAAACAAATCATGTAGGATCTCATATGCCATTTTAAGGACTTTGACCTTACTTTAAATCAAGTGAGAATTCTCACAATACTTTGAGCAGAAGAGTAGCATCATCTGACTTACACTTTTTAAAAATTCGTCTTGCTGCTGTGTTGTGAATTGACCAAGTGGGCACACATAAAAGTCAGTTACAAAATGAATTGCAGTTTTCCAGGAAAATTAATGGTGACTTGATCACGCAGATACCAGTGGAAACGTAGTTATGGCTAAAGGGGTCAGATTATTGAATACATTTTGAAGACAGGGCAAAATGAATTTTCTGACATTTTATGTATGACATGAGGGAAACAGAGGAATCAAGCAGGATTTCATCATTGTGACCCGAGGAAGTGGAAGAAAATGGAAGAGGCTGTGAGAATCAAGTTGGAGGAGGGTCAGGGGTTTCGTACTGGACGTGCTGAATTTGAGTTGTCTGTTAGACAACCAAATGGAGAAAGCAAGTAGGCAGTTGGACATTTGGAGTTTAGGACAGAGTTCTGTGCTGGACATAAGTTTAGACATTATCGGCCTGGCATGATGGCTCATGCCTATAATCTCAACACCTTGGGAGGCCGAGGGGGAGGACTGCTTGGGCCCAGCAGTTCAAGACCAGCCTGGACAACATAGCAAGAGCAACAAGTCTCCACAAAAAATGAAAAAATTAATGGGGCCTGGTGGCATAAGCCTGTAGTCCCAGTCACTCAGGTGGCTGAGGTAGGAGGATCGCCTGAGCCCAGAAGGTTGAGGCTGCAGTGAGCCATAATCGTGCCACTGCACTTCAGCCTATGTGACAGACTGAGACCCATCTCAAAAAAAAAAAAATTTGCTGGGCTCGGTGGCTCAGCCTGTAATTCCATGCCTTTGGGAGGCTGAGGTGAGTGGATTGCCTGAGCCTGTGGGTTCGAGACCCACCTGGGCAGCGAGACCTCATCTCTATAATAAATCAAAAAATCAGCCGGGCATGGTAGCGCATGCCTGTAATTCCGGCTACTCGGAAGGCTGAGGCGGAAGGATCGCTGGAGCCCAGCAGGTCGAGGCTGCGGTGGCCGGGAGCGGCCACTGCACTCCAGTCTGGGTGACAGAGTGAGACTCCAACTCAAAAAAAAAAAAGTCATCATTCACATACAGATTTTATTTGAAGACCGGATAAGACCAGCAAGGGAGCAAAGGAACATAGAGAAGATAAAATATCAACCAGTCCAATATTTAGACATTAGGAAAAGGAAAAACTAGCAATGATGGCAAAAAGAGATAGGAAGAAATCTAAGAGGGTGGGGTATACTGAAAGCCAAGAGAAGACAGTGGATCAAGATGATTGTGATCACAACTAGACCAGATTTCCCTGGGAATTGCATCGAAGACCAAGAATTGGCTATTGGACTTGACCACAAAGATGCATTAGTGACGAGGAAGACAGTAGTTTTAGTGGACTGGTGGATTCTAATGTCTTATTCAATAACATTTCATAGAGAACAGGAGAACGGTGGCAGTGACTTGAAACAACTTGTGAATGTCACTGCAAAAGGAGCTGGTGATCAAAAAAGGATCAGAGATAGGTTTTGGATTTTTTTATGGCAGAAATAAATTTTTTTTTTGAGTCAGATTCTCACTATGTTACCCAGGCTGGAGTGCAGAGGCACACTCACAGCCACCACAGCCATGACCTGCAAGGCTCAGGTGACTCTTCCGCCTCAGCCCTCCAAGTAACTGGCACTATGGGCCACCATGCCCAGCTAATTTTTTGATTTATTGTAGAGACGAGGTTTCACCAAGTACCCAGGCTGGTCTTGAACCCGCGGGCTCAGGCAATCCTCTCGTCTCAGCCTCCCAAAGTGCTGGGATTACAGGCATGAGCCACTGTGCCTGGCCAGAAATAATTTTATGTGTATATCCCAAATGCAGTTTTCATTGGACTTGTATATAATATGGTGATGGAGGCCAGGTGTGGTAGCTCACATCTATAATCCCAGCACTTTGGGAGCCCACGGGTTCGAGACCAGCCTGGACAACTTGGCAAGACTTCATCTGTACAATAAATAAAAAAATTAGCTGGGCACACTCCTGTAGTCCCAGCTACTTGGAAGGCTGAGGCGGAAGGAGTGCCTGAACCCAGCAGGTAGAGGCTGCGGTGGCTGGGAGTGTGCCACTGCACTCCAGCCTGAGTGACAGAGTGAGAGGCCAACTTAAAAAAAAGAAAAAAAAAAGAAAAAAATATATATGGTGATGTAGGAGCTAGAGGAGAGAATCGCTGGAATGAATTCTTTAAGTAGGTTTGGGGGGCCTGAATCTAGTATACATGAATCTGGTATACACAGGAGGGATTAGCCTAAGTAGTTATAATGCTATTCATTTACAAAACCACATAGGAAAGCAGCACATGTGAGTGTAGACGGTTGGCTGTGGTGGGTGGCAATTATCATCTGAATGCTTTAATTTTCTCAATGAAAAAGGAAGTGAGATTCCTCAGCTGAGAGTGAAATGAAGGAGGCGGCCCTGAGCCTGGAAAAGGAGAAATGAGAAAATCATCAGAGTGGGAAAGTGAAGAGATTCGCGATGTATGTGGTGTGACGACTGGCTGTCGTAAGTATTCCCTTGAGCTTTACAGCCATGAATTTAAAATGAGACTAGTCATCATGGTTGTGTGTTTCCCTTTAACTAGGTTTAGCTGCATGAGTACAGCTACAGAGTAGGTGGAGAGTCGAATTTATCTTGAGTTTTAGCTCTGCCAAATGAGTTCAGAATTCCCAGGACACAGGATATGTTTAACTTGTCTAAAACAGCATTGTTAAAGGAATTTTAAACCTCCTGGGTATCATATCAGGGAACAAAAGGGTCTTATCCACAAGGGCTTACTTACCCAAGTATTTTGAAGCCTCCCACATATCTGGTGAGAATTCAGCTGCATATATTATTTGTGAGGTTAAGCTTTAAAAGTCTGTATATTGGCCAACTAACTGAAAGTTATTTAGAAAGGAAGAAAGGAGGAAAAATTATATTGAAATAGTGCACACCCAGTTGATTTTTTTATTTATGGTAGAGACGAGGTCTCACACAAAAAAAGACTTTCTGTAACAATGTGTTGTATATTAAGCTTTTTATAAACGTTAACATTTAACATAATAAACAATTTTAAACAAAAAAAGAAATAGTGCATTTCACTATGATAAATAATTCAACATTCCATTGTAGCAGCATAAAATGTAGTTACATATACAGCTGTCACTTTCATTTATTGTTAGAAGTGTCTGTGTTTTATTTCCCAACTAGGGTGACTGTTTATTTTAGGCAGATACCATGTTTTATTCTTTTTATTCCCTAGTGAACCTAGCATATGACAAAGCACATGGAAAATTCTCCCTCCCCAAAACAAAAGAGTCATTGATTAAAATGATTAACTTTACTGTTTTATACACCATATCCCTGTCTTGAAATAAAGCCTTAGTGGGAGAAGGGTGAAGCAGATCCAGACTCACCCAATTAAAAAAAAAAAGTCTCCAACTCAGTTCATAGAATGTCATACAAATATTCAAATTCACACTGCAGATTTTAAGTGATCTTTAAAGCACACTCTTCAGTTGGAGTCATTGTTGAGTTTCAGCAAAAGAAAAGAATTTAAATTCAAATTCCATTTACTATCTTGCTCCAATAACTTAAATATAATTCAAATGATTTTCTACACACACACAATACATAGTTTACAAATAAGATACATTACTGGGCAAGAGACATGTTTACTACAGTCTTTAAAAAAACAAAAGACCAAGGTAGATTTTAGGACTGAAATATAAATTCCTGAAAAACAGTGTTTACAATGAAAATGCTGCAGACCCCTAACAATAGCAGTGCTAGTAGGCACTGTGATGATGCCAAATATCATCAGCCAATTCACCTCTTCATTCATGTCTGTTGCTAAGTGTCTAGCTACTATAAATGGCTTAGATTTTGCATAGTTTATGTAAATTATTAAACACCTGTTCTCTTCCCAGAAAACAAAGATATGAAAGTCTCCTTAGTTTAATTGATTCCTGGCTTGAATTCTGTCATTGTTTCCCCAGAAACTACAAGAGAGTGTAGCTCCCTAATGATCAGATATTGTTGGAAAGACACAGATGTTAAGAATTGAACTCTCGGCCAGGCTTGGTGGCTCAGCCTGTAATCCCAGCACTTTGGGTGGCCAAGGTGAGTGGACTGCCTGAGGCTGCGGGTTCGAGACCAGCCCAGGCTACTTGGCGAGAGCTCATCTCTACAATTAAAAAAAAAAAAAAAAAGCTGAGCGTGGTAGCACACACCTGTAGTTCTGTCTACTCAGAAGGCTGAGGCGGAAGGATCGCTGAAGACCAGAAGGTCGATGCTGGGGTGGCCGTGAGTGTATGTGCCACTGCACTCCAGCCAGGGAGATGGAGTGAGACTCCAACTCAAAAAAAAAAGAATCGATCTCTCAGACATATATATCTGTATAGCTTTGTGTGTGGTTGGGTGGACACATACATGAAATAAATGAAAATATCATTTCCCTTTAATGCATTCAGAACAGATTGTGTACACTATCAATAATACTTATTATAAAGCATTTTTGCTGGTTTTTCCTGCATTGACTTTTTAATATGCTCATCCGTCTTAAGCTCAAAAAATAAAAAATGAGGCTTCTTTTTCTTATGGAGGCAATTCAGTTTTGTTCCTAAATACACAATTCAAATTATTTTGTTCAAAGATTTCCAAGCATTCTGTTCAAGAGAATTTACTTAATGTGTAGTGAAAACTCAATGTGGTCACTTGAAGGCCTGCTGGAGAAGCACAGCTTTGTGGAAAGCCATTAACTGTTGTTATTACTCTCCTTGATTAAATGCTAAAACATTTCTGGATCAAATTATATTGTAATGACCTATTCAACCTAGACAGTGGTGCAAATTGGTTAGGCAAAAATCCTGTATGCCTAAAATCACTTAGTTATACTAAACCAGTTAGAGATGAAACTTGTAAAATCTTCCCATGAAATTACTTTTTATTTTTATTTTTTTGAGTTGGAGTCTCACTCTGTCGCCCAGACTGGAGTGCAGTGGCCACTTCTGGCCACTGCAGCCTCGACCTGCTGGGCTCCGGCGATCCTTCTGCCTCCGCCTTCCAAGTAGCTGGAACTACAGGCGTGCACTACCAGGCCCGGCTGATTTTTTTGATTTATTGTAGAGATGCGGTCTCGCTGCCCAGGCGGGTCTCGAACCTGCGGGCTCAGGCAATCCACTCACCTCAGCCTCCCAAAGGCGCGGGATTACAGGCTGAGCCACCGAGCCCAGCTTACTTTTTAATTCAGTAGATTCTGGGAGTTGTTTACTCAAAAAGGCATTTAAAAAATTATTTATAAAACTGATTGGTGGATCAGTTGTTCTGCCATTGGGGATCAATATATCGTCAGCTACTGTAGAGGTCCAAGTTAACCACTGAAGGAAGTCATGAACTGAGAAACAAGAAGTAGAGAAAGAACCAGAGAAAGTGCTTATGTTCCTCTATTACATTTGTATTCTTTGGCAGTATTTACAACCTTTATCCCTAATTGGAGAAATGTTCAGTGTTTAAAGTCAATGTGAACAAATATATCTTAAGAATTATGAATTGGGCCAGGTGCAGTGGCTCACGCCTGTAATTCCAGCATTTCAGGAGGGTGAGGTGGGAGGATTGCTCAAACCCAGGAATTTGAGACCAGCCTGGACAACACAGCAAGAACCCATCTCTACAAAAATAAAAAATAAGCCAGGTGTGGTAGTATACACCTATAGTCCCAGCTACTCAGGAGGCTGAGGTGGAAGGACTGCCAGAGCCCAGGAGTTCGAGGGTGCAGTGAGAGTTGATCGTGCCACTACATCTCAGCCTAGGTGACAGAGTGAGACTCTGATTCAAAAAATAAAAATTTCTGAATTAGAGTTGAATTCTTATTTAGCTGTCAATATGGTAAATTCCAGTTCCTATAGTCAATAATTAGACAATCTAAAAAGAAAAAAAAGAGGCGCTGTATATCAACATATATAATACAGATATGCTGAATGCATTCAGTTTTTATTTTATTTTTATTTTTTGAATTGAGGTCTTACTCTGTCACTGTAGTACAGTGGTAACGATCATGGTTCACCATGGCCTCCACCTCCTGGATTCAAGTGATCCTTCAATCTCAGCCTCCTATGTCCTGGCACTACAGGCATGTGCCACCATGCCATGCTAATTTTTTGCCTTTTTTCTTTTTCTTCTTTTTGTAGAGATGAGGTCTCAATTCATTTTTCTACTTTTTGTAGAGATGCAGTCTTACTATGTTATGTAGGCTGGTCTCAAACTCCTAGGCTCAAGTAATCCTCCCTCCTTGACCTCCCAAAGTGTTGTGATTACAGGTATAAACCACTGTGCCTGGCCTGCATTCAGTTTTTATAAAACATAGATGTAACATGAGCCAGGCTCGGTGGCTCAGCCTGTAATCCCGCACTTTGGGAGGCTGAGGTGAGTGGATTGCCTGAGCCCGCGGGTTCAACACCCGCCTGGGCAACTTGGCGAGACCTCTTTTCTACAATAAATAAAAAAATCAGCCAGGCATGGTAGCGCATGCCTGTAATTCCGGTTACTCGGAAGGCTGAGGCGGAAGGATCGCTGGAGCCCAGCAGGTCGAGGCTGCGGTGGCCGGGAGCGGTCACTGCACTCCAGTCTGGGTGACAGAGTGAGACTCCAACTCAAAAAAGAAAAAAAAAAAAAGTCGTGTGGAGGTGAGGTTTGGGCTTCTAGTGAGCCCTCTCTCTCTGGATAGTGGACCCGGTACCCACTGGGCGATTATGTGTCTCTTGTCTCTCTCCCCTTTGCTGGTAGTGGCCAGGGTCAGTTTTCCCCAC